>CM028325.1:16146600-17353100 GCA_016647705.1 Eucommia ulmoides
GTGACCAAGTGTCGTATAGACGCTCAAGGAGGACTTCGGCATTGACGCAAAGTCACATATTCAATCACTTTACACTCGGGAAAGGTAGTGAGTGAGTTTTTGATACCTAAATTGTCGAATAGATTGGAATGCCGTTAATGTAAACAAGATTGAAACAAACACGTTTAAGTGAACAAAGTTAATCTCTAGGCAATAATTTCCCATAAACGTCATACTAGTATATTAGTATAATTAGTTAATTAGATTAGTATAGTATTTATTAACAAAAATATAAATTTAAGTTGCTTAGATAAAATCCGGTTATGACAATCGCGGTACTCAACGATAGTCTAATCCAATCCCTGTGGATACGACAACCCATACTCTTCCCAATCTATACTAAAACTTGACCTGTACAGTTGCGGTGAAAGTAACGACATAATCTACATGCTACCATGCGGCCCACCAAGTCCCCCCTCATTGGTTTTGAGGGGGACGTAGTCAATTCACTTGGATGGGTATCTCTACTTATCACGATAGTATCTAAGCCCAGGTAGGTAACGGTATGGACTGAGTTCCTAATCGTGGACAGACCTTTGCCCTACAACGCGATAATGGGCCGACCGACTGTTTCTATTCTCAGAGCCATCTAATCTTCTTATAACCAGATGATGAGGTTCTATACTGACCAGGAGGTAGGGAAGGTGAGAGGGGATTAGGAGTCGGCCAAGGCATACGCTAGGAGAGCACTCGAAAAGAAGAAATAGCAATTAGCGGCCGAGCCCGAGCCTAGAAGTGTCGAGCTCGTGGCCGTGAACGAGGAACTAAGGCTCATATCCATCGAACACTCCCCGTGATGAAGAGGCCGATCTCTGGCCACACAAAGAGTTGGTGGAGATGTCCATCTATCTAACGATTGATGAGAGAACAATCAAGGTTGGTGCTAAGCTTGGCTCGGATCAACGAGCTAAGCTCATTGACCTCCTCTAGAGAAACTACGATGTTTTTTTATGATCACAGGATGGGCTTCTTGGGATTGATCCCAGCGTGCCCATGCACCGGCTCCATATCGGCCCATACCACCCACCTATGAGGTAAAAACTGAGAAAGTTCCACCCTGATCCCCAAAAAATTATCAAAGAAGAGATGGACAAGTTAGTAAAATTGGTCGTGGTAGAGGAGGTCAAGTTTTTGGACTGGCTTTCAATTGTTGTCCTCGCATCCAAATCCAAAAATAAGTGGCTCTTTTGTGAGGACTTTAAGGACCTAAACAGGGCATGCCCCAAAGACTTATTTCCCCCCAATGATAGATCTAGTCGTTGACACCATGGTGGGGCATGAACTTCTGAGCTTCCTTGATGCTTACGTAGGCTATAACCAAATCCCAATGTTTCCCAAGACAAGAGCAATACCTCGTTCATCATGGACAAATGAACGTATTGCTACAAGGTCATTCCTTTTGGCCTGCTCAATACTGGGGCCACCTACTAGAGATTGGTGAACAAGATGTTTAAGGAAACAATCGACTCGATGATGGAGGTGTACATAGGCAATATGCTCATGAAGAGATCCCAAGATTCTGCACACGTAGCTCACTTCCAGAGCTGTTTCGACAAACTTGGAGCACATCGGATGAAGCTCAATTGCAACAAGTGCATATTCAAAATTTCAACATAGACATTTTTGGGCTACATCCTTTCCCAGCATGGCATTGATGCGAACCCCGACTAGATAGGTGGTGTGCTCGGCATGGTGTGCCCCCACACAAGGAAAGAAATGTAGATGCTCATTTGGAGGTTGTCCGCCCTTAATTGCTTCATCTCACGTTCCTTGGGAAAGTACCTCCCATTATTCAAGGTCCTCCATGTAACAAAAACTTTGAGTGGACAACGAAGTGCAAGGTAGCCTTCCCAGAACTCAAGACATATCACTCCTTGGCTTCCTTTCTCAGTACTCAGGAGAGAGTGGGGAACAGTTATACTTGTACATTTCTATCTCAACCACGGTGGTGAGTATAACTCTAGTAAGGGAGGAGAATGGTGTTCAGAGCCCGGTGTACTACTCCAACAGAGTCCTCACAAATTCTAAGACAAGGTACCTGAGGTTTGAGAAACTCTCTATGCCCTCTTGGTTGCTTCGCTAAAGCTAAGGCAATACTTTTAAGCACACATAATTATCGTCCTTACTGACTAGCTATTGAGGCAAACCTCCACTCCCCCGATGTCTCAGGACAGCTCATGAAGTACAACCTTGAGCTTGGGCAATTCCACATAGATTATTGACTGAGGATGGCCATCAAGGAATACGTTTTGACAGACTTCATAGTCGAACTCACTTTTCCCAATGATAAAAAAATGTTCATTCAAGAACAAGGGGCCCCCACATCTGAGGGGGTTGGGGTCTCATCCAATTTGGGTCCCGACCTTAGGCCTCATACGTAGTAGCTCTTCACGGACGGATCCTCCAATGTGAATGGAAGCAGGGTTGAAATTATTCTCATGGCCCCAGATAGAGAAGAGGTGGAATACGCCCTCAAGATAGGCTTCTAGGCTACTAATAATGAGGCCGAGTACGAGGCCTTACTCACCGGACTCCTGTTGGTAAGGGAATTTAACGGAAAGACCCTCTAGGTCTTTTGTGATTCTTAGCTCGTGGTTAACTAGGTTAATGGAGAATACATGGCCAAGGACTCGAGCATGATGACATATCTCGAGAGGGTGAGGGCACTCGTGGAAAACTTTAAAAAAGTTCAAGTGACCTATATCCCCTGAGAAAACAATTGACACGCTGACGCTCTGGAAAACTTGGCCTTAGCATTGGAATTCACTTTGAAGATGACCATTCCCATTGAATATATGTACGCCCCGAGAACTGCGACCTCAGACCAGGTGGCCACAATTTGTGCGCTCATAGACGAGTCGACCTGGATAGTATCGATTGGATGCTATTTGCAACACAGGACCTTTTCGTGTGATCGAGCCGAGGCTAGAAGGATGAGCTACTAGGTAGCAAAGTACACCCTTATAGACGGAATTATGTACTGCATATCATTCTTGGGTTCATATTCTAAATACCTTCACCCAGAAGAAGCTGAGTATGTGTTGAGGGAGGTTAACAAGTGAGAGTGAGACAACCACTCAGGAAGAGGGGGGAAGGCCCTTGTCCTCAAGTTTCTTTGCCAAGAATACTTTTGGTCGTAGATAAACGAGGACGCTGTAGAGTTCGTCAAAGATATACGACAAGTTCCATAGGTTTTTTCTACACCCCCGCCTGCCTCCAACCATCCTGGTCCTAATGATGAGCCCATAACTATTCACCTAGTGGGGCATTAACCTCCTCGGGCTGTCTCCTCAAGGTATTGGACAGAGAAAGTTTCTAGTCGTCACCATTGACTACTTCATAAAGTGATTATAAGTTGAGCCCCTAACCCGGATCGTGAAGAAGAAGATTAGAGACTTTGTGTAGAAGAACATGGTTTTTCATTTTGGCATACAAAAGGCTACTGTGTCTGACAACGATGAGCAGTTCGACAATGATCTCTTTTCGCAACTCTATGCTAGGCTCAAAATCTAGACTAGTTTCGCCTCTCTAGGGCACCCAAAAGTAAATTGGCAGGTGGAGGTCACCAACTGGACGATCCTGCATGACTTAAAGACCAGACTTGACAAATCAAAAAGGAGATTGGTTGAAGACTTGTATCTGGTTCTCTGGGCATATCACACGACCTCGAGGACCCTATCGGGAAAATGCCTTTCGTGATGACATTTGGCTCCGAGTCCGTCATCCCTATTGAGATCAGTATGCTTTCGCCTAGGACCGCCACGATATTCGATCCAGTAGAGAACGACACGACTTTGGCTTTGAACCTCGATCTCCTTAAGGAGAGAAGAACATGAGTCCGAGTGCAGCAAACAACTTATCAACAAAGGACGACTATATACTATGAGAGGAGGGTCTGACCATGATCATTCGATGTTGGCGTCCTCGTCCTCTAAAAGTTTACTCTGGCCACCAAGGAACAAAACTTTGAAAAGCTAGCCTCTTCTTTGGAGGGGCCGTACAAAGTCACCCGCATTGCGCGTCTGGACACCTACGAGCTCGAGACTGAGGAGGGAGTACCATTGAGGCACCCCTGGAATACCGAGAACCTGAGGCATTATTTTGTGTAAGGAATGGAATCCATTGTAAAAGCGAAAAACTTTATTTTTTTTCAAAGTTTAAAGAAATTTCATATCAATGAAAAAAAGTGTTCAGTGCAAAGTATGTCAATGACTCGTACCTATATCTAAAAGAGCGACATCCCAGCGGACAACGTCGAGGGTGATAATCGGACCCCTTACACAAGTCAGTAATCCGAACTTGGGGATTGACCAAGGTTATCTGCCTAGGGCAGGGCATCGATTAGGACTGAGGGCCCATGGATAAGTATCCACCCCCTTACTCCCGACCATAGGTCAGGTGATATAAAGGGATAATGCTCTTGTAAGGACCAAATTGGGATAACCTGAAAAGGCTCAAGGATAAGCATCACTATGGAGAACCCATCTATGACCGGCCACAGGAGAACAACCATAGTGTTGGGCCTTTGGGGACTGAGAGGGCCAAACGCCATGTGAGTACTGTCCACGACTTAACCTACCACCCGAGCTCATTCTACTCAGATCAAATATTAGGCTGGGGGGCAGGGAAGACATGGGTTTCGTAGGAACACAACCACTTAGGAGAAGTGGGAAATTAGGAAAATGATTTTTTTTTTTTTTGACAAAATAAGAGACCATCGCATTAAAACTGATCGACCAGAGAATAGTGCTACTGGTCTTCGATGCCGAGTATACTCTATTCGGAAAAAAGCAAAGGCGAAACCCAATGGCCGGATTGAGCTGAGGAGCCGGCCTGATCTTATGTTTGCCAACTAGGGATGGTGGTCAGTACTGAGCTTAGTACCCTTCCATAGCCAAACAACTTCTGTGCGACATCAACACAGGGTGAAACCTCCAAATATACGCCTAAGTCAGAACAAAAAAAAATCTAAAAATCTCTAACTGTATGGAATTAGCTGATCAGAACTCAACACTGCTGAGCTCCAAGGCCAAGCAGGCTCTGTCCGGTGAGACCGTGAAACTTGACGATATAAATAAAAGATTGCTTTTCTCCTGAAGAACCTGCCTAAACTAAAGTCAAAGTGAAAATGGTCTAAAAGAGGTTAAAGTATGCAAAAAGGTCCGGGTCGACCTTAGGCGAGCCTACCTCACTCAAACTAAACAAACTCTATTCGGTGCTCTCCAAAGTGGGAACCTCAAAAATTTCCCCTGCTCAAGTCACCCGAACATGGAGCTCGAGCTCAGTACAAAAGGTGACCTTAAATGGTTAGATTGAGTTGACGGATCTTCGAAGAAGTCCTGACCTCATTCAACTGAGTTGAGGTGGGAGACAAATCTTGGTCTTGATGTCTCTCTAGGCTTGGAGTGCTAACATTAAAAAACAAATAGGCAAAAACAAATGAACAAGGCACAACTCAAACAATTTTACCAACCTGCGAAGATATTTTTATTTAATCGTTCAAAAAATTCATGTACAAGTGTGGGGTTCTTGCCCATTTGAAAAACTCGTTCTTTATACCAAAAAAAGAAAAAAGAAAAACTCGTTCCAGATAGAAGAAAAGAAAAAAAAATACAAATGAATAAATAAAAAAGCAAAAGGCCTGAGAGGAGAACAAGTGTACCCCACCCGTGCTGAGCAAGGCATAAGTTCTCTCCTCGCCGAGCTGGGGAGCTCCTATTGTGTTTGGGAAGGCCCGGACTCATCCTTGTCGTCCTAAGTCCCGTCATCTTCGGCAGTGCTGACCTCGTCTTTTTCTTCCTGCTCTTGTCCAGCATCTTCTTCCTCCTTTGAGTTAAATATCTCCATTTGAATGTGCTCATAGAAAAAGGATAGATATTGGCGTCAGAGGGACCAGATGTCTGCGTTGAATCCATCAACCATAACCTCAGTCCTGATCTCTAGCTTGAGGGACTTGACCTCCTGATTGCCCTTCCACTTGGTATTAGCCTAATGCTTAGCCCGAGCTGTGACCTTTTCTTGTCTCTTCTTGGTTTCTTGGAGGAAGTGACTCACCTTGGACAGGTCGACCTCTAGCTTGCCGACCTGAGAAGTCAGATGAGCCTTGTCATTGGTCAGCTCCTCGACTTGAGCCCGGAGCCCGGAGTCGGTTGTTACTCACACTGACCTGCTTCATCTTCTTGGTGAAGTTGTTCAGGCAGGAGAGTATGTTCACCTTCTCATCAAGGAGGGACTTATCGTGCTCGTTGGCCTGATTTAGGTGCATCTTGATTGGTGTAATTTATCTATTTATTCCCAAACTGATTTTGTTAAGTTTTAGAGTATTTTTATAGTTTTTTTTTAAATGTTTTAATATGTTTTTTATGTGTTTTTGTATAAATAATGTGTTTGAGGTGAAAACGCATGAAAACGAATCAATAACGATGAAATCAAATCAAGAACGGTAGAATGGTGGAAAAACAAGCATGGAGGCAATATTCAGAATAACAAAACACTGCTGCGATGTCCAGACCATCGCCGTGGTAGTGAATATATAGAGAATGTCCTATAGTTGTTGTAAACTCACCGCCGCAGCGGTGATATCCACCGCCGTGGTGGTGAAATTACAGAGAGGTTCTTGATTCCACCACTGCGGCAAAGACTGTGCTGACATGCCCACCGCCGTGGCAGTTACTCTGTACTAGATTTAGATATTTTTTTGGATATTTTGGTTCCCTTTTTATTCTCTTTCTTATCTTCTCTCCTCCGGCCATGAGAGCTCCATTAGAGTTAGGATATTTTAGAGAGAGGTTTTGGGAGTGTTCAACCAATACCGAAGGAGAAGAACACGTTGCGAAGAAGGAGAAACGATTCCAAAGCGTTTTTAGCTGCAAATCTTCGGACTACAGCTAAGTTTCTTTCGTTCTCTCTTTATTTTCTTAACTTTGGTAGTTAGTTGAGCACGTTTAGCTCATTTTTCATTGTATAAACAGTTATGGCCATGAGCTAAACGGATTTTATCTAGGGATTAATATAGTTTATGAAAATGTTGTTTGTTTGAGTTTGTGTTTCGTTAATGGTTGTTCTTCGCTATTTTGATTGTGTTTACCGTTATTATTTGATATTATGCTTGTTTAGATAATTAGAGAATACGGGGTTTGACACTCGGGAGAGGTAACCCCGGATTCGGACTAGGGTAAATACAACGCAACGATCTAATAACCCGAGAGGGAGTTGGAAAGTGTGCAATCAATGATGTTGGGGCGAGACTCATGTGACATAGCGTCGTTAAGACGTTTAGGGGGTCTTCTTCATTAACATGAAGTCGCATATTCACTTGTCTTACACTCGGGAGAGGTGGCGAGTAAGTTTACGAACCGAGATTGTTGGATAGGTCGAATGCTGTTAACATAAACTAAAACGAGACCAAACACGTTTTTGTAAACAAAGTTAATCCCTAGGAAACCTTTTCCCTAAACATCTCATATTAGTATTAATTAATTATAAATTACATTTTAGCGCCTAGATAAAATTAGGTTATGATAATCGCGGCACTCGATAATAATCTCAACCATTCCCTATGGACATGATACCCTTACTCTCCCCATCTATACCAAAACTTGACCCGTACACTTGCGGTGTAAGTGGCATGCGTCAATTATGCGCCACTACATCCCTACTGCGGCTGCCTTAAAGAGACTCTACATGGAGAACAATAAAGAATTAGAACTTGAAAAAAATTAGTAAAGGAAAGGACATATGAGGTTACCCACTACCATGAAATCTCGGTATAGCTCTAAGATAAAATATACGTCGTTCTTAGAGTCGACGTACTGGCCGTCCTCAAGAGTGGTAATCTTATGGATAAAGCTGGGCAGAAATTCTAGGCAATCCAAAATCCGTCGTTTTAGAGGAAGGCTCGTGTTTGGTACGCCAAAGAATCCCTGATTGGTGATTATCCCGAGCAGGGTGGTACTCTCCACCCTTGCTCTTTTGGGCCTCTACTTGGTCTCCATCACTACCACCCTTTTCTTGCCCTTTATTTGGCGGTCTTCCAGGTCCAGGTCGATGATCTCTACTAGGGAGACGGATTTCTGTTAGTGTCTGGTCTTTCTCCTTGGTTCTCCTGACCGGACATGAGTTTAGAAGGGGGTGGTGCAAAGAACAATAGGCTCTTTCTCCTTGGTGGCACCTTTGGGCTAGGTGGCCTACTCGGTCTCCCTAGCGGCCTTGGCCAATTTTTCTTTTATGAGCTTTTTCAAGGCGGTCTTGTCCGTCTCTGTAGAATAAAGAAAAAGAATAAAAAAGTCACTCGTTTGTAAAACATCCAAGTATTGAGAAATGATTGAGTAGGGGTGAAAACATACCATTCATCACAGAGACATTGAGCACGGGTGGGTGAAGAGACTGTGCTTAGTAGAAATACAGGTCGTAGTGTGTTAACTTGAGGAGCTTCTTTACATCGGTGAAGAATGTATTGAGGATCGTATCCTTATCCTCGAGGGTTCTCAGGCATGGGCCGGTCCTCCTCTTGGTCTTCTTCTCAGGTTCTATAAAAGAAAGGAAGAAACGAAGTTAGAAATTTTTGGTGAACAAAAACCCCCCCTGTGCTTGGGATATAATCTTACCGACTTTCGCCCAGTGATTTTGAATGAGGTAGTTCATCTCATCTCTCGGGCTGAACTCCCACTCGCTCCTCTCAAAGTAAAAGAACTTAGACTTCCAGCCTTGATGGATGAATCAGGCCGCGAATGAATTGTAGCTTGGAGGAAATGTAATACCAACCTTTACCCCGGGGCAGCAACTTAGTGAAGAAGAGAGCCCGAAAATGTTCAATGGTCGACTCAACCCCCTCTGCACAAAAAATCATGTAGGAAGCCACTACCGCCCTCATGCTATTTGGAGTAAGCTGTGACGGACATAATCTGAACTCTGAGCAGACGACCCAGATCCTCCAGCGGAGGAGGAACCGAAGATCAACATCCTTCTACTCTAGGTCAACAGTCAGAAAGCCCGGTGGGGGTACGCAATATCTCTTCTCGGCTCGGGAAATTCAAACATTCATTGAATTGGGGCAGGTAAATCTGCTCTTGGTCCTCCTGAGCTCATTCTCGGTTACCGTGGACTTGATCATCTAGATCGAACTTTTTGGAGGGACTGTGGTGAGAAGTCGCCCAGGGCTGACCCCAACAACAATGCCACTTTGCATTGCTTAGGGTTGTGAAGAGGCCTCTGGGATCTCCATCACTTAAACGTCATCTGCGCTGGCCTCGTCCGCAGGGTTTAGACCGAGCTCAACCAACGGATTTATAGAGAAGCTCGCCTCTCTATTTTGTCGGAGCGATCAACCACACTAACCCTAGTGGTTAGGAGGGATTGTATTGCACTGCTATACCATTGTAGCCTGTCCACCAAATTGAGATGTGGAGCTCTCTTTGAGATTAAGCTGGGCTCCACCCTCTGGAGCAGAAAAACTGATAGAGTTTGATAAGAGGGAACAAACTCCAAGCTCTAGTTGGAGATAGAAAAAGAGGGTTGAGAAGAGAATGAAGATGAAGACATGGAGAGAAAAAAGAAGGGCTACTATTTTCTAGGTAGAGAAGAGGAGCTAAGAATTCTATGAAGTATGAAAATGGATGAGAGGTAGCCCCCTATTTATAGAAGGAGATGTCCTACCAAACGGTCACTCCATCCGATGACCCTAAGCACCTTGATCTCCATGCCTGTCATAGAGGATAGGCCATGTGTCTCTTATTCGATGGCTAGTGACAAGGATTCTCAAGGAAGCCAAACGATACTGATCGAATAGGGTTGGTTGGGTTGAGCTCGCTTCCCATTTCAGAACAAAAACTCCTCCCTAGATCATCGATTTTTTTTACTACACAGAACGCTCCAAGCATGTATTCTTCTAAACAGTACATTGACCCACAGAGGACACAAGCCAAAGTAGAGCAGAGCCCCCAGGGCTTCACGTTCTATCTCAACACTATGGCCTAGGGGGCAACTGGTGAGGGAAAATTTGGTCATACCTCTAAATCACCGAATGAGGGCCTACATGTGGACGAAGACCCTGGTCGAAGATTAACAAAATTGCCAAGATGGACAGAGACCAAATGTCCACAGGTTAGAGATTCAGCTTACCAGACAGGGTCCCAAAAGATTCGACCGGCCACATTTCTAAACCTAGTTCTGACCGATAGTAACCAAGTAGAAACTAAGGTACCCTTCCAGAGATAACATTTCTTGTTCAGCTTAGTATACCCTACCAGGCTCAAGGTGCCAAACTCAGGACATCAAGTTGTCTCTGGATGGTATTTTGAGAAGAAAGACACCTAGATGAACTTTATTAGCATGAAAGATCAATAGTGAAGGTCTTCTACAGGGAAAGAGTCTTTACACTACTTGGGGAATCAGTAGAAGGTATCCTCGATTCAGTAGTTCCCGTATTTTCTTCTTCCATCTCCTGGATGGCCATCCTCTGGTTGGTTACCTCTTTGTCGGCCATCCTCTGATCGACACTCCCTTGGTCGGCTATTTCTAGGTCGAACACCTATTGGTCGGCCATCTCTAGGTCAGCCATCCTCTGGTCGGCCCTCCCCAGGTTGACATCCATTAGTCAGCCATCTCATTCGCGTTTGTCCCCTTCTTGACTCGAACGTTCAGGCAAGGTTGGGATGACTTAGTATCACCTTTGAAGACAGAAGACGCTCATATCAGTGCCATAGGTCAGACCGATTCTTCCTGTTCATGTTTGGTAAGCCAATGGGCTTTTCCTAAAAGGGCTAAAATGCCCAAGCCCAAGAGACTAACCTCTCCACACGCCCACGCATTGGCTGCGTATCACTTTACGGTAATGAACCGAGCTTCGTCCCCCTAATTCTATGAAGCTAATCATCTTTATTGCTTACAAAATCCAAGGCATTCAATGCCCAAAGGTATCACTCATCTACCATTTTGAAGCGAATTTATTCTTTATCCCCCCGAGATCTTACTCTCACGCTGGAGGGGTTCCACTAGGCACAACCCTGGTTGGTTCTTTTGCAGGTACAAACTTGGAGTTTAGCTCGGATTTGGAGGAAACCAAATTCGGACTTCATGACATTTGAGAATCGTTGACCGAAATGGACTAGGTTTCAGAATTCTACACCTCAACCTCAACAAGGAAAACCCACGTGTCTTCTGACTAAATCAACTGAATGTATTAGAAAATTTTCGACACCAACACAACTTACATTTCATTTCTTTAATACTTATCTTCTTTCTTTTTATAGATGACAACCCATTCCTTATCATTTTTTGATTAAG
This sequence comes from Eucommia ulmoides, assembly GCA_016647705.1. Lineage (NCBI taxonomy): Eukaryota > Viridiplantae > Streptophyta > Magnoliopsida > Garryales > Eucommiaceae > Eucommia > Eucommia ulmoides. The sequence goes on from CM028325.1 coordinate 16,157,923, forward strand.
ACCACTTAGTTCTCCTATGGAAAAGAATCACTATTTTTTTATTAGAATGACAACTTTACCCTTAACCATTTAAAAATAATTAAATAATAAAAAAATTAAAATAAATAAATGACCCTTTAAGTTATTATATATATATATATATATATATATATATATATATATATTTATATATATATTCATCTTTTACTTTTTTGGAATAATATTCTTATTTTAAAAAAAAATACATTTTCATCTATTTTCTTAACAACATAAAAAAATAAAAAAAAGAAGAAAACAAGAAGAAGAACTCTCGTCTTCTTCTTCCTCCCTCTCTCTCTCACACTCTCCCAATTATCACTTTTTCCTTCTCCTTTTCTATCTTTCTCTCTCCGGCATGGATTTGTGCCGGCGAGAACATTGTTGGTGCTCAGAAACATCCCGAAAGCCATTGTTGGTGCTCAGAAACATCTGACACTCCAATCCCTTTGTCGTCTATAGTGATTCCATATTGAGCTCCCATTTTCTTCTTCCTTCGCCCCTTTCTCTGTCTTTTTGTCTCTAGGATGGTGCCAGATCTGTGCTCGCGGGCACAGATCCATGCTAGTTCTGTGATGACAAGCACATTTGTGATGCTGAGAAATACCAGGAAGCCATTGTCGGTGCTCATAAACATCTAACACTCCAATCCTATCCCCTTCGTCGGTCATTTTCATCCCGAGCTCCTTTCTTCCTCTCTCTTTCTCTTTGAAACATCCTGGACCAATTTTTCTGAAATTTGTTTTGAAAAGGGAAAAATGGAATAAAAAACTAGGTAGAAAAAAAGAGGAAAAATTGGGAAGAAAAAGAAGAAGAAGAAGAAGAAGAAGAAGAAAGCATTATTCTGAAACTTGTTGTTTAGGATTTCACGTCCTTGGATTTCTGTTTCAATTATCAGAAAACTTGGAACAAAAATCAAAATCTTGGAACAATTTTTGCAGTTTTTCCTGATGATTTTCTGGCGAGTTATTCCTTCGAATGATGGGGGTGGAGTTGTTTTGGTGAGGTGGGGAGAGGGGGGAAAAGAAGAAGAAAACTTTTTATTTTGGTTAAAAAAGAAAAGATTAAAAAAATTACGGGTAAAAAGTAATTTTAAAAAGAGAGGGGGTGTTAGTGATTTTTTATAAATATATAAGAATAAAAAAATATTATTTTTAAATAAGAGAAGGACATTCTTGTCTTTATAAGAAAAAATTGATCAAATGGGTTGACTGATATTTGTAAAATAATAAGAGAGGTATCTGGTTAATAACAAAAAGATAGGGAAAGTAAATGGTATAAACCCAAGTTAATATATACCGTGTTCATGTCCACAAAAATGTGTGACTTCATACATTTTCATATTTGTTATTAAATATTTTTTATATTTTGCAAAACAATTTTTTTTCAAAAATACAATTTTCCTTTTTAAAATATGTTCATCGTAATATGTTGGTTGGTTGGCGAATATTCAAAGAATATGAACTCAACCTAAAAGAATTGTAATTAAAAAAGTGCAAATATTCTATTGGTATTGATAAAATTATTATAGATGATGTTTTGTTATCATAAATTTAAACAAAAAATTAGAGAAACAAGAGGGAAAAAAATAATTGAATCTAAGAACTAATTAAAAAAATTACAAATCAAACATGCAACCGTGTATACATCAACAAAATTCTGGACACCATATATATATATAGATTTTATTTTATTTTGAAAATAATAATTAATTTATGGTCCAAGAGATGATATTTTCAATATGTCCGACCTTTTGTTATCTCAATATGTCCTAGAGTTATAGGTTACATCATTAAAAAAAAAAGGGTCGGTGAAGAAAATTAACTTGTAAAAGAATGAATGTGAATTGATATTATTTTACCAAAATATTAATTTGAAGATACAAATATATTGGGGCCATTAAACCCCATTTTAAATGTATTTAAAATCCACTAAATTAAATATTAGAATAAAAACTCTTAGAATATAGAAAGTAGCAATGGAGAGCTCTAATTTTTTCTCCCTATGAGCCTATTTTTTATTCTAAGAAGCACGAATATTTTTCTTAGGTTAGTCGTACTTGTTGTATCGAACACACGGACACACGTGTCGGACACAACACTCCATGGATGCATACTGGATACATATTCTCCACGTGTCTTGTAGAAGAAAAATATTTAGACATGTCAGAGGCGTATCCCAACATATCAGAGGCATATTCCGACTTATTAGAGAAGTATCAATGTCCCACCTGGATAAAGATACTCCTTAAGTGTTGTTTATTTTCATTGGTTTGTATAAAATTGGATTATTTATTTTTATTATTTTATTGTTGATTTTGATGGTATGATAGACAATATTCTTAATGTTTATTTGAGTATGTTTTCAATTAAGTTATTGACAAGGTTTGGTTGATTATTTAAAGAATTATTATGTGTTTTCAAATATTGTTTATACATTTATGTATTTTTGTTTTTATTTAATAATTTCTTTGTAATATTTGTTGGTGTTACAATTTCATTTATTTTCACTCCAAAACATCCAAATTTGCGAGAAATTTTCTTAATACATGTTATTTTCATAACTAATAATTTTCTCCCCCATTAAACTTACCAAATGTCTAAAATAGAGAGAAGCATCGGCTTAATAATCGATAAAGAGAATGGTGGATAAAAATTTGAGAGTTGGACAATTATTTTGAATTAGAAGAAGGCATTTGAACTACTTGGATAATAATTTTAGACAATACAACTTGATGATGTCCAAAAATGGCTCACCGAACACACCACCCTGAGATTCGTAACATTGGAATATCCTCCGACTTAACTCAGTTTCTCTCAGCTCGATTTCCTGCAAAATAATGCACTACGGGTGCGCCACACGGTGTTGCACCTCCGGTGTGAGAATCAATCGAGAGTTCCTCAGTAGAATTTGGTAGAGTAGTGGTAAGGAAAATATGTGCGTACCTAGTTAGCTCATCGTTATAATATTTATAAGAGGGCGAAGACTTGTTTGCCAAGTCTTCCTGATTCTCAGCATGTTGTCATTAAGATGGTGGTGATTTTAGCCTATCACCATTGGGATGGCGATGATTGTGGGCGTAAATCATCAATTATGTTCCATAAATTTTGATATTATGTGTTTCATGTTCACAGATCTATTGAAATCTGTTGGATATCATTACTCACAGGTTTCTTCTACTTACTACGAATCTATAATTTCTCAGATGTAGTGTATATAATTAATCATGAATGTTTAGGGAAAACAAAGATTTACGAATGGAATTGTCAATATGGAAGAGATTTGTGATTCTAAAGGAGAGGGAAAGTAGAATTTCCAAGAATTTGTTCTCATTATTTCATGATCAATATCTGAAAACTGTGTAAATTGTTCCAGGTGAGAACTTAATTATCTAAATAGCTTTCATTTTGCTCTATTAACTTGACTTATGGAAACTTCAAGTTGAAGATCATTCCTAAATATTAACCAAGTCTCGGAATGATTTAAGCTTGCATTTTCCTTTAAAATTCTATTGTTGCTCTGTATTACCATCACATCCTCTTCGTTAGGAAATTTAGGATGGAAATTTCAATTGAACTAATGTGACACGATTCAAAAAGTTTAGAGTTCTATTTGTTCATATTTGGAACCCGAAGACAAAAGTGGCATCAGTCTAAAACTTTAAGGACAAAAAGTGTAAATTATTTTAGGTTGTGTTTGGAAATAGAATTTGTAGGAGGGATTTCATTTGGTTAGGGGATTTTGAAATCCATTTTGAAATCCACTTTTGGCAAATCCCTTGTTTGGGTAATAGGATAAAAGATTTGTCAAATTCTTTTTTGAGTGAATGGAAGGATTTACAAATGAATTTGGGAGAGGTAGAATTTGATAAATCCACTCAACCAAAGGATTTCCAAAATCACATCCACAGCTTCGATAGATCTCGCGACGAATAGACCAGAGCTTCTCGACGACCGGTGATTTGCGATGACACCCACTTCGCGATGACGACTGGAGCTTTGCGATGACCACTAGTGCTTCACGACGACCACTAGCGCTTCGCGATGATGACACTTCTCACCTAACCTTTGTCTACGACGACAACCACAGGTTCTTTTTCATTTCGTTTCCATATTTCTTGCTCAATTTGGTGCAGATCTAAGTTTGTTTGTTTCAATTTCACCCTAGATCTAGGTTGGTTCTTTGTTAGTTTGTTCCTTTAGTGAATAATAGGTTCCATTTGTGCATTTTGTGAATAAATCAGGCTTTCATTTGTGCATTTTGTGAATTTTGTGAATAAATTTAGGTTCCATTTATGCATTTTGTGAATTTTCTGAATAAATTAGGGTTCAATTATTTGCATATTGTGAATAAATTAGGGTTCAATTTTTTGCTAGATCTATTTTGTGAAATTATGAATTTCTTGGGCATTTTGTGATGATTTGTAGTGTATTTTGTGGATTTTGGTATTTTATGCTCATTCTCATCAATAATTATGAATAATTTTGTGGTGTTTTGATTTTATTTTTATCTCTATAAGAATAATGGATCAACAAATCGTGCAAAGAAATCGTAAATGCCTAAGAAACGAGGAAGAGGAAGAAGAAATGGATATCATTATGGTTATGCTTGCAATAATTGTGATTCGACTATACTACTTGCGTAAGTATGATGTTATACCTAGGGAGCCCTCACGTGATTTTCAGTTTGAACGAAGAGCCTTTTTGAGTCGATTATATCAAGGCGATGATGTTGAATGTTTTGAACAACTACGTGTTAGCAAACAATATTTTAGGAAATTATGTCACATCTTGGAATATAAATGTCAATTGAAACGGACAAAACACGTCCCCATTGAAGAGGCCGTTGCTATGTTTCTCCATATTCTTGGGCACAACCTAAAATAAAGGGTTATACATAACACCTATTATCATTCCAAAGAAACATTACATAGACAGTTTAACCGTGTTCTTCGTGCTGTGATGAGATTGGTCAAAGATTACTTGGAGTCACATGACTTCGTGCTTAGTGAATCAGTGGCAGCCAGGTGAAAATGGTTTCAGGTACTCGGTTATTATGTTATAATAATTAAATTCTTATTTTCTTATATAAGTATGTTTATATTTTCTTTTCAATACATTTTAGAATTGTCTTAGAGCATTGGAGGGTAGCCATATTCCTGTAATTGTGCCTGCGGAAATACGATCTAGATATCGTAATAGAAAATGTGGTATTTCAATCAATATGTTAGGCGTGTGTAGCCCGGACATGAAATTTACGTATGTGTTGCCTGGATGGGAGGGTTCTACATCTGATTCTCAAGTTCTGCATGATGCCATCAATAGACAACATTGTTTACATATTCCACAAGGTAAAAATAATTATAGATTAAAAATTTAGCAAATTATTGTAATTTCTTAATGTGATGTGATTATTTTTTTATGGTCTAGAAAAGTATTACCTTGTGGATGCCGGGTATACCAATGGACTAGGATTTTTAGCGCTATATCGAGGCACACGATACCATATCAATGAATGGAGTGGTAATACACCATAAAATTATAAAGAATTCTTTAATCTTCGACATTCTATTGCTAGGAACGCGATTGAACGATGTTTTGGCATTTTAAAAACACGATGGAATATATTGCAAACACCTTCTTTTTTTGACATCAAGACACCCGTATGGATAATCAATGTATGTTGCATACTCCACAATTATATAGCAATTGAAACGTATTGCGATCCGATATTAGAAGCTAAACGTTTGAATTTGCTTAACTCGATTGACGGTGAAATTTCAATGAACTAAGTGGACCAAAAACATAACAATAAAAAATGAATCACATGTGTTCAAGTTACTAATGAATGAACTACCTTTCGTGAGACACTAGCAAAGAATATGTTTGACGATTATCGAGCTAGGCGTAATTGATTGTTTATTATATGTTATGTATTGTGTTTGACTTTATTATGTCTTCTTATGTATTGTGTTTGATGTTATTATATCTTATGTATCATTTGTGACTTTGATATATTTAACATTTGACTTTCATTTTAATGTATTTATTTACCATTTTATATCTTATGTTTATATTTATTTGAAGTTGTTACAAATGGAAATTGAAGGAGAATAGAAGGAACTAGCACGAAAATTCGGAAAAACAAGCAAAAGAAAGTAGTTGATGACGAAAAGTTGGGACCAATATAAATGGAAGGTGCTTTAGCAAATGTTCTAATAGATGGGAGGAGTATGGGAAAGAAGAGAGACGGAGGATGGAAGACAAGTGCATTCAATTCAGCGTCTTCTATAATGTCAGCTCAATTTGGACAAAATATTACTACGGACAATATAAAAAACCGAATAAAAATGTGGAAGAAGTATTATGCGGTGGTGAGTGACATCTTGTCTCAAAGTGGATTCAATTGGAACGATTCAAAGAAAATGCTTGATATTGCCAATGAGTCGGCATGGGTAGAATATCTTAAGGTAAATTCTCTTTTTTTATTCGTTTTGAAGTCTCCCGCAAATTAGTTTTTCATATTGCATGACATCTTTTTTTTCCCCCTATTTGTAGTCTCATAAGGATGAAAAACAATTTCGCTGGAAAATCATACCTAATTGGGATTACATAGTTGACTTGTGTGCGAAAGACCGAGTTATGGGAGAAGGTGCTAAAATTGCATTTGATGTAGATGATATCATGTCTATGGAGGATGATAGGTGTGAAAAACCTATCTATTTCTAAACAGGATATGTTAGTTTTCAAGCATTTTAGTTATATTTAATTGTGTTTTAGTGTGTTTTAGTGTAGAACAGGTGAAAGGAAGTCAAAGGGCAAGAAACAAGTGAAAACAGTGGAGAAACGGTGAACAAAATGTGCAAAATAGGGTTTCAGTAAATGAAGATCACAACCTAGGTGGAAGTTCCACCGCTTAGGCGGAAAAGGGGCAGAATGTTGGAGTGCTGAAGGGCTGAACCATCGCCTAGGCGAGAAAATTACAGATTGTTATGCCAGCATGCACCGCCTAAGCGGAAAAACCACCGTTTAGGCGAAGTTACCGACAAAACTTAACCGACTTAAGTCCACCGCCTAAGCGGTGACACTCTGCATAGAAATATCTATTTTCAGATATTTTGAAGATATTTCCAAACCTTACCTATTTAATCATTTTCTCCACCAAACCTCAAAAAGCTTAGACGTGAGAGGAGGCTCCGGTTGACATCTTGAGAGCTCTCCTTCCACCTTAGTTAGGTTTAGGTAATTTAGGAAGTATATTAGATTAGTTTTAGAAGGTGTTCTTGGCCAATCCTTGAAGAGCTAGAAGAAGAAGTTCATCAACGGAGAAGAGGAAGCTCGGGAGGATTATTCTTTGGTGAAAGTGGACTACTCCACTTTGAGATTTGGATTTTCTTCCCTTGTTTCCATCTTTGTATTTAATGTTTATTCTTGATGATGATGATCTCCTCTTGATTTAATGTTGTATTGGCTAAGAACATGTTAGTGTAATTTAGAGATTAGTTAGGGAAAGGTGTAGTTGTGTAAATACTCGTTTGGTTTAATATATGTTTCTTTAACGGTTGTTGTTTTAAGTTCGATTGTGGTTATCATTTGATGACAATCTTAATATGCTTGTAATGGTATTAGGGTTGGATTTGAGAATCTAGGGTTTGACACTCGGGAGAGGTAACTCTGGATTCGGACTAGGGTAAACACATCGTTACGCCTAACGACCTGGGAGGGCATTAGTTAGTGTGCAATCGATGATGTTGGGTCAAGACTCATGCGGCCTAGAGTTGTTAAGATATTGAGGGGGACCTCTTCGTTGACACGAAGTCACGTATTCCCTCGTCTTACACTCGAAAGAGGTGGCGGAGGAGTTTACGAACCGAGATTGTCAGATACCTAAACTCCGTTATTGTTAACCGAACGAAATCAAACATGTATTATGTGAACTAAATCAATCCCTAATTAATAAACTTAGTTAGAATTAACCCACTAATTGTAGTTTAGATTAGTTTAATTTCAATTCATGTCTTCCGTTGTCAGGATAACACGAGACTACGTCAATTGCGGTATTCAATTCAATTATTTACACTTTTCTCTGTGGGAACGATATCCAATCTTCAAATATCCACTATATTAAAACTTAGACCTCGTATACTTGTGAGCGTAAGTAGGCGTGAACAATTCCGTACCCTACCAAATGATGCAATTGGTGATGACGACCAAGTAGAATCCCCTAATCACGGAACTAGCAACTCTCAACGGAGAAAGCGTGAAAATTTAACATCGTCTGCTACATCTCCACCAAAGAAAAGAGGAGGAAAAAAGGATAAGACGGACAATGCGATTGTGAGGTTGGCTGGTGCTGTAGAACCTTATTTTAAACTAAAGACCTTGACCTCTTCATCGAAGTTTCCTAAAATTTTTGAAGTTCTTACTGCGATTCCAGGGCTTGACAAAGAAATCCTCTGCCATGCATTAAATTTGTTTCAGGAAGATAAGAAGAAGTTTGACACACTTAAAAGACTCCAGGACAACTACAAGAAAACTTACCTCTTAAATTGTTTGGTGAAACAACAGATTGATCAATTATGGATTGTTCAATATTTGTTTTTGGGACAATTATGTCTAGTTGTGGACAACCATGTTTAATTTTATTTTTGTGGTTAATCGTGTGTAATTTAGATTTGGAAAATGTTAATCTTTTGCGTTGAATTTATTATTTTGAATTAATATTAGCATGTTGTTAAATATTTATATAAACTTTAAAATCAATAGACATGTAAATTCTATTTACAAATACTTTATCTATCTAAATAAGGGAATTATAAATTACATGTTCAAATACTTCAGCTCAAACAACTATCCAAACAAATGATTTGTAAAATGAAGGAATTTCAAAATCCAGGATTTTGAAATCCCTTCATTTCACAAATCCCTTACCCAAACACAACCTTATTCTTTTTGCAACAATAACTCCAGAAAATTTGCTTTATTTAAATCCATTTTCAATCCTAGATTTGCTCCAATAGTTTTTCTAATATATAGGTGTTTCTTTCATCAATTGCCTACTATGGTTTTTGAATTGTTGTGGCAAACTGATGATTAGATGTTGAATTAGCAATAGCAATGACAAAAATAAATTAATTGCACAAAAGGAAACACACGATTTTTACTCGGTTCAAAAATTTACCCACGCCACGGGCGAGACCAGATCTTTTATTGATAAGGAACAAAGAGTTACTATACAAGGTAGATACTTGAATATATCCCAAACAACCCGGGCCCTTATACTCTTGTACATCTTCTCTCAACTCTCTCTACCCGAAGTATCTCACAAAAATTACAAGAAACTCTCTAAGTTTCTTTCTCTCTAAGAACACTCTCTATCAATATGAGATTGAGAATGTGATGCTCTTCTTTGGCCAAGTCTCCTCCATATCTAACCTCATTACTCCCAACCTACAATTCCAAACTACAACCTAGTACTATTAGTACAAGGAGTTAATGCTATTACAACTCCCTCCTAAAATATTTATGGTAAGGAATCATAATCAATGCTAAGTGATTGAAGCCACCAACTTACTCATAAATCTCCACCTTGGCCGAAAGCCACTTAGGTCTTCCAAGATCTTCAAGGTCTTGGGTCCTAGTAGGACACCTATCATCTTTTCATGGATGTTTAATCAATTTTTAGTTCCTTAGATTGATTAAGTTCAAGCAAAGCTTGAACTTCACGACTGCAAGTGGTTTTGTCATCATGTCTGTTGGATTATCTGATGTATAAATTTTCTTCAGCAAAATTCTTCCTTTAGACACCACATCTCTGATAAAATATGTTAAACCCAAGGTTTTGATGAATAATTAAGTATTGATGTTTTTGGTAGAACTAATGATTTTATTGAGTATTTCAAATTTAAAGTTCCATGCATATGATTAGGAAGAAGATTTGATGAAGAAAACATAAAGGATGCAAGATGAACATAACAATGATATGAAGAGTTTTGAAGGTGTTGAGGAAAAATAGGTGAAAATAACTCTTTACTTATATGTTTTTAATAGAACCCGAATTAGAATCACACACGACACTTAAAATGAGTTAATTCTATGTGTGTCATGATTTGAAGTGATAAGTTTAAGATCCTAAAATGAGATATTGTCGGTGCTCCTTATGTGAAATGATTTTGATAATTGATCTAATTTAAAAATGTGTTTAAAGTATAAAAAGTTGTGTTTTGGGTCAATTCGGTCATCCGAGACAAATAATCGGTCGACTGATTAGAAAAATGATTTTTGGAGTTAAAACAAAGTATCACTGATCTAGTCGGTCAACCGAATAAAGAGGTTAGTTAAGCGTTTGAAACAATAGCTAAAATGGGTAAGGAAGTGAGCACATTGATCCAATCGGTTAACCTAATGAAGAGGGTCGGTCAACCATTAAGTAAATGAAATGGAAGAAATTAGGAACACATTGATCCAATCGGTTAACCGAATGGAGCTAGCATACCAACAGCTAATTTGGAAGCCAGGCAAAGTCGGTCAACCGAATTCAGCAGGTCAGTCAACCGACTGCTTCAGTTACAGATTCAGCTAATTTAGTGTTTTGGTAAAAAAAACTATCATTTTTTTATGATTTCAAGAGAGGGATTTGGGGGATTGAATGCATTTCAAATATGAACAACCTATTTGGTAATTTCTATTAATATGGTCTATATATTTTGAGATTCTCTTAATTTAAATGATTTAATACTTCCTATTTCTATGGTTTTAAATTGGTAACAATTTTACCAACTTAAATGAGAGATTTAAAAGTTATTTTTAAGTGGAATATACATGAAATGAAAGGTTATGATATATGGGGTCTTAGAGTGTCATTTTGTGGCATATCTTTGAAAAATTAGCCGTTGGAGAGCCAGTTATTGGTCTATTAATAGAGACATGCGGGAATTGAATTAAAGACATCAAGAACATCAATTTAAGCTTTTATAAGAGTGAGATTTATGATGATATTTTTACAAGGGAATAATTATAAGTTCTTGATCTAAAACGCTTTTATTTTTTTATTTTTTATTTTTTTTTTCGGTGTCACCAATTTGAGTTCTACTTGCTACATTATCATTGCCTTCGGTGTTTTCCCAATGAGATCTATCCAAGATTTTTAATTCGCTTTAAAGTTTTATTTATATTGATTGCTTCGTATAGGATTGTTAGAAAAATCATTTTAAACTTAAAATCCTGAAATGTTTTCAAACGATTTATGTTTGTTTTTCTGATTACGTGCTAAATTTGTGCTACACACTTTATTTATTAATCAAATTTTAATTGTCTCATATTGTATCTATCACATAATAATTATTCGGGACATTAATCGAGTATATTCGTATTGAGGTGGTAGAAGTTTCTTGTAGGAAAAAACTCATATTTTTGGTATTTATGAGTTTGAGTGGATTAGACACGTTTGGGATGGTGTCTAGTTAGGATAGTTAGATTTCTACTTTTTTCCTGTAAAAGATATTAGGGTTTGATCTTTGTCTTGGTAAAAATGTTAAGTTATTCTTTTCCATTGAAAAGGATTAGATTTTGATTTATCTTGCAATTTAATTGTTTTTGAGTGATTTGTAAATGTTTGTCATTCCCTGTGAAAAGGATAAGTTAGAGAGTGTTAGGTTTATCTTTAGCCTGGTAAAAAGATAGGGTTCATCCTTGACCTGTGAAAAGGGTAAATTGTCAAGGTTGATTCTGTATCTGTAAAAGAATCGTGAGTTATAAGAGTTTGGTTCCTACTTGGTAAAGGAATCAAGGGGTTAGTGGATTGCGAATCTTCGTGGATCTCGGGGGACTGCACGTATGCAAGATTAACTTAACCAAATCAGGATAAATTCTTGTGTGTTGCATTGTACGATAGTATTAAACACATACCCACTGCGTAAAAAGATAATAATTGATTTAGAAAAATTAATTATTTATGTTTAAGTGTTTGATTGTTTAAATTTTTAAAACTACCCAATTCACCCCACTTGGGTAGTTCTTTGGGCCAACAATTGGCATCATAGCTGGTTTTAACTCGAGTAAGCTTAATATTCTAGCTAAACATGATCACATGGATTTCATTGATAATAATATTGTATGTGAATCTTCTGTTTGTCTTGATGCTATTAGTGAATCTCTTACTTGCTCTGATAATCAGGGTTCCGTTTTTGAAAATGATAAAAATTGTGATAATTAGGCTATTGATAAGGCTATTAGGATATTAATTGCTGATAGGTGTAAATTACCTATATATTTTCAAACCAAAATTGTTAGTTTTCGAGTACGTTTATTATGTTTTAATGTGTTTTTATTCTTTTTGTACTAAATCAGGTGTGTGGGGTGAATCAGTATCAAAACGGAGCGTAAACAATTAAATCAAACCAAGAACGGTCGGAGAACGGTGGAAAATAAGCATGGAGGCAATAATCAGATCAACAGCCCATCACCGTGGCGATGAAAATACAGAGAAGGCCAATTCTTGTTGGACATCTATCGCCGCAGCGGTGAAACTGCAGGATGGTCACAAATTCCACAGCTGTCTCCACTACTGCGACAATCATTTAACTGACATACTCCACCGCCGCGGTGATCACTTAACTGACATACTCCACTGCCGAGGTTAGTTATTTGTTTTTTTTGTTGCTGTTGTCGTATGTTGAGTTTTGCGTTCATCTGGGCCATTACTTGATGGTGATATTACCCCCCTGATTTTTTTTCGAAGTCAAGGGTAATACCCATTCATATGTGTTCTGTGTGCTTGACAATGCGTTTTGGTAAAAATTATTATGGATCCTAATTTGCATGAGTATATAGACTCAATGTATAGTTATTCAATTGATTTGAGGACAATTATCGATTAGCCAAACTCATGACAAATTAAGGATTGTAGAATTTGGTTGAGGGGAAGCTTGAGGTGAAATCCTAGGCAAGGTAGTTCAAGAGACGTGATTTAGGCATTTGATAGGTGTGATTTATCTATTTATTCCCAAATCGGTTTTGTTGGTTTTAGAATATTTTTATAGATTTTTTAAAATGTTTTAATATGTTTTTATTCTTTTTGGTATAAATCAGATGTATGGGGTACAAAACGATGATAACGAATCATTAATGATGAAATGGGTTTTTTAGGGATTAATATAAATTTATGAATATGTTGTTTGATTGAATTTATGTTTCGTTAGCGGATGTTCTTCGTTATCAAAAGCCACTACGAGGAACCGGAGACAAGTGGGAGTTACTTGGGTGAGATCGATGGAGATTCACACATTAATCGTTGTTAATTTTCACCGTTCGAATTCCAACTGGTGACGCCACAGTCGATCCAAGACGATCACATTTACAAGGATCCGATGTGGCTCACTTGTCCCTCACTGCCATTGGCAACGTTCTTCCAGGACCACCAAGTACTTGAGTCGGTGGAGCATTCTGTTGAAAGCTTGAGTTGATCAGAGCCAAATTTTGCCCATGTTGAGGGCATATTGAACCAAGACTCATATGTAGTGTTGTATGATACTTACTATGGGCGAAAGCTGCTCTTTGATGAGCCGTTCTCCGTGTCGAGCCAAGGACAATAAAACACGTGCTTCTTGGGAGGCAACCCAAGTTCTAAAATAAATTAAATCTGTCACAGCCAACTTGATTCGGAGGCGAGATTCTCTCGCCTCCCTAGTACGTGTTCTAAATCCCTTTCGTCAGCATGCTTAAATTTCATATGTTGAGAATGATGATTGGGTTGCTGAGGACACTGTCCGTTTCAAGTTTGGTGGTGATGTGTAGGATATTAGTATGTTTTACTGTTTTACTATATTGCATGTTTGTTTAGTGTAGAATGTTTTAGTGTTGTTGTTGTGTGCATGCTGACTTTTGCGTTAATCTGGGCTGTTACCCGATGATGATATTACCCCCTGGTTGTTTTCCAGGTCAAGGGTAATACCCATGCATGTGTGTTTTGTGTGCTTGACAACGCGTTGTGGTGAAAATTATTGTGGATCCTAATTAGCATGAGCACATAGAATCAATGTATTTTTATTCAATTGATTTGAGGCCGATTATCGATTAGCCAAACTCATGACAAATTAAGGAGTCTAGAACCTGATTGAGGGGAAGCTTGAGATGGAATTCGAGGCGAGGTAGTTCAAGAGATATGATTTAGGCAGTCATTTTGTCGCTTGAGCCTTTTAAGCTAACCATGTTATATGTTTATCCCTTGTTACCCTGTCGAAGCCTAAATGCCATTTCAATTATGAACATATAAACAAATACCCTGGCCAGTTGATCTTTTTCCAAACCTATATCGCTGAATTAAAGGCACAATTTGAGTGAATCAAGTTAGCATTCGTATATGCTGCTTGATGTGAGCAGTTGAGTTTAGGGCGAACTTCGGATTGGTTTGGTATTCGAGTACTCTCTTGTCATTTTTCTTTCGTTTTAACCACACCCATGAAATTGTAATAGCTGAATAAGTTTGGGGTGTGATAAGTTAAAAAAAAATATATGTAAATATTGTTAAATTTACATTTTTTTTGACAAGTGAGTGCGTCGGTCTTTAATGTTTGTTCGGGATTGTTTCAAATTTATCTATGGGGTTTCGAGAGTAAGTGTGCCAAGCGTTGAGCCTTGGGTAACGTGAAGTTAATCACATTAACCCGTTTTCTATTCTGAAATACCCTTGGCCAATTATTCCAAAACCGAACCAAGTCCTTCTGATCTTTATGAACTTCCAAGCCTACATTAGTGGAGAGTGGACGCCAATAAGGTATATGGATATCCTAGTTCTTTATGGTTTAAGTCATGAGTTTCGTTGGTGGATAATCCAATCCGGTCTTAGATAGTTATATTACTGAGTCTCGCACAAACACGTTGACGGGATCTAGAATGGCGTTCACCATCATTGAATATCGAAATTCTAGAACACCACATGGTGTGTTTTACCACCTGAAATTGATATGACTGGAGGTTGTTGAGGGAAAAATGACTTGGTCGACAGAAGAATTCAAAACTTGCATATCGTTATGTTTAGATTGTTTGTGTTTAGGTTGTTCATGTTATTTAATTTAGTTGTGTTTTTCATTTGAGTGTTAGTGTTTTGCTCGAGAAATAGCAAAATTCCAAGTTTGGGGGTATTTGATAGGTGTGATTTATCTATTTATTCCTAAATCGGTTTTGTTTCTTTTAGAGTATTTTTATAGTTTTTTTTATATGTTTTTATTCTTTTTTGTATAAATCAGGTGTATAGGGCTAAAAAAGGATGATAACGGATTATAAACTATGAAATCGGATCAAGAACGGTGGAAGAACGGTGGAAAAACAAGCACAGAGGCAATATTCAGAACAGCAGCCCACTGCCGCGATATCCAGACCACCGCCGCGGTGGTGAAAAAGCAGAGAGGGGCCTTATGTTGTTGTAAAATCACTGCCGCAGTGGTATATCCAACACCGCGGCGATGAAACTACAGAGAGGTTCCTGAATCCACCGCTGTCTCCACCTCTACGGTGAAGATCAAACCAACATACCCACCGCCGCGACGGTCACTCTACATGCAGAATTAGATATTTTTTTTGATATTTTGAGGCCTATAAAACCCTTCCTCTCCTCCTCTCTTCTGATTTTAACACTCCCTAAGGCCCTTAGTATATATTTAGGGTGAGGTTGAGAGATTTTTGAGGGAGAGCTCACAACCCGAAGAAAAATAAAAAGAAAGAAGTGATCATTAAACGGTTTTAGTGCCAAATCTTCGGATATCGGCTAAGTCGTTCATTTATTTTCTTTATTTTCTTCATTTTGGTAGTTGTTGAGCATGTTTAGCTTATTTTACATTGTAAATAAGGTTATGGCCATTGGCTAAACATGGGTTGTTTAGGGATTAATATAAATTTATGAATATGTTGTTTGATTGAATTATGTTTCGTTAGCAGATGTTCTTCGTTATTTTGATTGTGTTTATCGTTCTTGTATTGTTTATTTTCTTAGAATGATATATAGAGAATACGGAGTTTAACACTCGGGAGAGGTAACTGATAGGTGTAAATTACCTATATATTTTCAATCTGAATTTGTTAGTTTTTGAGTACGTTTATAGTTATTTTTATATGTTTTAATATGTTTTTATTATTTTTGTATTAAAATAGGTGCGTGGGGTGAAAAGGTATGAAATCGGAGCGAAAACGATGTGATTGAACCAAAGCGGATGAAGTTACAGTGGATAAATGAGCAAGGAGGCAACACTGTGAAAGATGCACACCGTCTAGGCGTCCAGACCTCTGCCTAGGATATGAAGATGCTGAGAACATTTCCAAGTCCACCGCCTACTTCTTCGCTTAGGCAGTCACCAAATCTGCAAAGCCGGTACAGGTGCTGTAACTTCAAGGCTATTTTGGACTATGATGAAATCTGATTTTGGAAACACTCAAAACATGGAAGTTTTATATAGTTTTCTTAGATTTCCATAGGTTTTTGAATCACCTCAATCGAAGTTCAGATGAAGAAGTTACAGTCAAAACAAAATGCAAACCTACAGTAACTTCGCTTAGGCGAAGTTTCCTTCGCCTAGGTGAAAATCCGGCAAAACGTTAACCGACCTAACTTTTCCTAGGCGAAAACCTCCACGTAGAATAGATATTTTGTAGATATTTTTTGGCCTATTTAAACCCTTCTCTCTTTATCTTTTCTTCCTTCTTCAACCCCTAAAGCCTTTGGCCATATTTTAGGGTTAGGATAAGGGATTTTTGAGGGAGATCTCTCAACCCGAGGTGGAGGATGAAGAGGGAAGCGATCGGTGGATGGTTCTAGAGGCTATTCTTTAAATATTAGCTAAGTTGCTCGTTTCTTCTATTTGTTTTCTATATTTTGGTAGTTTTTGAGTATGTTTACACCATTTTACATTGTATACGTGGTTATGGCCATTGGCTAAACATAGGTTGTATAGGGATTATTAATATAATTTATGAAAACATTGTTTAGTTGAGTTTGTGTTTTGTTTGCGATTGTTCTTTGTTATATTGATTATGTGTGCCATATTGTTTGTTTATATTGCTTAGATTTACATATCAAGAATACAGGGTTTGACAAATCCTGGATTCGGACTAGAATAAACGAATGCCACAATCCTATAACCTGGTCAAGGTTTAGATTGTGGACAATCGATGACGTTAGGGCAAGACTAACATGACCTAGAGTCATTAAGACGTTGATGGGGACTTTGGCGTTGACACGAAGTCACGTATTCCCTTGTCTTACACTCGATAGAGGTGGCGAGGGAGTTTTAGAACAGAGATTGTCAATAGGGTAAACACAACGCGACGATCCAATAACCCAGGAGGAAGTTGGATTGTGTCCAATCATTGATGTTAGGGCGAGACTCACGCGGCCTAGGGTCGTTAAGACGTTTAAGGGGACTTCTTCGTTGACACAAAGTCGTGTATTCCCCCGTCTTACACTTGGAAGAGGTGGCAGAGGAGTTTACGAACTGAGATTGTCATATAAGTCGAACGTCGTTAACATAAACTAAAACGAGACTGAACACATATTCGTAAACAAAACTAATCCCTAGACAACCTATTCTCTCAAAACTATCCCATATTAATATTAGTATTAGCATAGTTAAATTAGGCTATATTAGTATTAGTATTAATTAATTATATTCCATTTTTGTCACCTAGATAAAATCAGGTTATGACAATCGCAGTATTCGATAGTAACAACACCAATCCCTGTGGATACGATACTTGATCGAAAGGTCCACTATACTAAAACTTGATCCGTATGCTTGCGGTGAAAGTGGCAGTAACCCTAGATTCAGACTAGGTTAAATACAACGTGACGATCCAATAACCCGGAAGGGAGTTGGAAAGTGTGCAATCAATGATGTTGGGGCAAGATTCATGTGACCTAACATCGTTAAGACGTTGAGGGGGACTTTTTCGTTGACGCAAAGTTGCATATTCACTCGTCTTACACTCGGGAGAAGTGGCGAGTGAGTTTACTAACCGAGATAGTAGGATAAGTCAAACGCTATTAATATAAACTAAAACGAGATCGAACACGTATTTGTAAATGAAGTTAATTGCTAGACAATCTATTCTCTCAAAACAATCTCTATATAATATTTATAGTCTAGTTAGATAAATTAGTAATTTAATTTAGTACTTATTAATTAAATGCAGTTTTAGCGCCTAGATAAAATTAGGTTATGATAATCACGGTACTCGATAATAATGTCAACCAATCCCTGTGAACACGATACCCTTACTCTCCCTACTTATACTAAAACTTGACCCGTATACTTACGGTGTAAGTTAGCGACGTAATATTCCGCTACCAATTTTTTGGCACCGTTGTCGGGTATTAGTTTTTAGATTATAATAGATATTGTGAGTAAATGACCCGATTTTACTTTAGGCATTTCTTTTGTTTATAATTTTTTCTTTGTAGTTTTTGTTTCTGTTTTCCTGCAGGGTGCTTGAAGATGTTATATCGATAGGTACTTTTGTATTCCTTTCAATGAGATTTGAGCCATTTTACTGTGCTTTGGATCGATACAAGGATTTTCTACTCCGATTTCCGAACCATTGTTTCCCGAGAGATTATCAACTATTGAACTTCCTCGACAGGTTATTAGCCACAACCAAAATGTGGGTTGAAGGAGGGAATGGTACCACCTCTTTCAACCAACTAACTGCGGACGAAGCCTATCGGGTACTGGAAGACATGGCCGAGTTTGATTTTTACCATTGGAATTATTGAACAAGCTACCAAAGCTTGGGGGATAGTTCCACCACTTTAGAGCCATGGATTGACACTCTGGACCAATATGTTGAGTCGTTCGTTGCCTTGGAGAAAATATTCACTGATTTTATTGGGAAGACTCAAGCGTTTTGAAGGGAGACGAATGATCGGCTAAATGAGCATGAGGATCATCTCAACGAGACAATTTGCACTTAAATTGATGTAACCGTAACGTCTCTTCAGATGCAGATCGATCAACTTATCTGCTTGATTGAGGCTGAGTCAGATATGGTGGCGCTAGGAGATACACAAGCCACATTTATCGAAAGCCACCACGAGGAACTGGAGACAAGCGGGAGGTACTTGGGTGAGATCGACGGAGATTCACACATTAATCGTTGTGAATTTTTACCTTTCGAATTCCAGCTGGTGACGCCACAGTCGATTCAAGATGATCACATCTACGAGGATCCAATGTGGCTTACTTGTCTTTCGCCGCCATTAGCAACGTTCTTCCATACCCACCAAGTACTTGAGCCAGTGGAGCACCCTGTTGAAAGCTTGAGCCGATTAGAACAAAATTTTGTAAGTGTTGAGGGCGTACTGAACCAAGATCCATATGTAGTATTGTATGATACTTACTATGGCGGAAGCTGATCTTTGACGAGCCATTTTCTGTGCCGTGCCGAGGACAATAAAACACGCGCTTCTTGGGAGGCAACCCAAGTTCTAAAATAAATTAAATTCGTTGCAACCAACTTGATTCGGAGGCAAGATTCTCTCGCCTCTCAGGTACGTGTTCTAAACCCCTTTCGTCTGGATGCTTAAATTTCATATGTTAAGAATGATGATTGGGTCGCTGAGGACACTGTCCGTTTCAAGTTTGGAAGTGATGTGTAGGATATTAGTATGTTTTACTGTTTTACCGTATTACATGTTTGTTTAGTGCCGAATCTTTTACTGTTGTTGTTGTGTGCATGCAGAGTTTTGTGTTCATCTGGGTTGTTACCCGATGATGATATTACCCCTTGGTTGTTTTCGAGGTCAAGGTTAATACCCATGCATGTGTGTTTTGTGTGCTTGATAATGCATTTTGGTGAACATTATTGAGGATCCTAATTAACACGAGCACATAGACTAAATGTATTTCTATTAAATTGATTTGAGGCCGATTATCGATTAGCCAAACTCATAACAAATTAAGGATTCTAGAAGCTGATTGAGGGGAAGCTTGAGACGAAATCCTAGGCGAGGTAGTTCAAGAGATATGATTTTGGTAGTCATTTTGTCGCTTGAGCCTTTTAAGCTAACCATGTTATATGTTTATCCCTCGTTACCCTGTCGAAACCTAAATGTCATTTCAAGTCTAAACACATAAACAAATACTCTGGTCAGTTGGTTTTTTTCCAAACCTGTATCGCTGAATTAAAGGCACAATTTGAATGATTCAAGGTAGCATTCGTATATGTTGCTTCATGTGAGCATCTGGGTTTAGGGAGAATTTCGGATTGGTTTGGTATTCGAGTACTCTCTTTTCATTTTTCTTTCGTTTTAACCACACCCATGAAATTGTAATAATCGAATAAGTTTGGGGGTGTGATAACTTGAAAAAAAAATATTTGTAAATATTGTTAAATTTATATTTTTTTTAACAAGTGAGTACGTCGGTCTTTAATGTTTGTTCGGGATTGTTTCAAATTTATCTATGGGGTTTTGAGAGTGAGTGTACCAAGCGTTGAGCCTTGGGTAATGTTAAGTTAACCACGTTAACCCGTTTTCTATTCTGAAATACCCTTGGCCAATTATTCCAAAATCGAACCAAGTCCTTCTGATCTTTATGAACTTCCAAGCCTACATTAGTGGAGAGTGGACCCCAATCAGGTATATGGATATCCTAGTTCTTTATGGTCTAAGTCATGAGTTTAGTTGGTGGATAATCCAATCCGGTCTTAGATAGTTATATTATTGAGTCTCGTACAAACACGTTGACGGGATCTAGAATGGCGTTCACCATCATTGAATATCGAAATCTAGAACACCACATGGTGTGTTTTACCACCTGAAATTGATATGACTAGAGGTTGTTGAGAGAAAAATGACTTGGTCGATAGAAGAATTCAAAACTCACATATCATTATGTTTAGATTGTTTGTGTTTAGGTTGTTCAAGTTATTTAATTTAGTTTTGTTTTTCATTTTAGTGTGAGTGTTTTTCTCGAGGACTAGAAATTCAAGTTTGGAAGTATTTAATAGGTGTGATTTATCTATTTATTTCCAAACCGATTTTGTTAGTTTTAGAGTATTTTTATAGCTTTTTTATATGTTTTAATATGTTTGTATTCTTTTTTGTATAAATCAGGTATGTGGGGGTAAAAAGGGATAATAACGGATTATAAACGATGAAATCGGATCAAGAACAGTAGAAGAACGGTGGAGAAAGAAGCACAGAGGCAATATTCAGAACAGCAGCCCACTGCCGCGGCGTCCAGACCACCGCCACGGTGGTGAAAATACAAAGAAGGGCCTTAAGTTGCTGTAAACTCACCGCCACAGCGATATATCCACCGCCGTGGTGGTGAAACTGCAGAAAGGTTCCTGAATCAACCGCTACAGCGAAGATCAAACCAACATACCCACCGCAGCGGCGGTTACTCTGCACACAGAATTAGAATTTTTTTTTTATATTTTGAGCCCTATAAAACCCTTCCTCTCCTCCTCTCTTCTGATTTTAACACCTCCTAAGGCCCTTAGAATATATTTAGGGTGAGATTGAGAGATTTTTGAGGGAGAGCTCACAACCCGAAGAAGAAGAAGAAAAAAGTGATCGTTCAACGGTTTTAGCGCCAAATCTTCGGATATTGGCTAAGTCATTCATTTATTTTATTTATTTTCTTCATTTCGGTAGTTGTTGAGCATGTTTAGCTCATTTTACATTGTATATATAGTTATGGCCATTGGCTAAACATGGGTTGTTTAGGGATTAATATAAATTTATGAATATATCGTTTGATTGAATTTATGTTTAATTACTGGATGTTCTTTGTTATTTTGATTGTGTTTATCGTTCTTGTATTTTTTATATGCTTAGAATGATATAGATAATATGGGATTTGACACTAGGGAGAGGTAACCCCGGATTCTTACTAGGTTAAACACAACGTGACGATCCAATAACCCGGGAGAGAGTTGAAAAGTGTGCAATCAATGACGTTGGGGCAAGACTCATGTGACCTAGCGTCATTAAGATGTTGTGGGGGGATTTCTTCGTTGACGCGTAGTCGCATATTCACTCGTCTTACACTCGGGAGAGGTGACGAGTGAGTTTACGAACCAAGATTGTCAGATAAGTCAAACGCTGTTAATATAAACTAAAACAAGATCGAACATGTGTTTGTAAACGAAGTTAATCCCTAGACAATCTACTCTCTCAAAACAATGTCAATGTAATATTTATAGTATAGTTAGATAAATTAGTAATTTAATTTAGTATTTATTAATTAAACGCATTTTTAGCACCTAGATAAAATTAGGTTATGATAATCACGGTACTCGATAATAATCTTAACCAATCCCTATGAACACGATACCCTTACTCTTTCTACCTATACTAAAACTTGACCCATATACTTGCGGTGTAAGTTAGCGACGTAATATTTCGCTACCAGCATTCATTTTGTCGCTCGAGCCTTTGAAGCTTACCTTGTAAAATGTTTATCCCTCGTTACCCTGTCAAAAACTATAATACCGTTTCAATTCTGAACACATAACAAATACCTTGACCAATTGAACTTTTTTCAAACCTATATCGCTGAACCGAAGGCATAATTTGAGTGAATCAAATTAGCATTCGTGTATGTTACTTGAAGTGAGCGGTTGGGTTTAGGGTGAACTTCTGATTGGTTCGGTATTCGAGTACTCACTTGTCATTTTTTTTTTTCGTTTTAACCACACCCATGAAATAGTAATAATCAGATAAGTTTGGGGGTATGGTATGTTGAAAAAAAAAACATATGTAAATATAGTTCAATTTTCGTTTCTTTTGACAAGTGTGTACATCAGTCATAAACGTATTTTTAGAGTTGTTTCGAATTAATCTATTAGGGTTCGAGTATGAGTGTATCAAGCGTTGGTGTCATTAAGACGTTGAGGGGGACTTCTTTGTTGATGTGAAGTTGCATATTCACTCGTCTTACATTCGGGAGAGGTGGCGAGTAAGTTTACGATACAGAGATTGTTAGATTGGTCGAACACCGTTATTGTAAACTAAATGAGACCAAACACGTTTTTGTAAATGAAATTATTCCCTAGGCAAACGTTTCCCTAAAACATCTCAATATAATATTAGTATAGTTAGTTTAATTAACTTAGTATTAGTATTAATTAATTATAAACTTTATTTTTATCTCCTAGATAAAGTTAGGTTATGACAATCGTAGTACTCGATAATAATCTCAACCAATCCCTGTGGATACGACAACCCCTACTCCTTCCCATATATACTAAAACTTAACACGTACACTTGCGATGAAAGTGGCGACGTAACAAATGCTATGCCGTACAAGTTTTTTGCGCCGTTACCAGGGATTAGCAGTTTGTCAAATACAGTTTTCGGCGATCGCCACTAAGTTTTTGGTAACGATTTCTGGGGATTGGATAGAGTTATTGTCGATATTGTGAGTAAATGACCCGATTTTACTTTAGGCAGTTCTTTTGTATATAATTTTTGTTTGTAGTTTTGTTTTTATTTTTTATGTAGGGTAGCTGGAGATGTTAGATCAAAATTTATTGATGCATTCATTTCGACGAAATTTTAAGCCATTTTATTGTGCGTGGCCACGCACATAATCCGGTGAGGCCTGTCGTTGAAAGATCGAGCCAAATAAAGCAAAACCTCTCCAAGCTTGAGGGCATTCTGAAAATGTCAAGTTGAGGACATTAAACCACGTGCTTCTTGGGAGGCAACCAAGGTCAAATAAATTAAATCCGTCACAGCTGAATTTATTCGGAGGCTAGATCTTCTCGTCTCCCAGGTATGTGTTCTAAACCCCATTTGTCAGCATGTTTTAATTTCCTATGCGTTGAGATTGATAATTGGGTTTACTGAGGACAGTGTCTATTTTGAGTTCGGAAGTAATGTGTAGTATAGTATGTTTTATGTGTTATTGTTTTCCCGTGTGCATACTTGTTTAGGTTAGAATGTGTTTATGTTTTTGTGTTGTTGTTTGCATACTGAGTTTTGCGTTCATCTGGGCCATTACCAGATGATGATATTATCCCCTAGTTGTTTTAGAAGTCAAGGATAATACCCATGCATGTGTGTTCTGTGTGCTTGACTATGCTTTTTTGTAAAAATTATTATAGATCCTAATTTGCACGAGCACATAGACTCAACGTATTTCTATTCAATTGATTTAAGGACGATTATTGATTAGCCAAACTCATGATAATTTAAGGATTCTAGAACCTGATTGAGGGGAAGCTTGAGGCGAAATCCTAGGCGAGGTAGTTCAGGAGACGTGATTTAGGCATTTGTTTGGTCGCTTGAGCCTTTTTGAAGCCTACCTTGTAACATGTTTATCCCTCGTTACCTTATCGAAGCCTAAAATGACATTTCAATTCTGAATACATGAACAAATACCCTAGCCAGTTGATCTTTTTCCAAACCTATATCGCTGAATTTAAAGGCACATTTGGGTTAATCAAGTTAGCAATTGCAAATGCTTTTTGATGTGAGCGGTTGGGTTTAGGGCAAACTTCGGATTGGTTCAGTATTCGAGTACTCACTTGTCATTTTTCTTTCATTTTAAACTACACCCGTGAAATCATACTAATCGAATAAGTTTGGGGGTGTAGTTATTATAAAAATAAAATAAAAATAAATAAATAAATAAAATTTACGTTTCTTTTGACAAGTGAGTACGTCATCCTTAAATGTTTGTTCAGGATTGTTTTTCAATTTATCTATGGGGGTTCAAGGGTAAATGTGCCAAGTGTTGAGCCTTGGGTAACGTTAAGTTAACAACGTTAATCCGTTTTCCATTCCAAAATACCCTTAGCCAAATAAACCAAAACTGAACCAAGTCTTTTTGATCTTTATGAACTACTCAACCTACATTAGTGGAGAGTGGACCCCAATCAGGCATATGAAAATTCTAGTCCTATACGGTTTAAGTCATGAGTTTCATTGGGGGATAATCCAATCCAATCCTTGTATAGTTATATTATTGAGTCTCGCACAAACACATTTACAGGATCTAGAATGGCGTTCACCATTATTGCATGTCAAAATTCTAGAACCATATGATGTGTGTTACTGCCTGAACTCGATATAACTGGCAGTTGTTGAGGGAATAATGACTTGGCCGTTAGAAGAATGTAAAACTCGCATGTCGTTATGTTTAGGTTGTTTGTTATTTTATTTTGTTGTGTTGTTTCATTTTCGTGTGTGTGTTATGCTCAAGGACTAGCAAAATTTCAAGTTTGGGGGTATTTGATAGGTGTGATCTATCTATATATTTCTAAACCGGTTTTGTTAGTTTTAAAGTAGTTTTTATATTTATTTTATTATGTTTTAATTAGTTTCTATATTTTTTGTACAAATCAAGTATATGGGGCGAAAAGATAGGAAACTGGAGCGAAAAAGATGAGATCGAATAAAAAACGGTTGAAGAATGGTGGAAAAACAAGCTTGGAGGCAAAATTGTGAAAATCAACCAACCGATGTACTCACCGCCTAGGCGGTGACTTCTGTACAGCCTATGATATTTATTAGATATTTTTTAGATATTTTGCTTATAAATATCCACTCCTCTCATCTCCTCTTGCATCCCCTGGCTATTAGGGCCCCTTAGAAGATATCTAAAGGTAGGTTGAGAGGTTTTAGAGGTGAAGCTCACAACCCGAAGTGGACGAAGACGGCGAAGCGATCGTTGAGCATTCTTAGCGGCTAATCTTCAGACAATGCTAAGTTATTCTTGTTCCTTCTTTTATTTATTAACTTAGGATTGTTGTTTGAGCATGTTTAGTTTAGTTTTCATTGTATAACCGGCTATGGCCATGAGCTAAACGAGTTTTTGTCTAGGGATTAATATATTTATGAAAATGTTGTTTTGTTGAGTTTGTGTTTCGTTTGCGGTTGTTCTTCGTTATTTTGATTGTGTTTATTGTATTATTTGTTTATTATGCTTAGATAGATACATGAAGAATACGGGGTTTGACAAATCCCAGATTCAGATTAGGGTAAACAAACGCCACGATCCAATAACCCTGTCGGGAGTTGGATTGTGGACAATCGATGATGTTGGGGTAAGACTCACGTGACCTAGGGTCGTTAAGACTTTGAGGGGGACTTCTTAATTGACTCAAAGTCATGTATTCCCACGTCTTATACTTGGGAGAGGTGGCGGTGGAGTTTTAGAACTAAGATTGTCGATAGGGTAAACACAATGCACGATCCAATAATCTGGTCGGGAATTGGATTGTATGCAATCAATGACGTTGGGGCGAGACTCACGCGACCTAGGGTCATTAAGACATTGAGAGAGACTTCTTCGTTGACACGAAGTTGTGTTATATCTCCCGTCTTACACTCGGGAGAGGTGGCGGAGGAGTTTTAGATACCGAGATTGTCAAATAGGTCGAACACCATAAACGTAAGTCAATCGAGATCGAACGTGTATTTGTAAACCATGTTAATCCCTAGATAATTCTTTTTCCTAAAACATATTAGTATATTAGTATAGATAATTTAGGTTATATTAGTTTAGTTTAATAAATTATTTACATTTTTGGTCGCCTAGATAAAGTTAAGTCATGACAATTATGGTACTCGATAATATTGACACCAATCCCTGTGGATACGATACCCGATGTTTCAAGATCATGTTATACTAAAATTTTGACCTCGTACACTTGCTAGTAGTCAATACGCGAGCGCGTAACAAACGTTCCGACGTACAGTGATCTACCTATCTATTTCCAAACCAAACTTGTTAGTTTTCGAGTACGTTTATTACATTTTATTATGTTTTAATACATTTTTATGTATTTTTGTGTAAATCAGGTGTGTGTGGTGAAAAGGCATTGTTGATCCTGAGATTTTGATGAACAATTAAGTATTGATGTTTTGGTAGAACTAATATTTTGATTGAGTGCTTCAGTTTTAAAGTTCCAATGATGAAGATGACAAATTAAATGGATGCTAAATAATGATGTTGAAGATATTGAAGAATTAAGAGTTTGAAAAAATTAAGGAAAACAACTGAGGTGAATCTTAACTCTTAATATCCCAATTAGAAACACACACATTACACAAAATGTATTTTATCTTTTATGTGTGTTTTGATTAAATGAAATTATTTGCTCCTATGTGATTTGAAAAGAAATATTTTTTATTGACTAAAATAGAATATAAGAATATTAGTGGAGCTTATTTAGAAGAGAAAATAGTTAAATGGGAAAAAACATAAAAGAAAATAAGTTAAAAACTTATTTAGAAGAGAGATCCAGAAGACATCAGTCGACTGATGAGTCGATCGAACCGAGCTACTGAAAGATCCTGTATCTCTAAGTCGACCAACAGGTCGACCGGCCAAGAGAAATTGAACTTTCTGAATCTACAAGTCGACTGATAGGTCGACCGGTGAAGGAAAGACGAACTCTTTGCATTTACAAGTTGACCAACAGGTCGACCGATGAATGCCTTGGGCTATAACTTGAATCTACCAGTCGACTGGTCAGTCGGCCAGATGCGTTATTTCAGGATACTATTTTATCCGAGATTATATCCAAAAGTAGCTGTTTTTGGTTGGGATTTGAGAGAGATTTCAGGGATATTTTCTATATTTAATATATGGTTCACATATTAATATGGTTTATTGAATATTAATGTTTCTTAATTTGGTACTTAAAATTGATTCTATTCTTATTAATTGAGATTGAGAAATATTTAGAGGGTTTAATTGAACGATTTGAAAGTTGTTTTTAAGTTAATTGAACCTAAATAAAGTCATGATGATATAAGGGGTCTCCGAGTGAGATTTTCTGCTTATTATTTTGTATTGATGAGTAGTGTGACGGGTTAAATACTGTTGGGGATACTTAATCAAGGGTAACTGGGTTTCAGTCTCTTCCTATAAAGAGATTGAGGTAGTGATTCTTCTTGGATAGAATTGCGATTTGAGTGATTTGTAAAGGTTACATCCTTACCTGGGAAAATGATAGTTGGAGTGTTTTGTGAGGTTTTGATTCTCGAGTCTTAGTGTTAAAAAAGGAATTGGGTTATTCTTTAACCTATAAAAAGTAGAGGTTCTTCCTTAGCTTGGGAAAAGGATATTGTAAAGGTTGATTCTGAGCCTGTAAAAGAATCGATGTGAGGGTTTGGTTCCTACTTTTAAAGGAATCTTGGTTTTAGTGGGTGCGACATCCGTGGAGGTCAGGGGATTGGATTAGCCAAGAGTAGTTTGGTGAATCAGTATAAATCTTTGGTGTATCGCTATTTTTACTTTGTTATTTTTGTTGTTATTATTCCGCTGTGATATAAAGATAATAATTAATTTAGAATTAAAATTAATTATTTGATTTATTGAATTTTATTCTGATAATTTTTAATTACCCAATTCACCCCCCTCTTAGGTATTCTACTGGGCCAACAGGCATGAAAACGGATCATAAATTATCAAATCGGACCAAGAACGATGGAAGGACGATGGGAAAACAAGCAAGAGGGCATAATTCAGAAAATCAGCCCACCGCCACAGCGTCCAGACCACCGCCGCGGTGGTCAATATGCAGAGAGGACTAAAATATTACTGACAGCCCACTACCAAGGCAGTGAAACAACAGCATGGTCCCTGATTCCATCGCTATGGCCATAGCTTAACCGACATACCCAACGCCATGGCGGTCACTTTGCACAGTTATTAGATATTGTTTTAGATATTTTGCCCCCTATTTAAGCGTATGTCCTCTCTTCTTTTTGATCCCCCAACGATAGGAGACCCCTTAGGGTTCCTAATATTTTGAGAGAGTTCTGGGGTGTGCTCAACCAATTCCGAAGAAGAATAACACGTTGCAATAAAGGAGAAGCGATCGTTGGACAGTTTTAGTTGCAAATCTTCGGACAATGGCTAAGTTCTTCTATTTTTATTTTTATTTTCTTAACTTTGGTAGGTTGTTGAGCATGTTTAGATCAGTTTTCATTGTATTAATGGTTATGGCCATGAATTAAACGGATTTTGTTTAGAGATTAATTTATTTTATGAAATCGTTGTTTAAGTTTGGGTTTCATTAATGGTTGTTCTTCACTATTTTGATTTTGTTTACTATTATTCTTTGATATTATGCTTGTTTAGATAATTAGAAATACGAGATTTGACACTCGGAAGAGGTAACCCTGAATTCGGACTAGGGTAAACACAACGCAACGATCTAATAACCCGATAGGGAGTTAGAAAGTGTGCAATCAATGACGTTGGGACAAGACTCATGTGACCTAGTGTCGTTAGGACATTAAGGGGGACTTCTTCGTTGACGCAAAATCGCATATTCACTCGTCTTACATTCGGGAGAGGTGGCGAGTGAGTTTATGATACAAAGATTGTGTGATACGTCGAATACCGTTATTGTAAACGAAATGAGACCAAACACGTTTTTGTAAATAAAGTTAATCCCTAGGCAATATTTTTCCTAAACATCACAATATAATATTAGTATAGTTAGATTAATTAACTTAGTATTAGTATTAATTAATTATAAAATTCATTTTTATCGCCTAAATAAAGTTAGGTTATGACAATCGCAGTACTCGATAATAATCTCAACCAATCCCTGTGGATACGACAACCCCTACGCCTTCCCATTTATATTAAAACTTTACCCGTATACTTGCGATGAAAGTGGAAATATAATAGTTCGCCACCAAGTTTTTGTGTGGGTGTTTTCCTCGAGGACTAGGAAAATTCAGAGTTTGGGGGTATTTGATAGGTGTGATCTACCTATCTATTTTTAAACCGAACTTGTTAGTTTTCGAGTAAGTTTGTTACGTTTTATTACATTCTAATATGTTTTTATGTATTTTTGTGTAAAACAGGTGTGTGGGGGTAAAAAGGCATGAAAATGGATAATAAACGATCAAATCGGACCAAGAATGGTGGGAAAACAAACAAGAGGGCATAATTCAGAAAATCAGCCCGCCGTCGTGGCGTCCAGACCCCCGCCGCGATGGTCAATATGCAGAGAGGGCCTTATTCTTGCTGAACATTCACCGCCGAGGGAGTGAAACAACAGAGAGGTCCCTGATCCCACCGTCGAGTTCACCACCGAGGCCGTGGCTTAACTGACATACACACCGCCGCAGCGGTCATTCTGTACAACTGTTAGATAATTTTTTTTAGATATTTTTCTCCGTATTTAAACCCTTCTCCTCTCTCCTTATTCAACCCCCAGCCATAGGAGACCCCTTAGGGTTCCTAATATTTTAAGAGTGGTTTGGGGTGTGCTCAACCAATTCCGAAGGAGAAGAACACGTTGTGAAGAAGGAAAAATGATTGTTGGACGATTTTAGCGACAAATCTTCGGACTATGGCTATGTTCTTCCGTTTCTATCTTAACTTCGATAGGTTGTTGAGCATGTTTAGCTCGATTTTCATTGTATAAATGGTTATGGCCATGAGCTAAACGGATTTTGTCTAGAGATTAATAGATTTTATGAAATCTTTGTTTGTTTGAGTTTGTGTTTCATTAATGGTTGTTCTTCGCTGTTTTGATTGTGTATACCATTATTCTTTGATATTATGCTTGTTTAGATAATTAGAGAATGCGAGGTTTGACACTCGGGAGAGGTAACCCTGAATTCGGACTAGGGTAAACACAACGCGACGATCTTATAACCCGGGAGAGAGTTAGAAAGTATGCAATCAATAACGTTGGGGCAAGACTCATGTGACCTAATGTCGTTAAGATGTTGAGGGGACTTCTTCATTGATGCGAAGTCGTATATTCACTCGTTTTACACTTGGAAGAGGTGGCGAGTGAGTTTACGACACAGAGATTGTCAAATAGATTGAACGCCGTTATTGTAAACTAAACGAGACCAAACACGCTTTTGTAAACAAAGTTAATCCCTAGGCAAACTTTTCCCTAAAACATCTCAATATAATATTAGTATGGCTAGTTTAATTAACTTAGTATTAGTATTAATTAATTATAAACTTCATTTTTATCTCCTAGATAAAGTTAGGTTTTGACAATCACGGTACTCGATAATAATCTCAACCAATCCCTATGGATACGACAACCCCTACTCCTTCCCATTTATACTAAAACTTGACCCGTACACTTGCAGTGAAAGTGGCGACGTAATATTCTGCCACCAATATTCCCTCGGGAAACGATGATTCAAAAAGTGGAATAGCAATTCCTTGTATCGATCCCAAGCACAATAAAACAGCTCAAAATCCCATTGAAAGAAACGCAAAAGTACCTGTTGATCTAACATCTTCAAGTACCCTGCAGGAAAAACAAAACTAAAACTACAAAGAAAAATTATAAACGAAAGAAATGCCTAATTTAAAATCAAGTTATTTACTCACAATATCAACAACAATCTAAAAACTAATCCTCGGCAATGGCACCAAAAACTTAGTAGCGCATGAATACGTTGCTACTTTCACTGCAAGTGTACGGGTCAAGTTTTAGTATAGATTGGAGGAGTTAACTCTATTTAGGCAATAAAAATATGTTTTGTTTATAATATAAATACTAATTAAACTAATTATACTATAATGCTAATATTGATACGTTTAGGGGAATGGATTATCTAGGGATTAACTTCATTTACTTAAACGTGTATGGTTTCGTTTAGTTAACAATAACGGTATTCGACCTATCCGACTATCTCAGTATCGTAAACTCATTCACTCTCTCTCCTAAGTGTAAAGTGAATGAATATGTGACTTCGCGTTAACGTCGAAGTCCCTCCTCTAGCATTTTTTAGAACACATAGTCACATGAGTCTTGCCCCAATATCATGGATTGCACACTTTCTAACTCCCTCCCGAGTTATTAGATCGTCACGTTGTGTTTAAACCCTAGTCCGAATCCGGGGTTATTTCTCCCGAGTATCAAACCTCAATTTTTCAATATATCTAAACAAGAATATAATGGAAATACAAGAATGGTAAACACAATCGAATAGGAAGAACAACCATTAAAGAAACACAATTCAAACAAATGACATTTTCATAAATTATGTTAATCCCATAGATAATCCATGTTTAGCCAATGGTCATAACCGTATATACAATGCTAAATGAGCTAAACACGCTCAAACAAACTACCAAAGTTAAGAAATAAAGAAATAAATGAAGGAACTTAGCCGTTATCCGAAGATCCGACGCTAAAACCACTTAGAGAGCGTTTCTCCTTCTTCGCTCGATGTTCTTCTCCTGTGGTTTGGTTGAGCTCTCCCCAAAACCTCTCAAGCCTAACCTTTAATCCCCCATGAGGTCTAATAATTTACAAAAATGAGAGGAGGTGGAAATATATGGGCACCAAAATATCTAAAAATATCTTAAAAAAACTACTTTACAAGTGCAGGGGCCACCGCTATAACGATAGGTATGTCGCCAGTGGTCACCGCTGCAGCAGTGGCTTGATCACTACAGTGGTGGTTCATCAGTGAGCATCCTGTTGTTTCACTGCTGCAGCGGTGGGCTGCAGTTGCAGGTTTGACCTTTTTGCTCAATTTTCCACCGTTTTTCCACTGCCATTCCACCGATTAGCTTGATTTTCAATTGTTTTAACTTTTTTTCGTCCCAAACACATGATTTACACAAAATGCATAAAATGTATTAAAACATATTAAAACACTATAAATACTCAAAAACTATCAAAACCGGGTTGGGAATAAATAGATAAATTACACCTATCAGGTTGGCACAAGAACTGACAACAGTATATTGTGACAACCAAAGTGCTACACATCTGACTAAAAACTAGATGTTCCATGAAAGGACCAAACACATTGATATCCAAGTTCATTTTCTTGGCCCAAAAAGCTACTCAAAAGAGGGGTGAATTGAGTAGTTACAAACATTTAGCCCCCGTTTGGTAACCACTCCCATCCCAAAAATTCGCATCCCATTCCCAGATTTTTATTAGGCATAATGTTTGGTAACCATTCCCATTTTTTGGTTTTCATTCCCATCCCATTCTAAAATGGGAATTGTGCTAATTTTTTCTTAAGGTTTGAGAAATAAAAAAAAAAAATGTTTCTAAAAATTCGCATCCAATTCCCAAAAATTAAAGAGGGCCACCACCGTCGGCCGGCCACCTCCTAGCCACAGTCCGGCCACTGCCGCAGTCGTTCGACCACCATCTGGCAGCCACCGCTGCCTTCTGACAACTATCTAGCCGCCACCGCCTCCGGCCAAAACAAAAAATAATATGTTCCCAAAATAAAAAAATAAAAAATATAACTTGATTTTTGGATACAATCGTTACCAAACGCGATTTTGTTCCCAAAACAAAAAAATATTATCGTTACCAAACGCGATTCTACTCCCAAAAAGGAAACAAAATTTCATCCCATCTCATCCCATTCCCATCCCACTGCATGGAATGGGAATAAAAATGGTTACCAAACGGGCCCTTAACAATCAAACACTTAAACACAAATAATTAATTTTCCTATATGAATTATTATCTTTTTAAGTAGTGGATATGTGTTTAATACCAAGTGTACACACAAACACAATATTAATAATAAATCAATGTAGCACACAAGAATTTATCCTGATTCAGTCAAGCTAATGCTGTCTACGTCCAGTCCCCTGAGCTCCATGGAGATTCGCAATCAACTAACCCCTTGATTCCTTTACCAAGTAGGAATCAAACCCTTACAACTTACGATTCTTTTACAGGCACATAATATCCTTCACAATTTATACTTTTCCCAGGTCAAGGATGAACTCTATCTTTTTGCCTGGTTAAAGATAATCCTAACACTCTCTCACTTATCTTTGTCATAGGGAAAGATGAACCTTCACAAATCACTCAAAAAACAATTCAATTACAGGATTAATCAAAACCTAATTCTTTTCAAGGGAAAAAAATAACCTAATATTTTTACCAGGATAAAGATCAAACCCTAATCTTATTCACAAAAAAAATATTGAAACCCAGCTACCCTGACTAGACACCGTCCTAAACGTGTCTAATTCACTCAAACTCACAAATACAAAAAATATGAGTTTCTTCCTATAAGGAGATTCTACCACCTCAATACGAACATAGTCAATTAATGTCCCTAATAATTACTACATGATAGATACAATATGAGACAATTAAAATCTAATTAATAAATAAAGTGGGTAGCACAAATTTAGCATATAATTAGATAAACAAACAGAAATCGTTTAAAAAGATTTTTAGGTTAACAAAATCGGTCAACCCCATCTTCTTGACAAACTTTTCATCATCAATATTTTTCTTCTTCAGATTAACAAAATCAAAGGGTTTAGAGCATACAACCTTTCGGTTCTCGGTTTCATTTTTGTATTTTTCTTCATCTTCTTTACTTAAGAAGTGTACGGTATCAAATTTAGCTTTTCCTGGGCATGGTTGTTTTACTCTTTCTAGGCATTTTCTTTCAACAAAGATTTTCAAAAAGTAATTCAAAACCCAAAAGCTTAAGAATATGAAGCCTAAATCGTAGATCTACCAAAACACTAAAGGAGATGAAGAAAACCATTTTTTTATGAAATTCTTGCTATAAGATGGTAGATCCAAGGCCGCAATCTTCGAATCCAAACCAATATTTGAAGATCCCTTGTAGTTTTAGAATGAACTCTTTTAGGTATTGAAGGGTTTCTAGAGAGAGAGAAAAGAATTCGAAAAGAGAGATAAATAAAAACTTGAAGGAATATTAATCCTGTAAGAGTCAGTTGACCAACTATTTCTGGTTGGTCAACCGACTAAAGAGAAGTTTGCACTTTGCAGTCTCAGTTCTTGTCGGTTGACCAACGTCCTTATTTGCCAATTTGTTGTATTTAACCTATTTGCTCCACTTTTATATCTTATTTTGATCCACACAAATAATTAGTTTTAAAATTGTTTTTACCATATAAAATATTTTTACCCACACACACACATATCACAAATAAACTAATCTAAAAAATGCGAAGAATCGGTCTCCCTAACAAAATTAAAATATTTCAATTTCAGAAAATTTGACATACCTAGTTCATCCTTGGGAGCAGTTTGTGTGTGTAACTTTGGAGGACTTTCAATTTCAAGTTTGTTGTCATTTGAATTCGCCATTTTTTCTTTGCTTTATTTACCATTTTGATTTCTTCCTTACTCACAATGGATTTCTTCTGAATTGATTCAGTGATGATCATCTTGCCTTTATAAGGTGTTTTAGGTTATTTTCCCCCGTTGTGATTTGCCACAACTTATATGTTTTTTTTTTTCTTTCTAATATTGATTTCTCGCCATTTGTTGAGGATAAACATTAAATGATTCCCTATATAGAACTTGTTTTCTGAACTTTTCATTTTGCATTTTTTGATTCATCCTCACTGGTGCATTGAATCTAGAATCCCTTCTTGGAATGTAATTTTCATTGTACGTTCTTGATTGAGCAAATCTACTATTTGTACCTGTATAAAAAAAAAATCCTTGGTATCTAGTTATTTCGGGATCCAACTGGGTAACCACGCAACAGATAACACATTTTCTCAAAATAACCATGCTTCCCATGATAAACATATAGCATTGTTAGAATGTTTCTTAAGGTAATCATCATTCTGTATGGGAGCACGAATTGATGATGATATTGAGGAGCTGCTTTAGCAACTATTGGTTTTCCAAAAAGTTTAGTTCTCTCAATAGCTTTGAATTTATTCACTATTTCGTTAAGATCCTTTAGAATCTTTTCAAGTGATCGTTCTAAGAAATAAGATTAACCTATAGACCAAAATTATTCTTATGCATAAATTCAAGATTATTCTTAAGAATTCGATAATCATTTTCAACATAATGAATTTTCAAACGAGCTATATCAAGCTTACACTTGTATTATCCAACTCAATGTTCAATGCCTCATTTAAAGTTTCAAGATTTTTCTTTTCAAAATCACTTTGTCGAAAATCATAAATATTATTTTCCAAAACTTCATCTTCTGCTTTAAGAGAATCGATTTCTTCAAGCAACTTGCCGATTCAGATAAAGCATTTAAAAATTCAGTAGTTTCAATATACTTGTCCAAATTCTTTTTCTTAAGAGATTTAATGATACTAAACTCTTTTATTTTCAAGAATCACAATCTTTTTCCCGAGTTTCAAATTATCTATTCTAAAAAATATAAGTAACAACAATTGGTAGTGTGTAAATACGCTGCTACTTTCACTCGCAAGTATACAAGGTCAAGTTTTAATAAAGGTGGGGAGAGTAAGAGTATCATATCCATAGGGATTGGTTTTGAATATTATTGAGTTCCGCGTTTATCATGACCTAACTTTATCTAGGCGAAAATAAATGGAATATAAAATTCAATACTAATACTAAAATACTAATTTAACTATACTAATACTATATTGAGATAGTTTTGAGGGAATAGATTGTTTAGGGATTAACTTCGTTTACGAATACGTGTTCGATCTCGTTTTAGTTCACGTTAGCGGCATTCGACTTATCCGACAATCTCAGTTCGTAAACTTCCCCGCCACCTCTTCCGAGTGTAAGACGAAGGATACGCAACTTCGTGTAAATGAAAAAGTCCCCCTCAATGTCTTAACGACCCTAGGTCACGTGAGTCTCGCTCCAACGTCATTGATTGCACACAATCCAACTCTCTCCCAGGTTATTGCATCATCGCGTTATGTTTACCCTATCGACAATCTCAGTTCGAAAACTTCTCCGCCACCTCTCCCGAGTGTAAGACGGGGGAATACATGACTTCGTGTCAACGAAGAAGTCTCTCTCAATGTTTTAACCCCTAGGTCATGTGAGTCTTACCCCCAACATCATCAATTGCCCACAATTCAACTCCCTTCCTGGTTATTGGATCATCACGTTATGTTTACCCTAGTCCGAATCCGGGGTTAGCTCTTCCGAGCATCAAACCCCAAATTGTCAATATATCTATCTACGCATAATAAACAAACAATATGGAAAACACAATCAAAATAACAAAGAACAACCGCTAACGAAACATAAACTCAATCAAACAACATATTCATAAGTATAGTGTTAATCCCTAAACAACCTATATTTAGCCAATGGCTATAACCATATATACAATGTAAAATAGACTAAACATGCCCAACAACTACTGAAATGAAGAAAACAATGAAAATAAATGAAAGAAGTTAACTGATATCGGAAGATTTGGCGTTAAAACCGTTGAACGATCACTTATTCCTTCTTCTTCCACCTCGGGTTGTGAGCTCTCCCTCAAAAATCTCTCAAACTCACCCTAAATATATTCTAAGTAGCTTAGGGGGTGATTAAATCGGAAGAGAGAAGGAGAGCAGGGGTTTTATAGGGCTCAAAATATCTAAAAATATCTATTTTTGTGTGCAGAGAGACCGCCGTGGCGGTACACACAATAAATTAAATAACAATTAAACATACTAACATACTACACATCACCGCCAAACTTAAAATGGACAATATCCTCAATGACCCATCAACAATCCCAATGAAAGTATAAAGCATTATAATGAAGATGGGGGTTTAGAACACGTACCTGGGAGGCGAGAGAATCTCGCCTCCGAATGAAGTCGGCAGAGATGGATCTAATTTATTTTTGGACTTGGGTTGCCTCCCAAGAAGCGCATGGTTTATTGTCCTCGGCCCAACATGGAAAACGACTCGTCAAAGAGTGGCTTCCGCCCATAGTAAGTGTCGTACAACACCATATATGGGTCTTGATTCAGTACGCCCCCAAGATTGGCGAGATTTGACTCTGTATGGCCCGAGCATTCAACAAGACTCTCCACCGGCTCATGTGCTTGGTGGGCATGAAAAAGCAATGCTTTTGGCGGCGAAGGACAAGTGAGCCACATCGGATCCTCGTAGATGTGATCGATCATCTTGGATCGGTGGTGGAATCACTATTTGGATCTCCAATGGTGAAAATCACAATCGTCGATCCAGGCTTGGGTTCCCGTCTCATTCGAGGAATCAAAGTTGAATTCTCCCAAGCTCATTCCTTTCGTTTCCAATTCATCGTGGTGGCTTTCACATGATATGGCATTTATATCTTCCAGTGCCACCACTTCTGACTCGGCCTTAATAAAGCAGATTAGCTGACTAATTTTCATCTGAAAAGATGTTACGGTCACATTGATTTCGGCGCAAACCGTCTCGATATTGTTGAGACGATCCTCGTGCTCATTGATCCTGTCATTCGTTTCCCTCCAAAATGCCTGAGTCTCCCAAATAAATTTAGCTAATATCTCTTCCAGGCAGAGGAAGACTCCACATTTTGGTCCCGGGTATCAATCCATGATGTCGAAGTGGTGGGACTATCCCCCAAGTTTTGGTAACTTGGTGAATAATTCCAACAGCGAAAATCATAATTAGCCATGTCTTCCAACAACCAATAGGCTTCGTCCACTGTTAATTGGTCGAAAGGGGTTGTATCATTTCCTATTTCAACCCAATTTCTAGTTACAGCTAATAACCCATTGAGAAAGTTCAGTAGTTGACACTCCCTTGGGAAACGATGGTTCCAAAACCGGAATAGCAATTCCTTGTATCGATCCTAAGCACAATAAAATGTCTCGAAATCCCATTGAAAGAAATGAAAAAGCACTTGTTGATCTAACATCGTCAAGTACCCTGCATAAGAAATAAAAAAACAAACTACAAACAAAAAAAGTTATAAACAAAAGAAATGTCTAAATTAAAATCAAGTTATTTATTTACAATATCAACAACAATCTAAAACATAATCCCTGACAACGGCGCTAGAAACTTGGTAGCGCGTAGATACGTCGCTACTTTTACTGCAAGTGTACGCGTTAAGTTTTAGTATAGATTGGAAGAGTCAGGGTTGTCATATCACTAGGGATTGGTTGAGATTATTATCAAGTACCGTAATTATCATAACCTAACTTTATTTAGGCGATAAAAAATAATTTTTATAATTAATAATATACTAATACTAATTTAATTAATCTAATTATACTAATATAGTGGTATGACGTTTATGGGAATTTATTGCCTAGGAATTAACTTCGTTCACTTAAACGTGTTCGTTTCCATCTAGTTTATATTAATAGCATTCATCCTATCCGATAATCTCTGTATCAAAATCTTATTCACTACCTCTCCTGAGTGTAAAGTAAATGAATATGTGACTTCGCGTCAAAGAAGAAGTCCCCCTCAATGTTTATACAACACTTGGTCACATGAGTGTTTCCCCAACGTCACGGATTGCACACTTTCTAATTCCCCCCTGGGTTATTAGATTGTCGCGTTGTGTTTAAACCCTAGTCCGAATCCGGAGTTACCTCTCCCGATTGTCAAATCTCGTATTCTCAATATATCTAAACAAACACATAAACATGGAGAAACGGAAAACACAATCGGATAAACACGAACAACCATTAACAAAACATAGATTTTATATAAACGATGTTTTCACGAATTACATCAAGCCGTAGACAATATATGTTTAGCTACACATGGTCGTAGCCCTATATACAATTAGAAACGAGCTAAGCATATTTAACATTCAACCAAATCTAAGAGAGAAAGAGAAAAACGAGGAGACAAGCCATTATTCGAAGATTCACTGCTAAAACCATTCTGAGAATGCTTCATCCTTCTTCGCAAGGTGATCTTCCATTGGTTGGATAGCCTTGGAGCTCTCAAGACTCCCGAAAATGTCAACCTCTAGTTTGGGGAGAATAGGGAAGATATTTATAGGATTCAAAATATCTCAAAATATCTGTTTTATCGGCAGTTTGACTACCACGACGGTGGAAATGGCATCGTATCCAAAATTGGACTTAAAGTTACTACACATGTACCAATTTTGCCTCTTTTCACCTATTTATTCAAAAATCTATAAAACACTACAAAACACATTAAACTAACAAAAGTGCTTGAAAACACACAAATAGTTGAATCTAAAAGTACTTGATTTGTTGGTAAATAAACTACTCATCAGTTGCAGTTGTAGGTTTGGCCTTTTTGCTCAATTTTTTATCGTTCTTCCACCGCCATTCTACCAATTAGCTTGATTTTCAACCGTTTTAGCTCATTTTCGTCCCAAACACCTGATTTATACAAAACACATAAAAACATATTAAAATACTATAAAAATACATCGAAAATTATCAAAATCGATGTGGGAATAAATAGATAAATTACACCTATCACAACCCCAGATTGTTAACGAAACCACTTAGCTAGATGGCTTCTTTTACTACTTATGAAGCCGCCATATGTTTAACTTCCATTGTAGACAATGCAACTTTTGGCTGTAAAGTTACCTTCTAGCTTATGGCAGTTGAACAAAGTATTCAAAGATATTCTTTTATCGAGATCTCTAGCATAATCCGAGTCGACATATCCAACAACACTAACAGAAATGTTGTTTTCTCTGTCATAGGCTAAACTGATATCTACAGTACCCCTCAAGTATCATAGTAACCATTTCATAACTTGCCAATATGTCTTCCTCAGTTGATCCATGTAACGACTGAACGCTTATTACATGTGAAATGTCTAGCCTAGTGCAAACTGTGGCATATATGAAGCTACCAACAACACTATCAAATGGAACATGTGACATGTGCTTTACCTCATCCTCAGTTTGTGGTGACATAGCTACAGAAAGTTTAAAGTGAGTAGCAAGTGAGGTACTCACAAGCTTTGACCTTTGCATTCCAAAGCGTTCCAGCACCTTCTCGATGTTTCTTCTTTGAGAAAGACACAATCTAATCGCTTTTTGATCTCTATGAATTTCTATCTCTAATATTTTTTTCACAACACCTAAATCTTTAATATCATATTCACCACTAAGCTAAGCCTTTAGTTTAATGATATACAACATGTTCTTAGCAACTATCAACATTTCATCCACATATAACAACAAATAGACATACGAACTATCTAAAAGCTTCTTATGATAAACTGATGAGTGGTTTATTTATCGACAAATCAAGTACTTTTAGATTCAAGTTTTTGGCACCGTTGTTGGGGATTGGTTTTTAGATTGTTGTTGATATTGTAAGTAAGTAACTTGATTTTAATTTTGGCATTTATTTTATTTTTAATTTTTGTTTTAGTTTTCTTTTTCTTGCAGGATACTTGAAGATGTCTCATCAACAAATACTGTTGTAATTCTTTCAATGAGATTCTGAGCCATTTTATTGTGCTTGGGATCGATACAAGATGTTTCTAATTTGGTTCCCCAGTCATGGTTTCCCGAGGGAGTGTCAACTATTGAACTTCCTTGATGGGTTACTTGCCGCAACAAGAACTTGGGTGGAAAGAGGAAACGGTATTACCTCTTTCGACCAACTAATCGAGGACGAAGCCTATTGGTTGTTGGAAGATATGGAGGAGTTTGATTTTTAGAGTTGGAATTATTCAACAAGCTACCAAAGTTTGGGGATAGTTCTACCATTTTGGCGCCATGGATTGACACCCCGGACCAACATGCGGAGTCTTTCCCTACTTTGGAACAAATGTTCGCTAAATTTATGGGGGAGACTCAGGCTTTCTGGAGGGAGATGAATGATTGTCTCAATGAGCATGAGTACCATCTTGACAAAATTGAGATGACCTGCACTGAAATTGATGTGACCATAACATCTCTTGACCATAACGTCTCTTGAAGGAAGCGATTGTTCTACGGCATAATCTTCGGACTACACTAAGTTATTTCATTTTCTCTTTTATTTCTTTAACTTAGGCATTTGTTGAGAACGTTTAGGTCATTTTTTATTGTAAATATGGCTATGGCCGTTAGCTAAACATGGATTGTTTAGGGATTAACAATACATTTATAAATATGTGGTTATTTTGATTTCGATGTTTCGTTAATATGTATTTTTTATAATTTTGATTGTGTTTACCGTTACTCTTTGATATTATGTTTGTTTAGATAATTAGAGAATACGAGGTTTGACACTCAGGAGAGGTAACTCCGGATTCAGACTAGGGTTTAAACACAACAGGACAATCTGACGACTTGGGAGGGCATTAGAAAGTGTGCAATCAATGACGTTGGGGCAAGATTCATGTGACCTAGTGTCATTAATACGTTGAGGGGGACTTCTTCATTGATGCGAAGTCATGTATTCACTCATCTTACACTCGGGAGAGGTGGCGAGTGAGTTTACAAACCAAGATTGTCGGATACGCGAACACCATTAACGTAAGTTAAACGAGATCGAACACGTATTTGTAAACAACGTTAATCCCTAGACAATTCTTTCCTCGAAAACATCTCATAATATTAGTATAGTTAATTTAATTAACTTAGTATTAGTATTTATTAATTATAAATTACATTTTTTATCGCCTAGATAAAATTAGGTTATGATAATCGTGGTACTCAATAATAATCTCAACCAATCCCCGTGGACACGATACCCTTACTCTCCCCATCTATACTAAAACTTGACCCGTACACTTGCGGTGTAAGTAGCAACATAATATTTACGCGCTACCACACATCCCTATTGATGATATACTTGGGTGGTTTTAAATTAGCACACCACAACTTATACCCTTTCACCCAATCTACATACATTAGAAGTATGCACCTATTTTCGGCTCAAGTTTACCATCATTTACATGAGCATAAGCAAGATAACCAAATACTCTCAAGTCAACGTATTTTTTAGGAGATCCGGACCATACCTCTTCAAGAGTCTTATAGTCAATTGTTGTTGATGGAGACCGATTAATCAAGTAACAAGCTGCATGAATAGTTTTAGCCCATAACTTCTTGGATAAGCTTGTATGTGAAAGAATGCATCGAGCTTTCTCCAAAAAAGTCCTATTCATCCATTCTAGAACCCCAATTTATTGTGGTGTATATTAAACTGTGCGGTGTCTCACAATTCTTTCTTTCTTGCAGAATTCATTAAAAGCACCTTTGCAGAATTTCAAGCCATTGTCAGTTCTCAAGTGCTTGATCTGTTTTCTAGCCTACTTCTCAATCATTGTCTTCCATTGTTTGAACTGATCAAAAACTTTATTCTTGTGCTTCAATATGTATACCCAGACCTTTCAAGAGTAATCGTCAATAAAGGTCAACATATACCTTTTACCACCAATTGACGGAACTTGAGAGGGACCTCAAAGATCTGAATTGATATAATCTAGAGTACCTTTGGTCTGATGAACTACTTTTTTGAATGTCTTCCTGCATTGTTTGCGGAAAACATAGTGTTCACAAAAATCTAACTTGCTTATCTTTTATCCATTCCAATAAACCTTGCTTACTCAACACCTCTAGTGTCCGTTCTCGCACATAGCCTAATCGCATATGCCATAACTTGGTAGTATATTTCTCTAAATATGATAAAGATGCAGTAGTAGCAGAACCCATCACAATACTTCCTTAGAGCAAATAGAGACTGTTTTTCTTTACTCATTTCATCACAACAAGAGTATCTTTGGAAATCATTACGACTCCACATCCAGCTTTGTATGTACAACCGATAGAGTTAAACGTACCCAAGGAAATCAAATTCTTCCTCAGTTCTGGAACATGCCTTACATCTGAGAGTGTTCTCGCAACATTGTC
The DNA here is from genome assembly GCA_016647705.1 of Eucommia ulmoides. Classification (NCBI taxonomy): domain Eukaryota; kingdom Viridiplantae; phylum Streptophyta; class Magnoliopsida; order Garryales; family Eucommiaceae; genus Eucommia; species Eucommia ulmoides. The sequence continues at coordinate 16,201,459 of CM028325.1, forward strand.
AAATATTTTAATCTAGATTGTTCCAATTCCAACAACCTTGCAGGCTACATTGTTTCCCATTAGGACTTTACCACCGAGGATATGTTTGTAGGTAGTAAACCAATCCTTATTAGGACACATAAGATAAGAGCAACTGGAGTCTAGAATCCACTCGTATCCAGAGCTTCCGACTATACAAGTGAGAAGATCTTCATAAGAAAATATTTCTTCCATAATACTAGTATCTCCAGATCTTGAGTCATCTATGTTTTCCTTTTCTTTTTGCTCTGTACAATCTTCCCTTATATGCCCTTCCTTGTGAAAACTATAACACTTTAATTTTTCTAGGCTTTGATTTTAACCTAGATTTTCCTTTTTTGCTTGAAGCAATCACCCAAGTTCTTCTTCTAGCAAACAAGCCTTCGCTAGAGCCTCCTTCTCTATTCTCAACAACCTTTTTCTTTAACTCCTTAGAGTTCAAGGCTGCATTAATGTCCACCATTGAGATCGTATCATTACCGAATATCATTGTATCGATAAAGTGCTCGTATGAGGATGGTAATAAACACAGCAAAATAACTGCTTAATCTTCATCATCCACCTTGACATCAATGTTTTTTAAATCGACAATGATTTTATCGAATTCCTCAAGGTGGTCTTAGACTGGTGTACCTTCATTCATCTGTAGCGTATACAATCGCTTCTTCAGATGCAAGCGATTTGTCAGAGACTTCGTCATGTACAAACTTTTCAAGTTTTGCCATAGTCCAGTGATTGAAGTTTCATTTGTAACCTCTCGTAGCACTCTGTCACTCAGGCATAATAAAATTGCATAATAAACCTTCTCTATTAGATCATCTTTGTCGATGTCTGACATCGTGTCAGGTAAAGACGCTTTACCTTTCAGTGCTTTTGAAGCCCTTGCTACACCAGCAATGTATGCATCTTAATATGCCATATGCTGAAATCATTATTTCTCTCGAACTTTTCTACCTCAAATTTTGTCACTATTGCAAACTTTCAGATCTATGTCAGCAATTTCCGAGGAGTCTGGTACAACGACACCGATAAAGAATACTATATATAAACAGTACCGACCTAACTCTTGATACCAACTTGTTGTGACAAACTGTTGATTAGATGTTGAATCGGTAATAACAATAACAAGAATTAAATAAGCACACAGAAGGAAAGGCACAGAGACCAAACCTTTTATTGATAGAGAACATAGTATTATTACATAAGCTAGACACTCGAATATATCCCAAACAACCCAAGCCTTTAAACCCTTGTGCACCTTCTCTTAACTATCTATACCCAAGGTACCTCAAAAATATTACAAGAAAGCTCTCTAAACTTCTCTCTCTAAGAACACTCTCTATCAATATGGGATTGAGAATGTGATGCTATCCTTTGGCCAAGTCTCCTCCTATTTATAGGAGATAATCCACCTAACCTTATTACTCCCAACCTACAACTCCCAACTCCTACCTAGTATCATTAATACAAGGAGTTAATGTTATTATAACTTCCTCCTAAAATATTTATGGCAAGGAATTATTATCAATGTTAAGTGGTTGAGACTATCAACTTACTCACACTAATTATGCATCGTCCCTCCTTACCTACCCTTTTTGTCAAATATCTCATATGCAGGCATTGCAAGTAGCTCCAACATATGCTGATGACATAGGCAAAAACCTGGTCGAAGTGTTATATGTGAATTGCACATTTGCATTGAATGTGAGTTATGCTCTTAAGTTAATGTGTATCGTAATACATGCTTGGTATATAAGTCTAATATTTTTACCATTTAGAGCACAACAAAAACAATTTTTTTTTAACACTTTTCTATTTTTGTTCCTAAAAAACTGGGAACCAAAACACTAAACATATGCCACTTTGCTTCTCCAAAATTAATATTTCATTTATGCGAATAGAATGATGTTTTAAAATCTATTTCTATTTACTTCTAAAATTTACTTATCAAGTGTTCAATTCTAATTTCTAATCCATATTTCTTTTATATCTGGACTAATTTTGTCTTTGGATAAAATATTTATGCATGGAGTGTTTAATTCTTTTATATTCTTTTTTTCAACACTTCAATAATTTTTTTTAAATGTTTTTTTTTTTTTAAATAGAGAAAATAATACTTGATAATGCATAGATAATGATAATCAAAATCAAAAGGGGAATGTGTATTTATATCCAATTGTAATTCTTGATTTTGGATTTTGGGTAACAAGTAATCCCATTGTATATTATTGCAATATGGCATTTAGAAGGTACAAAGCTGGATGGCGCCAATTTGCTTGAATGATCATGAAACTCCATTGGCACATACTGTTTAAAACTTTTCTTTAGATATTGACACTTCAAAGGGAAACAAAGAATGTTATTTTCTTTATGTCCGTTTGTTTGTCTTATCTAAGTTGCCAAAATCACTATTTGTTGAATAGATCCTAAATTATCATAATTGGGATTGCTCATCAACATGAGTTTGGATAATTTGCTCAAAATTTTGAATTTGGTATCGATTTTTAGGTAATGGTCAAAAGGTAGAGAACAACTTTTTAGCTAATTGTTTTCACTCTTGATGGTTATCTCATGATGATGACTTCAAAAGGATGGGCTTGAATTCGGCAAGTTCCATCAATTATCATTTCCTATTTCCTAAAGGTTATTTTAAACCTTTTAATTTTTTTAATTATAAATTTTTTGTGTATTTTGTGCATCATGGCAAGTGTTCATAGTTCTTATTGAACAAGTTACATGTTTGATGACGGGTGTTTATCATTAAAAATGTATTATTTTATTTATTTATTTTGATTACTTAATAGTTCTTAAAGAAATGTTATTAAAAAAAGATTTAATTTTTGAATTGTTTGTTCTATTTGAGAGTTACAAATGTTTGTTTGCTTTGTTTGGTTATTTGTTCTATTGTAATTTTGTTGCTTTTTAATTGTCCATGCCCCTTGCCCTCGTGGTCTGAGTCATCTTTCTACCTTTTTGTATTGATTAATGTGTTTATATTATCAATTTGCATTGTTTGAAGTGACCAAATGGGATTGCATAGTCAAAGTGAAGATGTGTTTTTTTTAACATGAAAATATTTTTTTGTTTATAAAGCTGAATCAAATGAAGTTTTTTTCATTCTTGTGTAGCATCCTAATTCACCGACAATGATGTCATTGATATTTAAACGAGTGCTATTGAACTCTCTTATTGAAAGAGATAATGATGTTTTCTATAGACTTTAAGTTCTAACATAGCAATTTGTAAAAGTTGATGCCGATGCTATTTATTTCATTTTTTAAACAATTTGTAAAAGTTGACGTTGATTCTCTTTATGTCAAGATATTTTAAATTTTTTAGTGGTCGTTTCGTTTGTTGTGTTCATTACAAAATAGGAGTTGATAATTTGATAATATTATAGAAATAAAAGGGAATATGTTAATTTTTATTTTGCTAAGTTATGTCATTTTTTGTATTAGATTAATTATAAGTTTCACAAAAAAAAAAAAAAAATTAAAACCCATGCCTCACGGTAGTATAAAATAATAAAATATCCGAGCATGGATGTATAGAGTGCTTGGATTTTACACACACATGTGTGTGTGTGTCTATATATATATTATTGATTCTAAGATTTTGATGGACAATTAAATGTTGATGTTTTTGGTGGGACTAAGGGTTTGTTCAAGTGGTTCAATTTATTAGTTCCAGTGATGAAGATGCAATGGCAAATTATGAATGGATGCTAAATGATGATGACAAAGATGATGAAGAATTAAGAGTTTGAAGAAATTAGGGAAAACAATTCAGGTGAATATCAACTCTTAATATCTCAATTAGGAACACACATGACACAAAAGTTTTTATTATTTATGTGTGTTTTGATAAGATGAAATTATTTACTCCTATGTGTATTTGAAAAGAAATATTTATAATTGACTTAAATGGAATTTAAGAAGTTAGTGGAGCTTATTTAGAAAAGAAAATAGTTAAATGGGCAAAAATATAAATAAGAATGAGTTCAAAACGAGTTTAGAAAATAGATCCAACATGCATAAGTCGACTGGTAGGTCGACTAGACAAAACAGGTGAAACTCTCTGTATCTCTAACTCGACAAGTAAGTCGACCAATAAAGAGAAATGAAACTCTCTATATCTCTAAGTCAACAGGTAGGTCGACCGGTAAAGAGAAATGAAACTCTCTGAATCTCCAAGTCGACAGATAGGTCAATCGATGAACGCAGCAGCTTTGGCTTGGCTATATCCTGAATCAAGGGGTCGACTGGTCGGTCGACTGAGGGCACAGTTTCAGGATATTGTGGATTCTGATTTTATATCTAAAAGTAGTCATTTGTTGTTGGGATTTGTGAGAGATTTTAGGGATTTTATGATATTTAAGATATGTTTCATCTATTATTTAATTCTTATTGATTCTGTTAATTAAGTTTGATTGTTTCTCAATTTGGTATATAAAATTGTTTCTATTCTATTTAATTGAGATTGAGAAATATTTGGGGGACTTAATTGAGAGTTTTGAAAACTATAATTCAGTGAATTGAATCAAAATTAAGTCATAATGATATAAGGGGTCTAAGAGAGTATTTAAGTGTCATGACACATGAGAACTAGCCGTTAGAGAGGTGATTTATATCCCATATATATAGACCTACGTTTTTCATATATGATTAAGAAGGGAGAGTAATTAAGAGATCATATTAAGTTGTTCTAAGAAATATCATTTTGATATTTTGTGAGAACTATTCTAAGAAACGATCTTAAGAATCATTTGCTATTAATCACTGCTGCTACCGGATCTAAAGTAACTATGTTCTATTTATTTTTTTAGTGGATTCCGGGTGAGATCTTTCCAATTACTTTCTATTGTGCATTACTTGTTTAATTTTTGAAAATTGATCTCTAGAAATTGTTTTTGATTCTTTATTGAAGAAAATATTTTATAAATAATTTCTTAAATCTGATTACGTGCTAAATTATTTGCTACCCATCTTTTGTTTAAAATCAGATTTTCAATCTCACACTTTTCTATCACTAGATTTGGGATATTAATCGAGTTTTAATTTATCTGGGGTGGTAGAAGCTCTAAGTAAGATAATATGCTTATCAAATTGTATTGTTGAGTAGTATGTCGGATTAAATACTATTGGGGATATTTACTCAAAGGGTAGCCAATTTTCAGTATCTTCATGTTAAGAGATTGAAGTAGTAATTCTTCCTGGATAGAATTGAGTTTGAGTGAATTTTGTGACGGTTCAATCCTTACCGAGTAAAATGATATTTGGAGTATTGGTGAGGTTTTGATTATTTTTCCTTTGTGTTAAAAAGAATTAGGTTATTCTTTAGCCTATAAAAAGTAGAGGTTCTTCCTTAGTCTGTGAAAAGGATTTTGTAAAGGTTTATTCTGAGCCAGTAAAAGAATCGTTGTGAGGGTTTGGTTCCTACCTTTAAAGGGATCTTGAGTGTTAGTGGGTACGACTCTCCATGGGGCTCGAAGGACTAGATTAGCCAAGAGTAACTTGGTGAACCAGTATAAATTTCTGGTATGCTGCAATATTTATTTTATTATTGTTGTTTGGTGTGTATTTAGTTGATTTGATAATTCCGCTATGATGTAAAGATAAGAATTAATTTAGGATTAAAATTAATTATTTGATTTATTGAAGTTATTATTCTGATATTTTTTAATTACCCAATTCACCCCCCTTCTTGGGTATTCCACTGGGCCAACATATATATATGAGAGAGATGGGATATGAGAAAAAAGAGAGATGAGAAGGAAGGAGGTGTTGCTCAAGATTCCCAATCTTGAATTAGAAGATATTATCGATCCAAATTGTCAAATTTTTTTCAAACCCAAATCGTTGCTACTAGTCTCAACGATTAGAAGATGGTGTTGCTTTGGGTGTGCTACGAGGATATAGGCCATGTTTAGGTCTTAAGACAGAGAGATTATATTTTATTTTCCATTTTACTCTCATAACTTTTGAATGAGTCACCCCCACAAATTAATTATATGTGATTTATTTAATTTGAAAGATATAAATGTTATTTAACATTAATTAACAGAATAATATTGAATTTTACCCCTTGAACGTTAAAGTTAAACAGAATAGTTAACTATTGCACTTAAATCTCAAGCACAGAGAGTGTAAATTTTGATAAAAATACTACATGGGCACAAAGTATAATTTTGTGATTATGTAATAAAATAAAGGGACAGTTACCCTGCAATCTTGTTTTGTGGTGGAAAATACCGGGTGAACCCAAGAGGTTTAGTTTGCACCGATCAATCCTCCTGATAATTTACGGACAATTTTTTCCCTATTAAATGAGCGGTTACATTCCATTACTTACGATTTGATCCTATTAATAAATATTCACCTTTCATACTTGTTCTCATCCCTAAAAACGTAGAATGAAATATGGTAATAAATTACCAATGAAACTGAAAACAAAACCTACAATTTTTTCCAATTGTGATTGTTGTTTAATGATGTTTTTTAAACCACATTGATCTATAAATCATGATCTTCAAAATGAGATATTCATTTTTTTTTTTTAGTTCTGAATTATGATGCATGTGAATGTTATATATAACATTAACTTAATGTTACTATTTTATATAACATCACTATAATTTGTGTGCACCATGATTGTTGAATACAACATCTAAGGTAATAGAAATAATATCAATTAATGTTGATAATAGCACAAATTATATTAAAGTGTTAAATGTAACATGACTAAATGATAAAGATGGTTTGAATATTGAATATAATACTCAACTGTGTTTTAATAATGTATAAGATCGTGTTAATTGTAACATGAATGTGAAAACTAAAAATTCTAGAAATACCACGTTGAATGTAACATGGATGTACGAATCTGAAATTCTAGAAAAAAAATAGTAAATGTGATATCATTTTGATGATCTTATTCAAATGAATCTGAATATAAAATTGGAGCGTGAAAAAAAAAACGTGTACAACAACAGTTATTAGGGTTTTAATAAAATAATTTTATGTGAAACTTAAATATGGAAATTGCAATCCCACAAATCATCAATGAGCAAATTAGGTATATCAATTTCCATTTTGTTTTTAAATTAGGACTAAATGGTTCGAACTTTCTGGATAACGAGATTGTTTGGTTCAAACTTAAACACTTGAAATCAATTGGTAATTACATTCTTAATTTAGGTTCACTTGCTAAAATAAGAATGAGAAATGTTTTTAGAGACATTTATGAAATAGATGTAAAAATAAAAGACAAAGATTAAAACTGAATTTGAAGAGAAAAATTAGATTCTCACCCAAACAAAAATAAGATGAACCTCCTTCTTCTCTATCTCTCTTATCTTTAGAGAAGTATTCAAACCGCCCCTCTTATTTATTTTTTTGTTTAATTTCACTTTGCACCTCTATGGTTAGAACAAATTATACTTTGCATCTCTATGTTATTTTTGTCATCACTTACACCCTATATGCTTAAGACGTAAGTGTAATAGTTAAGTTTTCTATGAATTTTAACAATCAATACACAAAAGTCAACGAAAATCAAGTAATTAATGTTAAATGATATTTATACCATTTAAAAATTTTAGCAATTATTTTAACACTAATCCAAAACTAGGGGTGGGGGTGAGGAGTGAAATAGACAAACTAAGGGGAGTTTGAAAGAAGAACAAAAAAAAAACTATTTTGACCATAAAAATTTTGGCAAAATTTTCAAATAGACCCCATTAAATTTGTTGGAATGATGAAATTACCCTTATTTTTTAAGTAAAATGACAAACTACCCTCAATTCTATTAAAATGTTAACTGTTGTACCTAAGTCTTAAGCAAAGGCATGTAAATGGTGTCGAAAGTAACACAGAGGTGCAAAGTGTAATTTGGTCTAACAACATGCAAAGTGAAATTAACCCTTTCGTTTTTCATTATTTTTCTATTTTCTTATTTTCAAAGTAAAATAAAAAAATATTGGAAAATTTGTTGGATTAGCATTGAAATAAGTCGCTTATTATTTTTCTTATTTTTCCTGGTTTATTATATTTAGTTAATATTAATTAATTATTTAATTTTTATTTAATATTAATTGAAAGTGAAATTCCCATGATTAATATCAAGTAGGAAGAAAAAGTGAGTTTAAAATGACTAAAAAAAATAAAGTGTTCCATAATAGAAATATATATATAATTCTATCACCAATATTATTTTAATTTTTATTCATTGGACAATATACCATATCTACTTTTTGTTTATTTTTTAAAAATTTATTGGTATGTGTCATGTATAATTATTATTTTCTTTTAACGAATTGTAAATTTATGCATCATGATTAAATTTTTTTATAACAAATAGTTAAAGAGTTTTTAGGGTTAATTACACTTTATCCCCTATGGTTAAGCCATTTTGCATTTTGCCCCTTGTGGTATTTGCATCACCACTTTATACCTTGTGGTTAGGCCTTTATTGTACTTTACCCCCCTCATTAGCACTTTGTCCCCTTGTGATTAGGCCTGCATCAAGTGGTAAAATACAACAAACCCTAACTACAAGGACAAAGTGGTGACAAAAATACCACATGGAGCAAAGTGCAAAATTGCCTAATAATAGGGGATAAAGTATAATTAACCCTAATTTTTATTTATATAAAAAAATATAAATTCAAACTGTGTTATAAAAAGATATTTTTGTATATGCATAATGATTAAATATTGAAATTCATAATTTTGTTTTATCATCTAAATATTAAAGTTACCTGTCTTCAGTTGCATATTGTATACTAGTTATATGATAAACCTAATAAGTGTTTATCTAAAGAAATATTTTGTACCATTTGATGATGTTGATGTAAAAAAATGGTGAGCACCCACAGTATGGTCTGAGCAAGAGGCACAGGTAAATTTGATGTTTACGTGGCGATGATGACCTGATGAACCCGAGATCAATGAACTTCTGACGCTTTAAAAATCCTTGCGATTCGACTTGAGCTCCTCGCTAGACTCCGAGATCCTGTTCAGACTCCAAGATGAATTGTTCTTCGGACTCTGTTCTGATCTCCGAATTGAGCTCCAAGACTGTACTCTGAGCACCTACACAAAGGCCAACCGGGGTTGTGCCTAGTAAGACCCCTCCGACGTAAGAATATGTATCCGGGGAGAGAAGGCTATAAGTGCTCTAGATTGAGTTAGAAGCATGTACCTTTGGGCAATGGATGCCAAGGGGTATTTATAGGATACAAAACCCTATTAGCGCTGTAAAATTAGGGACCTCAGCCCGGTTAATTAGCTTAATTCAGGTGGCAGCCAATGAGCTTGTAGATAAAGGCCTTAAACACATGGACTGGGCTTTTAGGCCTATTTATAGAAGTCCATGGGCCGGCCCACTTGTAAATGAGAGTAATAGCCCATTTTTAGCCCATCTAGATGATGAAGGGCGAAAAGGATGTCAAAATGGAGGCGGGAGCTTCAAAACTGCCTTGAGAGGCTTCATATGTTGGAGAATCCGAGCTGAGGGTGCTCAGACCCCTTAGCTCAGTTCGTTGGTCTTCAATATGAGAGTGAGAAGCTCTATTTTGGGTAAGTCCGAGCTAAGGGTGCTCGAACATGCCAGCTTGGACATGCTGCTTCACTGTTCCTTGAGAGAATCTTTTTGTGCATAAATCTGTGCTGAGAGTGCTCAGACACCTTAGCTCGGCACTGTATCTTTAATTTCTATTTGAGGGTTCCCAATTTGCATGAGTTCGAGTTGAGAGTGCTCGGACACCATATCTTGGCTACACATCTTCAATTCTGTATTGAGAGTTCCCAATTAGAGGCAATCTGAGCTGAAGGTACTCGGACACCTCAGCTCGTCCACGTAGCTTCAATCTTCATTGGAAGGCCAATTTTGGAGGATCTCTAATAGGGGTAATTTATCCATTTATTTCCAAACTGAATTTGGTAGTTTTTGAGTATTTTTATTGTGTTTTAATTTGTTTTAATTAGATTTGATTTGTTTTTGTATAAATCAGGTGTTTGGGACGAAAAGGAGCCAAAATGGTTGAAAATCAAGCTAATCGGTGGAATGACGGTAGAAGAACGATTGAAAAATGATGAAAAATATCAAGTTGTCCACCGCTGTAGTGGTGAAACAATGGAGTGCCCACTGATGAACCATTGCTGCAGCGATCAAGCCACCGCTGCAGCAGTAACCACTGCCGACATATCGACCGCTACAACGATGAACCCACCGCCTGTAAAGTATTTTTTTAGATATTTTTAGATATTTTTGTTCCCATATCCTCTCCCCCTCTCATATTTTCCGCCATTAGACCTCATTAGAGAGAAGCTAGGAGATTTTTAAGAGTTTTTGGGGAGCTCATTCAAACCCGAAGAAGAATATCATAAAGCGAAGAAGGAGAAACACTATTGGAGTGGTTTTAGTGTCAGATCTTTGGATAACAGCTAAGTTCATTTGTTTCTTTCTTTATTTATTATCTTTGGTAGTTTGTTTGAGCATATTAAGCTCATTTGTCATTGTATATATAGTTATGGCCAATGGCTAAACATGGATTATCTATGGGATTAAGATAATTTATGAAAATGTCGTTTACTTGAATTGTGTTTCTGTAATGTACCATTCTTGTATTTCCATTATATACTTGTTTAGATATACTGAGAAATCGGGATTTGACACTCAGAAGAGGTAACCCCGGATTTGGACTAACATTTTGATAGGTTGAAAGTACTTATCTACTTCTAAGTCGAATTTGGTAGTTTTCTAGTATTTTAGTAATATTTGTTTTTTTATGTAAATCAGGTGTAGGGACGTAATCGAGTGATAAACAAATGAAGCGGTGGAAAAATGGTAAAAAAAAATAAGGTTTCAAGACAACAAACCCACCGCCGCGGTGGTTAGGCCATCGCCGAGGCGGTGGAGATATAGGGAGAATTGTGCAGAAGTCACCGCTACAACGGTTATTCACCGTCGAGGAGGTGAAAGTCCAGTAAGCTATGCCAGTCTTACCGCCAAGGCAGTAAAAGTACAGGGAGTTTAGGTTTCGGTTCATCGCTGCAGTGGTGAAGTTAACCGACTTTATTCACCGCCGAGGCGGTCTCTCTGTGCAAAAAATATCTATTTTTCAGATATTTTGAAACCTTCTATTTAAACCATTTTTTCCCCCATTTTTCAAGAATGTTCCTAATACTAGATACTTGATCTTAAGCCTATTTTGAGAGCTCAAAGAGGAGATTCACATATCAGAGTAGAGGAAACACTTTCGGATCAATCTTTGGTGATAGTGGACCACTTCACTCTAAGATTTTATCTTTCTTTCTTTGTTTCTATCTTCGTAACTAAACGTTTTATTGTGAATGATGATGAATCCTTCTTGTTTTAATGTTTCAATGGTTAAGATCATGGTAGGCTAGATAGATATTATGTAGGGATCGATGTAGTTCATGTAAATACATGTTTGATTTAATATATGTTTCTTTAACAGTTGTTTATCTAAATTCGATTGTATTTACTATTTTATTACAATCTTAAAATGCTTGTCAAGGTATTAGGGTTGGTTTGGAGAAGACAAGGTTTGACACTCAGGAGAGGTAACCCTGAATTCGTACTAGGGTAAACACAACGCGACGATCTAATAACTCGGGAAGGAGTTAGAAAGTTTGTAATCCATGACGTTGGGGCAAGACTCATGTGACCTAGTGGTATTAAGACGTTGAGGGGGAATTCTTCATTGATGCGAAATCGCATATTCACTCATCTTACACTCAAGAGAGATGGTGAGTAAGTTTAAGATACCGAGATTGTCATATAGGATAAACACCGTTATTGTTAACTAAATGAAGTCAAACATGTATTAAGTGAATGAAATCAATTCCTAGGTAATCCACTTAATTAGAGCTAATCTAATAGTTTTTAGTTTAACTTAGTTTTTAAATATTTAACTTCAAACATTTCTTGAACCGTCGAGATAATATAAGACTATGCAAATTGCGGTATTCAATTAATCAAACATGTTTCCCAGAGGATGATATCCTATCAAAAGGTCCACTATATTAAAATTTGACCCCGAGCACTTGAGAGTATGTTAAGATGTGAAAAAGTAGACGCGTCCATGTTTTTTGCGCCGTTACCGGGGAACGGTGTTTTGATTTGATTGATATTGCGACTAAGTGGTTGAATATTAATCCTGATAATTCTTTTGTTTTATTTTCTTTCAAATCATTTTTTTATTTATTTCATTTGTTGTGATCGAGCAGTGCATGCGACGTAGAAAAAGTTTGGAATTCTTAACTCTTGATCCCGAGATCGAGCGTACCTTAAGAAGGATAAGGAAAGAGAAAGAAGAAGCGAACTTCAATACCATGAATCGAGATCCAATGGAGCATACTATCCCAAATTCCCTATCTATGGGGGATTTTGTTGAAAAATACTTAACCACGCAGGAAGGTGTTGTGGACTACATCCTATCTATGGAAGCTGTACCGAAGGACGTACCAAAATCCATACCTAAAGCTGACACACCTTTAGCAGATGGTTTGGACTATTTCGGATCAAGCAAATTTCCCTTCGGCTCAGTCGAATTGGAAGGTGATGAGGAGAGGATCAAGCGCTATATCGAAAATAAAAAACGAGTTGTAGAGAGTATCTCTCTTGTTGATGACTGATCTTGAGATTTGCTAAGTCCAGCTGGGGACAGTAAATCAAGTGCACTTTTTGATATGAAACTAAGGGTATGATCTTGCCTGACGTTTGCTACTATTTACTTTTTGGAGGCCGGAATGGTCTCGGAGCGTGTTTGGGGGTGAATTGAGAAGCTGGGACACTTGGGGATGTGTTTTGTACTTAAAATCGTTGAGCTAACGAAGTGGAAGCACATGGTGTAGAGCCTTGTTGTGAAAACTTGAAGAAATCATGAAAATCCAGTAGGAGGCTCATCGCCGACACGGTAAAATTATAGGATGTAAGGTTTTCAACAAAACGCTTCACCGCCGAGGCAGTGAAACTTCAAGTTGCAATGTTTTGAAAAGGCACTTCACCGCCAAGGCGGTGAAACAACATAATGTTTGGGTTTTAAAAAAGGCGCTCCACCGCCGAGGTGGTAATCCCACTACCGCGGCGATGAAGCCTTTATTCGAATAAAAAGAAATCGATCATTTTAAACCACCACCCATCCCTAAAATCCCAAATCTCTCTATTTTCATCCTCCTAAACCATTTCCAACCCTCAAATCCATCCTTCCATTTTCAAAATTTTTGATTTCCACCACAAATCATCATCCAAAATTCAATTTCCACCCCGTTTTTGAATCCTAGGGTTTAAGGAAAAAAAATGGGCGATTTCTCCCATTTTCAATCGTTTGGACCAAAATTTTTAAACAAGAAAGAATTTTTTATCCTACATTTCATCTATATATTGAAATCTTTGGTTGATTTGCATATTCATATCAAGAATCGTTGAATTTAGATTGTGCCCTAAACCCTTGAACCTCATTTTCGCAATTTTCTTTATCACTATGGGATTTCGATTTGATTTTTGGTGATGAACACATTTTATATGGATTGTTTCATTGTGTGATACAATATTTCATGCTACATTGTCGAAATTTTGTTGAAACCATTGCGATTGGTGTGTGCGTATTGAGATTGTGACGTGTTCTTGACGGTGTTGATTTGGGGGATTGTTTTCAATTGTTCATATATGATTGGGCTTCATTGTTTTGTGATTGTGATTGATAGGAACTATGACTAAACAAGCCGCATCAAAAAGGGCAAGGGGAGAAGGTTCGAATTCTCGCGTCGAGGGTCCCGCCGTCGACTATCATTCCGCCCGGTTTGTTTCCAAATAGGCCGAGGAGCATTTCAACCGTTTTGAACATAAATGGACGTTCATTCGACAACGAGGATTTGGGAAATTGGAAAGCCTTCCAGCGAAATTTCAAGATGTGATATGAAGTCGAGGTTGGGAAAGTTTCTGCAAATCACCACCCCGAGGCGAGGTGGCTTTAGTGCGGGAATTCTATGTTAATATCATCGAAGCAAATGAAAACCGGACAAGGGTCTGAACTCGACCCATCTCGTTCAGTCCTAAGCGCATTAACGATGTTTTAGGATTGGCGGCCTCGACACTCACTGATAAACCATATAAGGGTAGAGAACCGAGCATGAAAACAGTAATCCGTGCTATAACTTTAGGCAACGTCCAATGGACTCACACAGGGTTGGGTCTAGCAACTTTCCTGACTAAGTTTCTCAATCCGATCCCCAAAATATGGCACCATTTTGTTGTGGAAGCCTTCTCTCAACATCTCACTTGTCAGACGTCTCCAAAGAAAGGGCCATAACGCTGTATTCGATTTATATGGGCAAGTCGCTCATTGTTGGGTTCTTGATCTATTCCTCCATTCTTCATATCGTACAAACAACGAAGGTCAGTTTTCCATTTCCATCACTCTTGATTGACCTATTCCGACGGGTCGGTGTATCAATAACCGGGGATAGCCCTTGCCCCCTATCGTTTTGCTCGATTTAGCTATGATAAATTGAATGTGGAAAGCCAAAGCGCAAGGGATGGGGGAGCTAGAAGCTGAAGAACAAGAATGGCCCGAAACGAAAGAGGCGGGGCCATCTGAGGCCCCAATTCCAGAAGAGCCCGGCCGACCCTCGGTCACTTTGGAGAGGGTCTATAAGGAGCTCCAGGATGTCCAGCTCGATAATGGAGTTCTTCGCCAAGGGCAATATAATTCGAATCTCTGAAATACCGAGCTCTGGATATTCCTGGACCAATATATGCGTCAACAAGATCAAATCCAACGGTTTATTACCGAGCGCCTCGGCATCGATATGAGCGCTTATCCGCCAATGCCGCAATTATCGCCGCACCTCTTACAACCACCACACTTTCCTTTCCAATGAGATAGTGGTGATGATGATGTTCCTCTAGGTGGATAGTAGGAAGTGAGACTTATATGTCTTATCTCCTAGGTATGTGTTCAAAACCCAATTTTTCTTGTTATTGCTATATACTGTTATTGGGTTCACTGCTCAGTCAGTGTGGACACTGCCTACTTCAAGTTTGGGGGGATGTTCATCCAATTTTATTTTTGTTAGAAAAGTATGAACAAAATTTTGATGTATTATATTTGGATGTTTTATGTATGCTTAGTTACGCATTATAGAAGCTTAGATGTATATTGTAGACTTTAACATATAGTTAAGTTGTATTTAAATTTTTGTGTTTATGCATATGAAATGCTTAGTTTAGTGTATGTATGTTAGTGTTTAGATTTAATGTAGAGATTTTATGTATGAGGTAGTATTTGCACGTTGAGTTGTTGAGTTCGTTTGGGCCATTTCTTGATGATGAAAATTATCCCCTAATTGTATATCGAGGTCGGGGGTGATGCCATTCATGTGTGTTTTGTGTATTTGGCATGTCGATTAGGTAAAAATTATTTTGATCCTAAAATCGCATGATAGCATAGACTCACTGTACAATTATTCGAATGATTTGACGTCGATTATTCAGTAATAACTTTATGACAAATTTGAGGAATCTAGAACTTGACTGGGGGAAACTTGAGGCGAAATCCTAGGTGAGGTAGTTCAGGAGGCATAATTTAGGCCATCATTTTTATCGGTTGAACCTTTGAAGCCAGCCTTGAAAATTTTATCCCTCGTTACCTTGTAGAAGTCGATAACCTTTTCAATTCTGAACATGTATCAAAACCATAGCCAATTAAAAAAATTCCAAACCATTGTCGCTAAGACAAATGAATGAATTGAGTGAAATCAAGTTAGCATTATTTTATGCAACTTGAATTGAGTGGTCGAGTTTCGGACAAATTTTTATTGGTTCGGTATTAGTGTATTCACTTGTCATTCTTTGAATTCTATTTGCACACCCCTAAAATTTGTACAAAATCAAATAAGCTTGGAGTTGTGTTATTGTCTAAAAAAAAACTATGTGAATATAGTTTTTACTTTTGTTCTTTCGACAAGTGAATACGAAGTTCTTAAAGTCTTGTTCAGGGTTGTGTTTTAAATAATTGGGGTTACAAGAGAGATATAGTGACAAGTGTTTGTGCCTCGGGTATCTTTGAATTATTGTAATTATAACGATTACCTGTTTTCTATTCCTTAGATACCCTTGGTCGTTCTCCAATGCCTATCCAAGCCCGATTGAACTCGATGAATTTTTGAACCTACATTAGTGGATAGTCGAGCCCAGTCAAACATATGATTTTTCTAATCCTTAATGGTTGAAGCCATGAGCTTAGTTGTTGAATAATCCAATCCGGTGTTTGGATAGTTATATATTTGAGTTCTCACACACACACTTTAAATGGATCTAGAATGGTTTTTATTGATATTGAGTGTTAAAATTCTAGAACACCATGTGGTGTGTGTCATTTCCCGAACTTGATCTGATTGAGGGTTGTTGAGGGAGGAACAACTTGGTTTCTTCAATTGAACTTCGAACTCGCATGCGTTTACTTCTTATCTGTTAAAGTTTATTCATTTTTAGTAGTTAGTTAGTTTATTATTACAGTTAGTTTATTTTAGTGTTAGGGTGTTTTGCTCGAGGACTAGCAAAATTCCAAGTTTTGGGGTATTTGATAGGTTGAAAATATTTATCTACTTTTAAGTCGAATTTGGTAGTTTTCGAGTGTTTTAGTAATAGTTTATTGCATTTTTGTTTGTTTTTATATAAATCAGGTGTAGAGACGTAATTGAGTGATAAACAAGTGAAGCAGTAGAAAAATGGTAAAAGAAACGAGGTTTCAAGACAGCAAACCCATTGCCGAGGCGGTGGAGATGCAAGGAGAATTGTGCAGAAGTCACCGCCGCAGCGGTGAAAGTCTAGTGAGCTATGCTAGTCTCACCACCGATGTGGTAATCTCACCACCTAGGTGGTGAAAGTATAGAGAGTTTAGGTTTTAGTTCACCGCCACAGCGGTGAACCACCGCTGAGGCGGTCTCTCTGTGCAGAAAATATCTATTTTTCAAATATTTTGAAGCCTTCTATTTAAACCACTTTTTTCCCCATTTGTCAAGAATGTTCCTAACATTAGACACTTGATCTTAAGCCTATTTTGAGAGCTCAAATAGGAGATTCACATATCGGAGAAGAGGAAACACTTTCAGATCGATCTTTGGCGACAGTGAACCACTCCACTCTAAGATTTTATATTTCTTTTCTTGTTTTTATCTTTGTAACTTAACGTTTTATTGTGAATTATGATGAATTCTTTTTGTTTTAATGTTTCAATGGTTAAGATCATGGTAGGCTAGATAGATATTATGTAGGGATCGATGTAGTTCATGTAAATACACGTTTGATTTAATATATGTTTCTTTAATAGTTGTTTGTCTAAATCCGATTGTGTTTACCATTTTATTACAATCTTAATATGATTGTCAAGGTATTAGGGTTGGTTTTGAGAATACGGGGTTTGAAACTCAGGAGAGGTAACCCCGAATTCGGACTAGGGTAAACACAATGCGACGATCTAAAAACCCGGGAGGGAGTTAGAAAGTGTGCAATCCATGACGTTGGGGCAAGACTCATGTGACCTAGTGTCATTAAACGAAGTCAAACATGTATTAAGTGAATGAAATCAATTCCTAAGTAATCCACTTACTTAAAACTAACTTAATAGTTTTTAGTTTAACTTAGTTTTTAAATATTTAACTTCAACCGTCAAGATCATATAAGATTATGCAAATCGCGGTATTCAATTAATCAAACACGTTTCCCAAAGGACAATATCTGATCTAAAGGTCCATTATATTAAAACTAGACTTCATGCACTTGCGAGTATATTAAGACATGAAAAAGTAGACGCGTCCAGGTTTAAACACAACGTGGCGATCTAATAATCCGAGAGGTAGTTAGAAAGTGTGCAATCCATGATATTAGGGCGAGACTCATGTGACCAAGTGTTGTATAGATGCTCGAGGGGGACTTCCTCGTTAACGCGAAGTCACATATTTATTCACTTTACACTCAGGAGAGGTAGTGAATGAGATTTCAATATTGAGATTGTCGGATAGGTCGAATACTATTATTGTTAACTAAATGAAACTAAACACGTTTAAGTAAATAAAGTTAATCCCTAGATAATCCATTCTCCTAAACGTCTCAATATAATATAAATAGTATAATTAGATTTATTAGTATTTTAGTTTAGTATTTATATTTATAAACAAAAGATATTTTTATCGTTTAAATAAAGTTAGGTTATGATAATCGCGGTACTCAACAACCATCTAATCTAATCCTTGTGGATACGACAATCTTAACTCTTCCAATCTATACTAAAACTTGATCCGTACACTTGCAGTGAAAGTAGCGACATATTTACGCGCTACCAAGTTTTTGGCGCCATTGCCGATGATTGATTTTTTTATTGTTGTTGATATTGTGAGTAAATAACTTGATTTTAATTTAGGCATTTATTTTGTTTATAATATTTTTTTTTGTTTTGTAGTTTTCTTTTTCTTGCAGGGTACTTGACAATGTTAGATCAACAAGCACTTTCACATTTCTTTCAACGAGATTCCGAGCTATTTTATTATGCTTGGGATCGATACAAGGAATTGCTATTCCAGTTTTTGAATCATCGTTTCCCGAGGGAGTGTCAACTACTGAACTTCCTCGATGGGTTACTAGCCACAACAAGCAATTGGGTTGAAGGAGGAAACGGTACCATCTCTTTCGACCAATTAACCGCAGATGAAGCTTATCGATTATTGGAAGACATGGCGTAGTATGATTTTCACTGTTGGAATTCAACAAGCTACCAAAGTTTAGGGGATAGTTCCACTATTTCAGCGCCATGGATTGACATCTCAGACCAATAGGAGGAGTTTTCCCCTGCCCTAGAAGAGATATTTGTTGTAGTTATGGGGGAGACTCAGAATTTTTGGAGGGAGACGGAATGACCGGCTAAATGAGCACGAGGATCGTCTTGACAATATTGAGACGGTATGCGCTAAAATTGATGAGATTGTCAAGTCTTTTGAGACTCAAATCGATCATCTTCTCTGCTTAATTGAGGCCGAGTCAGAAGTGGTGGCACTGAGAGACACAAACGCTATATGTATTGAAAGCCACTACAAGAAACTGAAAACAAGCGGAAGGAGCTTGGGAGCATTCAATAATGATTATTCAAATGAGATGGGAACCAAAGTATGGATCGACGATTGTTATTCTTCACCATTGGAGATCCACATTGTAATGCCACCACCGATCCAAGACGATCACATCTACGTGGATCCGATGTGGCTTACTTATCCTTCGCCGCCATTTGCAACGTTTATTCAAGCTAACCAAGTACATGAGCCGGTGAAGAGTCATGTTGAAAGCTGGAGCCAATTAGAGCTAAATCTAGCTAGTCTTGAGGGCGTTCAAAATTAAGACCCATATCTGGTGTTGTACGACACTTACTATGGGCGGAAGCTGATCTTTGACGAGCCCTTATCTGTGTCAGGCCGAGGACATTAAACCAAGCGTTTCTTGGGAGGCAACCCAAGTCAAAAATAAATTAGATCCATCACCGCTGACTTGATTCGGAGGCCAGCATGTCTCGCCTCCCAGGTATGTGTTCTCAACCCCCGTCTTCATTATCATGCTATATGCTTTTGTTGGCCTAGTAAACTACCTAAGAGGGAAAGGTGATTTGGATAGATAAAAATTTACCAGAGAAAATATTTCAAAAAAATCAAATAATTACTTTTAATTCTAAATTAATTATTATCTTTATATCACAACGGAAATATAATATCAACTAGGTGCACACCAAATAACAAAAATAAATAATGAAAAATAGCAGCACACCATAAATTTATACTAGTTCACCAAGCTACTCTTGGCTAATCCAGTCCTCCGGGCTCCACAGAGAGTCGCACGCACTAAACTCAAGATTCCTTTAAATGTAAGAACCGAAGCCTCACAAAGATTATTTTCACAGACTCATAATCAACCTTTAAAAATTCCTTTTCATAGGCTTAGGAATAACCTCTACTTTTTACAGGCTCAAGAATAACCTAATTCTTTTTGCAACTTAGGCTAAAGAATCAAAACCTCATAAACACTCCAAATATCCTTTTACCCGATAAGGATTGAACCGTTACAAAATTTCTCACAAATCAATTCAATCAAGGAAGAATTACTACCTCAATCTCTTTACAAGAAGAGACTGAAACCAACTACCCTTAGATTAAATACTCCCAATAGTATTCAATCTGTCACTCAACTCACCAATTACAAATTGATAAATGATTTTTTCTCACTAGGAGCTTCTACCACCCCAGATAAATTAGAACTCAATTAATATCCCACAACTAGTAATAGAAAAATAAGATATTCAAAATCTGATTTAAACAAAAATAGGGTAGTACGTAATTGAGCACATAATCAGATATCTTCAAGAAATTGTTTCAAAAATATTTTTCAATAAAAAATCGGAAAACAGTTTCAAAGATCAAATTCCAAATATAATCAAGCAATACTAAATAAAAAGTAATTTGGAAAGATCTAACCTGGAATTCACCGAAAGAATAATGATAGCAATGTCACTTCAGATCGGTAGCAACAATAATTCACAGCAAATAATTCTTAAGAATAACTCTTAGAAAAGCTCTCACAATTCCCTCAATATGATTTCTCTTATAAAAGCTCAGTATAATTCTCTTGATCTCTCTCACTAATATGAATAACGTAGGTATATATAAAAGGGAATAAAATAAGCTCTCTAACGGCTAATTCTCACTTGTTATGACAATAAATTGCTCTTATAGACCCCTTATATCATTTAAGATTTCATCTTGGTTCAAATCACTTAATTATAGCTTTTAAACTTCTTAATTAAGTCCCCCAAATATTTCTCAATCATAATTAAATAAGATAGAAAGAATTACATGTGTCAAATTGAGAAATATTCAAACTTAATAGACAAAATCTATAGGGATATCATAATATATGTTGCATATCTCAAATAACATCAAATCCCTAATATATCTCTCATATCTTAACCATAAAATAGCTAGTAACGGCTACTTTTAAAATAAAATCTAAAATTACACAATATCCTAAAATAGTGCCATAAGTTGACTTACCAAGGATCACCAGTCGACCGCTAAATTCAGGATGTAGTCAAGCCAAAAATTCATAGCCCATCAGTCGACCAATCTACCGACCTATAGATTCAGAGAGTTACATTTCTGGTCACAGGTCGTACCACTCTGTCGACTTATCGATTCAGAGAGTTCACATTTAAGCTCGACCGGGATATTCAGAGACTTTACCTTCTATGCTCCGGTCGACTTATTTGCCGATTTGTCAAAGATGGAATCTCTACTAAATTCGTTTTTAATTCATTCTCATCGACGTTTTTGCCCCTTTAATAGATTTCTTTTTTCGGTTAGCTCCACTAAATACTTAAGTTCAATTTTAATCAATTATCTATATTTTTTTTTCAATTACACATAGGAGTAAATAATTTAACTAATTAGGATCCTATAAAAAAAAACACATATTTATAAAAATCATTTAAAAATCTTTTTGTGTCGTGTGAGATCATAATTGGGATATTAAGAGTTGAAATTTAACCTAAGTTGTTTTCTCTAGGTTCTTCAAATTCTTCAACCTCTTAATCCTTCATGATCTTTGTCATCACCTTTTAGTATCCATTCATTACTTGTCATCATATCTTCATCATACGAACTAATAAACTGAAACACTTAATCAAACCGTTAGTTCCACCAAAAAAATTCAACCTTTAATTATCCATCAAAATCTTATGATCAACAATCTCCCCATTTTTTATGATGACAATTAACTTTGATGTTTTCTTCAAAACAATAATATAACCACACTCCCCCTGGATCTGAGGATGGGTTTTATAACTCATTAAAGCATAGTAGTGAAGATAATCATAAGATAATCAACAAAGCACAAATTTCAAAATATAATAAACCCATCCTTAAAATATTCAATTAAAATATCAACAAATTCTCCCCCTTTGTCATCTCAAAAAAATATTTGGGAAGGAGGGAACTCAATAGAACTTTACCCTAAGCAAATATCATTATGCCTAGCCATACCCAAACCGAGAATGATTTTCACAAACTAATCTTCCGCTAGTGGTTTAGTAAAAACATCAGCAAGCTGGTCAGAGGTATCAATATACTCAATAACAATGTCTATTTTCTGAATGTGATCATGAATAAAGTGATGTCTAATTTCTATGTGCTTAGTTCGTGAGTGCTTTGTAGGATTCTTATTTAGACAAATAGCACTTTTATTATCACAATAAATTGGGACCTCTTCCATGAAAATTCTAAAGTCATTTAACTGTTGCTTAATATATAAAAATTGAGCACAACAGTTACCATCTGCCATATACTCAACCTCAGTAGTGGATAAGGCTATCGAATTTTGTTTCTTGCTTAACCAAGAAACCAATGCATGTCCTAACAAATGACATGACCCACTTATACTTTTTTGCTCAACTTTGCAACCGGCAAAATCAGGGTCGAAGTAACTTATCAATTTAAAATCACTCCCCCTAGGATATCATAATCCTAGGTTAGTCGTCCCCTTTAAGTATCGAAAAATTCGCTTAACCGCAGTCAAGTGCGATTCTTTAGGACAAGACTGAAATCTAGCATAAAGACAAACACTATATATAATGTTAGGTCTACTAGCAGTTAAATACAACAGACTACCAATCATACCTCTATACATTTTTTTCATTAACACTTTTGCCCGTATCGTCTTTGTCTATCTTTGTTGCTGTTACCATAGGAGTTTTGTACTTTTTAGCACCATCCAAACAATATTTCTTTAACAACTCATTGGTGTATTTAGCTTGGTTTATAAATATATCTTCTTTAGTTTGCTTAATTTTCAATCCAAGAAAGAAATTCAACTCTCTCATCATGCTTATTTCAAATTTGACCTGCATTATCTTAGCAAACTCTTGGAAAAGATCCTCATTAGTAGATCCAAAAATAATATCATCAATATACACTTGTACTAATAGGATATCGGAATCATTTTGCGTCACAAACAGTATTATATCACAAATACCCCTTAAAAAACCATTTCGATCAAATATTGGCTTAGTCTCTCATACCAAGCTCTAGGAGCTTGTTTGAGCCCATACAAAACCTTACGAAGTTTAAATACGTGATTGGAAAATTTATCACTTTCAAATCCCGGGAGTTGTTCCACATAAACATATTCTTCTAGAAAGCCATTTAGAAATGCACTCTTAACATCCATTTGATATAACTTAAAATTACGTGAACGAGTAGCATTCTAATTGCTTCTTGTCTAGCAATAGGAGTATAGGTTTCATCATAATCAATTTCTTCCTCTTGATTATAGTCATGTGCTACTAATCTTGTTTTATTTCTAATTACTATGTCAGATTCATCCTTTTTATTTCTAAAAACTCATTTAGTACCAATAACTGGATGAAAATTCGGTCTCGGAACAAGACACCATACTTTGTTCTGCTCAAATTGAACTAACTCATCTTGCATTGTGAAAATTCAAGATTCATCAATTAACGCCTCATCTACATTCTTAGGTTTAATTTGAGATAAGAAAGCAAGATTAATTATATCCTTAAGAGAGGGAAATTGATAAAACATACGCTATCTTAGAATTAATCAATCCTGCTGATATAATCCGAGTAAGACCTATGAGATATTCTGAAGATGATATCAAAGAATTTGATGAACAAATCCAGGAACTACTAGATCTAAAACTAATACGAGATAGCAAAAGTCCCCACTCGAGTCCTGCCTTTATGGTTAGGAATCATTCTGAAATAAAACGAAAAAAAGCCAAAATGGTGGTTAACTATAAAAAGCTTAATGAAAAATCTAAATTTGATGGATACTTTCTACCTCATAAAGAAAGCTTGATTAATAGAACCAAGGGTAAGAAGATTTTCTCAAAATTTGACTGTAAAAGTGGATTTTGGCAAATAAAACTAACGAGTACTTACACCTCTTTCGAAATTACCGATGATTTATTTTTATCGAATGTCCCAGTACTGTCTTTATAGCTCATGGTAAAGTCGAATATTTTTCCTTAGGTTCCTCCTCTTGTTGGGACTCCTTAGGTATATTATCACCTTGGTTTTCATTATTTGAAATACCTGCATCATCGTTATTCAAAACCTTTCTCGACAAGAATGGATCAGCTTCCTTAAAAACAACATGCATAGTTTCTTCTACTACTAACATATGTTTATTATAAACTCTATAAGCTTTAATGTCAGTAGCATATCTAAGAAAAATCCCATAATCAGATTTAGCATCAGATTTACCAAGATTACCCTTATCTTTCAAAATAAAACACTTACATTCAAATACTTTAAAATAGAAAATATTAGGAGTCTTACCTAAGAGGGGGGTAAATTGGGTAGATAAAAAATTACCAGAGAAAATATTTCAAAAAAATCAAATAATTACTTTTAATTCTAAATTAATTATTATCTTTATATCACAATGGAAATATAATATCAACTAGGTGCACACCAAATAACAAAAATAAATAATGAAAAATAGCAGCACACCATAAATTTATACTAGTTCACCAAGCTACTCTTGGTTAATCCAGTCCCCCGAGCTCCACGGAGAGTCGCACGCACTAAACTCAAGATTCCTTTAAATGTAAGAACCGAACCCTCACAAAGATTATTTTCACAGACTCATAATCAACCTTTACAAATTCCTTTTCACAGGATTAGGAATAACCTCTACTTTTTACAGGCTTAAGAATAACCTAATTCTTTTTGCAACTTAGGCTAAAGAATCAAAACCTCACAAACACTCCAAATATCCTTTTACCCGATAAAGATTGAACCGTTACAAAATTTCTCACAAATCAATTCAATCAAGGAAGAATTACTACCTCAATCTCTTTACAAGAAGAGACTGAAACCAACTACCCTTAGATTAAATATTTCTAATAGTATTCAATCTGTCACTCAACTCACCAATTACAAATTGATAAGTGATTTTTTTCTCACTCAGAGCTTCTACCACCCCAGATAAATTAGAACTCAATTAATATCCCAAAACTAGTGATATAAAAGTGTTATATTCAAAATCTGATTTAAACAAAAATTGGGTAGCACGTAATTGAGCACGTAATCAGATTTCTTCAAGAAATTGTTTCAAAAATATTTTTCAATAAAAAATTAGAAAAAAATTTCAAAGATCAAATTCCAAATATAATCAAGTAAATTTACCTCCATCAGTTGCCCCCCCAGTCCTGAGCATCCGAACATAGGGAATGATGTTCGAGGCTTTTATCTCTCAGCCCGGGGAATTTGAAACAATTATGTTTTAGAAATTGTGCTTAGGGCCGTTAGGATTACTAGGAAAGCCAAACCGTATAACCATTGGTACCTTTTTTTCTCCTCTGCCCGTACCAAAAATATCATTCTCTTTTTATTCATTTTCTTCCTCGGGTTGGACCTCTGGCTCAGGGTCCGATTCTTTAGAATGGACATCTGCCAGCTCCCTGTCCTTTAAGGTTGAGCATTGTCCTGCTCCTGGGGACGTTTCTTTTTTTGCTCGGGCCAGGCTCCACGAATCTAGGGGTGTGGTCCATTCTCGCCTGGCCGACTATGTGAACATGGTGGGCCAAGGTAATGAGAGCGGTGGAGCGTCTTCATCCTATGATCCCGATGCTAGGGACCCTCCTAGTACCATCACGATGACTGAGTTTCTCTACGCCCTTCCATTATCCCAGGTCTTTCGTGATAACAGGGTGCACAATGCTAAGTCGGAGAAACTTTATGTCATGGTCATGATTATGAGCCCACTTTGGACCACCAAGACAATCATGAACGAGAAGTTTGTCCTCTAGTATGGAAGTGAATATTGTTTCCCAGATTCGATTCAGACGATCGTTACATGGCCCAAAGATCAGGTGTGTAGGCCTCCAGCATGCTACATGACCGTCTACAAGAACCATCTATAGACGGGTCTTTGGTTTCCCATTTATTGGTGGATCCGAGCTGTTTGCATGGAGTACGGATTGTGTCTATCACAAATCACTCCCAACGGTATATAGGCCATCGTGGCAGCATTCATTATTTTTTGGGCCGAGGGAATCGAGCCGAGTATAGATCTCTTCAAGGCTCTTTTCTACCCCAAACCTCTTTCCCGAGACGCTGGGTGGTGTTACATTTTATCCAGGTTGACTTTCTAGAAAGACTTGGATTCTTCCATCCATAACTGGAAGCCCCAGGTTTTCTATCTCGGAGGGAATGGTTGGTAGTCCAGCCCGGAAGGCGAAGGGAAGTATCCTGTTCAGATGGAATGGGGAAAACTGGTAAGACTATGGCCCCTCGGGGGGATTTGGGTTCTCAAATTGTTTCTAACACTTGGACTAATTTTCTTTTTTTGTTTTTTGTGTACAGAATGAGAAACCAAAGAAGCGGAGACCCGAGCCGAGCAAGGAGATCATCAAGCAGATGGATAGGGTTTTAAGGATAGTTTTCAAATAAGTGAAGACTCTAATCTACTCTCATATGTTTGACATTTTCTGTTACCGATCGCTAGGCGCCCCACCCGTTTTCGAAATCCTAGAAGATTCAAAAATTTGTAAGTTATCCCTGCCATGCAATTTTTTTACACTCATAAATTCTTTTAGGCTCAACTCAACCGTACAGGCCATCTTATGTAGAACTGGATGTGGTCGACCTGGTCAAAGGAACTTCTTCTTAACTCTTTGTTGAATGTTGCAGCTACGGATAAGGTGATGGTGGATTAACAACTGAGAAAAAACCAAGCCAAGGAGGCCGCTAAGGTAGCTCAAGCCTGCGGCACTGACCAGACAGGGGGGCCCAGGACGGCACAGGTACACAACTTTCTTTGCCACTACAACAACGGCAGTAACAGCAATAGTAGCGTCCCATGATGCCAGCTCAGAGTTAACCACTGGTACTTCTTGATGTGGTGATCAGGGAGTCCTCTTAATCACGATCATTATCTCACTAGTCCATATTAGTTAAGAGCGGAGACGTCTCACCCTCTGACCCGACCGGTAAGGAAAAGAAAAAACTGCATGAGGGGAAGCACAAAAAACACAAGTCCTCGAAAATGACCAAACTGGCGGCCTCTACACCAAATCTACTCACTGATGCAACGTACTTCGGCATTACGAATGCAGGGCTCCCAGTTGGGTGCACCTTGCTGAAGTCTCCAGAAGTGATGACGAATTACCTCTGTCGTATCACCCCTCCTAATGAGAGGAAGCTCATGGCCGAGGAAGATATGGGAAACCTCTTGTGCCTTCTAGGTTGTGACCACGACTCAGTATGGGCCCAACACTTCCAATATTTTCAATTTCATAATTTTAATTTTTTCCAAGTGTACTTATTTAGTAGTCCTCGTGTAGAGCATGCTTCGACTATCGATCCTTGATGATAGAGTTGTCGAGAGTATTATGGGAGAGTCAGTTGTATGGATCAAGAGGAATGAGGCTCTTAAGAAGGTGCATCGGCTGAATAAGGACATGCAGCTCGCTACCCAGGCACATGTATCTCTCTAGGCCGGGCACTAGTTTGTCACCATAGAGTGGGATAATTTGGGGAAAAAAAACCTCAAATCCCAGCTCCAGGAGAAAAATGCCAGGGTGGAGGACCTAAAGAAAAAAATGAAAAATGAGAAACTCTTGAAGGCGAAGACAATTTGCAAGGCCGAAAAGGAGGCCGTTGATAAGTACAATGATGGTAGAGAATTTGAGGATTTGAAGTATGACCTCGCTACTGAGTACATAGACGACGGTCACCATGCCACGATACGCTACCTCTGATGCCTCTTTCCTAAGGTGGACTACACGCAGGTCGACATGGAGTTCCCTAACGAGGGACAGCCAGCCGTAGAGAAGCACGCAATTGAGGAGGCCAGCTCAGAAAAGAATCAGGAGGCTGAGGGAGATGAAAGTGTTGAAGAAGAGACCAAAGGCCAGGAGGAAGAGGGAGATGAGGACATGCACGCCTGCACCGTGGACATCGAGTTCTATTCCGGGGAGGAGTCAAGTTAGAAGGTCCCCTAGGATGGCCGTGGGTATAGTGGCTAGATTCTCAGCCTCGCCATTTGTCTAGACTTAGAATTTTTTCAACATTTCTCAATTTTTTTTACTTTTTTTTTTTACATATAATCTGGCACTGACTTTGTGTAGATGGGTAAGAACCCCTCCAGTGTAAAATTTTCTCTTGAACATAATACAAACACAAATCAATTTTTTGGACAAACTTCTTATGTAGAATTTATCTTCTCTCTCTTCTTAGGATAGAGTAAATAGGTCGTCATCTAGGCTACTCACATTGATAACTGGTGGCCACAATTTAAGCGTTGCCACTTTCACCGCAAGTGTACAGATCAAGTTTTAGTATAATAGACCTTTCGATCGGGTATCATATCTACAGGGATTAGTTGAGATTACTATCGATTATCGTGATTATCATAACCTAATTTTATCTAGGCGATAAAAATTGTATTTAATTATTATTACTAATACTAAACTAAAATACTAATTAAGTTAACTATACTATAAATACTATATTGAGATTGTTTAGGGGAATAGATTGCCTAAAGATTAACTTTATTTATTTAAATGCGTTTCATTTCGTTTTAGTTAACATTAACGGTGTTCAGCGTATTTGACAATCTCGGTTCGTAAACTCCCTCGCCACCTCTCCCAAGTGTAAGACGGGGGAATACGTGACTTCATGTCAACGCTGAAGTCCCCCTCAATGTCTTAATAACTCTAGGTCACATGAGTCTTGCCCTAACGTCATCGATTGCACACTTTCTAACGCCCTCCTGAGTCATTAGATTGTCATGTTGTGTTTACCATAGTTCGAATCCGGGGTTACCTTTCCCAAGTGTCAAACCCCGTATTCTCAATATATCTAAACTATAATATAATCATAGAAAACACAGAAACACAATCAAAATTATAAGGAACAGACATAAACGAAACACAACCAAAGCTATATTTTCATAAATAATATGTTAATCTCTATTACAATCCATGTTTAACTAATGGTCTTAACTGGTTATACATTAAAAATCGAGCTAAACATGCTCAACAATCTACCAAGGTTAAGAAAATAAAGAGAGAAATGGAAAAACTTAGCCGTAGTCCAAAGATTCAGCGCGAAAACCGTCCAATGATCGCTTCTCCTTTATTGCAACGCGTTCTTCTCCTTTGGAATTGATTGAGCACACCTCGAAACACTCTTAAAATCATAGGAACCTTAAGTGGTCTCATATGGTCAGCCTTTTCAAAGGAGAGGAGAGGAGAGGGTTTAAATAGGGCTCAAAATATCTAATAAAATATCTAAATTGTATAGAGTGGACTGCCTAGGCGGTGGATATGTCGGTTTAATGTTCGCCGCGGCGGTGGAGAAGGCGGTGGATTTCAGGGACATCCTGCAGTTTCACCACCTAGGCAGTGAATCCCACCGCCTAGGCAGTGAGTTTACGGTATCAATAGCCCTTCTCTGCATTTTCACTACCGTGGCAATGGTCTAGACGCCACGGCAGTGGGCTTCTTCCAAAATATTGCCTCCTTGCTTGTTTTTCCACCGTTCTCCGACCGTTTTTGGTCCGAATTGATTGTTTGCACTCCAATTTCATACATTTTCACCCATACACCTATTTTAATACAAAAAGAATAAAAATATATTAAAAAGTACTAAAAACATACCAAACGTACTCGAAAACTAACAATTTCAGTTTTAAAATAGATAGGTAATTTACACCTATCAAATACCCCCAAACTCGGAATTTTGCTAGTCCACGAGAAAAACACCCACACAATACGAGAAAATATAAAAATTAATTACAAAATTGAAAACTAAAAACAAAAAACACTAAAAAAAAATAAAAAAATGTGGAAGTTTTGATTATCATCTACCAGCCGAAAGATTTTCCCTCATCGACCCCCAATCCTATCAAGTTCAAGTATAAATCATACCATGTGGTGTTCTAAAATTTCAATGTTCAAAAATAATAAGCCCCATTCTAGATCCTGTTTAAGTGTCTGTGTGTGATTAAACTCAAATATACAACTATCCATTGATTAGATGGGATTATCCCTCAATAAAGTTCATGACTAAAACCTTTAAGGTATAGGGAATCCATACGCCTAACCCAGGATCTATTCTCCACTAATATAGGCTTGGAAGTTCATGAAGATCATTAGGGCTTGGTTCGGTGTTGGAATAATGGCCACGGGTATATCGGAAATACAAAACAAGTTAATTGTCGTTAACGTGACGATACTCGAGGCACATGCTTGGCTCTTTCTCACCCTCGAAGCCCCATAGATATAATTGAAACAACCCCGAACATAAATTGAAGAACTTTATACTCACTTGTCAAAAGAAACGAAAATAAAACTATATTAACATAGTTTTTTTTTTTTTTCTCAAACCTATCCCCGAACTCCTTCGAATTTCCACAATTTAAGGAGTGTGCAAAAAAAATGATTAAGTAACACACCCCCAAACGTATTCGAATTTCTACAGTTTTAGGAGTGTGAAAAAATGATTAAGAAAATGACAAGTGAATACACTAATACCGAACCAATCCGAAGTTCACCCTAAACCCAACCACTTACATCAAGTAGCATATATGAATGCTAACTTGATTCACTCAAATGTGCCTTTAATTCGGTGATATAGGTTTGGACGAAAATCAACTGGCCAGGGAATTTGTTCATATTTTCATAATTAAATTGGCATTTAGGCTTCGATAGGGTAACGAGGGATAATGATATTGCATGGTAGGCTTAAAAAGGCTCAAGCGATCAAATGAATGCCTACATCATATCTCATGAACTACCTCGCTTAGGATTTCGCCTCGCATTTCCCCCAAATAAAGTTCTAGAATCCTTATTGTCATGAAATTGAGTGAAGAATAATCGGTTTCAAATCAATTAGATAATGATAGATTGAGTTTACATGCTCGTGCATTTAGGATCTACAATAACTTTTACTAAGACGATACGTTAAGTACACAGAACACACATGAATAAGCATTACGCTCGACCTCAATAAACAATCAGGGGACAGACTCATCATCGGGTAAAGGCCCAGATGACGTTAAAACTCAGCACAAAACAAATAAACTAAACAAACTAATCCCAAACAATCACGCACAAGATAAAAACAGTAAAACTTAACTAATAACATAAACACATACTAAAACATACTATGCATCACCACCAACTTAACACAGGCATTGCCCAAAATGACCCGTTAACAATCCCAATAAACAGAATATAGCATGAATAATGAAGACGGGGGTTTAATTGTGACCTTGGGTTGCCTTCCAAGAAGCGTGTTGTTGATCCTAAGATTTTGATTAATAATTAAGTATTGATGTTTTGGTGGAACTAATGTTTAATTGAAGTGTTTTAGTAATTTAAAGTTCTAATAATGAAGACGTCAAATTAAATGGATGCTAAATGAAGATGTCAAGATGGTGAAGAAGAATTAAGAGTTTGAAAAAATTAGGGAAAACAACCCAGATGAATCTTAACTCTTAATATTCCATTTAGGAACACACACATGGCACAAAATGTATTTTATCTTTTATGTGTATTTTGATTAAGTTAAATTATTTGCTCCTATGTGAAATAAGAGGAAATAATTTTGAATGACTAAAATGGAATATAAGAATATTAGTGGAGCTAGTTAAGAGAAGAAAATGGATTAAGGGGTGAAATCGTAGAAGAAAATGGGTTAAAAACGTATTCAGAGAAGAGATCCAGTGAGAGTAGTCGACTGGTGAGTCGACAGGACATAGAAGTT
Source organism: Eucommia ulmoides (assembly GCA_016647705.1). Classification (NCBI taxonomy): domain Eukaryota; kingdom Viridiplantae; phylum Streptophyta; class Magnoliopsida; order Garryales; family Eucommiaceae; genus Eucommia; species Eucommia ulmoides. The sequence continues at coordinate 16,233,335 of CM028325.1, forward strand.
GTAACATCTTGTATCTCTAAGTTGACCAACAGGTCGACCGGCCAAGAAAGGTTGAACTCTCAGAATCAACAAGTCAACCGATAGGTCGACTGGTGAAGAAAAGCTAAACTCTCTAAATCTATGAGTCAACCGAGAAGTCGACCGATGAGCTTCATTGTCTACAACCTGAATCAGGAAGTCGACTGGGCAGTCGACTGAATGCGCTGTTTTAGGATACTATTTAAGTTGAAATTATATCCAAAAGTAGACATTTTTTGTTAGGATTTGAGAGAGATTTTGGAGATATTCTTTATATTTAAGATATGGTTCATATACTAATTAAATCCTATTAATATGGTTCATTAAATATTAATGTTTCTCAATTAGGTACTTGAAATAGATTTTATACTTATTTATTAAGATTGAGAAATACTTTAGGGGTTTAATTGAGAGATTTGAAAGATGTTTTTTAAGTGGAATTGAACCTAAATGAAGTCCTTATGATATAAGGGGTCTATAAGAGCTTTTAATTGTCATGACACATGTAAACTAGTTGTTATAAGGCTGATTTCATATTCCTATATATAGACCTACGAATTTTTATTTATGTCTAATCATACTAAGAGAGAGAACTCATATATTATCAAAAGAGATCAGTATATATCAATTGAGTGAGTTTTTATAAGAGATATCTTATTGAAAATTGAGTGAGCTTTTCTAAGAGAATCATTTGCTGATCATTGCTATTATCGATTTGAAGTTACATTGCAATACTATTTTCTTTTAGTGGATTCCGGGTGACATCTTTCCAAATTGCTTATTATTTGTTTGTTGATTTTATATTTGGAAATTGATTTTAGAAATTATTTATGATTTTTGAAGAAAATATTTTTTACAAACAATTTTTTGAATTTGATTACTTGCTCCAATTTGCTACCCATATCTTGTTAAAATCATATTTTTGTATCTCACGTATTTCTATCACTAGTTGGGATATTAATTGAGTTATTGTTTATCTGGGGTGATAGAAGCTCCGAGTGATATTTACTTCTTATCAATTTTTGTATTGGTGAGTTGTGACGGGTTAAATACCATTGGGGGTAATTAATCAAGGGTAGTCGGGTTTCAGTCTCTTCCTGTAAAGAGATTGAGGTAGTGATTCTTCCTGAATAAGAATTGTGTTTTGAGTGATTTGTAAAGGTTCTATCCTTACTTTTGAAAAGGATCGTTGGAGTGTTTGTGAGAGGTTTTGATTCTTAAGTCTTAGTGTTAAAAATGATTAGATTATTCTTTAACCTGTAAAAAGTAGAGGTTCTTTCTTAGTTTGAGAAAAGGATATTGTAAGGGTTGATTCTGAGCCTATCAAAGAATCGGTGTGTGGGTTTGGTTTCTACCTTTAAAGGAATTTGGGTTTTAGTAGGTGCGACCTTCGTAGAGCTCGGGGGACTGGATTAGCCAAGAGTAGCTTGGTGAACCAGTATAAATCTTTTGTGTGCTGCATTCTGAATTTGTTATTTTTGCTGTTTGGGTGTGCACATAGATTGATAATGTTATTTCGCTGTGTTATAAAGATAATAATTAATTTAGGCTTAAAATTAATTATTTGATTTATTCAAGTTTTATTCTGATAAGTTTTTATTGGGCCAACACGCGTGGTTTAATGTTCTCGGCCTGACACATGCCCTCAAGACTGGCGAGATGTTGCAATGAAATAAATGCAAGAGTACCTGTTGATCTAACATCTTCAAGCACCCTGCAGGAAAACAAAAACACAACTACAAAGAACAATTATAAACACAAAAAAAAAAAAACAATGCCTAAATTAAAATCAAGTTATTTACACACAATATCGACAATAACCCAATCAAACCAATCCCCGGCAATCGTTACCAAAAACATGGTGCCGATTGTCAAAAACTGAATTTGACGAACTACCAATCCCCGACAACAGCGCCAAAAACTTGGTGGCCGCAATTTAAGCGTTGTCACTTTCACCGCAAGCATACGGATCAAGTTTTAGTATAATATACCTTTCGGTCGAGTATCGTATCCACAGGGATTGGTTGAGATTACTATCGATTACCGCGATTATCATAACCTAATTTTATCTAGGCGATAAAAATGGTATTTAATTATTATTACTAATACTAAACTAAAATACTAATTAGGTTAACTATACTATAAATACTATATTGAGATTGTTTAGGGGAGTAGATTTCCTAGGGATTAACTTTATTTACTTAAATGCGTTTGATTTCGTTTTAGTTAACATTAACGGCGTTTGGCGTATCCGACAATCTTGGTTCGTAAACTCCCTCGCCACCCCTCCTGAGTGTAAGACGGGAGAATACGTGACTTCGTGTCAATCCAAAGACCCCCTCAACATCTTAACGACTCTAGGTCACGTGAGTCTCGCCCCAACGTCATCGATTGCACACTTTCTAACGCCCTCCTGGGTCATTAGATTGTCGTGTTGTGTTCACCCTAGTCCGAATCCGGGGTTACCTCTCTCGAATTTCAAACCCCGTATTCTCAATATATCTAAACTAGCATATAATCATAGAAAACATAGCAACACAATCGAAATTATAAGGAACAACCATAAACGAAACACAAACTCAACCAAAACTACATTTTCTTAAATAATATGTTAATCCCTATTACAATCCATGTTTAACTAATGGTCTTAACCGGTTATACATTAAATACCGAGCTAAACATGCTCAACAATCTACCAAAGTTAAAAAAATAAAGAGAGAAACGAAAGAACTTAGTCATAGTCCGAAGATTCGACGCGAAAATAGTCCAACAATCGTTTCTCCTTTCTTGCAACGCGTTCTTCTCCTTCGGAATTGATTGAGCACACCTCGAAACACTCTCAAAATCATAACAACCCTAAGGGGTCTCCTATGGCTAGACTTTTCAAAGGAGAGGAGAGGAGAGGGTTTAAATAGGGCTCAAAATATCTAATAAAATATCTAAATTGTTCAGAGTTGACCGCCTAGGTAGTGGGTATGTCGGTTTAATGTTCGCCACAGTGGATTTCAGGGACATCCTATAGTTTCACCGCCTAGGCGGTGAGTTTACAACATCAATAGTGCTTCTCTGTATTTTTACCGCCGCGGCGGTGGGTTTCTGCTAGAGTATTGCCTCCTTGCTTGTTTTTTCACCGTTCTTCGACCATTTTTGGTCCGAATTGATCGTTTGCGCTCCAATTTCATACCTTTTTACCTGTACACCTGTTTTAATATGAAAAGAATAAAAACATATTAAAACATTCTAAAAACATACTAAACTTACTTGAAAACTAACAATTTCGGTTTGGAAATAGATAGGTAATTTACACCTATCAATAACCTTCAAGACTAACCCAGCTAAGCCGAGTATGCTCGGAGGTTTGTGGTCGGCCATTTCCCAACAATTCGATTGTTGAACTACCTTTAATCTTTTAAATTCTGAGAATCTGTGCTAAGGGTGATCGGTGAGCTTAGATCGGGAATTTTTCCCATAGGAGCTACCAAGGCATTTCTCATGTTGCCCCCTAGTGTAGGTATCTTGGTCTTAGGTCCCCCCCTATCCAGTTAATTCGAGCTGAGTGCATTCAAATAGTGGAGCTCGAAATGGATTCTAACTTTTTAAATTCTATTGATCCAAGTTGAGGGTGCTCGGAGAGCGGAGCTTGGAAAATATTCTATGATCCTTTCAATTTTGTTTAACCCGAGATGATGGTGGTCGGATAGCGGAGCTCGTACATCTTTCGATACTTGGAAACATTTTGGCATCGTTTGAATTTAGGGCCTTCCAAATTGACTAGTCCAAGCTGAAGGTGCTCGGAGCGCGAAGCTCAGCAAACGTTTCATGCTTAGGAATTATTTGGCATCATTTGGTTTTGGGATCCTCAAAATTGGGTGATCCGAACTGAGGGTGCTTGGAGGGCGAAGCTCGATTAAGATTCCAAGACCCTTCAAATTCGATTAATTTGGGCTGAAGGTGCTCGAAGAGCAGAGCTCGGCCAATATTCCCAAATGGTTTATTTTTGTTGCCAAGGCTATATCCACCATGCCCCCTGCCTGGAGCAAGAGCATGGTATATGCTCGTTCTGCTGACTATATATGTGGTTTTAAAGAATAGTCCTTGGTCCTCGCGGCCTGCAAAATGCCATGCAAGCATTGGGGCCTGGGATTGGTCATCAGTGGGTTCTCCATATTTAGGCTCATCCCTGAGTCTTTTTAGGTTGTCCTGATTTAGTCCATGCGGGAGCATCTTCCCCTTTAAGTCACTTGACCTTGGGTCGACTGTGAGGGGAACGACACTTGCCCACAGGCCCTCAAACTCGATCAATGCCTCACCCTTGGTAGATGACCTTGGTCCATCCCCAGGTATAAACTATCAACCTACGTAGGGGGTCTGGTTATTACTCTCGACGGACAGCATCAGAGTGTTACTTCGAAAGACGTGTGTATGGGCTAGAAGATCGTTGTACACGAATAGCCATTTCATTGATATAAAAATTCGTTACACTTAATAGAAAAATGAAGTGTTTACAAAATGACCTCTTCTCTATAAAAATATTGATTGAGGTGTTCAGCATTCCAGGGGTGTCACAGTGGAACTCCTTCTTCAATTTCGAGCTCATATGTGCCCGGCCTTGTAGTTCTTGTTATGCGGTAAGGTCCTTCCTACGTCAGGGCTAGATTTCCACCATTTGGTTCTTTGGTTTCCAAGGTGACCTTCCTAAAAATGAGATCACCGATTTCATAATGGCGGGGACGTGCCCTTTTGTCGTAGTACGAAGCTGTGCATTGTTGATAGGCCGCTTGTTAGATTTGAGCATTTTTCCTTCTTTCTTCTAACAAGTCCAAATTTAGAGCTAGCATAGCATTGTTTTATTCTTGGTTGATATTTTTTCTTGCCTTCCTAAGGGTTGATATTCTGATTTCGCTGGAATTACGACTTCCGATCTGAATGTCATCACGAAAGGTGTTTCTCCGGTTAGGGTTCGTGAAGTAGTGTGATATACTCATAGGACGGGGTACAAGAAATCTACCCACCTTCCCTTGGCCTTATCAAGTCTAGTCTTCCATCCATGCAAGATGGTTCGATTGGTAACTTCAACCTGGCCATTGGCTTGGGGATGACCCAGAGAGGCGAGATGAGTTCGGATACCAAGGCTTGAGCATAAATACGAATTTTAAAATTCCAAATCGGCATATCATGGACTTCCAAACGAAGTCTCAAATCTTTTCTTTGGTGATGCGCGCTAGGGGCTCGGCCTCAACCCACTTGGTGAAGTAATCAATGGCTACGAGCAAGAATTTTTTTTAGCCAGTGCCCTAAGGAAAATGGCCAAGGAAGTCAATCCCCCACTAAGCGAATGGTCATGGGCTTGTCATCGAAACCATGTTTGTCGAAGGGACATGAGGGTGGGGAGCGAATCTTTGACACTTATCACATTTCTTCACGAAGTCCATCGTATCCTCAAGCATCTTCGACTAGAAATACCGTTGTCGGAGTAGTTTGCTCACGCGTGATTTTTCCCCCCGAGTGGTTTCTGCATATACCCCCATGGACTTCTCTTAGAAAGTAATTAACTTCTTCGGGCCGAAGGCATCTGGAGTAAGGGCTCGAGAAATAACATCGGTACAGGACTCTATTTATAATGTAATATCTCACGGACCGATAACACATCCTTTTGGCCTCAGGACAATCTTTCATTAGTGTCCCGTCTGTCACACCCCACCCCAGACTCCCGTCGCCCTAGGGCCGGCGTGACGTCGACATGACATCACCTAACTGACTAGACAGCCACAATAAATAAAAATATACAAACAAATTATATGTACAACATATACATAATTCTCATTGATAGGGACACACTGTCCGAACTATAAGAATAATCAAAATTCGAATCCCATGAATCTCACTTAGATTCATTTCTGACACCTCGCCTCAAAATCCCTCTCAAATGACTCCATCGCATAACCCGCATAACTCTATCTAGCGCCAGTAGGGGATCGATCGACTCCTAGCTGTTTTACCTGCGAGTATACTGCCTTCTTAGTAAAAATATTTCGTAATAATAAATCACTCTACAACATCTAAATGGATCAAGCGTTGGTATGTAAACAATGCATAACTAATAAAATTCACCATAATATAAAAGTGGAAATAAATCCATAAGTATAAGTTTCATCCAAATCCATCTAATATAAAATCATATCAATCACCAGAGTAAATAATAAATTACCCAATATAAGTAAAACACCACATCTCAAACACACACACTGGCCAGCCCTAGTGATCGTTTTAACCTCACAATTGGGAGTTTTCAACGGTACCGTACCATCTGTAGGATATGCCTTCCTACGAACACCCATCACTCCGCCGAAGCGGATAATCACTGTGCAGTATAAACGTCTAACATCACTCTGCCGAAGCAGATAAACATCACTCCGCCGAAGCGGATAACATCACTCTATCAAAACAGATAAATACTATGGCATCGTCAAATCAAATACAGCATCATTGAATCACAACTCAATAAATATCGCTTACTCAACATCGTCAAATTACCACGTCTATCTCTTTGTCTCAAAATCAACTTTTAAATCCAAAAATCATATATTACATTTTCTTTTAAAGAAAACGTCTGATTTTTACTAAAACCATTTTTCCACCCTTTATTTTTAGAAAACCAGGCATTTCTAGAAAATAGATGTTTTTTTTTTTATATTCTCTTTCAAAAACACCATTTGATTTCACAAAATCCAACAAAAATTCATTTTCAACTTCATTTCGAAAACCACCGAAATCTTCCGATAATCCAGTTTACCAACTCACCCACCTCCTGCTTGATCCATATAATTTATAAAATCATACGGTTTATGTAAACCAACATTTCATCATATATACATACAAAAATAATCTAGCAAGAAGACAGTACACTCACCTCAATATCTGTTTTGCAAAACTAACACTGATCATACTTTATCTGGACGTCGGTGCCTGCGAACCTAATAGTGACAGAGTCTAAATTAATATCTTATCTAAAACATCCTAATCATACAATACAAACCCTATATTCCGAATTGTTACTATTTTATGTACCACGTACTTAAAATTAATTAATCGTTACGAAATTATTACGATTTTAGGATTTATAACGCTAAATACAATTTAATTTAACGAAAATTAATAACTGATTGAAATTTCACCTGTTTCCGAACCATTCGGCGACCACGAAATGGGTTTTGGATTTTCCTGGGGTAGTTTCTGCAATTTCCCCCTTTTTCCCTTTTTTTTTTTTTTTTTTTTTTTTTTTTTTTTCTTCTTCTCTGTTTGTGTTTACTGTTTTTGTTTCGGTTCAAAAATATCGCCGGCCACCCTCTCTCTCTCTACCATTTTCATCCACCCGAGGCCTCCCACGCCCCGTCGCTCTTACCGCCGGCCCTACTCCATCCCCCACCACGGTTCACCAACCACCACCGGCCACTTCCCCCACCGATCTCATCTACCCACCTAAACCGTACACACCACCATAACAATCCACACACACACCAATGGCCAAACTCATGCCACCACTACCTCCGTCGTTTACCCCAGTTGATCAAACAGTAAACAGAACACATACACCCCACCACCACCACTGTCGTCGGAGGAATACCCACTCCCACACGACGATCGCCGATCACCTACACACACACATCGGACAACCCCACCCTCATAGATGCACACAAGAGGAACGCACGCATACTCTGTCGCACACATGCCAACGACTGAACACCGGCGATTACACGACGGCACCGACGCTCCGCTCCTCCGTTTCTCTCTCTAGATTTCTGGATCGTTCTTCCTTGTAGCGTTTGAAATGGTAGGCACATGTATATATATGCATGAAAATGGTAGTGTGAAATCGATCGGTTGCTCGCCACGTCGATCCCCACTCTTCCCGATCTCCCTGTCGGCCGGTCGGATTCGCAACTCACGGATATATACATGTATTTTTTTTTATAAAAAAAAACATTTGGTTTAATTTCACTTTTCTCCCCCTATTTCCCATTAAGTCTTTATTTAATCCCATTCATTTTTTAGGATTTCTTAAATTGCATTCGGATCCCTAAAATTTTTATTCTACAAATTTTGCATCTTAAATTTAGAATAAGTTTCTAAATTTGCAATTTGACCCAATCATTTTTATTTTATCTTTATTTTATTTTATTTATTATATATATATATATATAACACTAAATTTTTCCCAAAATTTCCTAAATGCTCTCAATTGAAATTTAAAATGACGTACGTGTTAAATCGGGGTCTTACACCATCCTGCAAGTAACGTCGTATTAGATCTATCCAGGTGGGCTGGTTGTTAAGGTCGTAGATTGATGCCACCTGGTCGGATATTGCGATGCTTAGAGAATTGAGGTATTCTACGGGCACGTTTCTCTTTAATGTCCACTCCACTACCGAAGTGAGGTTGGCTAAGGCATCAGCGTGCCGATTTTCTTCTCGGACAGCTTAGCTCGGTGTTGTATCTTCAATTTCCATTTAAGGGTTCCTAATTTGCATAAGTCCGAGCTGAGAGTGCTCGGACACCTCAGCTCGGTGACGCATCTTCAATTCTGTCTTAAGAGTTCCCAATTGGAGGCAATTCGAGCTGAGGGTGCACGAACACCTCAGCTTGGCCATGTAGCTTCAATCTTCATTGGAAAGCCAATGTTGGAGGATATCCGAGCTGAGGGTGCTCGGACTCTTTGGCCAGACAATATAGCTCTAGTCTTCATCTGAGGATACCCAATGGGAGAAAATTCAAGCTGAAGGTGCTTGGGCACCTCAGCTCGGCAATATAGCTTGGATTCTCTTTGAGGGCTCCCATTTTTTGGGTAATCCGAGCTAAGGGTGCTCGGACACCCCAACTCGGCTAGGAGATTTCTTTTTTCAGTCGAGACACCTGATAGGTGTGATCTACCTATATATTTCCAAATCGATTTTATTAGTTTTAGAGTATTTTTTATAGCTTTTTTTTTAGGTTTTAATTAGTTTTTATTCTTTTTGTATAAATCAGGTGTTTCGGGTGAAAAGGTAGGAAAACAGAGCGTAAACAATCAGATCGAGCCAAGAATGGTCGAAGAACGGTGGAAAAACGAGCAAGGGAGCAATATTCTGAAAATAAGCCCACCGTCAACGCGTCCAAACCTTTGCCACGGCGGAGAAAATACAGAGAGGGCCATATCTTGTTGGACGTCCACCACCGCTATAAAACCTAAGTTATAGGACGTACATCATAAATAGTCACATTATAGAACATTAGAGAATTTTAGGGTAAAAATTTTATTGATAAAAACTCAAATCAAAAGTTGGGGGTCAAATTAGGAAATTAAGAACACAAAAAAAATTAAACTTGAGATTTGGATTGGCAATTAGGAATCAAAAGTAAAAATGTTAAGGTAAAATTATAAATATTGGAACTTTTAAAACTTAAACTTATCAAAATAAGAATCATAAGGAAAATGAGGGGAGGAAAGTGTAATTTAAACTTTTTTTTATATATATATATATGTCGATACCCACACGGCAAACCGACGGCGATCCACCGGCCAAGGAGGGGCGATCGAGGGACGATGTGGCAAGTTCAGAATGTGTTTAGCCACTAATTTCATGCATTAAAAACCCTCCTACATGCACTGAAGTGAGAAAATCAGAAAGGAAAGAAAAACTCGAAACTTCTAGACAGAGAGAGAACCGGAACGGAGGGGTCGTCGATTTTTCTTGAATCGACGTTCCTTCGGCAGTGTGGTCGTGTGGGCCTTGTAAACGATTCTAGGGAGAGAGAGAGAGAGAGAGATTGGTGTGGCCGGTGGCGTGGATCGTCGACGGAGTGGCGGTGCGCGTGTTAGCGTCGCCGGTGAGCGGAGTTGCGGATCGCCGTTCGACCATCGACGATCGTCGGGCATGTGAGTATTTATATGTATTTCTCCAATTAATTGATAAATGTGTGCATGCATGAGCGTAACGAGTTGGGTCGGTAAGTTTCCGGCGGTGTGCTCGATTTTTGTTTTCCGGTTGCATGTGGGTTTGCGTGTGTATGTGTTCGGATTTTTTCGGCAACTGTGTGCGAGTGTGCGTGTGTGTGAAATGTATAGTGCGTCGAAGAGAATCCAGCAAAAGGGAAGGGAAAAGTCGAGATGGAGAGAGAACGATCACCGTGGTGGCGGTGGTGGGGGTTGGTTGCGACTGCAGTGTGCAGCTGTGTATGTGTGTGTGGGACTCCGTCGGTAGGGATCGTTGGTCCCGTGGCGTACCGTCGGCAGTAGCATGCAAGCATGGTTGCATGCATGGGTAGTTGTGTGTGTGTGTCGCAGGGTGCGGAGGTGTGTGAACAATAGTAGCTGGGTGTGTGGTAGAGCTGCTGAGACGGCCGGAGGGGGTGTCAAATGGACGTCGTGGGTGGTGCGGGGGTTGACAAGTGAGTCGACAGGGAGGAAAAAGCCATCAGCAATCGGCAACAGTAGAGAGAGAGAGAGACCGGCCATCGGGGCTAGAAAGAACCGGAAAAAAAAAATATTGCACAACTGACCCCAGAAAAATTTCCTCCCGTGAATAACTCGGAAAAGATCTCGTTTGCCGTTAAATTTATTCTAGTTTTGTTAAAAATTCAATCTTAGCCTAAAATCTTTGTAACTGGAGTAATAAATTGGGATCGTTCATATTACGGAATTTCTTACGTAATAAATAATGAAACAAAATTATTAAGAATAATAACAAATATCATAGATAAAATATGGGAAATGGAAAATGCGAAACTTAGGGCCTGCCTTACATAACTAGGTGATTTTACATGAAATATTAACTTAGACCCTATCATTTCTAGGTTCGCAGACGCCAACACCTTAGTAAGCTTTGGACAGTGAGGTTTTTGTAGCGCCAGAAACGAGGTGAGTGTACTGTCTTCTCGCCGAATTATTTGTATATATACATATATGATGAAAACTGGTTGTATTTAAATTAGAATCTTTTAGAAAAATTATGTGGTGATTAGACGATATTATTAAGTGATGTTGATCTGCTTCGGCGGAGTGATGTTGATCCGCTTCGACAGAGTGATGTTATCTGCTTCGGCAGAATGATGTTTATCTGCTTCGGCAGAGTGATGTTAGACGTTTGTACTGCGCAGTGATTATCCACTTCGGCAGAGTGATGGGTGTTTGTAGGAAGGCATATCCTACGGATGGTACGGTACCGTTGCAAACTCTCGATCGTGAGGTTAAAACGATCACCATGGCTAGCCATTGTGTGTTGTGGTGGAGGAGTGGTTTGGGGTGTGATGTTTTGTTTATATTGGGTAATTTATTATTTATTTCAGGCGATTGATATGATATTTATACTGCATGGTTTTAAAAATAGAACTTATATATACTACTTCATTTTTACTGCATATATGGTGCTTATGTTGGATCCATGTGTAAATGTTGTGTTATCTATAAGGTATTATTACTATTAAATAAGAATGATTTTATTGAGAAGGCAGTACACTCGCAGGTGAAATGGCTAGGAATCGGTCCCTTACTGGCACGGGGTAGAGTCCGTTGATGGTATAGCAAGGAATTAAAATGTTTCGGGAAGTGCTGCCTGAGGCGAACCTAGGAAAGGTTCATCGTTTGTTTTTATTTTATTTTTTCCTTTTTGCTGTTCTAGAAGGAATTTCAGGGACAGGCGTGTATCTGACTTGGAAAGATGTTTATGACTTGTATTTTGATATTTGTATAATTATGAATGCATACCGTCGCTTTCTAGTTGGTTTGTCGCCTGGGTAAAGTCGTGTCGACGTCACGCCGGCCCTACAAGTGACGGGTGTCTGGGGTGGGGTGTGACAATTTTGGTATCAGAGCCTAGGTTATAGGTTCTGTAAACTTGTCAGGTGTCGTGCCCGTAGAGGATCATGGGATGGGAAACGTGTCAGTCGTCTAGTCAGTAGGGGACCCTAAGTTAAGGTGTTAGTAGGTGCTTTTAATACTCGTGAAATAGTTAATTAACGTATGTTAATTATTGGCATTTCTCTGGTTGACCTAGTTAGTTGTTGAATTGGATTTTATGACTGATAACAGGTATGGAAGGGGAAGGTGAAACCTCTGGGAGTGTGGGACCCCAGAGGCAGGCGGAACCCCCGTGGCAAGTGGAGCCTTAGGAATAGAGAGATAGGGAGCACGAAAGTTTGCAGATTGTAGGATCCCACACGCAAGGTGACAGGTTGCAAGGAAGTTTAGACACGGTCAAAAGAATTTTGCAGGCCGCTGCCCAGCTAACGGAGCAGCAAGCAAGGATTATGGAAAGTCAGAGGGCCCAAGGTAATACCACCACCTCTCAAGTGGTACGATTGAAGAGGTTCAAGGAGTTAGACCCTCCGGCTTTCACCGGGACAGCGGGTCCAGCTGATGCGGAGAATTGGATCAGAGGCGTGGGGCACGTATTTGAGGCGATGGGGATTTTCGACGATAGTCGAGTTCCCCTTGCCACTTTTCAGTTGAGGGAGGAAGCCGAGCACTGGTGGGAAGAAATGAAAAGACTGATTATCGGTTCTGGTGAGGAGATCACATGGGACCGTTTCGTCACCGCGTTTAATGAGAAGTACTTTCCCGAGTCTTACCGATTCCAGATGGAAGAGGAATTTATAGTCCTGAAGCAGGGAAAGATGATTGTTTAGCAGTACGAAGTTAAATTCGATGCTTTATCCTATTTTACCCCTGATCTGGTAAAAACGGAAAAGGGAAAATGCAAACGTTTCCAGAAGGGACTTCAGTTAGAGATCCGCTCCAGGCTGACAAGCAAGCAAATTAAGAATTATACAGAGTTGGTGAATACGGCAAAGTTAGTGGAGAGGGATGTGCAGGAAGCCGCCGAGAGTCGAGAGCAGTACAAGAAAAGCATATTTGAGTCACCTAGAAGATTTTCGGGTGGCACTTCGCGGGGGACGATAGTTCGACCGCCAATTGCTCGGGCCTCATCATTTGGCCAATCTGCCAGGAACTGTGGTTCGCGGCAATCCTACCCTAGGCAACAACAAAGTGTATTGGAAGCTAGTGCTGGTCCGTAGAGGCAAGAACGGAATCAGCCGTCGAGTCGGGCTAGGGGGGATAAATGTTATCACTGTGGAGCTATGGGTCACTTTGCCAGAGACTATCCTGTGGGAGTCCCGATATGTTTCCACTGTCATGTTCCAGGTCATAAATCTATAAATTGTTCGAAACTTGCTTCTACATTTGTACCTCTAGCGAGCAGTATGGGTAGTACGGGTCCTAGTACCGCCTAGGGACTTGGTAGAGGATCGCCGGGTAGACCTCCAACGCGAGGTCGTGTTTTTGCTACTACTCGACAGGATGCTCAGGCTACTCCCGAGGTGGTCATAGGTATCATATCTTTATATGCTAAAGATGCTCGTGTACATATTGATCCTGGTTCTACACATTCTTTTGTTTCGGCAACCTTTATGATGCAAGAAGGCAGATTTCCTATTTCTTTATCCTACCATATTGTTATTTCTACTCCAGTAGGTGAGACGGTATGGATCGATAGGGTGTATAAGGATAGTCCACTACGGTTTGGTAATAGAGAGTTATTGGCAGATCTATTACCCCTGAGTATTCACGATTTCAATATAATACTGGGTATGGATTTGTTATCTGGATATCATGCCACGGTGGACTGTTTCAAGAAGGAAGTGATATTTCGAATCTCAGGCGAGCCAAAGTTGGTATTTGCTGGAGATAGAATTATCACTCCTGTCAGTTTAATTTCAGTGTTAGAAGCCAGGAAATTATTGAAGAAAAGCTGTCAGGGACATCTTGCGCACATAATTGACACCAGTCAGAGAGAAACTCCGGTGGCAGATATCCCCGTAGTCCAATATTTTTCTGACATATTCCCGGAAGAATTGTCAGGGTTGCCCGTCGATAGGGAAATGGAATTCACGATCGAGTTAATTCCGGGCACTACCCCTATATCGATTCCACCATGGGGTGCCCCAGTGCTGTTCGTAAAGAAGAAGGATGGCACGTTGAGAATGTGTATTGATTATTGGCAACGGAATAGGGTGACGGTTCACAATAACTATCCTTTGTCAAGGATTGACGACTTGTTTGACCAACTTCAGAAAGCTAAAGTATTCTCCAAGATAGATCTCCGATCGGGGTATCACCAACTGAAAGTCAGGGAGAGTGATGTAGCAAAAACAGCATTCCGTACGAGATACGGACACTATGAATTCCTGGTTATGCCCTTTGGATTGACAAATGCCCCTGCGGCTTTCATGGATTTGATGAACCGTATCTTTCAACCTTATTTGGACCAATTCCTGATAGTGTTCATTGATGACATATTGGTCTATTCGCAAAGTGGAGAAGAACATACGAAACATCTCCGGATTGTATTGCAAACGTTGTGGGAGAAGCGGTTGTATGCGAAACTTAGTAAATGTGAATTTTAGTTAGATCATGTGATATTCTTGGGTCATGTCATTTCAGGAAATGGTATTCAGGTAGACCCGAAGAAAGTCGAATCTGTCGTTCAGTGGGAAAGACCAAAAAATGTGACTGAAGTTCGAAGCTTTTTAGGGTTGGCAGGTTACTATCGATGATTTGTGCAAGGATTTTCCGTGATAGCTACCCCGTTGACCCGATTGACTCGTAAAGAATCCAAGTTTGAGTGGACCGATAAATGTGAGCAGAGTTTCCAGGAATTGAAGAGTAGGTTGATATCGGCACCAATATTGTTCCTCCTGTCCGAAGGGGGTGGTTTCGTAATCTAAAGCGACGCGTCACACCAAGGGCTGGGATGTGTTCTGATGCAGCATGGTCATGTGATCGCATATGCATCTCGGCAACTGAAGAACCATGAGCGTAATTACCCAATGCACGATTTGGAGTTGGCTGCAATTGTGTTCGCCCTGAAGATTTGGAGGCACTACCTGTATGGCGAGACATGTGAAATATATACCGACCATCAGAGTTTGAAGTATTTGTTTACTCAAAAGGAATTAAATCTGAGGCAGAGGCGTTGGATGGAGTTGATCAAGGACTACGATTACACCATCCATTACCATCCAGGAAAGGCTAATGTTGTAACAGATGCTCTAAGTCGGAAATCGGCAGGCTCGATCGCCCACCTTCGTGTTGCCCATGCTAACCTATATGCAAAATTGAGATCAATGCGAGTTCAGTTAGCGATTGGTCAGACGACAGCACTACTTGCAACTTTGACTTTAAGACCGACATTGATTGACCGCATTACTGAAGCTCAAAAGTCAGACATTCAATTAGAAAGGATCCGAGAGGAAGTAAAAAATGGTCACAGAACTGATCATCATATCAGGGGAAGGGACAAAGCTTTGATGTGTGGAAATAGGCTGCGTGTGCCTAACGATGTCAATTTGAAAAAAGATATCTTGGAAGAGACGCATAGCTCCGCATACGCAATGCATCCGGGGAGCACTAAAATGTATCGGGACTTGCGTGAACATTATTGGTGGACTGGGATGAAATGGGAGATCGCAGAATTTGTGACCAGGTGCCTTGTGTGCCAATAAGTAAAGATCGAGCATCAGCGTCCAGGTGGGTTGCTGCAACCCCTACCTATTCCAGAGTGGAAGTGGGAGCATATCACGATGGATTTTATTTCGGGATTACCCCATACTCAAAAGGGGTATAATTCCATCTGGGTGATCGTTGATAGGCTTACCAAGTCCGCTCATTTTCTAGCCATAAAGACGACATTTTCTCTTGAAATGTATGCCCAACTGTATATCGATGAGATTGTTAGATTGCATGGCGCACCGGTTTCTATAGTATCGAATAGGGATCCGAGATTTACTTCGAGATTCTGGCCGAGTCTCCAGACCGCTTTAGGTACCAAACTGAACTTTAGCACCGCTTTCCACCCTCAGACAGACGGCCAGTCAGAGCGTACGATTCAGATGTTAGAAGATATTTTGAGGGGATGTGTTCTGGAATTTCCTGGGAGCAGGGATGATCACTTGTCGTTGATGGAATTCGCTTACAACAACAACTATCACTCGGCAATTGAGATAGCTCCGTATGAGGCATTGTATGGTAGAAGATGCAGAACCCGTTTGTTGGACTAAGGTGGGTAAACGTAAGTTGTTGATGTCGGACTTAGCCCAGCTGACAGCAGACAAAGTAGAAGTAATTCGAGAAAAGTTGAAAATCGCTCAGAGTCGGCAGAAGAGTTATGCAGACAAGCGCCGGCGGGAGTTAGAGTTCGAGGTAGAGGATCATGTGTTCTTGCAAATTTCTCCGTGGAAAGGCATAATGAGGTTTGGAAAGAAAGGGAAGCTGAGTCCAGAATACATCGGACCATATGAAATTCTAGAGCGGATTGGCACGACAGCGTATAGACTTGCGTTACCGCCAGAGTTATCTCGACTGCACGATGTTTTCCATGTATTGATGCTCCGAAAATATGTGCCAGACCCTTCTCATGTGTTGACTTCGCAACCGATCGAATTGGAAGCTGATTTGTCCTACGTTGAGAAGCCGGTCCAAATCCTAGGCCGTAAAGATCAAGTGTTGCGAACGAGGACGATTCCGTTAGTCAAAGTGTTGTGGCGCAGTCATGCGGTGGAAGAGGCGACATGGGAACGAGAGGAAGAAATGAGGAACAAATACCCACATTTGTTTGACTAAGGTAAAAAAAAAAAAAAAACGTTAATAAATAAATAAAATTTTGGGACAAAATTTCTTTAGGGAGGGAAGAGTTGTAAAACCTAAGTTATAGGATGTACGCCATAAATAGTCGCATTATAGAACATTAGAGAATTTTAGGGTAAAAATTTTATTGATAAAAACTCAAATCAAAAGTTGGGGGTCAAATTGGGAAATTAAGAACACAAAAAAATTTAAACTTGAGATTTGGATTGGCAATTAGGAATCAAAAGTAAAAATGTTAAGGGCAAAATTATAAATATTGGAACTTTTAAAACTTAAACTTATCAAAAAAAGAATCATAAAGAAAATGAAGGGAGGAAAGTGTGATTTAAACTTTTTTTTATATATATATATATGTCGATACCCACACGGCAAACCAACGGCGATCCACCGGCCAAGGAGGGGCGATCGAGGGACGACGTGGCAAGCTCAGAATGTGTTTAGCCACTAATTTCATGCATTAAAAACCCTCCTACATGCACTGAAGTAAGGAAATCGGAAAGGAAAGAAAAACTCGAAAATTCTAGAGAGAGAGAGAACCGGAACGGATCCTCCGGTAGCGTGGTCGTATGGGCATTGTAAACGATTCTAGGGAGAGAGAGAGAGAGAGAGAGATTGGTGTGGCCGATGGCGTGGCTCGTCGACGGAGTGGCGGTGCGCGTGTTAGCGTCACCGGTGAGCAGAGTTGCTGATCGTCGTTCGACCATCGACGATCATCGAGCAGGTGAGTATTTATATGTATTTCTCCAATTAATTGATAAATGTATGCATGCATGAGCGTAACGAGTTGGGTCGGTAAGTTTCCGGAGGTGTGCTCGGTTTTTGTTTTCCAGTTGTATGTGGGTTTGCGTGTGTATGTGTTCGGATTTTTCCGGCGACTGTGTGCGAGTGTGCGTGTGTGTGAAATGTATAGTGCGTCGAAGAGAATCCAGCAAAAAGGAAGAGAAAATCCGAGATGGAGATAGGACGATCACCGTGGTGGCGGTGGTGGGGGTTGGTTGCAGCTGCGGTGTGCCGCTGTGTGTGTGTGGGACTCCGTCGGTAGGGATCTTTGGTCCCGTGGTGTGCCTTCGGCAGTGGCATGCAAGCATGGTTGCATGCATGGGTGGTTGTGTGTGTGTGTGTCGCAGGGTGCGGAGGTGCGCGAACAGTAGCGGCTGGGTGTGTGGTGGAGCTGCTGAGACGGCTGGACGGGGTGTCGGATGGACGTCGTGGGTGGTGCGGGGGTTGACAGGCGAGTGGGCAGGGAGGGGAAAGCCACCGGCGGTCGGCAACGGTAGAGAGAGAGAGAGACCGGCCGTCGGGGCTAGAAAGAACCGAAAACAGAAAAAAAAAATAATAAATAAAAAAAAATAATAAAATAAAATTGCACAACTGACACCAGAAAAAGAGAAAAAATTCCACTTCAAATGAAAACCCTTTTCGCGGCCCGTGAATAACTCGGAAAGGATCTCGTTTGCCGTTAAATTTATTCTAGTTTTGTTAAAAATTCAATCTTAGCCTAAAATCTTTGTAACCGGAGTAATAAATTGGGATCATTCATTTTACGGGATTTCTTACGTAATAAATAATGAAACAAAATTATTAAGAATAATAACAAATATCATAGATAAAATATGGGGAATGGAAAATGCGGAACTTAGGGCCTGCCTTACATAACTAGGTGATTTTACATGAAATATTAACTTAGACTCTATCATTTCTAGGTTCGCAGACGCCAACACCTCGGTAAGCTTTGGACAGTGAGGTTTTTGTAGTGCCAGAAACGAGGTGAGTGTACTGTCTTCTCGCCAAATTATTTGTATATATACATATATGATGAAAACTGGTTGTATTTAAATTAGAATCTTTTAGAAAAATTATGTGGTGATTAGACGATATTATTGAGTGATGTTGATCCGCTTCGGCGGAGTGATGTTGATCCGCTTCGACAGAGTGATGTTATCCGCTTCGGCGGAGTGATGTTTATCTACTTCGGCAGAGTGATGTTAGACGTTTGTACTGCGCAGTGATTATCCGCTTCGACGGAGTGATGGGTGTTCATAGGAAGGCATATCCTACGGATGATACGGTACCGTTGCAAACTCTCGATCATGAGGTTAAAACGATCACCATGGCTAGCCAGTGTATGTTGTAGTGGAGGAGTGGTTTGGGGTGTGATGTTTTGTTTATATTGGGTAATTTATTATTTATTTCAGGCGATTGATATGATATTTATACTGCATGGTTTTAAAAAATGGAACTTATATATACTACTTCATTTTTACTGCATATATGGTGCTTATGCTGGATCCATGTGTAAATGTTGTGTTATCTATAAGGTATTATTACTATTAAATAAGAATGATTTTATGGAGAAGGCAGTACACTCGCAGGTGAAATGGCTAGGAATCGGTCCCCTACTGGCACGGGATAGAGTCCGTTGATGGTATAGCAAGGAATTAAAATGTTTCGGGAAGTGCTGCCTGAGGCGAACCTAGAAAAGGTTCATCGTTTTTTTTTTTTTTGTTTTTTTTTCCTGTTTGCTATTCTAGAAGGAATTTCAGGGACGGGCGTGTCTCTGGCTTAGAAAGATGTTTATGACTTGTATTTTGATATTTGTATAGTTATGAATGCATATCGTCGCTTTCTAGTTGGTTTGTCGCCTGGGTAAAGTCGTGTCGACGTCACACCGGCCCCACAAGTGACCGGTGTCCAGGGTGGGGTGTGACAGCCGCAGCGGTGAAAATATAGGATGGTCACTAGTAGGGGCGATTTTGTGCACACCTAATTACGCTCGCAAGTATACGAGGTCTAAAGTTTTAATATAGTGGATCTTTGAAGATCAGATATCGTTCCCACAGAGAAAAGTGTGAATAATTGAATTGAATACCGCAATTGACGTAGTCTCGTGTTATCCTGACGACGAAAGACGTGAATTGAAATTAAACTAAGCTAAACTACAATTAGTGAGTTAATTCTAACTTGATTGATTAATTAGAGATTGATTTCGTTCACTTAATACACGTTTGATTTCATTCGATTAACAATAACGGAGTTTAGGTATCCAACAATCTCGATTTGTAAAGTCCTCTGCCACCTCTTCCGAGTGTAAGACAGGGGAATACACGACTTTGCGTCGACGAAGATGTCCCGCTCAATGTCTCAACGACTCTAGGCCGCATGAGTCTTGACCCAACGTCATCGATTGCACACTAACTAACGCCCTCCCGAGTCGTTAGGTCGTAACGATGTGTTTACCCTAGTCCGAATCCAGGGTTACCTCTCCCGAGTGTCAAACCCTAGATTCTCAAGTCCAACCCTAATACCATTACAAGAATATTAAGATCGTCATAAAATGATAAACACAATCGGACTTAAAACAACAACCGTTAAAGAAACGTATATTAAACCAAACGAGTATTTACACAATTACACCTTTCCCTAACTAATCTCTAAATTACACTAATATGTTCTTAGCCAATACAACATTAAATCAAGAGGATATCATCATCATCAACAATAAACATTAAATACAAAGATGGAAACAAGGGAAGAAAAGCCAAATCTCAAAGTGGAGTAGTCTACTTTCACCAAAGAACAGTCCTCCCGAGCTTCCTCTTCTCGCTTGGTGAACTTCCTTTTCTTGCTCTTCAAGGATTGACCAAGAATACTCTTTACAACTAATCTAATCTACTTCCTAAACTAATCTAATCTAACTAAGGTGGAAGAGAGCTCTTAAGAACAACCAAGCCCTCTCTCACGTCTAAGGAGTGTCTAAGGTCTTTTTAGGTTTTGTGGAGAAAAGGGTTAAAAAGAGGGACTTGGAAAATATCTTCAAAATATCTAAAAATAGATATTTCTATGCAAAGTGTCACCGCCTAAGTGGTGGTTCACCGCTTAGGCAGTGGACTTAAATCGGTTAAGTTCTGTCGGTAACTTCGCCTAAGCGGTGGTTTTTCCACTTAGGCGGTGCATGCAGGCATATCATTCTGTCGTTTTCTCGCCTAGGCGTTGGTTTTCTCACCTAGGCGGTGGTTCATCCCTTCAGCACTCCAACATTCTGTCTCTTTTCCGCATAAGCGATGGAACTTCCGCCTAGGCAGTGATCTTCATTCACCGAAACCCTATTTTGCACATTTTGCTCACCGTTTCTCCACCATTTTCACTTGTTTCTCGCCTTTTGACGTCATTTCACCAATTCTACACTAAAACACACTAAAACACAATTAAATATAACTAAAACGCTTGAAAACTAACTAATCCGGTTTAGAAATAGATAGGTTTTTCACACCTATCAGTCACCAAGTCCACCGCTGTTTTCACTGCCTAGGCGATCAACCAACCGACCTACTCACTACCGCGGCGGTGACCTCTGCACAGATTTAGATATTTTTTGAGATATTTTCTTTATTTAATCTTCTCTCCTCTTCTCTCCTTTGAGGACCTCTGGCCATTAGAGCCCTTAGGGCTTAGTTTAGAATAGAGAGAGAGTATGGGGCGTGCTCAAACAATTCCGAATAAGAAAATTACCACGCGGAGAAGAAGAAGCGATCGGTGGACAGTTTTAGCAGCTAATCTTCGAATATTAGCTAAGTTCATTCGTTTCTCATTTTATTTCTTAACTTCAATAATTGTTTGAGCATGTTTAAAACGGTTTTCAATGTATAAACGATTATGACCACGAGTTAAATGTGGATTATCTATGGGATTAATATTATTTATAAAAATGTAGTTTTGTTTGAGTTTTTGTTTCTTTAATTATTGTTCTTCGCTATTTTGATTGTGTTTGCCGTATTGTTTGTTTATTATGCTTAGATAGATATATCGAGAATTCAGGGTTGACACTCGGAAGAGGTAATCCTGAATTCGAACTAGGGTAAATACAATGCAACGATCCAATAACCCAGGAAGGAGTTGAATTGTGGGCAATCGATGTCGTTGGGGTAAGACTCACGTGACCTAGGGTTGTTAAGATGTTGAGGAGAACTTCTTCGTTGATATAAAGTCGCGTATTCCCTCGTCTTACACTCAAGAGAAGTGGCGGGGGAGTTTACGAACTGAGATTGTCGATAAGGTAAACACAACACGACGATCCAATAACCTAGGAGAAAGTTGGATTGTGTGCAATCAATGACGTTGGGGCGAGACTCACGTGACCTAGGGTCGTTAAGACGTTGAAGGGGACTTCTTTGTTGACACGAAGTCGCGTATTCTCTCATCTTACACTCGGGAGAGGTAGCGAGGGAGTTTACAAACTGAGATTGTCGAATGGGTCGAACATCATTATTGTAAACTAAACGAAATCAAACGCATTTAAGTAAATAAAGTTAATCCCTAGATAATCCATCTCCTAACCATCTCGTATTAGTATAATTAGTATAGATTAAATTAGGTTATATTGGTATTAGTATTAGTATTAATTAATTTAAAATCATTCTTTTTAGCCTAGATAAAGTTAGGTCATGACAGTTACAATACTCGATAATAACGACAACCAATCCCTGTGGATATGATACCTGATCTTAAAGATCACATTATACTAAAACTTTTACCTCGTACACTTGCGAGTAGTCAATACGCGAGCGTGTAACAAACGCTCGTCGTACAACACCCCTTGGTTGAAGTCCGAGCTGAGAGTGTTCGAACACCTCAGGTCAGACATTTCCTCATACTTGGAGATTCTGAAGTAAGAAATGGGTTTAAGGCTCCCCCCTTTCTCATATGCCCAAGCTGATGGTGCTCGGACTGTCACACCCTTCCCTGGGCCCCCATCGCCTGAGGCCGAGCGTGATGTCGACTTGACGTTACCTGACCGACTAACAAATATACATATGTACATATATATACACGCACCTCTATACTTTTTTTTTTCCAAAAATATATTTACTAACTTCAAAATTTGAAAAATACACATGTCCCAAATATTCACAACAAAATCACAAAAAGAAAATTGAACCTTTCACAGTTCACACCTATCCAGCCAACCCTCCAAAACGACTCCACCTCCTGACTCTACCTAGTGCCAGTAGTGGACCAGTCTCTAGTTGCGGCACCTGAAACCAAATATTTTATTGATATACTGTCTTCATAATAAAAATAATTTATGAATCAAGCATAATTATCAAATACCACTTTTCAAAATATAATATAATATAATATAACCGCATACCATGCCGGAATAAAATTCCACTGTCATCGTTGTAATAAGATTATGTATTTAAATCAACCAATCCAAACATTTCAATATAGAGTAAAATACTGCACTCTTATATTTCCTACTAGCCATAGAATCGTTTCACCTCACGATCAGGAGTTACGGCGGTACTGTAACTTTTACAACTGTGCTATCTAAGTGGTTATCAGTGTCGAGATCATTTAATATCCCCAATGATAGGGATGGCCACCCGCAAGATTTGCACTCCTGACAGGTCCACATATATCCACTCTGCAGAACTTGCCTGACAGGTAACAACAACATATTCACCCTGCAGGACTTGTCTAACAGGTAACAACATATCCACCCTACAGGACTTTCCAGACAGGTAACAGCATATATCCACCCTGCAGGTCTTACCTGACAGATAATTCGCATTTCGCAGGACATGCCCTCCTGACGAGAAGACAACTATGGCATAGTCGGATAATAAAAACCATTTTCCATCTTTAAAAAATCTACTTGATTCGCATAACGTTATAAAATAATCTATTTTAATAAACCCCTTTTTTCACATTTTAGTATGAAAATATAATTTGACAATTTACATAGAAGACTGTACACTCACCTCGATTTTTGCGCTACAAAAACATTGTCATCGAAATATTACGCGGGCGATGTCACCTGTACACCTAACAACGATAGGGCCTAAATTAATAATTTATTTAAAATAAACCTAATATGCAATGCGTGGCCCTAAAATGTATCATTTTTTATTTCCCAAATTTTGATTATATGAAATTACTACACGCCCACTTTTCTATGTCAATATTAACTGTACGAAAATTATTATAGTAATGATTACAAAAACAATTGTGTGAATAATTTAAATTTGTAGAAAAATATTAATCGGTTGTTAAAAGCTTTACTAGTCGACGAAATACTAAAAATTGTCGTTTTTGTAAAATTTATAATGTTTATTTTAAATTGTATTCTTTGCAAGTTAAATATATCTATACCTAGTATACTTCCCGAACCCACGTATATATTTTTGACATATAAATATACATATATACTTGTCCGTATAATTAGTCGCATAAATTAAAGGTGATAATTATTTTATTTTGACACTATATATATATATATATATATATATATATATATATATATATGAATATGAAGGTTACCTGTTTCTGTTCCTTTTTCTTTTTGGCTGAACCCTCTTCACTCTTTCTTTTTTTTCTTCTCTTTTTTTCCTGTTTGTTTCGGCTGGAACACACATGTGTATGTCTATATATATATATGTGTGTGTGTGTGTGTGTGTGTGTGTGTGTGTGTGTGTGAACTCAAACAAAGGCCACCGCCTATTTTTTCGCAAATTCAAGACCACGTTATTATTTTTGCTTTTTTTTTTTGGCAACTCATGGCCACAAGTTTTTTTTTTTTTTTTTTGCTTCTTATCTAAGATTTGGATAAGATATTTTTTTTCAAATTACATTAATCTCCCCCCAATTATCTTTAAGATATCATTTAAGTCCAAAGTCTAAAATTAATATTTTAAAAATAATAATTGACCCTTAAAAATTTTAAAGTAAACATTAAATGACACAATGCACCCTGTTATTTTTTAAATGTTCTAAAATACAACTAAAAATTATGCACATGCAAAAGTCGGGTCTTACAATCCTTCCCTCCTAAAAGAAATTTTGTCCCGAGATTTTAGTTACCTTGAACGAACAAATGCGGATATTTATTCTTCATCTCATCTTCTCTCTCCCATGTCGCTTCCTCCATCGAGTGACTACGCCATCGCACTTTCACCAATGGAATCGTTTTTCGTCCGCAACACTTGATCTTTATGGTTAAGAATTTGGACTCTCTCTTCAACGTATGTCAAGTCTTTCTTCAATCGATTGGTTGAGAAGTCAACAGATGCGAAGAATCTGGCATATATTTTTTGAGCATCGACACATGGAAAACATCATGCAATTTAGACAATTCTGGTGGTAGGGCAAGTCAATAGGCTGTCGTGCCAACCCGTTCTAGAATCTCGTATGGCCAGATATATCTCAAACTTAGCTTTCCCTTCTTCCAAAATCTCATTATGCCCTTCCACGGGGATATACGCAAAAACACATTATCACCCACTTCAAATTCCAACTCTCACATACACTTGTCAACATAACTCTTTTGCAGACTCTAAGAAGTCTTCAATCTTTCCTAAATCACTTTTACTTTGTCCGCCATCATCTGGGCTATATCTGACATCAATAATTTTTGTTCTCCCACTTCAGCCCCACATACTAGGGTTCTGCATCTCCTTCCATACAAGGCTTCATATGGTGTCATCTCGATTGCTTAATGGTAATTATTGTTATAGGAAACTCCATCAACGTCAGATGGTCATCCCAACTACCAGGAAATTCTAGAACACAACCCCTCAATATATCTTCCAATGTCTGAATCGTTCGCTCTGATTGGCCGTCAGTCTGGAGATGAAAGAATGTGTGCTGAATTTTAACTTGGTACTCATAGTAGCTAGAAGACTCGGCCAGAATTTCGAGGTAAATCTAGGATCTCTATCCGACACTATGGAAACCGGTGCGTTATGCAATCTGACAATCTCTTCAATATATAATTTTGCATACTTATCCAAGGAAGACGTGGTTTTCACGGTCAAAAAATGAGCAGACTTGGTAAGTCTATCAACAATCACACAGATGGAATTTTATCCCTTTTGAGTACGGGGCAATCCCGAAACAAAATTCATTGTGATATGTTCCCATTTTCACTCTAGGATAGGTAGAGGCTGCAATAACCCACCTGGATGTTGGTGCTCAATCTTGAATTACTGACAAACGAGACACCTGGCAACAAATTCGGCGAGTTCTCGTTTCATTCCATTCCACCGATAGTGTTCTCGCAAATCCCAATACATTTTGATACTGCCTGAGTGCATTGCGTATGTTGAGCTGTGTATTTCCTCCAAGATATCTTTCTTCAAATTGTCATTATTAGGCACACATAGTTTATTCTCAAACATCAAGGTTTCATCATTATCCCTGATGTGATAGTCGGCTCTGTGACGATTCTTTACTTCATCTCTGATCTTCCCCAATTGGACATCTGTCTTTTGTGCTTCTATAATACGGTCAATCAATGTCTGTCTTAAAGTCAAAGTCGTAAGAAATGCTGTCGTCTGACCAACTGCCAACTGGATTCGCAGAGATCTTAGCTCGATAAATAGGTTAGTGTGAACAACTCGAAGATGTGCAATTGAACCTGTCGATTTTTTACTTAGTACATATGCTACAACATTGGCCTTTCCAAGATGATAGGGGATAGTGCAGTCATAATCCTTAATCAACTCTATCTAACGTCACTGCCTCAGATTTAATTCCTTATGAGTAAACAAATATGTCAAACTCTGGTGGTTAGTGTATATCTCGTATGTCTCGCTATACAGATAATGTCTTTAGAGTTTCAAGGCAAACACAATCGCTACCAACTCCAAATCATGCGTTGGATAATTACGTTCATGATTCTTTAATTGTCGGAAGGCATATGCAATTATGTAACCATGTTGCATCAGTACACACCCTATCCCCTAGAGTGAAGCATCACTGAAAATCACAAAACCACCACCTTCTGTCAAAAGAGAAAGTATTGGTGCGGATATCAGTCTACTTTTCAGCTCCTGAAAGCTCTACTCACATTTTTCAGTCCACTCGAATTTAGACTCTTTGCGGGTTAATCGGGTCAGCGGAGCAGCTATAACAGAAAATCCCTAAACGAATTGACGATAATAACCCGCCAATCCCAAGAAACTTCGAACTTCAGTCACACTTTTCAACCTTTCCCACTGGACAACGGTTTCGACTTTCTTTAGGTCAACTTGAATACCATCCTCTAAGATCACATGCCCCAAGAATACAACTCTATCCAACCAAAACTCACATTTACTGAATTTTGCATACAATTGTTTCTCTCTCAAAGTATGCAATACAATCTTGAGATACTCTGCATGTTCTTCTTTATTTTGGAAATAGATCAATATATCATCAATAAACACGATAATAAATTGACCACTTGGATATCTGCCACCTGTACCTCATTCTGACAGGTGTCAATAACATGCCTGAGGTATCCCTCGAATCCCTTCTTTAATAATTTCCTAGCCTCTAGAATTGAAATCAAACTAACAAGGGTAATGATTATGTCCCCTAAAAATACAAACTCTGGCTCGCCTGAGACCCGAAAAGTAACTTTATTTTTAAAAAAATCCACGGTAGCATGATAACCGGATAGCAAATCCATACCTAGTATCACATCAAAATCGTGAAAACTCAGGGGTAATAGATCCACCGACAATTCTCTATCACCAATACGAAGCGGACTATCTTTATACGCACTATCTATCAACACGGACTCGCCCATAGGGGCAGAGATAATGATACAATATGAAAGATAAGTAGAAAATTTGCCTACATACATCATAAAGGTCGCTGAAACAAATGAATGAGTAGAACCGAGATCCATAAGTATACATGCATCTCTATCATATAAAGACACGATACCTGTAACCACATCTGGATTGACCTGGGCATCCTGTCGGGTAATAGTAAATACACGACCTCGAGTCGGAGGTCTACCGGCCGATCCTCTACCATGCCCCTGAACACTGCTAGGGCCAACACTACCCACACTGCTCACAGAAGATGTAGATGTAGCAACAGATTTCGAACAATTCGGAGATATGTGGCCCTACTCATGACAACGGAAACATATTGGGCCTCCAATGGGACAATCCCTAACAAAATGATCCGGTGATCCACATTGATAGCATACAGAATTCCCGGCTCGGCTAACCATCTGGCTCATTCCCTGTCCTTGCTGGTCGACACTCTGTCCAGATACATTCTGTTGTCGCCCGGAATATGATTGTCGTAAACCTTGGCTCCTAGCTGACTGGTCAATTATTGGGGCCTGAACAAATGGAAGTCGAGCTACAACTCCTCGAGAAGTACTACCTGGATATCTAGTAAGTGACTTGTATCTACTCTTTTTATACTGCTCGCGATTCTCGGCTGCTTCCCGTACATCCTTCTCTATTAATTTCGCCGTGTTTACCAATTCCGCATAACCTTTGATCTACCTGCCTGTCAGCCTGGAACGTATTTCTAGATCGAGTCCTTTCTGAAATCTTCTACATCTTGCCTCTTCAGTTTTCACCAAATCATGATCAAATCAGGACAGGGCATCAAATTTGATCATGGCCACAAGTTTTTGTTTTTGTTTTTTTTCACCACATTATTATTTTTATTTTATTTTTGGCAACTCATGGCCACAAGTTTTTGTTTTCTTTTTTTTTTTTTTTTTTTTTTTTTGTGTTTCTTATTCAAGATTTGGATAAGATTTTTTTTTTCAAATTACATTAATCTCCCCCCAATTATCTTTAAGATATCATTTAAGCTCAAAGTCTAAAATTAATATTTTAAAAATGATAATTGACCCCTAAAATTTTTAAACTAAACATTAAATGACACAATACACCCCGTTATTTTCTAAATGTTCTAAAATACAAATAAAAATTATGCACATGCAAAAGTCGGTTCTTACACCGCAACTCGGACCTTCTTCGCATTTGGAAGAGAAAGA
This sequence comes from Eucommia ulmoides, assembly GCA_016647705.1. Classification (NCBI taxonomy): domain Eukaryota; kingdom Viridiplantae; phylum Streptophyta; class Magnoliopsida; order Garryales; family Eucommiaceae; genus Eucommia; species Eucommia ulmoides. The sequence continues at coordinate 16,261,823 of CM028325.1, forward strand.
GGTTAGAGAGGGGTTTGAGGCTCCCCTCTTTGGCTATGTCCGAGCTGGGGGTGCTCAGACACCATAGCTTAACATCTTCCACACACTTGGGATTCTAAAGGAAGAAAGGGGTTTGAGGCTCCCCCCTTTCGCATATGCCCGAGCTGAGGGTGCTCGGACATCGCAGCTCGGACCTTTTTCGCATTTGGAGGAAAGAGGGGTTTGAGGCTCTCCCATTTATGTATATGTCCAAGTTGAGGGTGCTCGGACACCGCAGCTCGGACTTTTTTTCCATATTTGGGTTTGAAAATGAAAATGTAATGGAAGCATTTTTGACACTTTATACCCCTAAAGTTTGACCATTATTTCATTTGAATAATTTTTTTTAGTTTTTACTTCTTTTTTTTTTAATTTAACTTTTTTTTATTTGTTAATTTTAATTTCTTTAATTGTTATAATTTAAAGTTAAAAATGGGGTCAAATGGTTGATCGAATAAGTTAAACGTTTGACTGGTTAAAGTAGTGATTGATTTGATCGACCCAATTTAATTTTTGGCGACCGAATTCAATTTTTGGTCGACCGAATGGCGCATCTTGTTAATCAAATTGAATTTGGTCAACAGGATACTCCATTCGATTAACCAAAAATTGAATCCGGTCAACAGGATGTCCCATTCGATTAACCAAAAATTCAATTCAGTCAACCAAAAATTAAATTTTTGGTCAACAGGATGTCTTATTCGGTTGACCAAAAATTCAATTCAGTCGACCAAAAATTGAATTTAGTCGACAGGATGTCTTATTCGGTCGAAAAAATTCAATTTTTGGTCTACCGAATTCAATTTTTGGTCGACCAAATTGAATTTTTGGTCGACCGAATGAGACATCCTGTCGATCGAATTCAATTTGGTTGACTGAATTCAATTTTTGGTCAACCGAATAGCACATCCTGTCTACCAAATTCAATTTTTGGTCGACTGAATTTACTTTTTGATCGACCGAATAGGACATCTTGTTGATCAAATTCAATTTTTGGTCAACCAAATGAGACATCTTGTCGACCAAAAACTCAATTTTTGGTCGACTGAATTCAATTTTTGGTCGACCGAATTGGACATCCTATCAAGCAAATTCAATTTAGTTGATTGAATTCAATTAGGTCGACCAAATTCAATTTTTGGTCGACCGAATTCAATTTTTGGTCGACCAAATTCAATTTTTAGTTGACCGAATTCAATTTTTGGTCGATTGAAAGGGACATCCTATCGATCGAATTCAATTTGGTCAACCAAATTCAATTTTTGGTCGACCAAATGGGACATTCTGTCGATCGAATTCAATTTTTAGTCGACCGAATGGGACAATCTGTCCACCAAATTCAATTTGGTCGACTAAAATAAATTTTTGGTCGACCGAATGAGACATCATGTCAACCGAATTCAATTTTTAGTCGACCGAACTCATTTTTTGGTCAACAGAATGGGGTATTTTGTCGACTGAATGGGGTATTCTGTCGACCAAATTCAATTTTTTGGTCAGCCAAATTCAATTTGATCGACAGGATGCCTCATTCAGTCAATCAAAAATTGAATTCGGTCGATCAAACCAGACAAATGTTTAACTTATTCGATTGATCTCACTTTTAAATTTAAATTATAACAATCAAATAAATTAAAATTAACAAATAAAAAATAAAAATAAAAAAAGTTTTCTTTATAAAAAAACGAAATTAAAAATTAAAAAAAGAAAAGAAAAGAAAAAAAACTAAAAACTAAAAAAGAAAAAAAAATATTCAAATGAAATAATAGTCAAACTTTAAGAATATAAAGTGTCAAAAATGCTTCCATTACATTTTCATTTTCTCTCTCAGCGCTCTCTGCTCTCTCTCTATTGGTAAAGAAAAAAGGGACTTAGTCTCTCTCTATTGGTAAAGAAAAAAGGGACTTAGTCCTAGTGTTGTGAACACCGGGACTAGGTCCCCAACACACAAACGGTGTTAATCACCGTTTGTAATGTTTTTTGGTCCCGATGTTCTAAACACCTGGACCAAAAAAATTAAAATAAATTAAGTTCCGATGTTGCAAACACCGGGATATTCGATTTTTGTAAATAAATTTAAATATATGTGTTGTTAGAATTTTTTTTTAAAAAACATATTTATTATGTAAAGAATTCAACCATACGGTGTATATTGGTGCGTCTATACACATATATATTTTCTCCTACTGGTATGAAAGATACAGAAAATATTTTTTAATGTATCTTGATTTGAGGAAGTCATTGCAACTGGGTCCCACTGAAAATAAATCATAAAGTTGGTGTGGATCAATTTGCTCACTCACTTTGATATGGTTGGTGAGAATACTTGAGGTTGTCATACACATATATAATTATTATAGGATTAATTTCACTTTATACCTTGTAGTTAGATTGAATTACATTTTATATCATTATTGTATTTTTGTCACCATTTTCCCCTTCTGTACTTAAACATAAGTATAACTATTTAGTTTCTAGAGCAATGGGAACATTCCAAATGTCTGAATTGGATAATACTTACATTGTCAGGGGCCTCAAATATTCAATTATTTGCCTGGTGAACCTTTGAGGACAACTAACATTTACTGCTTACTTTTTGGGTAAAGATCTAATCCATATTTCGTCTCTAGTTTGTTCAAACCTTATATCTTCAGCTATTGGTATATCTCCCTAGCTAGTTAAGTTACACATGTCTGACTTGGTCCAAGGTAGTTCTAATAAACCCCTCACACGCCCCATCAATCTACTTTTTGCATGTTTATGAAAATAAATATAAGTTAATTAAGAGCTTGATTTTCAGGACATGGCATCTTTAGTTTGGCTGACTTTAGGCTTAACTCTATGTCAAACAAATCCCTAGGCAGAAAACCACTGACACATATCTCACACATCCATGCTTACAACTAAATATTGGATTTAAGGAATATTATTTCAGGTCTCATCATTTTCTTATTTAATTTATTTAACATATATCTCATAGATATAATAAAATAAATAATACCCAATACACACATGTTATTTGGACAAAATGTAAAGCAACATAAATATAAATTGCCTTGTAAGTTGGATGTAAGTCTTATATTCAATCTTGTAATCTTACATTTATGACTTCGATCTATAAAAAATTTCAAAATCAAGTATTAGAAAAATGTGTTTTTGATATTATTCTTTAATTATATCATTACTGCTATAGACCTTAGATATTAAGTTGAAATTTCTTAACTCTTTAATATGATTAAAAGGTGGAGATTAAAGACATTTGGTAATATAGTATTCTTAATTATTCTTAATCGATATTGTATTGCCGACACTCGTCTTTAAAATAAAAACTAGCTTGTTCTGTTGTTTTCTTTTTTGAGAATGATGAGTCTCAAATCATTAGTATGAGATATAGAACAAGCACAAGGGGACTTACTAGTGCAGGAAGGGACCCAAAGTGATCATCATTGATATCGTACATGGTACCTTTGCTCAATTTCCAAATAAGATATCTAAGATATGATTGTAGTTGTGATCTTTAGACTTGAAGTACTGTATATTACATATATGATTCGCTATACTTTGATAATACTAAGTGTTACACTCTAACCATAAGAGTTCAAATGTATTCATTGGGTACAGTGAGATATATATATGAATGTACAAGTATACAAGATATAATCTATCACTCTCATAAAGAGATAAATGTCCTATGTGATTCGATTTCATGTAATTTGCCCATGTCTCTAGCTAGAGCAGTATGGCAATTGGGTTGAGATGCCAATTGGTGTTAGAAGGAATTAAATTATCAATCAATATACATATGATTAAACTGTGAATTTTTTACTTTATACATACCCGGTTGGTCGGGAACACAAGATAAAGAGATCGTACAATATGAAAATCATACATGAGAAGGTTTTATTGGGGAAACTCCTACCAATTGGACATAACTTTGATATGCATTGAAGATAAGCATTATATAAAATCCTAGGTGGGCTTGTTTCTAGTAATAATCTCAAGTAAATAATAAAATGTATTTTGATAGTATTCTTGCAATTATATCAATGTCGTTGTAGACCTTGCATGTTGAGTGTAATGTCTTGCTAATGAATTTGATTAAATAGAAGAGACCAAAGACATTTAGTGACTCGATATTCTAAATTGTTCCTAGTCAATATTGGATTATGAAAAGGGCCTTCAACAATTTAGGCTAGCTTGATCTGATGTTTTTTTTTAGAATAGTGAGTCTCAATCCATTAGTATGATATAATAAAACATTTGCAAGTTGACTTACTAAGAGTACTAAGAGACCTATGTGATCATCCTTGATATCCTACATGATTGTTTTGCTCCAGTCAAAATAAGATATCTAAGGTGTGATTGTATTTCGTGAACTTAAGTAAGTTAGTATATATATTACATGTATGGGTTGCTATAATTTGATAACACTAAGTGTTGTTCTATAGCTATGAGCCTTCAAATGTATTCATTGGATATAGTAGGTCATCCATGTAAATATATGAGTATCCAATATAGGATCTATTACTCTTAACAAAAAGAGACGTGACCCATGTGTTTTGGTTTATAATTCACCTAAGCCTGTGGTCGAAGCAGTGTGATGATTGTGATGATGTTCCAATCAGTATCATAAGGAATTATATTATCAATCAAATATATATGAATGGACTAAGAATTTTTTACTTAACCATATCCCTTTCGGGTACATTAATAAAGCGATCGTGAAATATGCTTATCACACCTAAGAATGTTCTATTGGTTAAATTATTACCAACTGGACATAGTAAAATAATTAATTAATTACTTTCACCATTCATCTTTTGGTGTGAACCTAATAGGTTACACATAATAGAGAATTAATATTAGAAGAGTCCTTGAAAAATGAACATGTAGTAATGTTGAACTTATGAAATTTAGGGGCCAAAATGAAAATGCAAAATTTAAAGGGTCAAGGGTGTTGAACCTTGGACAGTCCATAGAGTGGAAGACTAGTAGCGGCCACCCACTTGAAGCAATTCGGCCACCCCTAATGAAATATTTGCCACCCTTGTTCTCTCTCAAATCTCTATGTCTGTGAGATTTCGTTTTCCAAGAACATTTATTAATTTGAGTCTTACTACTCTCTAGATTCAAATTAGAGCTAACCTATAGTCTTGGAATTAGAAAAATTGTTAGTAATCCCATGAGCAAAATTTTTTTAGATATCCTCTGTGGAGATATTGTTAAAGGTAAGACATCCATGTCACTTCTAAGATAATCATACCTCCAGTACCAGTTTTGTTCATATTTGGACTCTCTCCAAAGAGCCTACTAAGAACAAGGCTCAGGAAATACCAATTTTGAGATTGAAGCACCAAAAGAGGTAACAATTACATTAATGATGTTTTAGTATTGCCTGATTCATTGTTTTATTGTTAATATGATTACATCCAGCTTTAAGGAATTGGATACTAAATTTTGACTTAAATTTTTTGTATACCATTGCATAAATATATTATTTTTAATATCCGATCTCTTCAATATGTAGGTAGACGTGACTCACAGTTGGAGAAAATGCCTGAGGAGGAAACTGTATAGGACCTCAGGCGCAACCACTTATTCTAAAACCAATTGGTATTAGAAAATGTATATACCCTAGCCTTATAGTACATTCAGGACACACAAGCGTCCACGACATTCGATTGTGACTTGACCCATACCCGGGCCTCCGCCACGGGACAACTGCTGCCAAAATCCTGGCCAACAAACTCCCCCTTAACAATCGCTCCCATTGGGAATCGAACCATAACCTTCGTTAGGACCTCAGGCGCACTACTTATCCTAAAAGCAATTGGGGTTAGAAAAAGACATATACCCTAGCCTTATAGTGCATTTAACGCCCACGGCATTCGACTGTGACTTGACCCACATTCGGGCCTCCACCACGGGACAATTGCTTCCAAAACCCTGACAAACAAAGTGTTTTCTTCTAGAAGAGGAAAATTGGAATTGTTCAAAATTTAATTAATTAGTTAAATATTTTTTTTCACCATTCCTCTTTTGGTATGAATCTAATAGGTCACACATAATATAAAATAAAAGTTAGAAAAGTCCTTGAAAAAAGAATGGTCCTGAACTTTAGAAGTGGGGGCCAAAGTGCAAATACAGAAAAAAGGATCCAGGAAAGATTATTAAAATAGGAAAAATACCAAATGGCCGCCCCCATGCAAATTCAACCACCCATATAAAAATTCGGCCAAGCCTTTGTTTGTCCGACATTTTTCTATTTTTTGTATTTACTCTCATTGATTTGAATCTTATTGTTAGCCCTAAAGGGTTAATCCCATTAACATTTATTTTGATGATAACAATAATTTTTTATTTTTTCACACTAATCTATTTATTGAAAAAATGTGAAAGATTTAGTGATGTGATAATGAACCAAGTACATGATGTAATAATGATGAATTCGATTTGATCATGTTAAGCAAATGGATTGAAAAATCAAGATTTTTTGACAAATTGATTTTTTGTATTTCTTAATATAAACAACATTTATATTTGTAAAATTTGTTTCATTCCGAATATGATCACACACAACATTTTAACATGATGCATTTGCATGATCTTATGTGTGATATTTGTTACATTTGTGTGATACATGAATTTGATGTTTTAAATTAATAAGCATTCATCATTAATTAATGCTATGACCATAACAATCAACCGGTGTCAAGTAAATTTGAAAAAAATATGTTCAACCTAAATCAGTGATAGAAGTCATAGTTTACGGGCACTCAATAAAAGATTAATGTGCAATATTTTAGTCATAACTTTTTATAAAGTTGTAATTTTGATGTGAAACTAGAGGAATATTAAAATAGACTTCATAGGCTTTCCAATGAATAGTCATATAGTTAAATCAGAGTTCAAACGAAAGAGTTATGCCCATTTGAAGCGTAAGATGTTTTGTTGTTTAATCAAGTCGACCGAATTGTGAGTGAGTCAACAAAATTATGCAGAAAACTAATTGGTTTTAGGTTTTAAACGATTTAGTCGACCGAGTTGTGATTCAATCGATTAGATTTTTCAAGGACCATAAAATTTTGAAAAAATAGTCAATTTGGTCAACCGAATGGATGATTCAGTTGACTTATTCAAGTTCTAGAGATTCTCGAAAAATGCCTAAATCGGTTGATCCAATGGCTTGGTGTGTCGACTGAATTGCTTTGAATTTTTAAACTTCGTGAACCTTTTCAAGAAACCTATATGCATCGTTTTTAATGATATATATTTTTAATATATTTTTTTTATTATTCTTAAATTGTAAATATTGTTATCAAAAATATTTTTAAAAGATTTTGTATGAAAAAAAAATTATTTTTTATTTTTTTTGAATATGATGGTTTTATAAAAATAAAATAAATTAAATTGGCCCCTATTATTTTTGATTTCGTGAAATAGTTGGTAAAAAATTTTGAACTTAAATATTGGCTGGTCAATTTCGAACACTAATGACCTGAACCTAGACTGAAATAAGTCCCTATTCACAAGTAAAATGGTTGATTTTGTTGGGAGAGAAGTTAGGGTCAAAGATCTAGGGTCCTAGGGGTTGATTTTAGGGAATATCTTACCTTCTACTAGCTCTTAAGATATTATGAAAATAGGGCATAAATAAGCTGTGAAAAATCAATTTTAAATACGCTCAAGAGAGTCAAAAGGCACAAGAGAGTAAAAAAGATAAAAGGAAAATTCTAAAAATATTTGATATTCTTGAGAGAAACTAGAGATTGATTTTTTGTTGAAAAACTCTTGATTATTGAAGTTGATTTGAAATATCGGGCTAAATTGTTTTGATTAATCTTTTACTTGAAATCCAATGAGATTATTCCTTGATTATATATTTTCTCTTTATTGTATGCTTGATCTATTATGTGCTTGATTGTGAATATTACTTTATTTCTGTACTATATTGGGTTCGGAAGCGACAAAAATATGAAAATGAAAAATATGTGGAAGCGGAGAAAATGATGAATACAAAAGAGACACAATATATAACGTGGTTTGGCACAATTTGCCTACTCCACGGGCGAAAAATAACGAATGGTTTCACTAATATGAAGAAAATTACACAAATGGAGATAAGTTCTTAAACTTGAGAGCTAACAACAAAATCTTCCAAAAATCTCTCTCAACAAATACACACTCTTTAAGTATGGGCACACAAAATTCCGAACTGGAATTCCCAATACACCTTTTGAGAAGTATTTACTCTTCTACCATTCGTGAGATGTTCTACCTCCCTTTTATATGCATTGCATGAGAATAAAAACAAACAAAATTTGAGAAAATCTTATTTATTTACAAACGTTTTCATCTTCCCTTTTTTCTTCAAGGCCGACGGTTCCTTTCTCATTTGTCAAAAAGGCAACCCTTAATTTGTTCAAATGTTTGCTCCAATTGTCAAACACATGCAAAAAAAATTGCTTTCAATTCAAGCCAAAAATAGTTGTCACTTTTTACCAAAAAAAAACTCTGCACATAATTGTCAACAAAAGAGCCTAGCAATTATTGTTGAAAAATGAACAACAAAACCCAACAATCTCCACCTTGATGAGATTTTCAACCAAACAAATGTTTCTTCATACTTGAGGATATTTTTCCTCATACTTTCTTCTCCAACAAAATCTTAATTTTGGAGATTAACTTCAACCAAGTTCAAGAGCTCTTTTGAACTTGTCCCCAAACATCAACTCGATGTAACAAAATCCGTCGGACAGACTCACTTATTTGACAAATCTGGAATATGGAACCCCCATATTTTCTGCCACAATAAGTGATTCACAAATTTGTGTTTTTCATCCGAGAACGACCAACCTGTCTTCTCTGAAAATTCTCTTCCACGGACTAAAATGAAGTACGAACTCGCACTCCACCAAATTAACTCATTCGAAGCCCCACTTGCTTCTAAGACCCCTAAGCACCTATAATACTAACTGTACCACCTTGAAGAACATAAAGGCGGCCAATCTTTTTCCTGTCATCATTGTTACGGTACCTCTGCTCACTTTTAAAACTCCACCTCTCGTGGAGAACCTACCCTTTGGAATCCAAACTGCTCAAAGACACAAGACTCTTCTGCAAATCTGGAACATGAAGGACACCCATCAATGTTCTGAGAGCTTCATCATTTAACTGGATCTGGATTGAGCCTATCCTAACAATCTTGCAAGAAGTATTGTTACCCATCAAGACTGTGCCACTATTGACCGAATCATAGGTGGTAAATGCATCCCTATTAGGGGACACGTGATAGGAACAACCCGAATCTGAAATCCACTCGCCTTTGGAGCGAATTTGTGGAGCTGTAACAGAAAAAACAAATTGTGAATTTTCATCCACACCAATATTTGCCTCCACATCTATCCCTTGACCATCGCGTTTTTTGAGTTTAGGGCACTCTGTCTTGTAATGCCCAAACTGGTGACAATAATAACACTTAATATTTTTCTTCGATTTACCGCCACCTTTCTCGGAACCTTTCTTCCCTTTAACGAACAGGCCTGCAACCTGATCATCACCACCTTCGCCATTCAACTTAATCCTCAACTCTTTCGAGTTTAAGGATACTTTGACATCGGTCAAGGAAATTGAATCTCGTCCATATAACATGGAATTAACAAAAGAATCATATGAAATTGGTAGTAAAGACAAAAGGATAAGATATTGGTCTTCCTCGTTAACCTTGACGTCAATATTCTTCAAATCCATGATAATTCGATTAAAATTATCAAGGTGTTGGTGTATGGACATACCCGCCTCCATCCTTAGAGTGTACAACCGTTGCAACCATTGCTTCAAATACAAACGGTTCGTGAGAGATTTCGTCATATACAAGCTTTCTAGCTTGTCATATAGCCCTTTGGCTGTTTCTTCGTTTGCAACCTCCCTAAGCACTGCATCCGCTAGAGATAGTTAAATTGCACTATGTGCCTTTTCTTTCATCTCTAGTGCCTGCTCTTTGGATAACTTGGATGCCTCGTCTGTATCCAAAATTTTTGCCAAACCTTGTTGTCGCAAAAGTGCGCATATTTTGATACGCCACAAACTGAAGTCATTTTCTCCATCAAACTTCTCTATTTCATATTTCACGGAAGCCATTGAACCTTGGGCTCCGATACCACTTGTTGGGTTCAGAGAAACAAAAATATGAAAATAGAGAATATGCGAAAGCGGAGAAAATGACGAATACAAAAGAGACACAAGATATAACGTGGTTCGACACAACTTGCCTACTCTACGGGCGAAGAATAACGAATGGTTTCACTAATATGAAGAAAATTACACAAATGGGGATAAGTTCTTGAACTCGAGAACTAACAATAAAATCTCCCAAAAATCTATCTCAACAAATACACACTCTTTGAGTATGGATATACAAAATTCATAACTAAAATTCTCAATACACCTTTTGAGAAGTATTTGCTCTTCTACCAATTGTGAGATGCTCAACCTCCCTTTTATATGCATTGCATGAGAATGAAAACAAACAAAATCAGAGAAAATCTTATTTTTTCACAAACGTTTTCATCTTCTATTTTTTCTTCAAGGCCGGCGATTCTTTTCTCATTTGTCAAAAAGGCAACCCTTAATTTGTTCAAAGGTTAGCTCCAATTGTCAAACACATGCAAAAAAAAATGTTTTCAATTCAAACCAAAAATGGTTGTCACTTTTGACCAAAAAACAATTCTGTACATAATTGTCAACAAAAGAGCCTAGCCATTATTGTTGAAAAATGAGCCACAAAACCCAACATACTCAAGAAATTGAGTTGTATACTGCTGAAATTCAAATATGAAATTTTTCGAAAACTCATTGGTCCTAAACTTGAATATTATTTTTATTTCAACGAGTTAAACGATTGGATATAGTTTGTCTGGACTATATGATTTTGAGCAATGATTTAAACCAAATAAACTTAACATGGTTTTGAATTTGAATATTCTAAATTGTATTTCATGAACATACAAACCACACTGAGATAAATTATCATTTTGAGACAAATTATCATTTTGTTTATCATCACATCTTTCAGAATGTTATTTATTTTCATTCGATCAATTCTTTAGATCAAATTACAGACATTTTTATAAGGGCACGTCTGCCTGGTCATTTTCGCCATCTACTTTCCAAACTTAGGTCAACTCTTGGATTCTTGTCTTGAATTTGAGGGGACAGGGTGGTGGTGGTTAAGATTGATTTATAATTATATTTCTATAGTTATATCTCTCTTCCCCATGTCATCTTGTTGGCTAAGCATGTCTTTAAAATATGCTTGCTCGTGCAAATTCTTCTCCTCTTTACATCGTTGAGCTATTCTATTATTTGGAAGAAAAAAAAAGGAAAAAGGGAAGAAAAGAAAATGGAAAAGAAAATAAAATAATTATTAAATACAGATGAGGCTGTAAATGAAGGGTGAGTAGACTAGTCATCAAGGCATAAATCTAGGGACATGCACCATTTAGTCCCAAAATACAAAAGAAATTATTTATTACTCTCATAACTTTTTTTTTGCACCAATAAGTCTTTTTGTCTTTTTCTGACCAAAATATCCTCATATGGATGTTGAATGTAATATCAAAATTATTAATTTTTTTTTTTTTTATTTTTTTTTAATGTTATTTTTTTTTACCAAAATACCCTTCATGTAGATATTGAATGTAATATCAATTGTTTGTTTGTTTGTTTTCATTTTTTTTTTTTAATTATGCTATTTTTTTCTGACCAAAGTACCCCTCATGTGGATGTTGAATGTAACATTCAACACCTGTGAATGTTAAATGTAACATCAACTGTTTCATTTTTATTTTATTTTTTATTTTTTATTTTATTTTTATTTTTTTTATGATGTTATTTTTTTTCTAACTAAAATACTCCTCATGTGGATGTTAAAAGTAACATCAACTGTTTGTTTTTTTTTTTTTTTTGTTTTTTTTTTTAATGATATTTTTTTCTGACTAAAAAACCCCTTATGTGGATGTTGAATGTAACATTCAACACCTGTGGATATTGAATGTAACATCCATTATTCTCTTATTTTTGTATGCAGAGTAAAATACATATGATATTACATTGAACACCTGTAAATGTTGAATATAACATCAATTATTTTCTTGTTTTACGTAACGTTTAGTAACGATTTTATCCTAAAATCAAGATTTTTTTTTTTTATTTTTTTATTTTGGAATATATAAAACGTGACAAAAAGTCATAAAGTTTGGGGTGAAAGCTGTAATTTATGGCAGCGGCGACCAGCAACCGACAACCGCTGACTGGCAACCGACGACCGCGGCGGCGGCGGCGGCAGCGGTGACAAGCAACGGCTTCTGACAGTGGTGGTGCACCAGTTTGACAACCTTCCTTCTCGATGTGAAACTCACGGGAGGGTATTTCGGTAAACTCAATTCTCATCATTTTTTAAAACGGGACTAATTGGTGTAAGAAAAGGTGTTGATGGGACTAATTGGTGCAAGAAAAATGTGTTGATGAGACTAATCGGTGCAAAGAAAGGTCGATAGGAGTAGGTGGTAAATAATTTCTTTTTTTGAGATTAATAGGTAATTTTCCCTTAAAATCCCATAAATCTATGTCAAGTTATTATTGGTAATCAATAGTGATAGAAAATAATTGAAATTTATTCAAAGCACGCTCTACTAGTAAATTCCTAAATTAAAGATTAGAACAAATTTGTTTCCTACAAAAATCACGGGACCACTGTTAGATTATTCCGGCGCCAAGAGTTATGAAAATATGTAAATCTTTTCTGATTCATCTCTTCTGTTTCTCTGCCCTTCGTATTAATTAACATAATCATTCCCCACAACTTCCAACCTCCCATATGTTCATCTAAAGCCATTTCTTGTACACCAAAATATATGCTCTCTTCACCATTTGCCCAACAAAAAAGTACCCTATAAACAACACAACCAAAAATCCAAAATACGACATCGGCAACGCCTCAAGCGCCAACACACTCCCCACTGGCGTGAATGGGATCGCTATTCCGACGCCGGAGATCAAAACTGTTGAACAAATCACCGGCCAGGCCGCAACCTCCTGAACGAATGGCACCTTCTCAGAGCGAATCAAGTGAAAAATCAACATCTGCATCAAAAGCCCCTCTATAAACCAGGCCGAATGGAAGAACTTCTCGTCTATAGGTGACCAAATCCTATAATAAAATCTCATAAACAATAGTGCGCTGAGATCACAGATCGAACAAACCGGACCGTTCCACAGCGTGAACATTGCTAACCCTCTCAGAGACCATTTCTCCGGCGTCTTCAAATAACTTTGTTCCATTTTGTCCCAAGGGATCGCAATTTGCCCGATGTTATACAAGAAATTCTGCGTGAGAAGTTGTTTTGGCGTGAGGGGCTCAAACTCGTAACAAAGAAATGCAATGAGCAGCGAGAGAATACTTCCTAGATTGGCGATAACCGACATCTTTATGTACTTCATCGTGTTTCCGAAAGTAAGACGACCTTGCTCGACTCCGGCCACAAGGGCATTTAGGTCTTTTTCGAGCAGTATAATGTCGGCGAAATCTTTGGCGATCGACGCTCCTGAGTCGACAGAAATACCAACATTGGCCGCGTCGATTGCCAATGAGTCGTTTACTCCATCCCCCATATAGCCAACGACATGATCGCCCACCATCTGCAGAGACTGCACGACTCGGAGTTTTTGAGTTGGGGTGAGTCGGGCTAGGACCGTTGCCCGTTTGACGGTCTCATGGAAGGAATCTTGGTCAAGCAGCTCGAGATCAGGTCCAGTGACTACGTGGGTCGTTCTGATCCCAACTTCCTTGCAAATCCTTATGGCTAGCGATAGAGAATCGCCAGTTAAAACTTTCGATTTTACTCCCTTCTCTGCCAACTGCCACAATGCTAGTTTAGCAGAGTCCTTTGGCGGGTCATAAAAGGAGATCAGGCCGAGCAATACCATGTCACATTCAATCCTCTCATCGAAGTCCTCAGTTCTAGCACCGGGATGCTGATAATATGAAAACGACAAATATGAATCAAGACTCTCTCAACGGAGAAGTAGAAAATGGGGAAAATTATTAGACTGTCTTGAAGTAACTGACTTACAATTGTTTGTTCTCATTTTTACTCTCATTTTTCGGTCATTTGAATAAATTTTAGTTTTTCAGTTAATATCAACAAGTTACTCTAAATAAATAAGTTGATAAGGACTAAAATATAAGTTACTCTAAAAGCATGATAGAAAAAAAAATATAAAACGCAATGATAGAATACTATATAATAAGAACCCGTAGAATATGTGATCAAAGAGAAGGAAACGGACCTTTTCTAGCCTTTTCATTGCTACTCCAAGAACCCTTAAACCGTCATTGCTTAGTTCTTCAGCCATGTTTAGAATTCTCTGATGTTCTTCTTTCGAGAAAGTAAGAATTTCCCCCCTATCAACGTTCTCAATAAACGAACAAATTTGAATCACTTCCTCTAATGCTCCTTTCATTATCACGAGCCTGTCAATGAATTTACCGCTATTGCCCTTGGATATAAACTCTGTTTCCAAGATAACTGATACTCTTCTTCTTGTGAAATCAAAAGAAATCTCATCAATCTTTCGCCACTTGGACGGTTGAAACCTCAATCCGTTCGTATAAACATAAGCCAAAATCGCATCGTCTAAAGGATTTTTCTTTTCGCTCTTGAAGTAAGCATTAAGGAAGGCGAAATGCAAGACCTTTTCCTTGGGTAAGCCCCAACAATCCAAATGATTAACCATGATTGAACAGTTCATGGTGAGGGTGCCGGTTTTGTCTATACAAAGTATATCCCTGTAAGAAAGAACAAATGGTAATAAGAAATGATTAATTCAAGCAAACAAACAAAAACGAAAAAAAAAATATGACTTACATAGAACCCATGTCTCGAATGGCTGTTAAACTTTTGACTATGCATCTTTCTCTAGCCATGGCCAGTGCTCCTTTGGCTAGGCATGTGTTTACAATGAGGGGAAGCATTTGAGGAGTGAGTGCACTTGCTACCGATATTCCAAAGAGAATGCTCTCGGTAATGTTATGAGAGGTTAAGTAATCGGTAAGAACAATAATAGAAACGACTATGAGCATCACGCACACGAGCACATACGATATGCGACGGATGCCTTTCTCAAAATCGTCCGGTGGTTTTTTCTTTCCAATGGTCAAAAACATGGTGCTCATGTATGTTTTGGATCCAGTGGAAACAACAAGACCCGTTCCGCTTCCTGATACAACACTTGTTCCCTGAGAGAAAGAAGTAGCGCAATATAGACAAAAGTGAAAAACAAATGATGTCGATCAAACAAACAAGACACGATAGTGATTTAACGAAGTGCTCATTCTCACTTCAACCTTGGATTTTAAGGGGTTGCCTGGTTATGTTTGATGAAACAATTTCAAGTTTTCGAAAACACAAATTTGAACAATTAGTGTTTTAACAACATAACTGAAAAGCACTTTTACAAAAAATAATTTCCACAATATTCAATCTATCAGATTACCTACTTTTAATATTAAATTTAAACTTAATTTTTTTATATTTTTATTTCTCTAGAAATTCGTTCTATCACCATATTCACTCAATAAACATCATTATTATATTATCTCTTTTTCAACATCATATTTCAGTCAATCATATAACTTTTACTTTTCTAATTTTTGACACATGATTAATAAATTTTTTTTCAAAACTAAATCGAACAATTTTAAAAAAAAAAAACTAATAAGAATATTTACATTACCATGAGACAAATATTCTTCAAATCCAGCAAAGGGGTGCTCTGGTCCTCCTTGATATTGGCTGTCTTCTCCGTTATTCCAGACTCCCCTGTTAGTGAAGACTGGCTGTTCAACAACATGGTTGTGTGATGATATGTTCTCTAACTTGTTTTAGAGGAAAATGTAGAAATCACTTGAAATATTTTTCCCAATTCTCAACTATATAAGGAGAAAAGTGTTCTATCTACCATACCTTACAACCAAGTTCTTTGAAGTTAACAGCCTGATATCACCAGGAAAAAGATCCCCATGCTCGAAAATGACAATATCACCAGCAACAACATCCCTCTGATCAACCTGAACCACTAATTCTGTCTGAATAACTCTGCCTGCACACCTTTGGACTTTGACGGGGCATCGCACAAAGTCTGCAAGCTTCATGGCTGCTTTTGAACTATTATATTCCTGACAAGAAGGGTATGTTTGGTTAATTCAGGAATGCGTTTGTAAAATTCCTTGAAATTTCGAAATCTGATACTCCAAATACCTCCTAAAGATGTGTTCTTTTTTAAGTCCTTCCGAATGTGGTATATACCCAAACAATGAAGTTTGCATTTTTTTAAAATTTGTATGAATTTATCAATTTCTTTATCCAAACGCACTCTAATTGAAGTTTGACTAGAATGAACAAATAAGTGAAACTACCTGGTAGAATCGAAGAGAGACACTTATGAAAACCAAAACCAGCATGAGGCATCCATTTGGATTATCGCTGGTTATGTAAGAGATTACGGACAAGAGGATAAGAATGATGTTGAAAGGATGGAATAATGCATTCCATAGAAGATGTCCCCAGCTTGGGAAAGTGTATTGGAGAGGAATATTTGGGCCGTTTTCTCTAAGTCTTCTCTCGGCTTCATTGAAGCTCAATCCTGCACAAGTTGCCATGTAGAATTTGTCTCAGTACGCATAGACAGGCATTTTATCAAACACTTCATGCGCATTCGATTGACATAATACTAAACCCATCCCAAATCAGCACAACACTTCAGAAAACTAATGAAATTCTTCCACACCACCAACACAAAAAAAAAAACAAAAAAACACACACACAAAAAACTCACCCCTTTCGGTCGATCTTACGTATTCAAAAACCATGTCTCTATCCGACTGCGCCAGGGCGTATAGCCAAGAGTACACTCTATCCTCTTCTTCTGTCCGTGATCCTCCATCGATTTTAACTACAGATTTAGTGAAAACGAAATGAACCCATATCAATTTCTACTTAGAAAGAGGAGGTTATGAATGAACTAGTTACAAAGAAATTAATACAGAATAGGGATGAAGCTTACTTCCGGAAATGATCCTCCGCAACAGAGCGAACGCTCTATTTCTGAGTCCATTTCCTTGGGCGTTGGGCTTATTCACTAGGTTGGCGCGAGTATCGTTGGAGGGTGTACCCATGGGAACAGAGAGCAGAGGTTGTAGAAAGATAAAAAATAGTGGAACAGAGTGTAGAAAATAAAATGGATACAGATGAAGAAATGCATTATTGCTGGGGGTTGAAGATTTGACAAGAAGGTGGGCGTGTGTGTGTGTGTGTGTGTGTGTGTGTTGTGGTGGTGGGGGCAGAGAGCGAGCGAGAGAGATCGTTAATCTTGATTTCAGGACGATGAGAAGGTATGTGGAGTTCGTAGGTTTTTTGATCTCTGACTAACTACCATTTCGCATAGGACGGGTAGGTGCAGTAGCTGAAGTAGAGAGAGCATTACACGGCTTTCTTGCCTCAACTCGAACCCGGTCTAAAACAGTTATTTATCTACCAAATAAAAACCATGACACTTCCCCTATCCCTTATTTTTTTTTTTGGGTAAATTATATTTAAGAATAGTTGGTGAAAAGATAAAATTGTACCAAATTAATAAAAGGTTTTAAACTTAATAAATAATTTAATTTTGTTCCGTTCATGTAAACTAATATTCCAATTAGGGTTATGACGTCTCAACATCGCCAGTCACCAGACTCTGGTTGTCGGATTTTGACCATTGTCTATTGTCGGACGCTAAACCTTTGGTTGTTGATTTTTTTTAGTTAAGTTGTTAATTTTTAGTAATATTTTAATTAAATATTTTTAATTACATTCAACTAATTTTTTAATTGTCGGTCGTCAATCGTCGAAAAATTACATAGATCTAACTAAAAAAATACACTAAAAATATAACTAAAAAATACAGTGAAAAATATAACTAAAAAATAGTTATATACAATTAAAAAGTACACTAAAAAATAATTACATGTAACTAAAAATACATTAAAAATAGCTATATATAACTAAAAAAATGACAATCGATGGCCGGACTTCGGGGACTAGAAGCCTGATGGCGGGGAAGCGGCAGGCGACGACAAAGGATGGCACCAGTGGCCAGTGATAGAAACTATAATTGAAAGTATTTTACTGGAGATACAAAAGAGCATTAACAATGAGACTAAAATACAAAATAAAATATAATGAAGAAATTTATACTCAACTTAAAATTTAAATAAGATAAATTATGGATTCAATCATCTACTACAAATTATTCTTTATTTTTATGTGCACTTCTATTTTTTCCTCAATTTTCCATGAGAATTTAATATCTAGTAGGACTCATGATTCATAAATTGAACCCAAAGTCGAGAATGGAACTATTTTAAAAATAATATATATGTATATGATGACCCACACTAAGAGGAGATGAGTTGAGTAGTAATAAAAATTTAAATAATTAATTATCAAGCACACAAATTATCAATTTTCCTAACTGGTTATTATCTTGTATTAAAGCAGAAACATATTTAAAAAAATGTACAACCAAACAACCAGAAATATAGATAAGACACAACTATTTATCTTGATTCAGTAAGATACTTTTACTAACGTCCAGTCCCTCGAGCTCCACAAGACTTTTACAATCCACTAATTCTTGATTCTTTTACCAAGTAGAAACTAAACCCTTAAAAAAAATTCACAGACAGAAAACTAGCCTATTCTTTTCACATGCTCAGAATCAAACATTTACAATTTTATATTTTCACAGGTTAAGGAAGAACCATATCTTTTACTGGTTAGACTCATAGAATCAATTAATATAAGAACTAATAATAGGATCTTCAAAATATATGATAGATATTTAAAATATACCCAAATCCTTTTAAAATCCGATTTTATAACGTTCAAAATCATAGGATTTGAATTGAAGATCTCAAAAAATGAATTTGTCAACTTAGACTAATTCATCATGGTGCATCGGTCGACCGAGAGCCTGCCGGTCAACCAACTCATTCACAAGGGTTATATTTCTGACCGTTTGCACCTTCAACAAGTTGATGACCATAATGGTGGTCGACTATTTAGGCCAGAAGTACATCCTCCAACACCACTAATCACACCAGTCAACTGGTAGATCCCGTCAACAAACCGATTGGACCAGAAGCAACTCCATCCATGCATTGCTTCCCTCAGTCAACCGCTCACTTGACCGGTCAACTATTTAGCCCTGAACTTTTTTTCTTTTTTCATATTTGAAAATATTTTCTTAAATTAACACTTTATAATAAATATTTAGGATCTTAAATTTATCATTTCTTACCACGATACGCATAAGAATAATCAATTGTAAGTATCGTGCGTGATCCTAATCGGGTTGATTAAAAGCATAAATGTACTGAGTTGTTTTACCTAGAAGTATAAAAAATCCCTTCTGCTCAAAAAATGTTCTTCAACGTCTTCACTTGTAATCATCTTGAATCTTTTGTAAAACACCATCAACAGTCGTTATATTTACGATTCAATCTTTTTCTCATTCGCTCAAATAAAACACTAATTTGAAATCACTCAATAAACACATTAGTTCCCTAAAACACCAACATTAAATTGTTCATCAAAACATCTAAGGTCAAGAATCTCCCATTTTTTATGATAACAATTAACTTCGATATTTTCTCAATAAAATATGTAACCACACTACCTCTGAATATGAGGACATGCTTTTTTAACTCATTTAAAACCACAATGAGAAAAACATATTCTTAAAAAATATGTAATATAACTTAGAATACATTATTGCTCTCATTTTCTAATTATCTTCATAAATTCATGCAAAGAAAACCCAAAATATTTTGCTCATATAATTTCACTCCCTTTGTCGTCATAAAAAGTAGGGACGAATGATCGAAACATCTATTTTAAGCATACATCATTATGTCGAACCATTCATAAATCTCGAATAATTTTCACAAATTGATCTTCAACTAAAGGCTTAATAAAAATTATCAACAAGTTAGTCGGAAGTATCAACATATTCTACAGAAACATCTCTTTTCTTAATATGATCATGAATAAAATGATGATATATTTCAATATACTTAGTCTGTGATTTAGACATATAACACTTTTATTATTACAATAGATGGAAACTTCTTCCGTGAAAACACCAAAACCATGTAATTATTGTTTGATATATAGAATTTGTGCACAACAATTATCTGCTGCCATATACTCAGCCTCAGTGGTAGATAAGGCTATAGAATTCTATTTCTTACTAGACCAAGAAACTAGTGCACGTCCCAAGGAATGACATGATCCACTTGTGCTTTTATGCTCAACTTTGCATTCGACAAAATCAGCATCGGAATAACTAATCAGAGTAAAATTACTTCCCCTCGGATACTATAATCCAAGATCGCAAGTTCTATTTAAATGTCGAAAGATTCGTTTAACCATAGTTAAATGTGACTCTTTCGGGCACGATTGAAATCTTGCACACAAATAAACACTAAACATAATATTCTATCTACTTGCAGTAAGATACAACAGGTTACAAATCATACGATGATACATTTTTTCATTGCTATTTTTACACGTATTGTCTTTTTTTTTTTTTTTTAGCTGTTGCCATGGGAGTTTTATACTCTTTAGCACAATCAAATCTGAACTTCTTCAGTAACTCTTTAGCATACTTGGCTTGATTGATAAAAATTCATTCTTTAATTTGTTTGACTTGTAGCTCAAGAAAGAATGTTAATTCTCGTATCTTACTCATTTCGAATTCAACCTGCATTATCTTGACAAGCTCTTGGCAAAGATCTTTATTAGTAGAACTACAGGTAATATCGTCCACATATATTTGTCCTAATAGGATGTCAGTCATTTTGTTTCACAAAAATAATTATATCATTTAAACCATGCCAAAAACCATTCTCAATTAAATATCAGTTAAGTCTCTCAAACCAAGCTCGAGAAGCTAGTTTAACTCTGTACAAAGCATTACATAATTTGAAAATATGATCAGATAACTATCATTTCCAAAACCCGGTAATTGTTTCACTTAAACTTCTTCAGTTAAAAAATCATTTGAGAAACTGCACTTGACTTCCATATGTAACAATTTAAAGTTATATGAACATGCAACAACCAATAACATTCTAATGGCTTTTAATAGTGCAACGAGAGCATAATTTTCATCATAATCTATGCCGTCTTCTTTATTATAGTCTTGTGCTATTAATCTTTCTTTGTTTCTAATTATCATTCATGTTTCATTATTTTTATTACGATAAATCCATTTAGTACTAATAAGAAGATGAAAATCATGTCTAGGAACTAGAGATCATAATTTATTTTTCTCAAATTGAAGCAATTCTTCTTGCATAGCAGAGATCTATAATTCATCGGTTAAAGCCTCGTTAATATTTTCATGTTCAATTTGAGATAGAAATGCAAGATTAACAATATCTCTAAGGGAAGACCTAGTACTTACACCTCTTTCGAAATTACCAATGATCTCTTTTACCAAATGTTTCGAAATGGTCTTTATAACTCGTGGTGAGTCGTCCCTTCATTTTGTGGTAATTTTTCCATAGGATTTGATGATTCTTTTCTTGATTCAACTTCCTGATTCTTTTGCTTTGTCATTATACCTGCATTATCATCATCCAAATCCTTTCTGAACATAAATGGATTAGATTCTTTAAAAAACACATGCATAGATTCTTCAATAACTAAAGATCGCTTATTAGAAACTCTATTTGCCTTACTATCTAAAGCATACCGAAGAAACATACCTAAATCGGATTTGGCATCAAATTTTTCCAAATTATCTTTATTAGTTAAAATAAAGCATTTATGATAGATTTAAGGTTTTTCCATTCCAAATCTCATAAGGGGTCTTCATTAAAACCTCTTTGGATAAAAACTCGATTAATAACATGACATGCAGTGCTTACCATTTTAGCCCAAAAATATTTAGGAAGATTATTCTCATTTAGCATAGTCCTAGCAATTTTCTGAAACGTCATGTTTTTTCTTTGTACAACACTACTTTGTCGTACAGTCCTTGGTGCAAATAAATTGTGAGATTATACATGTTTATCACAATAACTATTAATTTCATCATTCTTAAATTTTCTGCCTTTATCACTACATACGTTTACAATGTATGATTGTTTCTCATTTTGCACACATTTATAAAACTTAGAAAATGTAGATCCCACCTTACTTTTCTTAGATAAGAAATATACCCACATAAATTTAGAATAATGATCAACAATCACAAATGCATAAAACTTTTCACCCAAGCTAGCAATAGCATTAGGGCTAAATAAATCTAGATGCAATAATTCAAGACATTTTTATGTAGATGTATGCAACTTCTTCTTGAATGATAATCTAGACTGTTTACCCAATTGATATGCATTGGATACTTTATCCTTAACATATTTGAGTGCAGGTAAACTATGTAAAAGACTCTTCTTAAACAAATTTAAAATCAACTCCATACTAGCATGCCCAAGATATCTATGTCATAACCAACTTTTCTCAGATAAAACATTTAAACAAGATAGATTTCGAGCAGAAAAATCTTCAAATGAACAAGTGTAAACATTTTTCACACGGGATGCCATAAGTAAGATATTTCTATCATTACCATTTTTAATGATGCATCTATTATTATCAAATATAACATTGCAATCTTTATCACATAATTGACTTATATTAAGCAAATTATGTTTAAGACAATCTACTAGCAAAACATCTTCAATAGTAGTAGAACTATTACCAATATTACCTATACCGATGATTTTACCCTTGGCGCTGTCTCATTACCTCACATGACCTCCGTTTTTAGGTATCAAAGACGTAAATTTAGATTTATCACACGTAATATGTCGAAAACAACCACCATCCAGGAACTATTTTTCCTTGCTTAATGATCTTTTTCAAAATAATTTATAACGAGCACCTCAAATAATTCATAAGTAATACCCAATCTAAGTGGGACCGATCTCGTTAGCTGGAACAATATTCGTTCCTTTGGGAATTCATACTTGTTTATCTTTAGATAATCTATGAAAACAACTTTTTATGGTATGCACCACAATATTACAGTTAAAACATATAACAAGATTATTAGTTTCACAAAAGAATTTCTGAAATCTCTTTTATTTAATATTTCTCTGAAAACCAATTCCTACTTTATCAAACACTCCGCTTGAACTTCCAAAAAGTATATTTAAGTTATTGTCACCACTTGAAAATTTAAGAACAATAGAACTTAGATCCATAATTTTGAATTTCAATTCATTGTTTTCCTTTGTAAAATCAAACGAAAGCATTTTAGAAATTTCGCTTTTGAGATAAATATTTTTTCGATTCAAATTTTACCACTTGCCTATTTAATATGTTAACTATACTTTGCAGGATATTTATCTAGAATGTTGAAGTTTTTAATCATTAGTAATTCTTGATACACGTCAAACAATTCATAAAAATTTAGAGGACAAGCACTAAAAAATTTAGGTATCTCATCTCCAATAACCATTAGAGTAAGTATAGATAAATCGTTACTACTAGACTTTTCGAAATTACTTGATTCTGAGTCATTCCATGTGACTTTCATGGATTTCTTTTTTCTTTTTCTTTTTTTATTTTCTTCTTTTCTTTTCATTCATTCTCCTTTGGCTTAAGACAATCAGATTGAAAATGCCTAGTTTTATGACTATTGTAGCACTCAATATTATTCATATTGAAATTCTTTCTTCTGCAAAATGTTCGTCAGATCATCCTTCTGAATTTATTGGTAATAAGAGACGCATCTATTTATTGCTCATGGTTAAGGCTTATGCCATTGCTATCATCATTCTCCTCAACTTTTTGAGATTTCATTGCCAATGACTTTTTTACTATTTCCGGCTCTTTTCTTATATCCACGAATAACTGACTCATGAGTCATTAGATTATCAATGAGTTCATCAATCATACATTTGGTGAGATCCTTAGTTTCCTTGATTGTCATCACTTAGGGATCCCAAACTTTGTTTAATGATCTCGGAATTTTTCACACTTTCTCTTGCATGGTGTATGGTTTTTCAAGTACTCCAAGACTGTTACAGATGTTGGTAAATCGAGTATACATCTTCTGAATTGATTCTGCATCAACCATTCTGAACACTTCAAACTGATGTTAATTTTGGATTCTTTCACTTGATTTGTTTCCTCATATGTGATTTGCAACATATCCCACATCTGCTTTGACTCACGACCTGAAATCCTGTTATACTCATTCACGTCTAAAGCATAGAATATGAGATTACTAGCTTAAGCATTAACATATAATTTTTTAGCATCCTCCGAATCATAATTTTTTTTCTTCTTAGCAACACCATTAATAGCGGGTTTATAAGGACCATCTTCAATAATTAATCATGCTTCATAGTTAGTTGCGTTTAAGAAAGTAGTCATTTTGGCTTTTTAGAATACATAATTATCACCTGTAAATAATGAAGGACGATGCACAGATTGCCCCTCAGCTACTGTGTTCATGTGATATGTCGTATGATCGTTCTAGTTAGGATGTTGAGCCTATCGAGCTATACCAGCTCTAGTACCAATTGTTAGCCCATAAATCTATCCAAGAGGAGGGTGAATTGGGTAGTAATAAAAATTTAAATAATTAATTATCAAACACACAAATTACCAATTTTTCTAACTGATTATTATCTTGTATTACAGAGAAAACGTATTTAACTAAGTACACAACCAAACAACTAGAAATAATAAAAAAAAAAAAAAAAAAGCACACAACGATTTATTCTGATTCGGTAAGCTACTCTTACCTATGTCCAGTCCCCTTAGCTCCACAGGACTTTCCCAATCAACTAATCCCTTATTCTTTTCCCAAATAGGTATCAAACATTTACAATCTTTTTCATGGGCTAAATAGTAACTTAATTATTTTCCCAGGATCTGAATCAAACATTTATAATTTTCCTTTTCACAGGTTAAGGAAAAACCCTATCTTTTTTACTAGGCTAAAAACTAAACTAATTATATCTGCATTTCTTTTTATATGTTAAGAAAGAACCCCATCTTTTTCTTCTTTTTCTTTCTTTTTTTTCATACTAAAGACTAACTTAATTTTATTACAAGTAGAATCAAACATAATTTCTTTTTACAGGCTAAAGATCAAACATGTCCAACCTTATCAGACACCCGACCCTAATGTGTCTAATCCTCTCACACTCATCAATACAAAAAAATATACAGTTTCTTTCCATAGAAGCTTCGAACGCCTCAATAAAATATATGCTCAATTAATGTCTAGGCAAACTATGTCATAGAACTACATGAAAAAACAAAAATGATTTTACTCAATTTAAGGGCACAAAAAAAAAAAATCAAATTTCACAAGTAAAAAACCGTTTCACAAGATTTTTAAGATAGTCTAAAATTGAAAACAAAATTTCACATAAAATACTACAAGCTCAATTTACAAATATAACTCAATTAAAGCAAAAAAAAATATATATATATTTTGAGCAAATAATCAAGAATAATCTCACTAGGATTTCTTTTGGAAGATCTCCAGAAAGACTCAAACTCAAAAATAGCAAGAATAATATTTTTTCAAAGCAAAACCTTTTCTCTTGAACATACTATTAGCAAAATAATACTCTCTTTATGAATATGGCTGATTATAACTCTTGTTCTTGATTGTTGTTATTGAAAAACGTAGATCTAATCATATAGATTTCAAATTATGCCTATAATACTATTTTCAAAATATAAGACCATTTAAGTCACATATAGACCCCATATAAGATACTCCTTCAAATCAAATATATTTTATTAACAAATACTCTTTGAAAAGTTCAATTTAGTCCCCAAAACATCTTTGATTCAAAATCCTTAAATATAGAAATTAGTTTTACCGGTTAAACTCGTAGAATCAATTAATACAAGGATTATTTAATAGGATCTTCAAAATATATGATAAATATTTGAATTATACTCAATTCCCTTAAAATCAGATTTTATAACGTTAAAAGACATAGGATTTGGGTTGAAGATCTCAAAAAATGAATCAGTCAACTTAGGCTAATTCCTAGTGCATCGGTCGACCGAGAGCCTACTGGTTCCTAGTGCATCGGTCGACCGAGAGCCTACTGGTCAGCCAACCTCTTCACAATGATTATAATTTTGATCGTTTGCACCTTACACCAGTTGACCAACCATAATGGCCGTTGTCTATTCAGGCCAGAAGCACATCCTCCAAAGCTATTGATTACACTAGTCAACCAATATATCCCGTCGACCAACCGATTGGACTAGAAGTAACTCCATCCATGCACTGCTTTCCTCAATCAACCACTGATAGGTGTAATTTACCTATCTATTTCTAAACCGAACATGTTAGCTTTTGAGTATATCTATTACATTTTATTACGTTTTTATATGTTTTTGTCTAAATTAGGTGAGTGGGGGAGAAAATGGATCATAAACAATCAAATCGGATCAAAAACAGTGGAAGAACGATGGGAAAACAAGCAAAAGGACAAAATTCAAAACCTACAACCCACCGCCACGGCAGTGAAACCACTGCCATAACAGTCAAGATGCAAAGAAGGGCCTAAAATCTCTGAAAATCCACCGCCGCAGCGATGCAATCCACCGACATGCCCACCGCCGCGGCAGTCACTCTGCACAGATTTTAGATATTTATTTTAGATATTTTGAGTCTTATATCTTCTTCCCTTCTCTCCATTCAGTAAAAAAAAAAAAAGACCCCTTAGGGTGATACTATTTTGAGAGTGCTTTGGGGAGTGCTCAACCAAATCCGAAGGAGAAGAACACTTTGCGAAGAAGGAGAAGCGTTGTTGAACGGTTTTAGCGGCAAATCTTCGGACAACGACTAAGTCTTTCGTTTCTTTCTTTCATTTCTTAACTTCGGTAGTTTGTTGAACATGTTTAACTCGTTTTTCATTATATAAATGGTTATGGCCATGAGCTAAACAGATTTTGTCTAAGAATTAATATAATGTAATTTATGAAAATGTTGTTTGTTTGAGTTGTATTTCTTTAACAGTTGTTCGTCACTAATTCAATTGTGTTTACCGGTTTGTCATGTTTATATGCTTATTTAGATATATTTAAAAATCGAGATTTGACACTCGGGAGAGGTAACCCCAAATCCGGATTAGGGTAAACACAACGCGACGATCTAATAACTCAGGAGGGAGTTAGAAAGTGTGCAATCAATGACGTTGGGGCAAGACTCATGTGACTATGTGTTCAAAAAAACGCTAGAGGGAGACTTTAGCGTTAACGCGAAATCATATATTCATTAACTTGTCACTCGGGAAAAGGAGTGAATGAGTTTACGATACAGAGATTGTCGAATAGGTCGAATACCGTTATTGTTAACTAAACGAAACCAAACACGTTTTTGTAAACGAAGTTAATCCCTAGATAATCTTTTCCCCTAAACATCTCATATTAGTAGTATAGTATAATTAGATTAATTAACTTAGTATTAGTATTAATTAATTATAAAAACTACAATTTTTATCGCCTAGATAAAATTAATTTACGTTACTCAATAATAATCTCAACCAATCTTTGTGGACACGATAACCCTAACTTTACTAAACTATACTAAAACTTAACTCGTACACTTGCGATGAAAGTGGCGACATAATATTCTGCCACCAAGTGTTTGGCTTGACCGGTTAACCATTTGGCTCTAAACTTTCCTTTTTTTACATATTTTAAAATATTTTCTTGAATTAACACTTCATAAAAAACATTTAGGATATTAAATTTACCACTTCTTACCATAATACGCATAAGAATAATCAAGTTTAAGTGTCGTGCGTGATCCTAATCGGGTTGCATTAAGAACATAAAGGTATTGACTTGTTTTACCTAGAAATACAAAAAAAAAAATTTGCTCCAAAAAATTCTTCAACATTTACACTTGCAACCATCATGAATCTTTTGTAAAACATAATCAACAATCATTATCTTCACGATTCAATCTTGATCTCATTGGGTCAAACAAAACTATAATATGAAATCACTCAATAAACACATTAATTTTGTAAAACGCCAACGTTAAATGTCCATCAAAACATCTAAAGTCAACATTACCAATTGAGTATAAAGAAAATATTCAATAGTTAGATGTTTACCCATTCACCATAAGATAGTCGAGATGTTGAAAAAAAAATAGAATCAATATAATTGATACTTGGTTCAAGAACATGAATTAATAAAGTGAAAATTTGAGTTTCAAATTTAAAATTATCTCGAATGAATTGAACATCAAAAGAATGAAAATAAGAAGACAACACTAAAACACAATTCATATTACCTTATCAATTTTGAGAATTTTAACTCTTAGTGTTACCTATAACTAACCTGGAATCAATGAAAAGAAGAGTCAACATTGTATTTTGTTTGGTTTCTAGGAAAATAGACACAAAGTGGGTTTACCCTATTTTAGTAAATTGAGCACAAATTTGGCTTTTGTTTTTTCCTTTTTCCAACTTCGAGAAACAAACCAAATATATATGGATTAGCATAAAATAAAAGGTACGAGATTGAATTATTTTAACTATACATTCATAACCTCTCAATTGAATCCTCATGATTGCAACCCTAAAAAAATACGTAAGTTAGTAAACAATATCATTCTTTTGGGGGAGAATGTTGTTAGCAAACAATACCTAAGAAAACATAACATCAACATAAACACAATTGATTTTTCTTTTTTCAATTGAACTTCGTGATTTTCAAATCCGCACACCACCATCATCATTGTCATATTGAACAAGAAATAAGTATGTTGACTAATGTTTTAAGTAAAACCATCAACAAAAGGTATAGTACATGAGACAATACATACTTCACGAATTAAACACATTTAAGCAATGTGCTATAAGTGACAGAACGTGATCACTCCATTACCCACGTGTGATCGTCCATCTCTCTTTACTGACCTACATGGGATCGTCCATCTCTCTACACTGACCAGACCTATGTCATCTCCACTAACCATTAGCTCCACCTTTATAGCTTTCATGTATTTGTGGTTATTACACTTAGATGTATAGTGCGCGACGACATATAATGGTTTTAAATTGTAATGAATGAAATTCGCCTTTTTATTGTCTTTCTATGATATTCTTTATGGTATCAGAACCGCGACTGTCTTGAACATATTTCTTCTTTTTTTTTTTTTTTTTATCTTTAAAATGTTTACTCCCCCTCACCTCGATCAAATTCTACTCAAGGAACTCTGGATGCTTATCTTCTTCATCAAACTCAAAATGATTTTCCTCCCAATCAACCAGTGGCTCCACCAAACACAGGTAACACCATTGTGCTTGGTGAATGCCTCTTCTCAAATTCCCTTCAAATTAGCAAAAGATGGAGCCAACTATTCCTCTTGAAAATCTCAAATGCCCAATTTCCTATTTGGTTATGATCTGCTTGGATTTGTCGATGGTTCACATCCATGTCCACCACCAACAGATCTGGCATACCGTCTCTAGCTCATGCAAGATCAGCTTGTGCTTCTAAGCATTCAAGCCACAATCAACAATGCAATTGGCCCTACCATAAACAATTGTCCAACCTCTGCAAATACTTGGGACAAACTTTAAGCAAACTATAAAAATCGATCCAATATAAGGATGTTGACTCTCCTCATAATGTTGATGAAAACAACCAAAGAGGGTAATATCGTATCTGAATATATGATGAAGATTAAAAATGTGATTGATGACCTAGCCTTAATTGGCAATCCTATTAGTGATGAAGAGATCATTGGACATATTCTCAATAGTCTTCAAGATGAGTTTAAAAACTCTTCATAATAAATAATAAGTGTGATTGATGACCTAACCTTAATTGGCAATCCTATTAGTGATGAAGAGATCATTGGACATATTCTCAATAGTCTTCAAGATGAGTTTAAAGAACTGACTGCTGCTATTTAAGGGTGCTCATGGGCCGAGCTCGGGTCGGGCTCGGCCAGGGTATTACAAGAAACTGTTAGGCCCGAGCCAGACCAGACCCCATGCTCGGGCCCTATTATCATTCTCAAGCCGAGCCCTGAACAAAAAATTCAAGCCCTAGCTCGGCCCTCTAATTTTTCCCAGTAATTTCACCGAATATGAAGTACGAACAGAACAGAACAGAACAAAACAAAACAATAGAAGATGAACTGAAACTATGGGAGCAGAAACACAATTTCCAAAACAGCTCACCACTATCAACTCCAACAGCCAATTTTTTTGAGCTTTTGATTATGGTGGACGACCATATATTTTTCACTATTCCTCAACTATCTCATCTCATGTGTTCTAAATTTCTAGGTTATAGAATCATATCAAAACTTCAATTCAACTAAATTCCACAACCAAAGCAAACGAAATCAAGGAAACCATTTCAATTAAACCTAACTTTTTCGAAGAAATGGCGAAATTACGAGCGAATTAGAAAAACCCTACAAAAGGACTCACATAGAACAATCTGACCAGTTGTCGTCGCCGAAGAGACGGCGAAGTCTGGAAGCGAAGAGACTGCAGGAGTCGAGCGTCACCTCGGCGAGAAGAATGCTCTTGATGTGGTCCATCCGATCGGCGGTAGTAGATCTGGTGGCTGGGGGGCCCCATCTAAGCTTCAACGGCTGAGATTGATGGTGTTTCGTTAAGCGACGAAGAGAAAAGAGAGAGAAGAAGAGAGGCAGATTAGGGTTGTGTGTATAACGCGTGTATATATATATATACATAATTGTTTTTTTAATTATTTTTCGGGCCGGGCTGGGCCTAAAATTTTTTAGTCTTTCCTAAGCTCGGCCCTAAAATTGATCGGACCTTAACACCTAGGCCTAAACTCTTTTCATGAGCTCAAAGCCTAAGCCCAAACCTTAAAAAAATTGGGTCGGGCCGTTCGGAATGGGCGAGTCCCCAAGCCCATGACCACCGCTACTGCTATTTGGCATCATGACTCAATTATCAGATTTGAATATCTCTATGACAAACTACCAAATGAGGAAATGATTAAGAAACGTGGTGAAATAAAAAAGACAAAGACTCCCGTTATCGCTTAATTCACTCAAAGAAATAGTGGGAACAAAAATAATTGTGATTTTACTTACCACCGAAATTTTTTCTCAAATAATAGGCCAACTCGGGGATCTCTTAGTTAACAACACTTCAATTCCCACCAAGGCCAATCTCTTAGTTTTCCCTACCAAGGTACTGGCTATAATTCTAGAGCCTTTTCTCCACAATGTAAATCTTGGTGAAAAAATTTATAACAAGGACAACACAAAGTTGTCAGTTGTGTGACAAAATAGGCCATATCGCTAAGATTTACTGCTCAAAGCTGAAACCAACCCACCAACAATCTTGGGCGCATGCGAACATGATCGCTAGCACTGATGGCATCTCTAATGGCAATTGGGTACTTGATTCTAGTGCAATGCATCACATTATTTCTAATCTGTAAAATCTCTGCATGCACTCCAACTATACACGGAATGATGACATTATTGTTGGCAACGACACTGGTATTTATATCTCTCATACTGGATCTTTTATGATTCATATACCTACTACCACATTTACGTTAAACAATATTCTATGTGCTCCTTCCATTAAAAAATAAATAAAAATCTTATATTTGTTTCTCAATTTTGCAACTAAAATAAACACCTCTATTGATTTTTTTTTCCTGACCATTTTCTTGTGAAGGACTTGAGTACGGGGGCATCTTTGGTAAGAGGCTAAAATAGGAACAATCTATATGAATGGCCAACAGCAGCTACACCATCACCCGCCGCTCATCTCACCGCGATATCTACCTTATGGCATCAACAACTTGGTCATCCCTTTCTTCCCATCCAATAAAAGTTTATTGGCAGTCAACAAATCTCATGTCGTAACTCTTCATCATGTCGGTTTCATTGTGCTTCTTGTGCTTGTAATAAAACCGACAAACTATTTTTTAAAATTTCTTTTATTCAATGTCATAAGCCTTTTCAAGTTATTTATTCAGATGTTTGGGAGTCATCTCCTATTACTTTAGTTGACAAAATTGTGTCATCTTTGTTGACTATTTTACGAAATATACTTGGTTCTATCACAGTAAAGTCAAATATGAAGTTCCTGGTATTTTTGAGCGATTTAAAATATTAATTGATTTTTTTTTGGCACAAAAATTAACACAATTTACACAGATAGAGGTGGTGAATTTCAATATTTATCACATATACTTGTCAAATATGGTATTCGACATCTCACATCACCCATTTATACTCCTGAACATGTTGGCTTTGCCGAAAGAAAATACAGTCACATTATTGAAACCGGTCTAACTCTGGTTCACAAAGCTTCCATTCTTTTTCGTTTTTGGTCCTTTGCTTTCCAAATTGCTACTTCTGTCATAAATCGAATGTCATCCCCTCTATCGATTTTGACACACCATTTCACAAATTGTGTAATCACCATACCTATTACACTTGTCTACGTGTATTTGGTTGTCTCTGTTATTCATAACTTTAACCCTACACTTTCCATAAATTGGAATCCAAATCTAGCCATTGTGTATTTCTTGGCTATTCCATTGCCCATCATTCTTTCTATTGTTTTGACCCACCAAACAATAAAACATTTGTCTCTCGCTATGTTCAATTTAAAGAAACTATATTTCTTTTTCAAAAAATTTCTCCTTCTTCTACTCAAGTTGACTCTATCTCAACTCAGGAATTCATTTCCTCTTTCTTTCATCCTCCCCAAAATGACTCAACGTTGCTCAATCAACAGGCCCAACATTCCTCAGGCCCACCAAACCCAAAGCCCAACCACACCAATCAAAACAAATTCATCCTACCCACTACACAGTTGGCCCAACGAATCCCCCACTATCATTGACTCCTCACCCGGCCCAACCCCACTAAATCACCACTCATCACCTCCTTACCCATCTCCCTACAAAGTCAGCCCACTTCTTCTCCACTTCACCATGACACAATGCCCACTACTTCTTCCACACTTCATGATCACTAGCCCACTTCCTCTACAATTCGCATTTAAAGTCAGCATTCTCTACTGTCCACCACTGTACATAATAGCCGACAAAATGCCTCATCTCGCATTGTCACTTGTTCTCACCCCAACATAAACAAACACATTTTTTTTTTTTTTTTTTATCTTAATGCCACCACCCTCTCTTACTCTACCACCACCCTATCCGATCCATTTATGGCCTTTCCCAAGCCCCTCGTGCATGGTACAATGAGGTGCGGGCTTTTGTACATCTCAATGGTTTCTATAATTCTTGCTGTGATACTTCTCTATTTGTCAGCTACATTTCTACTGTCAGTTTCTATCTCATTATTTACGTGGATGATATAATTATTACAAAAAAATAATGATGTTATTTAGAAATTCATTTCTACTCTCTCCTGTCGATTCTCCTTGAAAGATTTGGGCTCCTTAAATTATTTTCTTGGTGTTGAAGCTACTCGTACATTTTTTGATCTTCATCTCTCACAACAAAAAATACATTACAAACCTTCTAACTGAAACAAACACGAATGAGGCTAAACCCGTCAATACCCCAATGACTTCCACCAAGTCTCTAATGCTTCATGATGGTTTCCCAGATCACAGTGCCACAGGGTATCGACAAATGCTTGGTTCTCTACAGTTCTTGTCTCTTTCTCGTGCAAATGTATTTTTTGCCATCAATAAGCTATCTCAATTCATGCATCGGCTGTCTATTAATCATTGGAATGCAGTCAAAAAAATTATTCGTTATCTTAAGGGTATTCTGCACTTTGGTTTGTTTCTTCGGTGTCACTTTTCTTTAGCTCTCCATGCCTTTGTTGATGCTGATTATGCTCGCAACAATGACAATTATTGTTCTACGTCTGCATATGCAATCTTTCTCGGTCCTAATCTTATCATTTGGAGCTCTAAAAAACAACCGACCGTTGCTCGGTCCACTACAAAAACTGAATATTGAGCCATAGCTTCAACTACTGCTAAGGTTAACTGGTTATCTCACTTACTCTAAGAACTTGGTTTCTTTCCTCCCACTACTCCAACAATCTACTGTGATAATGTCAGAGCAACTTACGCATGTGCTAATCCGATCTTTCATTCCAGAATGAAACACATTGCTATTGATTTTCACTTTATTTGAGATCAAATATTCAAAAAGCAGCTTAGGGTTACTCATGTACATACATCGAATCAACTAGCAAACTTTCTCACCAAGCCACTAGTCCAGACCCAGTTTCAATCTCACCGTTCCAAGCTTAGCATTATTCCAAATGGCTTGCGTTTGCGGGGAATGATAGAATGTGATCACTCCATTACCCACGTGTGATCGTCCATCTATCTACACTGACCTACATGTGATCGTCCATCTCACTGAGCATACCTCTGTCATCTCCACTGACCATTAGCTCCACCTTTATAGCTTTCATGTATTTGTGGTTATTATACATAGATGAATACTTAGATATATAGTGCACGACAGTATACAATGGTTGTAATGAAATAAGCTATTCCTATCGTCTTGCTTATTTCTATCGTCTTTCTCTCATATCTATTATATAAAACAAGACGGTTTTTTTGGCTGATTAAGACAAACTTATGATTATGACAAAAAAATATGATTAGGACAAATAAAATTGCTGACGAGGATGAACAAATTTGCTGAGTAGAACATTTTACCTACTTAAGTTAAGGAATATATAAGAAAATTAAATTTATCTAAAAGGAAATAAAGTTATATTAATATTATTTTTGACTTATAAAAATATAAATAATGATAAAAAAAATAAAATAAAATTATATAATTTCTTAATTGTTTAATTTTCTCTCTCTATCTCTTAATTCTCTCTCTCTCTCATGGCTTTAATTCCTTAAATAGTGACACTAAAATTAATTAAAAAATTTAGTCACTTTTTAATTTATTATATTATATATATATGGACGTTTTGGTTTATAAAAATATATAATATATTCTATAAAACTTTTCAGGACATAAATTAAGGGCCATAAAAGGAAACTGGATTTGTTGAAATGGAAATAAGGCTATATATATGGACGTTTTGATTTATAAAGACATATATAATGACAAAACGGATATATAAATTTTTAATTCCTTAATTTTCTCTCTCTATCTCTTAGTTCTCTATCATAATCTTAATTCCAAGAATAGAGACACCTAAATTATGAAAAGAAAGATGCCTAATTTCCTCAATTCCTAATTCATAATTCCTAATCGTCTATCAATATTATGGAACAAAGATGTTTAATTCTCCTAATTTTTTTTCTCTACTTACAATTAATTTTTCACCCTAATTATCTCTTAAATAAAATAGCACCACTATCTCTCTAATCAATTGCATTTCACTCCCTCGCTCCCATATGCCCAAACCCTCTATGATTGCCCTTCCATGGCCACCACCGCGCCATCGCTGTTCCATCGCCATCACCGTGCCGTCTCTGTTATCGCCATCACCGCGACCAAGTATGTTTTTCTCTCTCTTTGTCTCTTGCTTTCTCAATCATGTTACATTCAACATGATACTTTTAGAATTTTTACTTTTCAAATTTTATATTATATTTAACATAGTACTTCTAGAATTTTCAGTTTTTACGTGTTATATTTAATATCAAAATTTACATTTATTAGTAAGTCATGTTACATTAAATACGTATATAATTTGTTCTATTATCAACATTAATTAATGTTATTTTTTATTACATTGGATATATATTCAACATTCACGGGGGACACAAAATGTAGTGATATTAATGTCATATATAACATCCTTCTAAAAACAATATTAATATCAATCATCGAATATTACATTTAACATTTGGTGGCACACGAACTATAAGATCTTACATGTAACATTTACATTAAATGTGATTCACATCTCTAAAAAAAATGATTAATATCTCATTTTAAAGAAGATGATTCCCTGATGATTATTGTGTAAAAAAAACTAATTTTTCAACAATAGTTCATAATAAAATCGCATGTTTCATGTTCAACTTTTTATTTATTTATTAAAATTACCATATTTGTTTCCACGTTTTTAGGAGTAATAAAAACTGAAAGTAATATAAGGAATATAATCGCTTATTAATGAGGGGTAAATTAGTTTCGCAAATCCCTAAAAGTAGTGATCGGTGCAAAATAAACACAAGCGGGTGTAATTGATAACTAAAACCTCAAAAATGGAATGTTGTGTCACCGTCCCTTATTTTTATGCAATGATCTAAGAAATACAACTTTTTAAAATCCGTGGGAAACTTGAGTAATATTTTATTAATAAGGTACAAAAATGTTAGATTACTTTGTCCTACATCGATCACTATATAAGTTAAAGGAGTTACTCCACTCGACACCGTTTAATTTTAAGTTGGAACCTCCTAATATGGTATGAAAGTCAAGGTTATGGGAATTCATTTCATTCTCCCGTGGTCAAATCATCCATGCAATCTTGGGGTTGCTCATATCTCATTATTCCATCATAGTCAAATCATCCATGTAAAGCGGGGGTTGCACTTAAGGGCAGGTATTGGATTCATGTCCCACATTGATCACTTGATTGTACCCAAACTACTATATAAATCAAAAGAGCTACTACACTTGGTAGCATCATATGCCATATATTAAAAATGAAAACCAAAATTAAAAATGAACCACAACTTAAAACAAGACACGCTTTCAATCTCTTTATTCCTATTAAATCAATGACCAAAATCTTCTTTCTCATTATTAATATCATAACCCTAAATCTTATATGAATTTATCACCCCTAATTT
Organism: Eucommia ulmoides; assembly: GCA_016647705.1. Lineage (NCBI taxonomy): Eukaryota > Viridiplantae > Streptophyta > Magnoliopsida > Garryales > Eucommiaceae > Eucommia > Eucommia ulmoides. The sequence goes on from CM028325.1 coordinate 16,298,793, forward strand.
TTTGAAAGTATACATTTTCACCCCTTTATTTTTAGGAAAAATCAATTACAATCTTTAAAATTTGATATACTCCTTCTCTAATTTATATAAATTTCTAGTGAACCCCCCCAAAAAAATTTATCTTTTAAAAAATGTTCTATATTTTCTGTTATATGTAGATCAAAAATCAAAATTAGAACTTCAAAGTATTCAAATTAAAAATATATATTAATATATTTTTTCTAGAACTGCATATTTAGCGCGTCTAAAAGTAGTATGGTTTTAAGTTGAAAGTTGGAACCTCCTAATATGCTATCAGAATCAAGATTATGAGAATTAGTCTCTCATTTACTCATAGTCAAACTATTTGTGCAAACCAGGGATTACATTTAAGGACGAGTATTAGATTCATATCCCACATCGATTACTTGAGAGTTCCTAAACCATTATATATACTAAAGGAGTTACTCTATTTGACATCGTATGATTTTAAGTTGAAATTTCCTAATGCAAAATATGAATATTTATCTTTCGCATTTTTTCCAACTATTTACTTTTATTTGCAATTAAAATTAAGAAAAAGTTTATGAATTAAAAAAAATAAAAAAAGTAAAAAAAATTGTTTTCGTAAGTTTCGTGCACTGAACACAAGCATTAATAAAATTCATATATAAGTTTATTAATGTTTGGAACAAAATATGAAATAAAATCTAGTACTGCTTCAAAAAACCTAACTCATGCTTTAAACAGTCGTATTATGCAACTAGGGATTCCCCGTGTCCACATGCCGTATTAATTTTCATATACGAAACCTAAATGTTGTATTTAATACATTAGAATGAAAATGATAATAGGATTAAAATTATAATGATAATGGAATGGAATAATTATTATCATTCCTATATTTGATGATAAAAGGGATTAGATGTAATATTAGAATGACCATTTCCATTACAATGTTTGCTCGTGTTGAAAATAAATCAGGAATAGAATGTATATATACATACAATTATGTCTCCACTTTAAAAAGACATATATATTTTTTTTAAATATAGAATATTCGAATATCAAGTATATGCAGTTTCAAATAAGAGAGGGGTGTGTGTGTGCGCGTGCGCACACGTGCGTGTGTGTATGACAGAGAGAGAGAAAGAAGAAGAAGAAGAAGAAGGTGGACAGAGGGTGGGAAGGTCAGCTAGGGGTGGGCAACGATGTTAACGGTGCGTGTTGAGGGTGGTGGTATTGGTGGGGTTGAGGAGGTTAGTTAGAAGATGAGAAAGAGAGAGAGAATCCGACACTAAATTCTCAACAAGGAAGATGGTGTAGGGAAGAAAGAAAAAAGGGGAGAGAAGTGTTAAAAAAAATAGTGGAGGTGTTCAAAGAGTAAAATAGTAATTTAAAAGAATTTTCAAATGGAAAATTAGTAATTTATTTGAATATAATTAAATTTCATTCCCATTCTATTGTGCGGTTAGTGTTTGGTTGTGTTTTTGGCCGATCAGAGAATATAACATAATCTCATATAATTAGGATTAACTAATATCAAGTTTATCTTGGAATTGAGTAATCACATATTTTGTGGGATTATGAAATATTTGGTAATAGGAAAGAAATTTAATTCTACATACTAAACATACGAATGGAATGGTCATTCCGATGACCATTCCAATTCCTTATCAAATCCTGTATACCAAACATACTGAAAGGGTATAAAATATAATTAAATTCAACTGCTTTTTAACTGGGGCATGAAATTTTTATGCAAAAATTTCTCCTTCTAAATATTTCATCAACTTATTCCAACCATCTATTTTCCTCAAATTAATTCAAACCATTAATAAAAATCCATTTAAAAAATCCATCTTGATTTATTAATAGAGTAAGGATTTCCTGTGTTTAAAAACACTATCGATTTCAAGCTTATAAGTGCAAAAAAATAGTAAATCATAAAAAATTGGCTAATAAAGTGTGTGTATATATAATTTAAAGGGTACAACATATCAATCATTTTGTAAGTGGATGTGTGAAAATTATCCATTTCTATCAAATCAATTCAAGATATCTAAAGAAACATATTTTAAAAAATCAGTTATAATTTATTAATAGATTATATGTGCATTTCATACACTTGGATCTTCAATTTTAAACTATGAATTTGTTACCTATATTATTAATTTTGATGGGGCGATTGAGATTCGAGATCCATATCATGCTTAAAAATGAAACATGAAAATAAGAGAGAGAAATGGCACTCTCTTCTAAAATTGGTGTGTGGGTTGGGGGGGGGGGGGAGAAAAAAAAGAATAAAGCATTTTCGCATCACTCTTTTCACTCCATTAACTTTTCTTGGTAAGAAATACAACCCCAGGAAAAAATTATTGTGATGAAAGTCGTGCTGATGCACAACTCAAAAATTAGGGGGTAGAAAATTACAATTTCAAAAGATAAAGGAAGTGGAAATGACACCGCAAGAATATGCAAAGCCAAAACCAACCAGGTCAAAAAGAGAGGCTAAGTTTCATAAACTTCCACTGATTTTCAATTTGTACTCCTAAACTGTCAATTAAAGAATATTGCACCTTAAATTTTGTAAATTATGTTTAGAGTCCAATTGGTCGACTACAACCAAAATCTCAACTGAAATCCCATTAAATATCTAAGACACAATTTAGAAAGTGTTAAGGTCCAATACGCAAGAATTAAAAAGTAAAGGTGCAGGTAGAATTGGGCATAAACTTTAGGGGTACCAAGTGAGATTTAGCCATAAAAAACGCCATTGATGAAGAGGTGAAGATCATCTGGGACCCAGAAAGTAAATACTAAGCTCCTGTCCAATATTACCCTCCGGGTCGATCAAATGGAAGGATTCAGATAAACCCGACCCGTGAACTCTCTTAAATTTTCCCCGGAGATACATCAGATTATCGGCGTCGGATTTAAATTCTTTCGCACTTACGATGCCGGCGCCGACGACCACTGGCTCCATCCGCCGTAACACCTCCATATCCGCCTCCGACGGTCGGCGCTTGACGGCAAACCCCACTTTCTTCCCGTTGCAATACATTCTCCATACCGGAGTGGAGAGGAGAGTCGATGAATTTCCGCCGCCGCCAACTGCGCTGGGGCATTCGAGGGCAATTCGGAGAACTCCTCCGCGCATTTCCCGGGCGAGGATCGCGGTGGAGACTGCCAGCTCGACTAGGACAAATGGTTCGGCGGCGGATTTGAGATGCGTTTGGATACAGAGGCGGACTTTTCCTCGGCGGTGGCCAAAAATGGTGCCGGTAACGGTGGCTGTGGAAATGAGTGGGGGGTGGTGGTGGTGGTGGTGATAATAACGGCAGTCAAGAGAGCATTTTTGTCCGTTGTGTTGGCCTTCTTGTTCTTCTACGAAGGTGCAGTTGCAGGTGGGTATGAGTAGCTCCATAAGGGTGCGGAGGAGCCTCCATGACCGGACATGTTTCTGGCAGTCAACGGCCGTGACGCCGGCGGGGATGGTGGTGGCGCCACCTCTGGAGTATGACGTCATTTTTATTGACAAGATGGAAGGAGGAGGCTCTTCGAGTTGGTCCATATAGAGAAGAAGGTATATATAGAGAATATGTCTGGGCGACAATGGTGTACTGGAAAGTGCATGGCCCCCATTTAATTATGTTTGAAATGCTGACACATGTTTTTTTTTTTTTTTTTTTTTTTTTTTTTTATTGTTTTGTTTTTTATTTATTTATTTTTTAACACAATTTGCTTTGAATTAATTTTAAAAATAAATATTAGATTGCCCAACTAAGACTAAATATATGTTAAAAAAAATTAAAATTTCTTAAATTTGCTTTGTCTTGTTAACATTAATTATTTCTTAAATTTATATAGTTAATATTAATATTAATTAAATTATAATTAAAAAAAAAAAACCAAAGAAAAAAAAATTGTTACTTGTAAAGACAAAAAGATTTATTAAATAAAAGATTATATAATAAGAAACTTAAATTTAGGCCATGATTGGCTTAGGTGTCGCTTGTTACTTTTATTTAATTTTATTTTGAAGTGATGACCTATTTAATTTTAAAAGAATGGTTGAACGGCTTGTGAATCCTCATCATATTGATGCATGCAACCTTATCAGAACTGTACACTAAGTTCAAATTCATGAATCCAACCAAGTAAAATTTTAGATGAATACTTCTGTTTTTTTTAGAGTAGCCTCAATTCTAATTTATGAACAAAGGGGGTAAGGCTAATTTATTCACGTGTTTTACATGAGTGACTGTTTAATTTTGTGTCGTTTTGTTTTTGTTTATTGTAGGTTATAAATATGAACCGAATGTTGTCCTCTATCTATAGAATCAATATTTTTTCATCACAATAATCTTTTGATCACCATAATCTCGTTTTCTACAAATTTTGAGCTCTTGACCTTACACGAGATTGACTAAGGCCAGATTTAATTCGCCAAAACAGTTATGCTAACCCCTTGTTGCAATCAATTTTAAAGTAGCTTTCCAAATCAAACAAAACCCTAAGCTAACACCCAATAGATGTTAGTCTGGTTGGTAAGGAGTGGTGTCTCATTTCCTTCTTAACTAAGGTTCGACTCTGCTCGGAATAATTTCAGGAATTATATCTTGAATTTAGTGTTAAATACATCAGGTCGATGTGGGAGAGTGCACACTTAAAATCATCCGGTAACGTGATTAGTCGAGTTGCGCATAAAAAGAAAACCCTAATCTTAAATGATTATTCTGAAAAAGCCCATAAGCTTCTTCTACAATTATTCTAGAGTTATAAAGCAAATTATCGATTATTACAATAATGAAGTGCACTTTCTTTCTTTCTAAATTTTTAATCAAAGAAACTCAAAGTAGTGGGGAAAAAAGAGAGAATATTAATTATGGCAACCGTGCGAACACTCATAATAACTACCCAGCATTCATTTTATAATCATTGAAAACTTTAGATATATACTGTGGGCATAACACAACTTATTAGTAGTTCAACTACTAATATTTTTAGTACAAGTATCTACGTGGCTTTTTTGTGGTCTATCATTAAAAAGAACCGGAAAAAGAATGGGGAGAAAAGCAAAGAAAACTTCAATACATATTTGGTCTGTACATGTCAAAAAAAGTCTCGAATGGATTCATCGTCATGATGTCTCCAATGTTAATGTTTTTATTAAAGTTGATGGAAATAGTTATATACAACTCATATATTGTGATATTTTAGTAGACATAAAAAGAGAATTTGGACCCTTGTATTATTATAACATATATGCATCCTTTTAAAAATCGATCGTAAATAAAAATATTTACCTGGGAGAAATGTTTTTCTTTGCTAGATTTTTGTTTTTTATCTGTTAAGATGATTGAGAAGTGGGAGAATGAATCATATATTAATATATTATGAATAAGAGATACAAGAATACAACTATATATACACATATTTATAGAGGAAGTGGGGGTTAGGATTTTATCATAATGGGCCACATGGGCCAAACTCATATAATACATTAACATCCCCCCTCAAACTCAATGCAATAAGTGGAAGGTGAACTTGAGTTTGAAAACTAGAAAGTGAAAACGTGCGGGTGGATGAGCCTTAGTGAAAATGTCTACTGTCTGATCGGCTGATATGACGAATTGTAGATGAAATGTATTATAGAGAATGTAATGACAGATGAAGTAGTAATCAGTCTTGATGTATTTTGTAGACTCGTGGTAGACATTATTGTGAGTGATTTGAATAGTTGTCATATTGTAGGGTAGTGACAGCAGGAGAAGAGATGTTCATGTCAGCGAGTAGCCATCGAAGTCAGAGAAGTTATTGAGTTGCATCAGTCATGGCATAATATTTAGCTTCAGTACTGGAGCGAGTAACCACAGTTTGTTTCTTACTACGCTAGGAAATGAGAGAATTACTAAAAAAAAATAGTAGCCAGTAGTTGAACGTCTGTCGGTGAGACCTCCGGCCTAATCGTCATCAGAATAAGCTTGTAAGACGGGAGCAGACTGAGCTAAGAAATAAAGCCCATGAAATAAAGTACCCTTGACATACTGAAGAATGCAAAGAACAGCTGAGTAATGAGTGGTCTGAGGAACGAACAAGAACTGACTGACTTAATGAACGACATAGGCAATGTTAGGGTGAGTGACAATAAGATATATAAGACTTCCAAGCAATTTGTGATATAGAGTGGTATCCTGAAGAGGTGAACCATCGAGTGGGGTAAGTCTGACATTTGGTTCGAGAGGAGTAGTGACAGTGGTTAAGTCAGTGATCCTAGCCTTGGAAAGGAGATCCGAAGCATATTTGGCCTAAGAGAGAAAATATCCATTTGAATCAGATGAGACTTCGAGGCCAAGAAAATAAGTGAGCGCGCCAAGATCTTTCATCTCGAATTGGCCACTGAGAAACTTTTTGAGTTTAGAAATACCACGTATATAGATCATCTCTAGTAATAACCATATCATCCACGTATAGTAAACGAAGGATAAGACCATTGGCAATATGGTAAATAAATAGAGCCAAATAACTAAATAAATAAATAAATAGAGAGGTGGGATTTGGTTTTCATCTCATATATATATATGCACTAGTTTTTCTCTCTTTTGTTCTTTTCACGTTTTTTTTTTTTTTTTTTGCCATCTCCTATTTTAATCGGAAAAGCTCTCTCAAAGATCCATATCCCTAGGTATGTATCTACTTATCTATATATATAATTACTGTAATATACATTTAATATATTAACATATATATACCAAAAAGCATATACACATTTGAGTTGATATATATATATATATATATATATATATATATAGTTCTTGACCAAATAAATATTTTTTAAAAAATTAATTTCTGAAAACTAATATCTTCAAACTTATTTACCAAGTCCAAGTAAAACGTATTCTTAAAATGCATTTTTATTAAAATGCATATACAATATGCGTTTTTAAAACGAAAAAAAAAGAAAAAAAAAGAAAAACGCATTCTTAAAATGCGTTTCTACGTTTGACAAACAAAAAAATCCCGCCCAAAATGCAAGGATTTTAAAGAAATGTAGAAAGCTTCAGTATTCAGTGACACGATATTCAGCTTCAGTATTGGAGCGAGCAACCACAGTTTGTTTTTTGCTACGCTAGGAAATTAGAGAATTGCCCAAAAAGAAACAGTAACTAGTAGTTGAACGTCTATCGGTGGGGTCACCGGCCCAATCAGCATCAGAATAAGCTTATAAAACTGGAGCAGACTGAGCTGAGAAATGAAGCCCATGAAATAATGTACCTTTGACACACCGAAGAATGCGAAGAACAGCCGAGTAATGAGTGGTCAAAGGAGCGGACAAGAACTGGCTGACCTGATGAACGACATAAGCAATGTCGGGGTGAGTGATAGTGAGATATACAAGACTTTTAACTAGTTGGAGATATAGAGTGGTATCCTGAAGAGATGAACCATCAAGTAGGGTAAGTCTGACATTAGGCTCGAGAGGAGTAGTGACAGTGGTTGAGTTAGTGATCCCAGTCTTGGAAAGAAGATCCGAGGCATATTTGGCCTGAGAAAGAAAATATCCATCAGAACCCGATGAGACTTTAAGGCCAAGAAAATAGGTGAGCACGCTAAGATCTTTCATCTCGAATTAGCCACTGAGAAACTTTTTGAGTTCAGAAATGCCTCGTTGATCATCTCTAGTAATAACTATATCATCCACATACAACAAAAGAGGGATAATACTATTGGCAGTATAGCGAAAAAACAGAGCCGAATCATGAGTACTAGGTGTGAACCCAAACTGATGAATTATAGTGCTGAATTTTGCAAACCAGGCACGCGGAGCTTGTTTCAAACCATATAGAGCATGACGGAGGCAACAAACTTTATTTTGAGGGGCATCCAGGCCGGGAGGGGTATGCATATATACTTCCTCTAGAAGATCGCCATTGAGAAATGCATTTTTTACATCCATTTGAAAGAGAGTCCATTTTCGAATGGAGATGACGGCAAGAAGTGTACGAACAGATGTGAGCCTTGTCACGGGAGCAAATGTCTCTTCATAGTCAATACCATATTCCTGAGCAAATCCCTTAGCAACAAGTCAGGCTTTATATCATTCAACAGAGCCATCAGAGAGCGTATTGATCTTAAACATCTATTTGCACCCAATAGGAGTTTTTCCAGGGGCAATATCTACAATATCCCAGGTATGAGTTTTTGAGAGGGCTTGAAGTTATTCATCCATTGCTTTCTGCCAAAGAAGATTAGTACTAGCCTCCTTATAGGATTGAGGCTCATGCAGATGAAATATAATGGAAAAACAATGAAAATCAGAAAGGTGATGTGGATGATGAGTTACCCTGGTAGAGCGGCGAAGGTGACCTGGGGCGTGGGTGTCAACGGAAGGCGGTACAGAATTATCAACCACAGGAGAAGTCTTAGGCATGGTCACTAGAGTTGGAAGGGTGAGATCAGCTAGTGGTTCTGGAGTGGGTTCAACTAGTGGTTCTAGGATGGACTCAGCATAAGGTGTAGGGCTAGACTCAACTGGTGGTGCTGGAGTGGACTCAACAGTAATTAGAACAATATCATTTGGAAATAACTCAATGGATGGATTGGTAAAGAATCTGGAGTTGGCGAGGTTTGACATGTCAAATGACTGTAATGAAGAAAACATTTGATGTTCCCAAAAGACAACATGTCGCGAGATATAAAGGGTTTTAGAAATGGGATCCCAGGATTGATACCCTTTATGTTCGATGCCATATCCAAGAAAACAATACAGACGAGCCATTGGTTCCAGTTTGTTGTGTTCATGTGTTTCAGAAGAACAAAGCAGGCGCAGCCAAAGACTCTGAGTTCAGAATAATTAGGTGTTTTACCGAAAAGGCATTCAAATGGAGACTGGTTTTGGATTGTAGCGGAATGGACACAGTTTATGGTATAGATGGCGGTGAAGGCAGCCTCACCCCAAAAATGCTCAGGACATGATTAAGAAATGAGGAGAGCGCGAACTGTGTCAAGAATATATCTATGTTTGCGTTTGGCTCATTCATTTTGTTGGGATGTACTAGGACACGAGCAATGGGAGAGCGTGCTATTTTGGCGAAGTAGGTTAAGAAAAGCACGGTCCTTGTATTCTATTGTATTATCTGAGCGAAAAACTTTGATATTTCTAGAAAATTGGGTTTGAACCATAGAAGAAAACTCAGAATATATTTGGAATAATTCAGATCGATGTCTCGTAAGAAACAACCATGTATATCGAGAGTAGTCGTTCACAAAGATAACAAAGTAATAAAGGTCACGCATTGAGGCATGAGGAGAGGGCCCCCAAATCTCATAATGAATTAGATCAAATGGTGCAAGAGAAATAGACTGACTCTCTTTGAAAGGTAGGGCTAGTTGTTTTGCAAGTTGGCAATAAATATATTTGAAGAACTCATGCTGAACTGAACCTAGCTGACCGTTACAGATAAGCGATTGGAGGCAGTTAGATGAAGTGTGGCCTAAACAAGCATGCCAAAGTTGGGATGGTGAGAGAGACACTGGTGGTTGTGTAAATAAGGATGAGGAAGAGGATTCTAGCGGTGGTGGTGAGGTTGTACAGGTTGATGAAAAGATATTTGGGTGGGGTGATGGTGAAGTTGGAGATGGAAGGTGTAAACTGGTAAGTTCAAATAGGCGTCCAACCTTATGACCAGTCCCAAGAGTTTATCCTATTCGAGGATCCTGCACACGATAACCACTGTTAGAAAATATGACTTCAAATTCTAATTCACAAAGTTGCCCAACAGATAAGAGATTTAAGGTAAGGTTTGGAATCAAATACGTGTTAAAAATAGAAAAATGGAAAGTAGAAACCTGACCGGTATGTGTAATAGTCATTTTAGAATCATCAGCAGTATGAATACTAGGGATATTCATAGCGGATAATTTGGTTGAAAAAATATTGGGATCAGATGTCATGTGATTACAACAGGTAGAATCAAAGAACCAAGAAGAATTACCTGTAGTAAGTGAGAGAGCAGGGAAAAGATTTGTACCAGTACCAATTTTGGAGAATATATGAAGGATGAAGAGGCCAAATCTACAATAGACATGGTGACAGTAGATGAGGTAGGGTCCGAACTCTTTTTGAAAATAGGTGAAGAACCCATAGATATTATTGTTGAACCTGGAGAAGGTGTCACGGATGGGTTCAACATGCCAAAAATGTCCATGAACCAGTATTAAATTTCCATGAACCGGACGAGAAACGGGTGAACTGGCATAGAAATGACACGAATATATCGGAAAGTATATTCTGTGAGTCTCAAATCACAAAACGAAGGCCGAAAACAGAATCAGAACGTCAAAAAACTCCAGGAACTGGTCCAAATATTCAAAAAACCGGTATAAAAAGCCTTGAACTGGTCCAAAGCAAATTGTTGTATTGAACCGGTGACGTGGCAAGTGACAGATGATAGGGCGCTGACGTGCCAATCAACGATGACGTGGCAGATGGTCAATGGTGATGTGGCACAATTAAAGTTGACGTGGCATTGATTGAGCCGCTGATGTGTCGCTGAGGCAGCATACACATGAAGATGACGTGGCAGGTAGTCAACGCTGATGTGGCGTTGGTTAACGCTGATGTAGCGCTGACTTAGCTACTGACTGGGTTGCTGACTGGACTTAGGGCTGACGTGGCACAACTTTGTCTAAATATAGCGTGTGGATCTAACGCGAACAGGGATCTGATTGCTTTCTCGGCGCATGTGGGCCTGTGAATGGTCGGAATGAGAAGATCTTAACGTTTTTAGAATCGTCTCATTGAGATGATTCTGATGGTATATTGTAGAATTGATTTGGATCCCTAGTTGAGGTTGTATATCCCAAAATTCGAGACGGCATAGTGTGGTTGTACTATAGGCTGTTGGCGGTGCGTGAAAGCGCGTGTGATCTCCGGTGGTAGTGATTTTGGTGGCGTTGTGTTCACCTCTTCAAGATGAATATGGTAGTGTGACGGTTGTTGATACCGGAGAATGAATGGAGCCTACAGTAGCGACGAAAGTCTCGGAAGAATAAGAGCGACGGCGGCGGAAGCTTTTAGAATTGCGAAAATTGTTTCGGGAGAACAGGTCCAAGACCAAATTGCTCTTGATACCATGTTAAGATAATTGGTAAGTGGAAGAGAAATCATGAATAGACTACAAGTTATACACATGTATTTATAGGGGAAAATAGGGGTTAGGGTTTGCCCTAATGGGCCACGTGGGCCAAACCCATTATTACATTAACAATCTGTTGCCGTCGCCATGACTCCTCCTGTTGTCGTCTCATTTTGATTAGGTAAGCGTATTTTTTTTGTTTTTTTTTTTTGGGTTTCTGGTTTTTTTTCGTATATACGTGTGTGTATATATACGAAATGTATGTGTGTATCTATGGGTTTTTTGCATTTTTTGTTTATTTTGCGTTTTTTCAATTTTTTTTTTTGGAAATGTAGATCTTGGCCCTCCGTTGCCATTACCCACTTCTCTGTCGCCGATCTCAGTCTTCCGCTGCCGTCTATCTTGTTTTGGTTAATAAATCTTTTTTTTTTTAGGTTTTTTAATAATGTAGATCTAGATCTATATAGTTTGGAAATGTACAAGGAGAGCAATTTTTATTTTATTTTTTCGGCTTTTTTTTTTTTGATTTTTTTTTTGTGTGTGTGTATATATATATATTATTTTTATTTTTATTTTTTTTTCTTTTGGAAATGTAGATGTAGGTTGAAGGTTTATGTTTATATATTTCGGTTTTAGTTAGAAATTTATGTTTTAATCTCAATTAGAAATTTTATTTTCGGTTTAAGAAGGAAATTTATTTATGTTTAGGTTTGTGTTTGCTTATTATTAACTATTTAGGTTTGTTCGGTTTTAACGAATGATAATTAAGTTCAACAATTTTTATGAAGTTTTAATTGGGCAATTTAATTTTTTTTAGTAACATGATTAATAATCATAATAATACATTACATGTTTGGTTTTGATTTGTGAAATTATAGTTGTTTGAAATGGAGAATGTTACATTATATCTGTAATATGGTGGAAATATATTGGAAGGAACTGAGTTTGGAGTGTCGTATAGCATGTCTGTAGTCAAATCGTTGGATGTTTGTCTGGGGATTATGTTAAACGAATTAATTGCGATGTTATAACCTTATATCCTCGAAGATGGAGTTGATGGAACTTTAAAGTTAAAGTGTAGGTTGCCGATAACTACTATTGGTCATGGAAATTATAGACACGTGTTATTTTCAATCCGTAACAATGCGACATTAGACCATGTGCTTTAGTTACCTCTTAAGGCGCCCTTACTGCTTGGTGTTGAGGTGTATGTCGAGGTAGAGCGAGCTTTTGATCATACTTCAATATTTTCTTCTTAACCTAGTCCTTTTACCCAATTTTTAAGTCAAAGTTTCAATCCTCATGTTCCCGCGTTATCTAGACAATTTTCTTTGTATAATATTCCCATGCTCGACCCCCAAGTTGTTCAATCCAGTTACACTCATTGATAGCCCTACGTTCCTGAAGAATATCATCCTCATACAGTGATTGATCATGATGCAAGCACTAGTTCTGCTGCTCCACATTAGCATCATTTGTCAATTAGTCCACTGCATGACAACAATTCTGGTAGGTATGATGGGAATGTGGAGGGTGGGGCAAATACAATTGATAGTTTCCATGATGTCAAACAGATAGAATTAGATGGTGCTTTTGTGTTAGAGGAAAAGGAGAATGGTAGGGATGAAGATGAAGATATGGATGTCGAGCCAACAAGGCAAGGGAGTGAACAGTTATCGTTGCACAAGGTTCCTTCATTCTATAATCAGTTGGAATGGGGTGATGATGATGACATGGCAAAGTATGAGCCAAAGTTGCGAAAGAATTTTTGGACCTCGAAAATGGATGAATTCAATTGTGGCTTGGTCTTTAAGGATAAGAAACATGTTCAGAATGCCATGAAGTATTACTATGTTATGAAGAACAAATAGTTATTGTGTGGTGGAGATGAATCTTAAAATTTGGTCGATCAAATGCAAGCATGGTTGTTGGTGAAGGATGCGGGCGACTCTAAAAAAGAGTCACATAATGTTTCAAATTATGCAGTACAATGGGTGACACACGTGTTTCTACAATCATACGGCCTTGGATCATGGAAACTTGGATTCGGGTGTCATTTCTGGCATGATACTTGGACAAGTCGAAGATGATTCAAAAGTGAAGATGGGTGTTATTGTTGCATCCGTGAAAGAGTTTAGGGGATTTACTATCTCCTACCGAAAGGCTTGGTTGGCTAGATCTAAAGCCATCGAGACCTTGTTCGGCAATTGGGATGAATCGTATCGAAAGTTTCCAAAATTCATATCGGCATTGCAACACTTTAATCCTGAGACGATTGTCGAATGGAGTATCGTTCCGACTGCTGAAGCTGGTTATTAGACATTCGACATAGTAGTTTGGGCATTCCAACCTTCTGTGGTCGGATGAAGATATTGTCGACCTGTCTTCTCAATTAACGGGACCCATCTGTATGGTAAGTACGAGAGAAAGGTCTTGATCGCTATTGGGATGACACCATCCAATAAGTGTTATGGTTGTAACAATATTCGTATTGTGTTGTATTATATTGTCATTTAGTTGATAAACATAATATTTATTTTGTATATTACTACTCCATGAAATTTTAGTTTCGGATTAATATTTTTCACACTACTTCCAGATTTAAAGTTTGCACAATTTATAGACACCCCAATTTTCCCCCCCCAAATTATAGTAGTTATGGTTGAGTCTGGTCCCGTAGATTAGTCGTTGCTTTATTTGTAGAGAGACCACAGATCTGTGACTGTTTGGGAAGAACACGAAGTACAAGTCATACTAAAAAAATATTTAGGTGGTGTATTGATTTTTTTTTTTTTTTATTTAGTGATTTTTAAATTAATTGTCTTTTAATTTATATTTCAATATTCTTCTCAGCTTGATTGTTCCGAAGCGGGATGATTTTCCAAGGCAATGGACGATCGTGGAGGAATAGTCGTATCCATCTACCATGGATTTGGGACACATTACTCAAGTCGATCATCTTCAAGCAGATGAGACGGAGGAACTTCCACTTCCTTTATAACGGCAACGGAGAAATATCAAATGTAGGGGATGTGATACATAGAACCCAATGACATGTATTATACTTTGTATAAATGTATCTAATTTAACATGAAGATTATGTATTAACTTATGGAGTTCTTTAGAAAGTTGTTGATCTATGATAGACTAAGAACTTTCTAAAATGTACCGCACGTAACATAACGCTACTTCTACAAACACAACTATATATATATATATATATATTCATAATTATCATTCACACATATTCATTCCTATGCTCCATTTCCATTATTTATAAAATCAGTTCAAATGGCGAGCGGGTTAACAAAAAATAAGGGTAAGGGCAAAGGCAAGGAAAAAATGAAGATCCATTGCACTGGTGAGAGTTCAGGGACAAGTGACCACGCCAAGTACCAAGATGAGATAGGTATATGTTATGGAATCTAGATACGCCGATCAAAGGTTATACATTGGAGCGAAGACGAACCATGCCGCCCACTACTACGGTATGACGCCCGATAGAGGTTGTGTTACCCACAAGACATGTGTTGTCCGTGGAATATTATTACGGATATCACTGGTGTTCAGCGACAGCTAGATCTCTCTAGCACATGGCTGAATCCTATCCCGAGGAAATGAACATTCTTAGTACACGATAATCCTTTCAAATAAACTGTTCGATGGGTCAATGATCGTTACCATGAGAGTTACAACTACATTGAGTAGAGCAAGGATAGTAAAGAGGTAAAGAATTTACAATGGCCAACGTTAATGGCAAAAAGAAACTGTTGATCCTAAGATTTTGATAGACAATTAAACATTCATATTTTGGTAGAACTAACGGTTTGTTGTATTTCTCCCATCCCTAAATTTTATTTTTGAAGATGAAAAAGGGGAAAAATTAGTTGATGTTTTATTACATATCTTAAGGGGGAGTTTAATTTTTATATTTATGCTTTATTGATCATTTTTTTAAATCTTCATTCTTATGCTTAAAAGCGTTATAAAACCCGTCCTCAGATTCAGGGGGAGTGTGATTATATTATTGTTTTGAAGAAAACATCAAAGTTAATTGTCATCATCAAAACATGGGAGATTGTTAATCTTAAGATTTTGATGGACAATTAAATATTGATATTTTTTATTGAACTAACGATTTATTTAAGTGTTTCAGTTTATTAGTTCCGAATGATGAAGATTTGATGATAAAGATGATGAAGAAATTAAGATGTTGAAGAATTTGAAGAACCTAAGGAAAACAACTCGGGTTTAAATTTCAACTCTTAATATCCCAATTAGGATCACACACAACACAAAAAGATTTTTAAATAATTTTTATAAATATGTGTGTTTTTAATAGGATCCTAATTAGTTAAATTATTTGCTCCTATGTGTTATTAAAAAAGAAATATTTATAATTGATTAAAATTGGAGTTAAGTATTTAGTAGAGCTAATTAAAAAAAGAAAATAGTTAAAGGGGTGAAAACATAAATAAGAATGTGTTAAAAACGAGTTTAGAAAAGAGATTCAGTATCCTTAAGTCGATTGGTAAGTCGACCGAAGTGTATAAGGAAAATTCTTTGTATCTCTCAGTCAACTGGTAAGTCGACCGAACAAAGCAGACAAACTCTCTTAATCTCTAAGTCGACAAGTAAGTCGACTGGTTAAGAGAAATAGAACTCTCAGTATCTTAAGTCGACAGGTAGGTCGATCAGTGAAGGAAAATAGAACTCTCTGAAACTCTAAGTCGACAGATAGGTCGACCGATGGGCACAAAATCTTTGACTTGGTTACATCCTGAATCGAGCTGTCGATTGATGGCTCAGTTTCAGGATATTGAGGATACCCAATTCATATCTAAGAGTAGTATTTTTTGGTTGGGATTTGTGAGAGATTTTAGGGATTTTATGATATTTAAGATATGCTACACCTATTATTTAATTCCTATTGATTTGGTTAATTAAGTTTTAATGTTTCTCAATTTGGTACATAAAATTATTTCTATTGTATTTAATTGAGATTGAGAAATATTTGGGGGACTCAATTGAGAGATTTAAAAGCTATAATTAAGTGAATTGAACCAAAATGAAGTAATAATTATATAAGGGGTCTAAGAGAGCATTTAAGTGTCATGACATATGAGAATTAACCGTTAAAGAGATGATTTATATCTCATATATATGAACCTGCATTTTTTATATCATTAAGAAGGGTGGCTAAGAGAGATTAAGAGATCAATATATCATATTGAGCTTTTCTAAGATATATCATATTGAGATTTTTTTAGACCTATTCTAAGAGACAATCTTGAGAATCATTGGCTATTAATCATTGCTTCTACCGGATATGAAGTAATTATGTTCTAATTATTTTTCAGTGAATTCCAGGTGAGATCTTTCCAATTACTTTCTATTTTGCATTACTTGTTTAATTTTTGGAAATTGATCTTTAGAAATTGTTTCTAATTTTTATTTAAGAAAATATTTTATAAACAATTTCTTAAATCTAATTATGTACTAAATTACGTGCTACCCATCTTTTGTTAAAAATCAGATTTTGACTATCTCACATATTTCTATCACTAGTTTTCGGATATTAATCAAGTTTTAATTTATTTGGGGTGATAGAAACTCCAAGTGAAATAATTTGCTTATCAATTTGTATTGGTGAGTAGTGTGACAAATTAAATACTATTGGGGGTATTTAATAAAAAAGTAGTCGGTTTCAGTCTCTTCCTGTAAAGAGATTAAGGTAGTAATTCTTCCTGGATAGAATTGATTTGTGTGAATTTTGTAACGGTTCAATCCTTATCGGGTAAAAGGATATTTGGAGTGTTGGTGAGGTTTTAATTCTTTTGCCTTTGTGTTAAAAAGAATTAGGTTATTCTTTAGCCTGTAAAAAGTAGAAATTCTTCCTTAGCCTGTGAATTTTTTTTTGTAAAGATTGATTCTGAGCCTGTAAAAGAATCATTGTGAGGGTTTGGTTCCTACCTTTAAAGGGATCTTGAGTATTAATGGTTGCGACTCTCCGTGGGGCTTGGAGGATTGGATTAGTCAAGAGTAACTTGATGAACCAGTATAAATTTTTGGTGTGCTGCAACATTTATTTTATTATTGTTGTTTGGTGTGCACTTAGTTGATTTGATAATTCCGTTGTAATATAAAGATAATAATTAATTTAGGATTAAAATTAATTATTTAATTTATTGAAGTTATTATTCTGATAATTTTTTAATTTCTCAATTCACCCTCCCTCTTGGGCATTCCACTGGGCCAACATGAACATTTATGAGGCAAGGTCTCATATGTACCACCTGAAGATTCCAAAATTACGGTCTTTCAAAATTTTGAAAAATGAACTGAACAACATCGACAAAATTTGCTACGCATTAAAACAAGAAATAAAACAAATAAAGAAACGAATTCATGTTAAATAGAGACTTCACCAGAGTTGGAAGACCAATGCCCCAAATGCAAACGAACAGACATTGAAGTACTTTACCGAACCCAAATACACCGATGACCCAGAATTATCCAATTACAAAGATAGAGAGATTCACTATGAATGGATTGATAAAACTAAGTAGTTATTGATGCTACAAAAGTTCAATATGAGTAGTATTTTTTAATTTATGTAATGTTTAATATTTTTCCATTTTATAATTATTACTTGTACTTCTTATTTCTTTTGAATTTAAATTGATGTCTATCTCGATTAGAACAACAATATTTTTAAGCCCGTTGTTTGTTTCTTTTTTTTGTCTATCCAAATCCAATATCATTTTTAGGTTATTTTTTGACAGTCCAAAAAGTGTCATCAAATGTGAATCGAAATCTAAGTCATCGATGTTCGCTAATGTAGACTGCGAGAAATTTCCATTCCAATTAGTATTTGAAAATTTTATTTGATTATAAAATAACAATACAATATTATATATTCACGTGCAGTTTTTTTTTTCCCATTCCAATTAGTGCAATGGTGTAATTTTATTTCCATTCCAATTAGTATGACTGTGTATTTATTTTTTTTTATAAAAACACAAATGTTATTTACATTTTTCGTGGGATCGTTTTACACAAATTTTATTTTCCGGTGTCATTTTTTTTTTATAAAAACGCAAATAACATTTACATTTCCTGGTGCGATCAGAAAACGCAAAAGCGTTTTGCATTTTAAAAAACACAAAACTCTTTTGCGTTTTAATTAAAAAAAAAAAGAATCTGAAAAATCGTAGAAACGGCTTTCATTTATGAGTTTTTAATTTATTTATTTATTTCGTTTTAAAAACGCATATTCAATTTGCATTTTTAGTAAAAACGCATTTTAAAAATGCGTTTTACTTGGGTTTGGTAAATAGGTTTGAAGATATCAGTTTTCAAAAATTAATTTTTTTTAAAATATTTATTTTGTAAAAAACTCTCTCTCTCTCTCTCTCTCTCTATATATATATATATATATATATATATATATATATATATATATTCAATTGATGGATAAATTTAAAGTAAAAAATATAAATTATTTGAATGATATTTTTAGTAGTCCATTAACAAGTAATATTGTTAATATTTTTCTTCACAGTAAAATTAAAATTGGGTTGAGAAAATAGACTGTTTAATTTGAATAAATTTCATATAATTAAGAAAATCTGGGAATAGAAAAATTGCACTTTAGTGGTGTGCAGTTCACGCCTCGCATTTTATATTTAGTTAAATTCTTAGTTTAGGCCTTATCGTTGTTAGTGATAGATGTAAATTACCTATCTATTTTCAATCCGAACATTGTTAGTTTTCGAGTATGTTTAGTACATTTTAATATGTTTTTATGTGTGTTTGTCTAAATTAGGTATTTGAGATGAAAAGGTATGTAAACAGATCAAAACCGATGAAATTGGATCAAGAACGGTGGAAAAATAGTGGAAATGTGCAAAGCCGGTACAGGTGCTGTAACTTCAAGGCTATTTTTGACTATGATGAAATCCAATTTTGGAAAAACTCAAAAACTAGAAGTTGTATATCTTTCTCGTAGCTTTTCATTGGTTTTTGAATCACCTCAATCGGAGCTCGGACGAAGAAGTTACAGCCAAAATAAGAAAGTGTGCCACCTTCTAGGCGATAAAAGTGCAGAATCAAGCCTAAACTCACTGCTATTCCACCGCCTAGGTGAAAAAACCACCGCCTAGGCGGTCACCTCTGCGCCAGATTAGATGTTATTTTAGGATATTTTGATCCCTCTTTCTCCTCCTCTCCTCTCCATTCGGCCAAGACACCTCGATAGACTTTAGGAGGATAGATTGAGAGGTTTTGGGAGTGCTCATTCAAATCCTAAGGAGAAGATCACGTTGTAACGAAGGAGGAGCGATCTTGAAGAGTTTTTAGCGATATATCTTCGGATTAGGCTAAGTTTCTCTCGTTCTTTCCTTTATTTCTTAACTTAGGATTATTATTTTAACATGCTTAGCTTAGTTTTCATTGTATAATCGGCTATGGCCATGAGCTAAATGGATTTTTGTCTAGGGATTAATATATTTATGAAAATGTTATTTTGTTGAGTTTGTGTTTGGTTAGCGGTTGTTCTTCGTTATTTTGATTGTATTTGTTATATTGTTTGTTTATTATGCTTATATTTACATATCGAGAATATGGGGTTTGACAAATCCCAGATTCGGACTAAAATAAACAAACGCCACGATTCTATAACCTGGGAGAAAATTGGATTGTGGACAATCAATGACGTTGGAGCAAGACTCACGTGACCTAGGGTCGTTAAGATGTTGAGGGGGACTTCTTCCTTGACTCGAAGTCATGTATTCCCCCGTCTTACACTCCGGAGAGATGGCGGTGGAGTTTTAGAACTGAGATTGTCGATAGGGTAAACACAACACGATGATCCAATGACTTGGTCGGGAGTTGGATTGTGTGCAATCAATGATGTTGGGGCGAGACTCACGTGACCTAGGGTCATTAAGACGTTGAGGGGGATTTCTTCGTTGGCACAAAGTCGCGTTATATCCCTCGTCTTACAATCGGGAGAGGTGGTGAAGGAGTTTACGAACTGAGATTGTCGGATAAGTCAAACGCCGTTAATGTAAACTAAAACGAGACCAAACACGTTTTTGTAAACAAAAGTTAATCCCTAGGCAATGATTTCCCTAAATATCTCATAATAATATTAGTATAGTTAATTTAATTAGATTAATTAACTTAGTATTAGTATAATTAATTTTATTCAATTTATCTTCGCCTAGATAAAATTAGGTCATGATAAACACGGTACTCAATAATAGTCAAAACCAATCCCTGTGGACACGATAACCCTAACTCTCCCGATATATACTAAAACTTGACCTCGTATACTTGCGAGTGAAAGTAGCGGCGTATTCACGCGCTACCAGTTAGGTTCACAAGCGAGGCCGACTTCGTCAGTGTGTCAGTGGTAACAATGTAGTAGTGCGATTATCGATGTGAGTATACTGTCTTCTATGTAAATTATCAAATTATAGTTTCGTACTAAAATGTGAAAAGAAAAGGTTTATTAAAATGAATTATTTTTTAATTTAATGCGAATCAAGTAAATTTTTAAATGTGGAAAGAGATTTTATTATCCGACTATGCCATACTCTGATCCCGACAAGAGGGCATGTCCTGTAGGATGATGTTGGTCCTAACATGAGGGCATGTCCTGTAGGATGTTGTATTGTGACCTGACAAGAGGACAAATCTTGTAGGTGGTTGATATATGTTGATGTTGTTGTTGTTGACGATGATGATTATCATACTATGATGCTTTATATCATGTGTTGGTTTCTACCATTGGAGATATTAAATGACTCTAACACTGATGACAACCTTAGATTGCACAGTTGTATAGATTACGGTACTATTATAACTCCCGATCATAAGGTGAAATGATCTTATGGCTAATAGAGAAGTATGTGTTTCGAGTATTTTATTATATAAAAGTGATATGATCAGTTACTTTAAATTCAGTTGTTTTATTATGACGATTATTTGTGGGAATTCGATACTGTTTAGTGTGGTTGGTTATATTCTATTTTGGAAAATACCATTGTGGTTATTTTCTATTCTGAAAAATGGTGT
Source organism: Eucommia ulmoides (assembly GCA_016647705.1). Lineage (NCBI taxonomy): Eukaryota > Viridiplantae > Streptophyta > Magnoliopsida > Garryales > Eucommiaceae > Eucommia > Eucommia ulmoides. The sequence goes on from CM028325.1 coordinate 16,319,996, forward strand.
TCGATAAATATACTTTATCCATAAATTATTTTTATATTATGAAGACATGTACTCCAGTTTAGAGACGGGTCCACTACTGACGTTAGATAGAGTCGAAGAGTGATATGACAGTTTTGAGGCAATCACGACAGGGGTTGATCAAGAAGTGTTTGAATTTTGTAATTTTGATATGAAATAGTTGATAATTGTATACAACCACGTAACGGAAGCGTGATGGTGGAGTAATTTGTCTTTTGGCTCTATTTCTCCTTGGGAGAAACCTAGTGACGGCCCTGAAAAATCAGGTCGTTACAACAGGTCCAGAAAAGACTTACTCTTGAAACCATGTTAAGATGATTGAGAAGTGAGAGAATGAATTATGTATTGATATATTATGAAAAAGAGATACAAGAATACAACGATATATACACATATTTATAGGGAAAATAGAGGTTAGGGTTTTGCTTTAACATATCACGTGGGCCAAACTCATATAATACATTAACATTATCAATCATTTGAGAGTACACAAACTAATATATAACTTAAATGAACTATTAAGCTTAATAGTAGTTCATTTAATTTATATATTAATTTGAACACTGATAGATGTGATAAGAATCTAATAATTTTCTTTTTTTTTTAAACAAAAAAAAAAAAATTGATTTGTATGTGATGACTTTAGTCATCTTTTTTGGGTAATTTAAACCGCTGAAAGTTTAGGATTAATCCTTTGATGTTTATTTATTTATTTATTTTTGATCGAGTGCCTTCATTATCAAAATTGTTCCAAGTTAGTCCTTGTTTAACCGGCCAAGTAAAATCAGTCAAAATATTTCAATGAAGTACCTAAAATTTTAAGATTATTATAATTTTGCCTCTCATGTTGGCTTACACAAGTGCAATTTACTGTGGTTACTCTCAAGTACCAAATTTTAGGGACTTAGTAAAAAATGAAACATCCCAGTTATTATAGACTCAGAATGCAGCAAACCCATAATTTTACCACTTAAAATACTTAAATCTAGAACATCAAGAAGTAGTTTAAGCATTTTAAAGTGGAAAGAACGTCCCTAATGCAAGTGTGGAGAGAGAGAGAGAGAGAGAGAGAGAGAGAGTTTTGGAAGGACATGGAGACAAGAAAGTGTTTTTTGAAGGGGGAAAAGAAATGAATAAATGTATAATTGCAATCTAGCCTGGTTTTTGTCGCCTGTCTCTGCCCTTTCCCAACTTTTTATGAAAATGACAAAATTTGCACTTTCTCCAGTCTGTTTCTGCTTATATTGATTCACAATTTTTAGGGTTAATGATACTGGAAAAATACTGAGAATATTTTTATTTTTTTTCTGTGTGTTACAAATTGTGGGGAGGATTTTTTAACACTAAACTTCACATCAGAGATACACTAAATAATCATTAAACTATTAGCCTTGGATTTGAATCTGTTAGAATAACTGAGACTTGGAATAGAGAACATGAAACAATCGTATTGATATTAGAGAAAAGTACAATGATAGAGACTTACAACGAAGATATTTATAGGCGACTAGTGAAACCTAGGGTTAGGGGTTTAATCTAATGGGCCAAACCCATATACATATATTAACATTCCTCCTCAAACTCAAAGCGGTAAATGAGACGTAAACTTGAGTTTGGAAACCGGAGTGTGAAAACATCTGGTTGGATGAGACTTGGTGAAAATATCTGTTGTATGATCAGCTGAAGTAACGGATTGTAGACGAATAGTATTTTGGAGAATGTGGTGATAGGTAAAGTGGCAATCAGTCTCGATGTGTTTTGTACGCTCATGAAAGACATCATTGTAGGCTATTGAATAACACTCCTATTGTCCCAATGTAGAACAGTTGCAATAGGAGAAGAGATTTTCATATCAGCGAAGAGCCACCGAAGCGAAAGTAGTTCTTGTATTATATCAGTAATGGCATGATATTCGGCTTCAGTGTTAGTGAAATCAACCACATTTTGTTTCTTACTGCGCTAAGAAATGAGAGAGTTGCCCAAGAATAAACAATAATAAGTGGTTGAGCATCGGTTGGTGGGATCTCTAGCCCAACCGGCGTCAGAATAAGCCTGTAAGATGAGAGCAGATTGTACTGAGAAATGAAGTTCGTGAAATAAAGTACCCTTGACATACCGAAGAAGGCAAAGAACAATCAAGTAATGAGTGGTCCGAGGAACAGACAATAACTGACTGACTTGATGGACGGCATATGCAATGTCTGGGCGAGTAATAGTGAGGTATACTAAACTTCCAATGAGTTGGCGAAATATAGTAGCATTTAAAAATGGTGAACCATCTAGTGTAGTGAGTCTGATATTCGGTTCTAAAAGAGTAGTGGTAGTGGTGGAATCAGTGATGTCAGCCTTGAAAGAAGATCTGATGCATATTTGGCTTAAGAGAGAAAATATCCATCTTAACCGAACTTCGAGGCCGAAAAAATAGGTGAGCATGCCAAAATCTTTCATCTTGAATTGTCCATTGAGAAAAAAATTGAGTTCAAAGATACTGCGTAAATTATCCCTAGTAATAATTATGTCATCCACGTATAATAAAAGAAGGATAATACTATTGTTAGTGTGGTAAAGAAACATGGTCAGATCATGAGCACTGGATGTGAACCCAAGCTGATGAATAATAGTGTTGAATTTTGCGAACCAAGTACGTGGAGCTTATTTTAAACCACATAAGGCATGGCGAAGACGACAAACTTTATGTTGAGGAGCAATTATGTCAGGAGGGTATGAATGTTAACTTTCTCAAGAAGATCGTTATTGAGAAATACATTTTCACATTCATTTAAAAGAGAGTCTATTTTCGAATGGCGGCGACGATAAGACGAGTACGGACATATATGAGCCTCGCCACTGGAGCAAATGTCTCTTCGTAGTCAATATTCTATTCTTGAGCAAATTCCTTAGCAACAAGTCAAGATTTATAGCCTTCAACAGAACTGTTAGAAAGTATTTTGATCTTAAACAGCCACTCGCATCCAATAAAAGTTTTCTTAGGGGGAAGGTCAACAAGATATCAAGTGTGAGTTTTAGCTAGGGCCTGAATTTTTTCTTTCATCGCTTTATTACAAAGATGATTAGTAGTAGTTTTGTTATAGGATTGGGGTTCATGTAGATTAAGTATAGAATAAAAAAATGATAATTAGTGAGATAAGAGGGAGGATGCGTTACCCAATTAGATTGGCGGTGGTGATCTGGAAAGTGGGTCTCATAATAATCGGTGCAGAATCATCGGTCATAGGAGAAGTCTCAGGCATGGTCAATAGAGTTAGAGGGTTGAGATCAGTTGGTGATTCTGGAGTTGGTTCAGTTGGTGGTTCTGGAGTGAGTTTAGCTGGTAATGCTGGAGTTGACTCAACAGAAAGTACAAGACTGGACTCAACTAGTAGTGCTGGAGTGAGCTCAATAGTACCTAGAATTACATCCTTAGGAAATAACTCAAGAGATGAATCAATAAAAAATTTAGAGTTTGCAAGAGTTGATATATGAAAGGACGATAAGGAAGAAAATATTTGATGTTCCCAAAAAATAATGTGACGAGAGACACGAAGAGTTTTAGAGAGGGGATCCCAACACCAATACCCTTTATGTTCAATGCCATATCCTAGAAAGTAACATAGGTGGGCCCTTGATTGTAGCTTCTTGTGTTCATGTGGTTTTAGAATAACAAAATAAGCACAACCAAAGACTTTGAGTTCAGAATAATCGAGAGGTTTACCAAAAGACGCTTAAATAGAGACTGATGTTGAATTGTTGCGGAGGGAACACGATTTATGGTGTATATTGCGGTTACGACAACCTCATCCTCAAAACACTCAAGGCAGGAGGAAGAAATGGGAAGAGCACGAACTACGTCAAGAATGTGTCGACGTTTGCGTTTAGCTCGTCTATTTTGTTGGGATGTACCAAGACACGAGCGGCGGGGGAGCGTGCCATTTTTGTGAAACGGATTGAGAAAAGCAGGTCCTTATATTCCATTACATTATCTAAGCGAAAAACTTTGATATTTCGAGAAAATTGGGTTTGAACCATAGAAAAAAAAACTCAGAATATATTTAGAATAGTTCGGATCTATTTTTCATAATAAATAACCATGTATATCGCAAGTAGTCATCCACAAAAATAATAAAGTAACGAGAATCACTCATTGTGGCATGAGGAGAAGGCGCTCAAATATTAGAATGAACTAGATCAAAGGGTGCAAGAAAAATAAACTGACTCTCATTGAAAGGTAAAGCGGTTGTTTTGCAAGTTGGCAATTGATACAATTGAAGAACTCATGCTGAACTGAACCTAACTGACTACTAGAGATAAGTGCTTTGAGTCAGGTAGATGAAGTGTGACCTAACAAAAAATGTTAAATATAGGTTGGTGATAGTGGTAGTGGCAGTAGTGGAGATACAGAGGATGAGGATGATGAGGATCAAGAAGGTGGTGGTGGTGAGGTTACCCAGATTGATGAAGGGACATAGGATGGTGGTGGCGGTGGCGTAGGCGTAGCAGACAGAACTTGGGTTCAGGTTAACCTTACTCTTAGTATTTGTATATAAATTTAAAAACAATTACTCTTAATATTTATAAATTGTTTTATAAATTTTTTTATTTTATTTTTTATTTTTTTAGAAATAATCCTTTTATCCCTTCCAACTTGTATTAATCGAACACTTCAAATCGTATTATAATTGATCCTCACATTCTCATTTTTTGTTTGCTCTATTTTTTTTTTAAATTTCTTGCTCAACATAACTATTTGGTTTTAAGTGAAATGATGATAGATTGATAAATGAAAATTTTTCAATTTTAAAATGTTGCAAACATCTTTAAAAAAAAAAAAAAATTAACTTTTTATACTTCTTTCGAGACCTCTATTTTAATTTTATTTTTAAAGGAAACAAAAATAAAATAAAATTGTAATAATAAATAATATTAAAAATAAAAGGCCATTATCATTTTTCATTCTTTCATTTCCATATTCTTTGGCAATATATGTATATATAGGCCTTGTCCCGTTAGGTTACTTGGAGCCTAATACTTCAAATCTTAATCATTACCTATATATAGGCACCGTTTTACATCCTTATATTTCTAAAGGCTTAACACTTATTAATTTGTTGACGCATATTCTCTCTCAATATTCTGTCTTTCAATTATTCAAACATGATTTCAATAGTCGGTTTTTTTTCTAGTATGTTCTTGCTGAAATTATGCAACCCTATTTTTTTCTCAAATCATGCACACCGATACTGCCTCCAACATCCTAAATCACTATCGAACCATCCAATACAAAATTTGCAACCCTCAACACCTTCGTCAACTTTATTAATTCTTATTGCTACACAATTAAAATAAAGAATAAAGTTACCGAATTTTCTTGGGTTGAGTCGCGGACTAAATCACTCTCTTTAAGATATTTCGCGGCTCTACTAAAGAATCGTGCAAGCAGTATATCAGCTCTGTCGTCCCCAGGATAAGACAACCCAGAATCACCTTTGTCTGGGACCTTCTTTGCAAGGTAGAAGGCCTGAATACTAAAGACCCCCACATAGTTTGAATAAACGAACAAACTACTCGGAATACAACTTGAAAATTGAAAAGAAAAAAAAAAACCCGTACAAATCGGAAAAACTAATGACGAACAGTTTCTGTTTTTCTGTCAGATTGAAAACTGAAGAAAACATTTGTATTTATAGGCCACTGAAAAAAAAAAAAAGTTAGAAACTCTTTAACTCCAGAATATTTAATACTTTAAAAACGTTCAAAAAATTATTTAATGAAACGAAACGTTCATAACGTTTTGGAAACAGTTCATATTCATAAAATTAATATTTTATTAAATAAATTTTGTTCAAAATATATATAAATGTCACCTTACTTCATGCGCGCTCGGCTCGGCACGGCTGGACGGACGGCGGCGGCGGCGCGTGTGTATGGTAAACCAATAGGGATGTAACTCCTCTCTTCTCCACAAAATACGGGTACCCTTTGGGGAACACCCCAAGTATCCCACCTATCCACTATTATACTCCTCTAGACCCTTTCTCCCAACCAATGTGGGATAAAGGAAAAGAGGGAAGATTTTTTGACACTCGTCTTTTATTAACAAATATAATTAAAAATTCATATGTTCCAACAATTCTTCCAAGATTTGATGTTACTGTTTGAGATATCACATTTTCCTGATGTCATACATTGTTTAATTTATTATTGGATTGTAGGCAATGGATCTTGTCAAACAAATTATACACAGTGTTTATGCTTACGTTGTTTTATTATACATGCATGTGATATTTATATGTTGAATCTAAGGTTTTGATGAATAATTAAGTATTGATATTTTTTGTGAAACTATCCAAGATTTCGATGAACAATTAAGTATTGATGTTTTTTATGGAACTAATGGTTTTATAGAGTGTTTCAAATTTATAGTTCCATGCATGTAATTAAGAAGAAGATCTCATGAAGAAAACATAAAGGGTGCAAAATGGACGTAATAAAGATGTGAAGAGTTTTGAAGACCTTGAAGAAAAATAGGTGAAAACAATTTTATACTTATATACTCTTAATACAACTCACATTAGGATCACACACGACACTTAAAATGAGTTAATTATATGTGTGTCATAATAAAAAGTGATAAGTTTATGATCCTAAATGAGATATTATAAGTGCTCCTTATGTGAAATGAATTTGATAATTGACCTAATTGGAAAACATGTTTTAAAGTATAAAAGTTAAGTTTTTGGGTCAATTCGATTAACCGAGAAAAACAATCGGTCTACTGAATCAAATAGTGTGTTTTGGAGTTAAAATGAGGTACAACTTATCTAGTTGGTCAACTAAAAGAAATCGGTTAGTCAACCGTTTGAAACAGTAGCTGAATTGGCGAAGGAAGTGAGCACACTTATCTAATCGGTTAATCGAATGAAGAGGATCGGTCAACCGTTTGAGTTAGTAGATGAATTGAAGGAAAAATAGATCACACTGATCCAATCAGTCAACAAATTGGATGTGATCGGTCAACCGATTGGCCTTAAGACAAAGGTTATATTTGGAGCAGAAAATGATGGTCAACCGACCTGTAGGATTAGGTCAACTGATTAAGTCAGTTGAGATTTCGGGTAATTTGGTCTCTTGGTAAAAAACTATCCATTTTTTATGATTGCAATATAGGGATTTGAGGGATTTGAACTTAATTGAACTATTAACAACCTATTACGTTATTCCTATTGATATGGTTTATATATTTTGAGATTCTCATAATTTAAATGGTTTAATACTTTTTATTTCTATGGTTTTAAATTAAGAATAGTTTTAAGAATTTAATTGAGAGAATTTAAATTTATTTTTAAGTGAAATACATCTAAAATAAAATGTTATCACGTATGGGATCTAAGAGTGTTATTAGGTGACATATCTTTGAGAAACTAGCTGTTGGAGAGCTAGTTATTAGTTTCTTAATATAGACCTATGGGAATTGAGTTGAGTACATTAAGAACAATAAGTTTGATATTTTCTAAGAGTAAGATTTACGTTAATATTTTTACTCAAGATTCTACTCAAGTTCTTGATTTAAAGCACTAGTTGTTTGGAGTCACCCATTTGGTAACTAATTGCGATTCAATCTTTGCCTTCGGTATTTTCCCAGTGAGATCCTTTCGAGTTTTTCTTTTCTTTAAAGTTATATTTATCTTGATTACTTGGTTTAGAATTGTTAGAAAAATTATTTTTGAACTTAAAAGCTTGAAAATATTTTTAGGCGATTTTTGCTTGTTTATCTGATTACGTGCTAAATTTGTACTACCCACATTATTTATCAATCAGATTTGAATTATCTCACATTGTATCTATTCGAAACATTAATTGAGTATATTCGTATTGAGGTGGTAGAAGCTCCTTGTGGGAAGAAACTTGCATTTTTTTTGTATTTATGAGTTTGAGTGGATTAGACATGTTTGGAACGATGTCTAGTTAAGGTAGTTAGGTTTCGATCTTTTTCTTATGAAAAAAATTAGGGTTTGATCTTTGTCCTAGTATAAAGGTTAGGTTATTATTTTATCTTGAAAAGAATTAGATTTTGATTCATTATGCAATTGAATTATTAGTAAAAGTTTATCATTCCCGTAAAAAGGATAAATGAGAGAGAGTTGAGTTTTTCGTTAGCCTGATAAAAAGATAGGATTCATCCTTGACCCGTAAAAAGGGTAAATTGTGAAAGTTGATTTCATGCCTGTGAAAATAATCATGAGTAGTAAGAGTTTGGTTCCTACCTGATAAATAGATCAGAGGTTTAGTGGATTACGAATCTCCATGGAGTTTGGGGGACTAGACGTGGGTAAGACTAACTTGACCGAATCAGGATAAATTCTTATGTCCTGCATTGATTTATTTTCTATCTTTTGTTTGGGTGTGCACTTAGTATTAAACACATATCTGTTGTGTATAAAGGTAATAATCTATTTAGGAAAATTGATTATTTGTGTTTATAGGAATTAATTGTTAAATGTGGTAACTACCCAAGTCACTCCCCTCTTGGGTAGTTATTTGGGCCAACATAATGCTTATGTGGCTACATTGTACATATTATATTTATGCTTATGTACTTATATTGGACATGCAAAATCGTACTTCTGTGGTTATACTGTACATGTGATATTCATGCTTATGTGGCTATACTATACATGAAACACTGTATTTGTATTTAATTCATGTACATGTAACTATACGTTGAAATCTCATGTAACTCAATTTGGTTGACTATCCTACACCTACTTACCTTAACAAAATTCTTGTGTGAGTTGTTCTTATCAGGGAACCAACATATGAAGCGCCGAAGAACCCAAGATGAACAAGGATTCATGGAAATACAAGGATTCATTACGGGACAGCTCAAAAGGCGTTAACGAGCCAAATATTAAGACTTTAAGAATAATAACATTGTTGATCCTAAGACGTATGCTCAAACAAACCGATAGGAAATACATACACTTATACATTTATGAGGCATTTAAATTTTGTTAATTATGTTTGTCCATTCAATTACATGCGATTAGAATGAATCCATAAATATTAGGAATGAAATGATTTAGAGTTGAATTAAGAAATGTATTAAAATTTGATAATTATAAAGTGTGATCAACCAGTCCCGTTCACTAGTCAACCGAACTAGGCAATAGCTATTTGTAATACCCTAGAAAATTATATATTTAAAAATAGTATTTTATCTTTTAAAAAATAAGTTAATATTTTGGGGGTTATTTTAGTATATTATGAGAATTAAGGTATAAAAGAATAGTGATAACTTTTAGGGTCATAACTGTAATTATAGGAGTTAATAATAATATTATATAATAAATTGAGTATTGGTGTAATTTTGAAAAGTATTTTTATTAGTAACCATATATATGTAAAGGTAAATACGTGTAAGAAAATGGGGTGGAAACGTGTGTGATAGAAACTAATGAAGAAGAAAAAGAAAAAACGAGAAGAGGAGGTGATGTGTCATGTTTATTAGCCTTGGGATTGTGCATGTATAGAATATGATATATATAAAGAGAAGAAAGAAAAAAAGAAAACAACGAAAAGAAGACGAAGAGGAGCGAAAGAAAAAGACAAAAAAAAGATAAAAAAAAATTGGAGAAATGATATAATTTTCACATGGTGCAATTCTCAAATTTTGAATTTCAGATAGAATTTTGAATCCTTTTAATATATGTATTTATTGTATGGTTTATGCTGTTGTTATAAACGTTGATTTTTTATTATTGAATCTAAGGTTTTGATGAACAATTAAATATTGATATTTTTTATGGAACTAATATAATGAAAATGTGAAGAGTTTGGAAGACCTTGAAGAAAAATAGGTCAAAACAACTCTCTACTTAGATACTCTTAACGCAACCCGAATTAGAATAACACACGACACTTAAAATGAACTAATTATATGTGTGTCATGATAAAAAAGTGATAAGTTTAAAATCCTAAAATGCGATATTGTATGTGTTCCTTATGTAAAATGAATTTGATAATTGACCTGATTAAAAAATATGTGTTAAAGTATAAAAAGTTAAGTTTTTGGTTTAATTCGGTCAACTGAGAAAAGTGATCAGTCAACTGAATCAAATAGTGTGTTTTGGAGTTAAAATAAGGTGCTATTAATCCAGTTGGATAAAATTAGTCGGTCAACCGTTTGAAATAGTAGCTGAATTGGCGAAGGAAGATAGCACACTGATCCAATCGGTCAATTGAATGAATTGGTGGAAAAATGGATCCCACTCATCCAATCGATCAACTGATTGGATGTGATCGATCAACTGAATAGTTGTGTTCCAACGGTTATATTGGGAACAGGACAGGTTAGTCAACCGATCGGCAAGATTCGGTCAACCGACTAAGTCAGTTGAGATTTCGGGTGATTTGGTTTCTTAGTTAAAAAACTATTCGTTTTGATGATTCCAAGAGAGAGATTTAGGGGATTTGAACTTAATTGACCTATTAACAACTTATTATGTTTTTCCTATCGATATGGTTCATATATTTTGAGATTCTTCTAATTTAAATGGTTTAATATTTTCTATTTCTATGGTTTTCAATTAAGAATAGTTTTATGGACTTAAGTGAGAAAATTAAAAGTTATTTTTAAATGAAAGGTAATCATATATGAGGTCTAAGAGTGTCATTAAGTGAATATTTTTGAGAAACTAGCCATTGGAGGGCTAGTTATTAGCCTATTAATATAGACCTATGAGAATTGAGTTGAGTAAATCAAGAACCATCAGTTTAAGCTTTTTTTAAAGTGAGATTTACCCTGATATATTTACGTGAGATTCTATTTAAGTTCTTGATCTAAAGTGCTAGCTATTTGGTGTCACTCATTTGGGTTCTAATTGTGATTAAATCTTTGTCTTCGGTGTTTTCCCGGTGAGATCCTTTGAAGTTTTATTATTTGTTGACAGTTATATTTATTTTGATTACTTGGTTTAGGATTGTTAGAAAAATCATTTTTGAACTTAAGAGCTTGAAAATCTTTTTAAGCGATTTTTGCCAGTTTGTCTCATTATGTGCTAAATTTGTGCTACCCACATTATTTATTAATAAGATTTGAATTGTCTCACATTATATCTATCACGTAATAATTATTCAGGATATTAATTGAATATATTCATATTGAGGTGGTAGAAGCTCCTTGTAGGAAAAATTTTACATTTTTTGTATTTGTGAGTTTGAGTGGATTAGACACGTTTGAGACAGTGTCTAGTCAGGGTAGCTAGGCTTCGATCTTTTTCCTGTGAAAAATATTAAGGTTTGATCTTTGTTTTGGTAAAAAAGTTAAGTTATTCTTTTCCCTTGACAAGATTTATGTTTTGATTCATCCTGCAATTGAATTATTTTTGAATGATTTATAAAGGTTCATCATTCCTAGTGAAAATGATAAGTAAGTGAGAGTTAGGTTTTTCTTTAGCCTGGTAAAAAGATAAGGTTCATCTTTGACCCGGAAAAAGGATAAATTGTAAAGGCTGATTCTATGCCTGTAAAAGAATCATAAGTTGTAAGAGTTTGGTTCCTACTTGGTAAAGGAATTAGGGATTTAGTGGAATGCGAACATCTATGAAGCTTGGGGGACTAGACGTAGGTAGAACTAACTTGATTGAACTAGGATAAATTATTATGTGCTGCATTGATTTATTTTTTATCTTGTGTTTGGGTATGCACTAGCATTAAACAGATATCCGTTGCGTATAAAGATAATAATCCATTAAAAAAAATTGATTATTTATGTTTAAAGGAATTAATTATTTAAATTTGGTAGCTACCCAATTCACCCCCTCTCTTGGGTAGCTCTTTGGGCCAATAATGATCATATATTTTGTGTAAATTATGTGAGATACATGCCTACATTCTACTTGTTGAATTAGTTGAATACACGTACTAAATAAGTTATAATTCTACTGAGTTTTGACTCATAACTTCACAATAATTATTATAGGATCAACGAAATTGGAGTTGCGCTACAAACGGTGAAAATATATTTGGATTTGTATTTAATTTTATAATATTGTTATTTATTGCTTATTGTCGGAAAAATTATCAAATTAATTGGTATTTATTATTATTATTGGTATAGTTCAAAATGATCTAATTAAATTTGTAATTATTTATGTATAATCATTTATATTACTGTTAAATAATTTAATTTATAAGCATTAAAATATTTATGGTAGACTTTTAATTTTATTATCTTTAGAAGAAATTGAGTGATGGCTCTGAGAGATCGAGTCATTATACTATTAGTATACAACTTAGGACAATCAAGTCAGTCGAATCCCACATACAGTCAACCAAAAAGACTAGAAGGTTGATAAAATGGGATAATTGAGAAATCAATCAAACTAATTAACGAACCGGTCCATAGTCCAGACTAGGGACTTGGATCCCCTTAATTTGGTCAACCGGTCATTTGAGTGATTAGCACATAAGCCTATTTGTCTTAGACATATATGAATATCGATCAACCAAAATAATTTTTGGTCAATTGATTTACAAGGACAAGTTTTCCTAATCGAGTCTAAATTCAAATGATCATAAATTGATGGCCAAAATAATTCAAACTTATTTTAATATTCTATTAATTATTTTTACTCATGTTTGCATCTATTTTTACGAATTGTAGAACAAATCAAAGGATTACTTTACTAAATTTAAGTTGGGAGTTGCTTAATTTAAATTGAGATCTCCTTAATCAAAGATATTCAAACATTTGAGTAATTGAATTGTGAGAATCAAAATACGAATAAAAAAATTGGCGAATCTGACACGTCTTATTTAATCTTATATGAATAAAACAGTCCTGGTAAAGATTTGAGATTTCTAATGACGACAAATCAATGGACTCGCAAATCAAATAAATAATTTATTTAAAAAATCATTGACTGCAACACGAATTAAAGATATCTCTAAGATATCAAACTGCGCAGCAGTCCTGGTTGTTTTGCTCGTAGATTTAACAGCCGAGATTCTACATGGTTAAGGTTTGCCGGTTCGGTAGAGAAGACATTGTAGAACAGAACTCGAACTATTGGGGTGGTTCATTGGAGAAGACTAAGGGTTAGGGTTTAAATGAGATTGTTCTGAAAATAGGTTCTAAAAATGAGGATAAACTATTTAGATTGTTTACGCTTTTAAGTATTTACACTTTTGACCCTTTAAGTTATTTACATTTATTATCTTATACATTTTTCGAAATAAATATTACACGGATGAGATTATTTAGACTTTTAGGTATTTACACTTTTAATCCTTTAAGTCATTTATATTTATTAACTTACATATTTTTTTAAATACCTATTATACGGATGAGATTATTTAAATTTTTTGTTATTTGCACTTTGAACCCTTTAAGTTATTTACATTAACTATATCATATATTTTTTTAAATAGAAAATAATATCAAGATGTGTCCTGAAGTTTCTGAGTCTGTCCCTTTAAATTTGAATATTAAAATTTTATCATTGATATTTTTGTGTAAGAAAGAAACAATGTTATATACTAAAGAAGATTATTCTCAAATGATATTTTTGTTGAGTTTGTAGATCTTTTTGCTTCAATGCCTAAATAAGTTAATATTTGTAAATTAAAGTCATTTTTTATGAGAGAGAGAGAGAGAGAGAGAGAGAGAGAGAGAGAAGAGGATAGAAGAAGATGGAGATGTGCGGCCCTCATTGTGGTTTTGCATGGTGGTAGTATGGCATGGTTGGTTGGTGGTTGCCGTTAAAGGTGGGCGGGGGTGGGGCGTGGTGAGATCGTGAAGGGGTACTAAGGGTAATTGTATCATTTCACTGTGAAATTAAGATTAATTTTGTCATTTTATTCTAATAAATTCTATAAGGTTTATTTAAAAGTCATCCAAAGTTGTGAGGTACAAAGTGTAATTAATCCTTTCACTTAATACTGTAATTTTGTTTTTGTGTTTTTTTATCTCCTCTACCACCGAACTGGTCATCTTTTTCACCTCACCATGGCAGCGGCTCCTCTTCTCTCTCTCCACTCTGAAAACCCAAATCTGGGTCTCTTTCTCTCTCTCTCTCTCTCTCTCTCAATATATATGTGTGTATATATATAAAAAACAAAAAACAAAAACAAATCAACCATCGATCCCAAATCTACGCCTGCCGCCATCGCCACTGACATCTTTCTTCCAAGTGCAAATTTCTCTCTCTGCCCCGGTAATTTTGCATTTTCCAAAATAAAATCGGCTTGCTTCATTGGTCAAAATTCAAAAGCTGTTCGATTCTTCTACATCTCAAGTCTCATCCCAATTAATTCTCCCGCTTTTCGTTACTCAAAATTAGAAACTCAAGAGCTCGTGCATTCCTTTTATTTTGCTCCTCAATATTTATGTACAGAGCGAAGATATCGATTAGGGTTCGAAAATTTTAGGCCGTAGCTTCGGTCCTTAATAAATTGAAAGGATTAGCGAAATCGACCCAAGACTTTGCAGTCTGGTACTCCCCAGCTTCTTTACATATGTTTAATGCCGGAGAAAGTGGGTAGAGAGAGAGAGAGAGAGACGCGGTGGTCTTGGGGAGAGGAGGAAGAGGACGAGCCATGGCGGTGAATGGAGCGAGAAGGCGGAGAGGAAGCACCGGAAAGAGAGAGAGAGAGCGTGTGTTTAACTGTTTATGGGAAGAAGATGAAACATATTTAGCCCCTTCAGTTTTTGAATATATAAAAATAATCCTTAATAAAATATTTTAGGGGTAAAAATGTCATTTCACACAGTTTAGCATAAATTTGATTGCTTTTGCCCGTTGACCATTAGATTTAACGAAAAACTTAATTATTGCACTTTAGTCCACAACCACAAGGAGTAAGTACATTGATACCATAAGGAGATAAAGTGCAAAATGATCTAACTACAGAAGGACAAAGTACAATTAACCTGGGTTAAGAAGAGAAGATGTGAAAACGTGTTTATCTCTATAAGAATGGTGCATTTCTATAAATAAAGATAGAAATTAAAATTTATGGTTTCTCACGTCTTTGGTGGATGAATGTAGAGTATCGAGCCATTAATTATTTTGATTCAAAATCATAGGTTAAGGATGCTTACGCTTACGACAAATAAAATGATTCAGTCATTTTTTTATTTAGAAAAAATATTTTTTTATTGAATATTAATTATTTCTATTTAAATTTCAAATTTAATAATTATTATATTTTTTAACCAAATTGCATACTTAACTAAAATAATTAATCAGTTTAGAGATCGAATTGGATAAAAATAAGTTTGAAAATGAAATTGATACTCACGTCAAAGTTTAAGGACTAACAGTGTAATTAAGCAATATTTTGTAGGAAATACAAAATCAGAATGCACAAAAAACTGAACAATTATGCTTACCTCAGTTATCATTTTTTTATTTACAAAAAAATATTTTTATTGAATATTAAGTATTATTTAATTATATATTTTTAATCTTGGCATATCACTAAATTGATACTTTCACTTGTCTTCTCCATCTGGGTTTCTCGTTTTCACTCAACCATGAAGGATAAGAAAAGCATATCTGCAAGCAATGTGGAAGGGTGTAGAATCCATTAAATTTGTAAATAATATTACTTAAAAATTCCATCAAAATTCCATTATTTATAAATTTTTTTTATTTACATAATTATTTTAGTTGAAGAATTTGTTTGTATAATTTAATAATTTTATTATTTGAATAAATAAATATTTTATGTAAAATTTTAAAATGTATTAACTTTTAATAATAATAATATTTTAATAATACTATTTTTATATTTTATTATTAATAATATTATTTTAAGGGTTTAATTATACTATTTTTATATTTTATTATTAATAATATTATTTTAAGGAAAAATGAGTGAAAAGTCTTTTTTTTTTTTTTTAAATCTAATTGGTGAAAAGTTCTTTTGTGTTATTAGGTTTTGATTTAATCCTTTAAGTTAAATTTCACTTGTGTTTTAGTATCACATTACATGAATTGTAGGAATATTGCAGGAATTGTAGGGAGCCTTTTAGTGAATACATTCGAATTTTATAGTAAATTCTGTTACATGTAACTAATATTAGTTACAATTTCATAATTATTATTTTTCACACATATTTGGGTATTTTTAATTATATGTGCTTATATAATATTAGTTACATGTTACAATTACATATATATATATATATATATATATATATATATATATATATATATATATATATATATATATATGTGTGTGTGTGTGTATGTGTGTGTGTATGTATAATATTTGGTGGCGTTACTAAAAAATAGTGAATTTTGTTACATGTAACTAATATTAGTTACAATTTCATAATTGTTACTTTTCACACATATTTGAACATTTTTAATTACATGTGCTTATATAATATTAGTTACATGTTACAAAATTATATATATATATATATATATATATATATATATATATATATATATATATATATATAATATTTTGTAACGTTATTGAAAAAATATCAAACTTTTTAGTTACATATCAGAGACATGTAACTAAAAAGTTATATATTTTTTAAACATGTAATTAAAAAATATCAAACTTTTCAGTTAAACATGTAACTAAAAAATTACATATTATTGGAATATGTAACTAAAAAAATAAATAAAAAATAAAAAAATTAGTTACCTGTAACTAATACAGTAATATTACACAGAAAGTAGTTACATGTAACTAGCACGTGGGTATCACGTGAGTAAGGTTTCCTTCTTTTAAAACAAATGGGACTAAATTAAATTTTTTTACCGCATGTAGGATTTTTGACCAATTAGAGCTTAAATGTATGATCTCCCACCCATTGTCCCTTATTTTAATTATACTACTTTTATAGGTATATTTAATATATAATTTTAATTATAATATTTTTATACCTATTTTAATAATATCTAAGTATATTTTTCTATACCTATATTTAATAATATAATTTTACCTAAATCTAACTAAAATCATAAAACTCATTAAATTGTAAATATTTTCAATTTTCTCTCTTCCCACCAACCTTAACAATTAGACTACAAATATTATCCATATGTAGTTGGAATATTTTAAAAAAGTTAATTCCATTTTGCCACATGTCATTTGACGAAATTGAACTTTACAGCGATGTCCTATTTTAATTAACACTTATTCTTTGGGGGTTCGAATTTAACTGCTACGGTTAAATAATTGCTTAATTACAGTTTATTCTCTATAGTTAGGTTGTTTTGCATTTTGTTCTTTTGTGATATTTACGTTACCATTTTATCCCTTATGGTTAGACTTCTGTTTTACTTTACCCCCTCATTAACACTTTGTCCCATGTTGTTAGGATTACATTATGAGGTAAAGTGCAACAAAATCTAACTACTGAGAGTAAAGTGTAATAAAGTTTAACTATATGGGGTAAAGTGGTGACAAAAATACCACAGGGGGATAAAGTGCAAAACGACCTAACCACAAATGATAAAATATAATTAACACTTAAACAATTAATTTAATTTTAGGAATTGATAAATTTACCCTTATACTTAGCCCCTGTCTGACCCGTGAGAATAGAAAAAAAAAAAAAAAAAAAAGCAAAAGGGCAAGCGAATATCATCCGACCCAACCCGAGGATATAAATATCGATTGATATTAAATAATTTATTAATTTTGAATTTTTGAGATTTGACCGTTAACTTTATCAGAAAATTTAACTGTTACATGTTAGTCTATAGCACAATTTGTCAAGCGAATATCATCCGACCCAACCCGAGGATATAAATATCGATTGATATTAAATAATTTATTAATTTTGAATTTTTGAGATTTGACCGTTAACTTTATCAAAAAATTTAACTGTTACATGTTAGTCTATAGCACAATTTGTTAAGTGTTTGTGAAAATGCCGCGGGAGTATAAAGTGTAATTTGGTCAAATTAAAGGAAGGCAAAGTGAAATTAATCCTATTATAAATTACTAGGATCCTATGGTGGCATTTGGTTAGTGTTCCGCTTTTCTCATCCCACTTGGGATGAGATGGAATGAGTTGAGCTAAAAATTTTGTTTCATTTTGGGAACAAAATTGCGTTTAGTAACAAATTATTCTGAAATTGTTTATTCAATTTATAAAAACAGGAATAAAGAATCATGTTTGGTTGTAACATTACGTATGACAATAATATACATATTTGTTAGCCAACATTTGTTTACTAAAAAAACGAAACATTAATTTAAAATAGATGTCAAAGTACTTCATATTAAACAAAAACATCGTACTTTTTTTTACAATAGATGTTCATTTTGACTTTTTTCCTATTTTGTTAGAATAACTAGTATAATAGAAAGAAGTACAATCAACAAAATCAGAATTAATATTGTTAATGAGAAATGGGGAACATGAACAATATATTAATTTTGTGAAAAAGATACATAGAATACAATAATATACACAACTATTTATAGGAGAAATGGGAGACACTAGGGTTAGGGGTTTGCCTTAATGAGCCAAGTGGGACAAACGAATATATTACATTAACATCACCCCTCAAACTCAAGGCGGTAAGCAAGAGGTGAACTTGAGTTTCGAAATTAGAGAGTGAAAGCATCTAAGTAGATGAGTCTTAGTAAATATGTTCGTTGTTTGATCGGCTAAACTAACGAATTGTAGACGAACCGTATTCTGGAGAATGTGATAACGGATGAAGTGGTAATCAATTTCGATGTATTTTGTATGCTCATGGAAGACATCATTGTGAGAGATCTAAATAGCACTACTATTGTCATAGTGTAGGGTAGTGGCAGTAGAAGAAGAGATGTCGATGTTAGTGAGTACCCATCGATACCGAAGAAGTTCTTAAGTTGCATTAGCCATGACACGATATTCACCTTCAGTGTTAGAACCAGAAACCACAGGTTGTTTTTTTACTACGTCAAGAAATGAGAGAGTTACCCAAGAAGAAACAGTAACAAGTGTTTGAAAATTTTGTCGGTGGAGTCTGGTAGCGCGTGATTACGTCGCTACTTTCACCGCAAGTGTACGGGTCAAGTTTTAGTAGAGTAAGAAGAGTAAAAGTTGTCGTATCCACAGAGATTGGTGTAGATTATCATTAAGTACCATAATTGTCATAACCTAACTTTATCTAGGCAACAAGACAGGCTTTATATCATTCAATAAAGCTATCCATTTACACTCAATAGGAGTTTTTCTAGGGGCAGATCAACAATATCCCATGTATGAGTTTTGGTTAGGGTCTAAAGTTCTTCATCCATTGCTTTTTGTCAAAGAGGATTAGTACTAGTATCTTTATAGTATCGAGGCTCATGCAGATGAAATATAGTGGAAAAACAATGATAATCAATAAGATAAGAGGGGCAATGAGTTACCCTGGTAGACTTGCTGGAGTGATCTGGAGGATGGTTCTCAGAGGGAATCGATACATACTCATCAAACATAAGAATATTCTCGGGCACGACTGATTGAGTCGGAGGAGTGAGGTCAATTGGTGGTTCTGGAGATAGAGCTGGGTCTGGAAAGGTGAAGTCAGCTGGTGGTTCTGGAACTAAAAGGGTGAGATCAGTTGGTGATTCTAAAGTGGACTCAACAATACCTGGAACTGGATCCTCTAGATATAACTCAATAGATGGATCAATAAAGAATTTGGAGTTAGTTATGGTTGACATGTCAAATGACCATAAGAAAGAGACCATTTGATGTTCCCAAAAAATGATGTGACGAGAGAAACGAAGAGTTTAAAAAATAGGATCTCAGCATCAATACCCCTTATGTTCAATACCATATCCAATAACACAACACAAGTAAGCCCTTGGTTCCAATTTGTTGTGTTTATGTGGTTTGAGAAGAACAAAATAAGCGCAACCAAAGACTCTAAGTTCAGAGTAATCATGTCACGACCCAATTTCCCAAGACCGCAAGGCGGTTTCTTCTCTTGGAGAATTAATACCAAAATTTTGTTTTATAAAAATCTGAGAAATATTACAAAATACGACGGTGATAATTATAACTATAGAATTTTCGACTCGATTTTACAACAGTAAATAATAAATACAATTATTACAAATTAAATAGAAATTTAAATGAAATTCCTGGTGCAGTTTCATTCTCGCCGGTCTTACAATCAAAACTGTGAGGTTATGAGCCAACGCTCAATAGAATTTCAACCCCTCTAAAACGTGTATTTAATTAATATAATAAATAAACACATAAACACTTATTTCACGTAATTTTCACATAATACGTAATCGTTAATGTTTTATGAAAACAACAATTATAACAGTAATAACGTAAATCACACAGTACATGCAGAGATTAAATACATATATTAAAAGAGTTAGAAATTTTACTTGAAATTCGAAACCAAAACCCGAACCCGAATCGGAATACTCAAAAAACATTTAAAACGTATGGTTTCATTTCTAAATCCTATGCTTCGGCTCCAATCACTTTTTACTTTCTCTTTTTCTTTTTCTCTTCTTGTTTTTCTTGTCCCTACCTTCCAATATATATCTCCATATAACTTAGTATTCATAGAATTAGCATGATTGTTAGCATATATTATTATATGTTGCTTGCATATGTAGAATTATTATTATTATTATTATTATTATTATTATTATTATATGTATACGTGTCACATTATATATATATATATATATATATTAATGGCTACATTTGGTTTTCTTATATATGAAGGAAATTATTTCAGCCATTTATTTATTTATTTACACAATATCCGCCCTTAAGATAAAAATAAAAAATTATTAATTATATCCCAAAACTTTTAAAAGTATATTTTAAATAGTACAATAGTCTCAAAACTTTTAAAAGTCAAATTAAAATTAACATTTAACCCAAAAAATTATCAAATATTATTTATACCATAAATTTGTAAAACAATCCAAAAAATATTAAATTTATATAAAATAATATTTTTAAAAATATAAATTTTTGAGGTATTACAATATACCTCTCTTAATTAAATTTCATCCTTGAAATTTCTTTCAAAACAATAATAATTCAAAATCGCACTATATTGTCATGTTAGTCACTCTCAGTTAAAGAATAAAACCCGAAAGTCACCACTACACTTCCGCTGCGCTATTCTGATAAAAATAATAATAATGTCTATATAAAGTTTTTCAAGAAAATCTCAACAATTATTCAACACTCTGATTTTACCTATCGCTAGTAGTAAATCAATATCTATCTGAATTATTTTATCAGTGTACTGTCTTCATAATACAAAAATAATTTATGGATCAAGTACTTTAATCAAAATCTACTTTCCAACAATATATAACCACTTACATGGAAATATTAAAATCCCAACAAAATATCATCAAAATAGAATATTCGAAATTAAATTAATTGGTCAATTCACTTGTATATAATAAAATTCTCATACTTCCTTACTAACCATAAGATCGTTTTACCTCACAATCGAAAATTATCATATCAACTACTTGCAGGACTTGCCCTCCTGACTAGTCTTAATACAACATATCATAATCAATTCTATATCCAACTAGGCAAAACAATCGGATAATTAAATTGAATAATTATAAGTAGTAACTAATAGTTACTGTCAATAATGGATTACCAAAAAGATAATCCATTATACAATTTATCATGTATGCTGTGGATTTATATCATCAACAATATATATATATATATATATATATATATATATATATATATATATATATATATATATATATACACCGAAAGTCATATATTTTGTTTAATTTAATTTCTATTTAAATTGTAGTAATTGTATTTATTAATTACTGTTATAAAATTGACTCGATTAATTGATGATTATAATTATCATAGTGGGTTGTAAAATTTCTCATTATTTTTATAGAATGAAATATTGGATATTCGGTTTTAATATTAGTTCTCCAAAGGGAGAAACCATGTGGTGACTCTGATACTACTTTGTCATGACCTGGTTTCTCAGGGTCACCATGCGGTTTCTCCCCTTGGAGAATTAATATAATTTTTTTGTTTTATAAAAATATGAGAAATATTACAAAATATGATGGTGATAATTATAATTTTTGAATTTTTTACTCAATTCTACAACAGTAAATAATAAATACAATTATTACAAATTAAATAGAAATTCAAATAAAATTCCTGGCGCAGTTTCATTTTTATCGATCCTGCAATCAAAACTATAAGGTTGTGAGTCAACGCTTAATAGAATTTCAACCCTTCTAATCCGTGTATCTAATTAATATAACAAATAAACACATAAACACGTATCTCACGTAATTTTCACAAAATACGTAATCATAAATATTTCAAGAAAACAACAATTATAACAGTAATAACCTAAACCACATTGTACATGCCGAGATTAAATACATATATTAAAAGAGTTAAAAATTCTACCTGAAATCTGAAGTCGAAATCCGAACCCGAGTCGGAATACTCAAAACATATTCAAAACGCATGGTTTCATTTCTAAATCCTATTCCGCGGCTTCAATCTTTTTTTTTTTTCCCTTCCTGTTTTTCTCGTCCCCACCTTCCAATAGATATCTCTATATGACTTAGTATTTATAGAATTAGCATGATTGTTAGCATATATTATTATATGTTGTTGGCATATATGTAGAATTATTATTATTATTATTATTATTATTATTATTATTATACGTGTCACATTATACACACACACACACACACATATATATATAATTGCAATTGGTTTCCTTCTTAAAGAAGGAAATCATTTCAGTCATTAATTAATTAATTTATTTATTTACACAATGTCTTCTCTTAAAATAAAATAAAAAATATTAATTATATCTCAAAACTTTTAAAAGCATATTTTAAACAATACAATAATCCCAAAAAATTTAAAAATGAAATTAAAATTAACATTTAACTCCAAAAATTATCAAATATTATTTGCACTATAAATTTGCAAAATAATCCCAAAAAATATTAAACTTGTATAAAATAATATTTTTAAAAATATAAATTTTTGAAATATTACAAATTAGGAGGTTTATCGAAAAAGCTCTCAAATGGGGATTGATTTTGGAATGTGGCAGAAGAGACACGGTTGATTGTATACAATGCAGTTAAGGCATCATTATCTTAGAAATGCTCAGGCCATAATAAAAAAATGTGTAGGGCATGAACAATGTCAAGTATATGTCTATGTGTGCATTCGGCTAATCCATTTTATCGGGAGGTTCCAGGAGACAAGCGGTGGGAGAACATGTCGTTTTTATGAAGTAGGTTTAGAAAAAACACGGGCTTTGTATTTCATCGCATTATCTGAGCGAAAAACTTAGATATTCCAAGAGAAATAAGTTTGAACCATAGAAGAAAAATCATAATATATTTGAAAGAGTTCAAATCTGCTTTCATAAGAAACATGAATACAATATATTAATTTTGTGAAAAAGATAAGCAGAATACAATGATATACACAACCATTATAAGAGAAGTGGGAGACCCTAATGTTTTACCCTAATGGGCCAAGTGGACCAAACTCATATATTACATTAATAAATATCATGTTACATCCACAACAAATACAAAATAAAATCCTTGTCCAATTCAAACGTTGTGGAGCCACCCGAGCAATATTAGTGTCAAATCTGTCCCTCCATATAAAACAATTTTGATGTTCTTGATTAAGTGGACATCGGAAAAATACATGACCATAGTTTTTCTTTGTATATGCCATTAATATTCTCATTCTATCGCTTCCATATGAACACAGAAGGCCATAGTTTTCCACCGGGCTCATTGTTACAAAAAAATGAATAAAAGAGTGTTTAAAACATTCATAGATTAATTTTTTATAATTTAAATAAAAAATATTTAAACTTATTTAATTCATACACACCTGATTTGAATCACTTCAAATCCATGCTATAATAAAATCCCTATTTAATCCAATGTCGATGACACTTTGACTAATCATTCTGATCTTAACAGGAGCAGGTGATTGGCGTGTCCCTCTTTCTCTTCTTCATATCCCTCTTTACACCATATTTCAAAGAGATTGTCATTTAAATCATGTAATCTTATAAAATTGTGAACCATACAACACGCAAGTGGAATATATTTTTGTATGTTCACCGGATAATGAGGCATTTTCTTGAGTATTTCGAATCTAGCTTTAATAACACAAAAATATCGTTTTATAACATTTTGGAAAGACGAGTGACACTGATTGAATTTCTTCTCTATTTTAGTTGGACGTCTACCTCTAAAATATCGTAAGTGATACCTCTCCCTCTATATGGTGCCAAGAAACCATATGTATTCGTATAACCCGAATCCACAAGATAATACTTTCCTGTATGAGCAATATTTATAAATATGTAAGACCCATAATTTATATATATATATATATATATATATATATATATATATATATATATATATATATTTGTGTGTGTGTTTATATGTATATATGTGTGCGTGTGTGTATTTATACCTGGGGGAGGTGCTGAAAATAAATTTCTCGGGTTAGTAACACATTCGGAAAACACTCTAGAGTTATTGGCCGTTCCTTCCCAATCAAAATATACGTATGTAGAAATCATATTGAAAGTACATACGCTCATGACATTCTGAGTTGTCTCTCTTTTACGACCCCGATACAGAATTTGATCTTCTAACTGGACGGATGCATCAACATGAGTCTCATCTATTACACCCAAACAATCATATTACATAGATACCCAACAAAAGATTAACAAAGTTCTAAATTTATGTATTTTATGTAATTACTATTTTCATATTAAAAAAATAAATAAATAAAAAATTTACCTTAAAATAAGTGTGACGACCCGGTTTCCCATGACCGCAACTCGGTTTCTCCTAAAGAGAATTAACACTAAAACTGGATAACTAATATTTTATTTTATAAAATTATATTTTTTTACAAACTACGGCGATAATTATAATTATCAATTAATCGAATCAATTTTACAATAGTAAATAATAAATACAATTATTACAAATAAAATAAAATTTTAAAAATAATTTTCGACGCAGATCCATTTTTCATCGACCCTGCAACAAATATTATGGGACTATGAGGCAAAGCTTAGTAGAATTCTAACGCATTTATTACGTGTATCTAATTAATTCAACAAATAGCATGTCACATGTATTCCACATAATTGGTATACAATACTTGTTTATAAATAATCTATGCAAATCAACCATTGTAATGAAACAATAATAAAAATATATATCACACAATAAATAGAGAGATTAAATACATGTCTTAAAAGAGTTGAAAATTCTACCTGGAATCGAATATTTGTATGATCAGATCAGGACACAGATGATATTTAATTTTTTTCTACCTTATTTCTCCCTATTTATTTGGAAGTAAATTTTAATAATTATAAATGAATCTCCACCGAGCATTTCTCTTCCAATTCTAAGGTATGTATAGTTATAGAGAGAGCAACTACCAAGATAATTATCACTTTTTTTTATTCATGTCGCAATCTCCAATTGAATTTAGAGATCACACCTCATACACCCCATCTCACGTGGAAGGTAAAGAGAGTTAGATGATAACTAAGATGACAATTTTACATATATAACCCCTATAATCAATAAAATCTTGATATTCAACCCTAAAATTATATTTACAACCCCAAAAGTTATCAAATACTTTTCTATAACTCAAATTTTTCATAATATATCAAAACAACCCCCCAAAAAATATTAAACTTGTATAAAATAATATTTTCAAAATTTAACTTTTTCAGAGTATTAAAATCGATCTCCTTAAATAAATTTCGTCCTCGAAATTTTGCTCAAAACAATAATAATTCAGAATTGCACGATCATTTTAACCACACTCGATTCTATAACAATTATTCTTTATGTAGGGTCTCGTAATCTAAAGTCACCAGCAATCCATGTCTCACAAAATTCATAATACGCATTTCCACTTTCGCATTTGCGGTGAACCGTACTTTATCCAACACAACATAACATGGTGTACTTTGGTCGGTAACTCCTAACATAGATAACAAATTGTAAAAAAATCTTATATTTCTAAATACTTCCGTTGCGCACTTTGATAAAAATAACAATAAATATATGTAAATCAATATATATATATATATATATATATATATATATATATATATATATATATATATATAAAATATCGTGTTTGCCTAACTTGGATTGGGTCTATTTTAGTGCCAACAAGTCCACGATCTCAATAATATTTTTTACATAGCATGACATTTGAAGTCCATTTTAATATCTCATAACTAACATTGGTCAATTCCATCCAACATTCATAACCTATCTACTCAAAATCCAACATCATAATTACCAGATAGCCATTTCCTCGTGAACTGTTCCGTGAGATAAAAAATAATCATCTCCAATATTCATATTTCTTCGTTTATAGTAACTAAATTTTTAGACAAAATTTCTTTTAGGGGGGAAAGATTGTAAGACCTAATTTTTACACATGCATATTTTTAGTTTCATTTTAGAACATTTAGAAAAATAATAAGGTTCATTGTATTATTTAAATTTTATTTTAAAAATTTTAGGGATTATTATGGTATTTAAAATTTAGTTTTGAAAATTTTTCAAGGCATTACAATAAGGGTAGAACCTCAGATTGCTTCTTATTTCTGGAGGGACTTTGTTTAAATTTAGAGGTGCAATCAACTCAATACCCAATTTACAGACGACCTTCAACACACGATAGAAATATAGTGATATAGTCTCCATAGAGTGTTGGAAACGATCCGCGAGTAGTCGTATAGAGTTATTTTGTGAGACGATATACAAAAACATTCCTACTTGCTCTTGCACACTAACGTTCCTAATGTGGTCGAGATAACCCTTAGACATTAGAATGTCACAAAACATCTTAAACATATCTTGGTGCATCCTGAAGGTATCATAACAACGTCCATCATGCACTTCTAAAATTTCTTTCGTATATATATATATACATCCTTGCAATACAAATGTTCTACAATATTTTTTCGCTTTTTGTTCACGTCTTTTTTTTTAAATGCACTTAAATTAGAAAGACCATCTATTTCCAGAGGGTGATGATCATAAAATATTTGTTTAATTTCAGCCAAATGCATCTTATAATTTACAAACAAGTATAAAAAAAAAATCAGCCAAAAAATTAATAAAAAACTGCACTACTTTAGCACATTAAATGCACTAATTTAATACATAACTCTACACCAATTTAGCACTGAAAATACTGCAACAAATACTACACTGATTTAGGTAAAATTGCACTACTTAACCACAAATACTGCACTAAGTCAACACTCATTTAACACATAATTCAACAAGAAACTATCGCAATTAAACTGAAAATTCAACACTTATTTAAATAAAATATAGTTATTGTCTTCAACGTAGACACAAACAATAACACACAAATAAGAAGCAAATAACCACCTAAATATTGTCTTACACACATAAAGCAAATAGTAGTCTTAAAACATACTGAATGGGGCTTAAATTGAAAAATGATGCCCTTATTTTTTTCCTCTCATCACCCATGCCACTCGCATTTCCAGAGATAGTTCCAAAAAAGTAACCCTGAATGTAGGGTTGTTGGTGATCGTATTGAATGCATGCTGATACTTTTCCTCGTCTAGAATAGTGAGAGCACTAAGAGCTCTCATGGCCGTATTCATTTGCTTGTGCTTTGGGGGTCCATCACTGGTATTATGTTACCAGCTGAAGAAGTGGTATTAACAGAGTACCTTGCTATTATATTTCCAAGGAGCTCATTCCTAATTTTCATGGATTTAATAAAAGCAGTCGTCATAGAATCCCATCCATCGTCACTACTCCTATATGCACGCTTTCTTTTTTCTTTTTCATATTTCTTTGAACCTTTTGGAGTTACATCCACTACATCTTCATCACCCACCTCGTCAAGCTTTGGCACATAAGCAGGGTCGGTTTCATCAGATTACGATGGACGTTGCATAGACACATGTGCATGTTCTCCCGTTGCAGTGGTATCCCCAAAAATAACTCATAACTTGGGGAATAAGGGGCAACCTCGTAGCTGAAATTGTTCACACATTTGTTCACCTATTACACATTCATGAAGAAAACAATTTGTTAATCATGTATTAAACCAACAAGCATGCAAGACAATTTCAGAAACGCATAAGAAACAACATACCCCCGCCAAATGCTTCCACTGATTGTCAGATGCGAATATCCTATAGGTGGTAGAATTGTTTGTCATTCCTGTCCTCACCTTCTTCATCAATGAATTAAAACTACTTAGACCAATCTCAGCTTATTGAACTTTCTTAAGTTGTTGGAGGTGATACTGATATCCAGTTCTTTTATTCAATTTATGCTCAGTAAAAGATAGTTCTCTTTGGTGAACATGGTTGTCGTCCTATTATTCTTAGTCGCCTCAGATTCCATTAGTTCAACATAAATAGTTATATTTTTATCACTCCATAGATCAACTACTCCCTTAGTTTTACTTACTTTCTCAACATTTTCATTGCCGCTAATATGACTAGGTGTTTGACATCTGCATTAATATGGCTAATAGGTTGAGCTACACGTTTAGTAATATGGTTGAACTATTTATAGTATAAGTTTATCCTAGAAGCAACTCAAAGAAAATTTTGTAATAATAGAAACTCAAAGCAACTCACCTTCGGTAATTGTAGATACCGCATTTTATCTCGCACAGTCATTATTAAATTGAAAGTACAAGTTCAGATAAATTTTAAATTGAGGTTTAAAGTGAATTTATACCTTAGATCACACTGGATAATACAGAAAAACCACAAAAAAAATAAGAAAAAATATGAAACTGTCAAATTTGACTGAATTCAATTAAGTAAGAGTTTCGAGTCAACCTCGAAATTCTTAAAGTCAAAAGGGGACTAAAATGACATTATTAAAGGTTTATTTTCATTAAATCAACTTTAATATAAATAAAAATTAGTTACTACCCTTCAACTATAGGACATTTCACCAATTTACCTCTATTACCCACTTTGACCTTGTAACATTTACTATTACTAGTTTCGTCTTATTTGACACCAAAAATATTTCTCTAAATTCTTGTTTAAAGTGTTAATATTCATAAATCAAAGCCAAAAGAGCTTAATCAAGTCATAGTAATATCATGACAAGTCCAAGTTACGCAAAGTAATTATGGATTAGGACTCGATTCAAAATCCAACCAAACCGAAGTTATCATAACTAGCCATCAAATTATGTCAAATAAAGGGCCCTACCAAGAATTTAATAACTCATTAAAAGGAATTAAATGCCCAAGAAACTTCCTAGATATTTTCTACAAAGTATCTAAAGAAGGAACCTAGTTACTTAAGAAGTAACTAACGGTTATCAAACTAACTGATCTGGTTCGCCACCTAGTGTACATTTAATGAAGATATTAAATATCCATTCCATCAAGAATTAAATGATTGGATGACATGGAGGGACCGCATTAAAAGTACCAAGATATTTTGAGTAAAATATCTTAGGAGAAACTAAAACACTTTAAATGTGACTACCCATTACAAGGCAAACCAAACTGATTCAATGCAATTTGAACCGATTCAATGTCCATCATATAAAGTGTCACTATCATGCATTAAATTACAAATGACATTTGAAGACTAAATACATTGAACCTCCAAAGCATTTATTACAACCAAATCGAAATTGTGCGAGTAACCGATACTTAGCCACTAAACCAAACCGGAAAGGTCACATCAAGTATTAGATGACGCCATGTGCAACCAATCATATCTCATGAAAGCTCATGCTGACTAATGATTGCTCATGATTACCAATGATTTCCAATCATTGCATTTAGATATTTAATGATTTGGTAATTGTTACAAAATTTTTGAAGATCTTATAGAATCTTCAAGATTCATCTAAAACCATCCAATATCAAGACATGAAAGGATGACCCCTAAGTTAAACAGACCCTAAGGATCATCTTGGGATGGCCTGTGCATTGACCAAAATGTAGACCTCCCAGCCTATAAATACAGGGCCCTATTTTCACAATTCCAAGAGCTTGAACCCATAACTTCTCTCTCTAGGATCGAATTCTACTCTTAGGTCCCTTGGGTTTTCAAGATTTTTATTCAATAAACACCTTGAAATTCTGTTGAAATACCTTCCCGAATGAGTTCTTGAGGATCTTGGAGAAAGATCTCAATAGGTTAACAGTAAACGATTGAGAACAATCGAGAAGATCACAAAAAAAGAAGAAGGTAATTGCTTAGGGAAAGACCACTCCCCTAATATAGGTATGTCTTCCGAAACATCCTTCAATCTTGTCTTCAATACATTATATTGCTTGTACATAGCATGTTTATATGTTTTCTTATACTTACATTTCATATACATAGGATATATAACATGTAATCAAGGTAAAAAAAAAAATGTTGAAATCATGTCAAAATCATCAAACCATGTAAAAAATGGTTCAAAACCATGAAGAACATCAATAACGTCCGAGAACATGTTAAGAACATATGAGGACCAAAAACATCAAAGAACATGTCAAGAACATATGAGGATTATGATAAAACATCTATCACACCATGAGTTGTACATAGTCTCTGTCATTGTCTCATGAACACATCAAATCGAACTCCATTAACTGCTAATCACTAACTATTAACTGCTAATAACTGACTTTAATTTACTACAAAACTTCAAGATCAGAGCCTAACACTAAGTCTTCCGGCTCGTGGCTAAAAATTCGTGATAAATGGAGGACTTTTATTCCTTTCGGGAATATGTGTGCACCTTCTTCAAAAATGTTCTCGTATTTGATAGTTATGAGTAGGACTGACATATATACTATATATTTTCTTTCCTTTTTAACTAACAACTCAAACATACACACTAAACTTACCTAAGCAAGTGAGTTCGGTTGTGGTGTTCTTGAGAAAATCAAAGAGATTATTCACATATTATAGTATGATTCATGTCTTGTCTCAAAACTAAAATAAAAATAAATCAATATCACCTTGCATAAATGAACTAAGTGCTGACCTGATTCTCAACGATCTCAGATACGTAGGTAACCCACGTACAAGTTCGGTCACCTATCTAATAAAAATCAATTCATCTTGAACAGATGAACAACGTCTTGACTAGATTCCCCATGAAAACCGACATACTTAGGCAACCTTTATAAGGTTCAGTCATAAAAAAATACCAAAAAATATTATCATTTTCAATCTATTTTATCTACTGCTACGGATAGATAGTTTAGTTTACCTGCTTTCATACATAAAAATGCATAAAAAGACAAAAACTTAAAATAGGGAATTATTTTGTTAACCAAAATCAAAGAAAAATACTTGGATTTTGTTTAAAAATGAATATATATTTAGATTGAGGTACTATCTTCGGACAAGTGTCTTTGGGTGCTTAAACCTTCCCCAAGCATCGAACTTAAATAAATCTCTGGTACAAAACCTTTATGAGTCAAAACATGAGCCATTTCAAAATAAAAATGAATTTATAAAAATCTCGATGACCTAGCACACCATTTAACCAATGCTAGGTGGCGACTCCGTTTTCAACACAAATCTCGACCTAAAAACATTTTCAAAACTGACGCCTAGAAAAGTCCTTCAAAACCATTTTTAAAAAAATGAACGAATTTTGAGGATTTTGAGAGAAAAGAATGAAAGCTGTTTTTTTTCTTCTTCTCGATCTTTCCTTCCTCAGCTTTCAACAAAATCCGGGGTGCGTTAATAATAATAGTAACTCAAAGAAACTTACCTTTGGTAATAGAAGGCGTAAATCTAGAAGTAACTCAAAGCAAAGCAGAAAACTTGAATAATATCATATCTCATCCTAAACCCTAACTAGTAAATGATGCTAAATATAAACAGATCTACACCTAAACCCTAACCCTAACCCAAACCAGTCCATAAACCCTAGCCATTTACAGAAACAAGAACAAAAACAGAAATACGCGAACAAGAACAGAAACAGAGAAATATGATAAAAAAACATAAATATCTTAATAGGAGCAACAAATGAAGAAACCCACAAGCAAATGAACAACAAATGAACACAGTAGATGAAAGTTAGAAAATCCGAAGCACATACAGAACAAATGAACACAGTAAAAAAAGTTAGCAGATCCAAAGCAAACGAAGAACAAAATCATCGATTTCAGTGGAGAAAAAAATGGAGGCCGATTTCAATCTTAGTAGGCACGTTGATGTTCAAATCTATGGATTTGAAGAGCAAAATTCATAGATCTGGAACCAACTAGTGCAAATCTAAAGAAATAAAAAGGAAAGAAAAAAAACAACAGCAATGCAAAAACATGGAACAAAGCCAAATGTATTCACACGTACATTCCCTGAGCCATGGTATGATACTTAGCTTTATAAGAATATTGGAAGACTATATATTGCTTCTTACTCTTCCATGAAATTAGGTGTCTTCCATGAAAGATGCACAGACCAAAAGCCAAACATTTGCCATCCTTCGATCATGTATAGTCAACATTTGTAAAGTAGAAGAGTGCCTTATGTGCCCCTATCATATCATAGAGGCTGTTGGCCCAGTAGAATACCTAAGAGGGGGGGTGAATTGGGTAATTAAAAATAATCAGAATAAAACTTGAATAAATCAAATAATTAATTTTATGCCTAAATTAATTATTATCTTTATAACATAGCGGAATAATATAATCAATCTAAGTGCACAACCAAACAACAAAAATAGCAAAGTAGTAATGCAGCACACAAAAGATTTATACTGGTTCACCAAGCTACTCTTGGCTAATCTAGTCCCCCAAGCTCCACGGAGATCGCACCCACTAAAACCAAGATCCCTTTTAAGGTAGGAACCAAACCCGCACACCGATTCTTTTACAGGCTCAGAATCAACCTTTACAATATCATTTTCTCAGGCTAAAGAAGAACCTCTACTTTTTACAAGCGAAAGAATAACCTAATTCTTTTTAACACTAAGGAACAATAATCAAAACCTCTCAAAACACTTCAACTATCTTTTTCACAGGTAAGGATGGAACCTTTACAAATCACTCAAACTAATTCTATTAAGGAAGAATTATTATCTCAATCTCTTTACAGAAAGAGACTGAAACCTGGCTACCGTTGATTAAATACCCCCAATGGTATTTAACCCTTCACAACTCACCAATACAAAAATTGATAAAAAAATAAATCTCACTCGGAGCTTCTACCACCCAAGATAAACAATAACTCAATTAATATCCCAACTAGTGATAGAAATATGTGAGATACAAAAATTTAATTTCAACAAGATATGGGTAGCAAATTGGAGCACGTAATCAGATTTAAAAAATTGTTTGTAAAAAAAATATTTTCTTAAAAAATTAGAAACAATTCTTAAGATCAATTTTCCAAATATAGAATAAAAAATGAATAATAAGCAATATAGAAAGATCTCACTCGAAATCCACATAAATAATAATTAGAAC
This sequence comes from Eucommia ulmoides, assembly GCA_016647705.1. NCBI lineage: Eukaryota > Viridiplantae > Streptophyta > Magnoliopsida > Garryales > Eucommiaceae > Eucommia > Eucommia ulmoides. Next base: position 16,353,528 of record CM028325.1, read on the forward strand.
AATGTAGCTTCAAATCAAGTATCAGCAAAAATTGATCGCAATTGATTCTCAAAATCACTCTTAGAAAAACTCACAATATCGTAGAATGATAACTCTTATAAAAGCTCACAAATGATATAAACTTTTTTTGCTCTCTCTCAATGAATGATTAGTCCTAAATAAAAATTCGTAGGTCTATTTAAAGGAATATGTAATCAACCTTCTAACGGCTAGTTTACATGTGTCTTGACAAATAAAAGCTCTTATAGACCCCTTATATCATAAGGACTTCATTTAGGTTCAATTCCACTTAAAAACATCTTCCAAATCTCTCAATTAAACTCCCAAAATATTTATCAATTTCAATTAACAAGAATAGAATCTATTTCAAGTACTAAATTGAGAAACATTAATATTTAATGAACCATATTAATAGGATTTAATTATCATATTAACATATCTTAAATATAGACAATATCCCCTAAATCTTTCTCAAATCGTAACAAAAAATGGCTACTTTTGGATATAATCTCGGATCAAACAGTATCCTAAAACAGTGTGTTCGGTCGACTCCCCAACTCAGGTTGTAGCCAAGCTATAGCTTTTGCATGCATAGGTCGACCGCCCGGTCGACTCACAGATTCAGAGAGTTTAGCACTACTTTACCGGTCGACCTATCAGTCGACTTGTTGATTCATTGAGTTCAGCCATTCTTGGCTAGTCCACCTGTCGGTCGACTTAGAGATACAGGATGTTACAACTTCTATGTCCGGTCGACTCACCAGTCAACTGTTGTGCCTAGATCTCTTCTCTGAATACGTTTTTAACTTATTTTCTTTTACGATTTCCCCCCTTAATCCATTTTCTTCTCTTAACAAGCTCCGCTAATATTCTTTTATTCCATTTAGTCATTCAAAATTATTTTTTCTTATTTCACATAGGAGCAAATAATTGAACTTAATCAAAACACACATAAAAGATAAAATATGTTTTGTGCCATGTGTGTGTTCCTAAATAGGATATTAAAAGTTAAAATTCACCTAAGTTGCTTTTTCCTAATTTCTTCAAACTCTTAATTCTTTTTCATCATCTTGACATCTTCATTTCTCATCCATTTAATTTGACGTCTTCATTACTGGAACTTTAAATCACTGAAACACTCCATTATACATCAGTTCCATCAAAACATCAATACTTAATTGTTCATCAAAATCTGTGGATCAACAGAGGCCATAATCGAGACATTTTTTGAGGTACCGAAGGATATGATAGACAACATCCACGTGTGGTGTACGTGGTGTAGATACTGCATTTTATCCCGCCTAGCCAATGTTAGGTTAAGTACAAGTTTAGATAAATTTTAAACTTGGGTTTAAAATAAATGAATTTCTACCAAAGATCACACTATACAATATACAAAAATGACAAAAATACGACAAAAACACAAAAATGTTGAATTTAACAAAATCCAGCTAAGTAAAAGTTTTGGGTCAAACTCGAAATTTTCATGATTTAAGGAGGTCTAAAATGACTTTACTAAAGTTTTATTTTCATCAAATCATCTTTAGTATAGATAAATCTTAGTCACTACCCTTAAATTATTAGATATTTCAAACAATTAACGTAGGTGGCGTTTGGTTAGTGTTCCCACTTTTCTCAACCCAACTGTGATGGGTTGGGTTGGGTTGAGTTGAGTTAAAAATTTTGTTTTCAACTGGGTACAAAATTGCGTTTAGTAACAACAAAATTTTATTTTGTGCTCGGAACAGAATCGCATTTGGTAACACATAATTCTGTTTCTTTCTGGGAATAGAATTGCATTTGGTAATGAATAATTCTAGAATTGTTTCCTCAATTCTTTCACAAGATTATATTTTAATTAAGAAATTATTTTTTTTTTTAAGTTTGTTGGGATATAAATAATTATATATAAAAAAAACTTGACAAAAATTACAAAAATTATATCCTTAATTGTTTTCTTCAAGATTACAAAATTTACAACTTGAACTTCACAAAAACATCAGCGGCTCAACTAGAACTTTCCATCGGGTCCATTGTTGCCAAAAAAAAAAAAAACATTAGAATAAAAGAGTGTGTTAAAAGTTCATAGATAAATTTGTTGTAATCAAAATAAAGAAAATATTTAAACTTATTTAATTTATACACACTGGATTTGAAGCATGCCAAAGTTGTTCGGAAATTAAATCCCTATTTAATCCTATTTCGATGACACTATGATTACTCGTTTTGATCACAACTGGAGCAGGTTGTTGGCGTTGTCCCTCTTCCTCTTCTGCATATTCCTCCCCACTCCATCGTTCGAAGAGGTTGTCATTTAAATCATGCAATCTTATAAAATTATGAAGCGCACAACACGCAAGTGGAATATACTTTTGCACGCGCACCGGATAGGAAGGCATTTTCTTGAGTATTTTGAATCTAGCTTTAACCACACCAAAACACCGTTCTATAACATTTCAGAGAGACGAATGGTACTGATTAAACTTCTATTCTATTCTAGTTGGGTGTCTACCTCTAAAATCTCGCAAGTGATGCTTCCTCAACATTATCATCGCCACTAATATGAACAGTGTTTGACATCTGCATTGATATGGCTAATATGAACATGTTCTGTGATATGGTTCAACTATGGAAAAGTTTAAACTAGTTGTCCCTAGTTGAACCATTACTTAAAAAATACTAATCAAGCCTAGTTGAACCATTAGTTAAAAATACTTTATCAACCTTTATCATAACCATTAGTTCAATCATCTAGTAAAAATACAAACTAGTTGAAAATACAAAGTAGTTTAAACTAGTTGTCCCTAGTTGAACCATTAGCTAAAAATACTAATCAAGCCTAGTTGAACCATTAGTTAAAAATCCTTTATCAACCTTTATCATAACCATTAGTTCAATCATCTATTGAAAATACAAACTAGTTGAAAATACAAACTAGTTTAAACTAGTTGTCCCTAGTTGAACCATTAGTTAAAAATACAAACTAGTTTAAACAATTAGGGACAAGTTTATATGCAGAAAATAGCAATAGTAACAGAAACAATAACAGAAACAACAATCGATTTATGTATGAACATGAACATCAACATAAACAGCAACTCAGAGCAAATTTTGTATTAATAGCAACTCACCTTTGGTATTAGAAGGCGTAGATCTCAAAGCAACTCAATGCAAAGCAAAAAATCTGAAGCAAAAAATACAAATTAGTTACACATGAGTTGAATCTAAGAGAGTATTAGGTAGGTATGCATTTTATCTATTCAAATCAAACAAAAGAAACAGCAACAGAGTAAAAGGGACAAATGAACAAGAACAGTAACAGAAACAACAACAGATCCAAGTGCAAATCTATGGATTTCAAGAGAAAAATCCATAGATCTGCAACCAACAAGTGTAAATCTGAAGAAATAAAAAAAATGGAGGCCGATTTCGTGAATCCAACAACGAAATCCACAAAATCTTAACCTAAATTCAAGAAATAAATTTCGTGAATTCTTAACCTAAATCGATTTCGTGAAGATTCAAACATGGATTTCGGAGCTAGGGTTTAAATTTTGACATAGAAACAGCAACAGAGGAGAGAGAAAGGGATAGAGAGAGAAGATTCGAACATAGATTTCAGAGCTAGGGTTTCGACGAACACCAACGCTTGGGAAAAAGAAGAGCAGCAACGAACACCAACGCTTGGGAAGAAGAAGAGCAGTGATGAACACTTTGGCTTGGGAAAAAGAAGAGCAGCAACGATGAATACTTGGCTAGGGAAGAAGAAGTTCTTCAATGACAAACACTCTTAGGAAGAAGAAGAGTAGCGACGAAATATGATGGATGAGGAGGAGGATAATCGGAGATGTGGGAATAAAAAGTAGAACGGGTTCTCTCATTAAAAATCTAATGAATACCGAGCGTGTCCCTATTTTGGGAAGAAATGGGTTGGGCACAAAAAGAAACAGGTATTTTTTGTTTCCATTTTTTTTAGCTTTTCAAGAAATAATTCTCATTTTTGGGTTGGGTTGGGTTGGTTTTGTGTTTGCCAGACGCATTCCCAAAAATCAATCCCAGAATTTTTAGGTTGGGTTGGGTTGGAAACACTAACCAAACGGGACCGTAGTTACCGCACCCCGACCTTGAAATATTTACTATCCCTGAATCTTGTCAATTTAACACCAAAAACATTCATTTCATTTATTCATATTACATCACATACTACAAAGAAACAACACAAGACACCATAATCAAGTCTTGGAAAGTTCATGACGAAGCCCTAAATCACAAGGTGATTTAAAACTTGGGCTTGATTTGGAATTACACCAAATTCAAGTAGTCTTGACAAACCACCCTAGGCCCAAGCAATCAAGGGGCCTAGCCATAATCTAAGTCCCACAAATAAAACCTTATAATGACCAAGGAGCCTTCCTAGAATTTTCCTACAAAATGGCTAAGGAAGAGAACCAAGACACTTAGGGTACAACCTACCGTTATCGAAACTAAATCGATTCGGTTTGCTACCTAAGTAAGGCATTCAATGAGAATTGAATGCTCATCTTATCAAGCGTTAAATTCTTGGTATTATATGTCAATACCACATTCAAGGTATCTAGATATTTTAAGCAAAATATCTTAGAACCAACCGAAAACCTTGAATCATGACAATTTGTGACCGAAGCGAAACTGGATAAGTGGCCTCCAAGATATGCATTAAATGCACATCCAATCAAGAATTAAATGCTTGGGATGACATGGAATAGCTAGGTTCAAAGGATGAAGATATTTTCACCAAAATATCTTAAGGGTTAACTAGGAACTTGAAAACTAATCATCGGTTACAAGGTAAGTTAACCCAATTCCATCCGAATCCAATAGTATGAGTGTCTTCCAAGTTATGACTCATCACTTTTCATTAAATTCAAAGTGACACCTATGGACTAGATACAATGAATATTGGATGCATTTATGATGACCAAACCGAAATAGTAGATCTAACCGATACTTAGCCCCTAAACCAAACTAGATCCATCACATCAATTCATAAATGCACCCATGTGCAAGGATTTTGATTGAAGGAGAGCAAATGATTGGGAATGATTTCAAATAATTAGTAATGATTTCCAATTATTACCAAATCTTTGGTCAATACGCAGGCCACCAGGTCTATAAATACAAGGCCACCCATCTTATTTTTGCAAGTCTTGAAGACCTAGATTCTCTCTCTAAACTCGAGCAAGTCTCTCGGGTCCTAGGCTTCTCAAGCATATTTCTCAAATAACACGTCGTTATTCTGCCGAAATCCAGTCATGGAAGTTGTTTTTGAATTTCTTAGAACAAGAACTCTAAGGATCGACGATTACCAATCAACACCAAGCCAAGAAGACCAAGGAGGTAAAGAAGCTTAGCTACTTAGGGACGACCACATACCCTAAGTAGGGTGTTCTTGGGTTCTTGGCTAAGAACTCAATGACCGACCAAAAAGATCAATGAGGAAAATGAGGTAAACACTTAGTGAAAACCACATCCCCTAAGTAGGTATGTTTCTTAAAAACAAAAACCTGTGATTCTTGGTTAACATTGTATATGTTGCTTGTATATAATAGGATCATGCAAATAACACACTTTACTTTCATATACATAACACATAAAACCCATAAAACAACCAAACAAGCTTTTGATTTTGTTAAGAACGTCAAACAAACATCTAATTTTAATTATAACAACCAAACTACGGTCAAATCAAACAAAACCAATTCAAGCATCTCAAGACATTCAAAAACATCAAAAAACATCAAATCATCCGAGAACAAGTTAAGAACGTGTGAGGATTCAAACAAAACTTTTATCACACCATGAGTTGTGCATAGGCTATACGATTCCCCCAAGAATATTATATTTTGTTTTCTTTTTTTTAGCAAAACAAGACATATATATATAGACACACACTCTCTCTCTCTTATATATTACATTGACAGACCTTTGTGGCTAAGAACTAAGGATAAAGAGAGGGCCTCTATTCCTTCGGAAATATATGTGATTCTTCTTTAGAAACCTTCCCGTTTTCTTTAGTTAGGAGTAGGAATGGAATAAATATATGATATTTCTTTTCACTTTTAACTAACAACTCACACACTAATACTAAACTAATCAAAACCAAGGATTTTGTTTAAGGTTCTTGACAAAATCAAAGGGTTGTTATGTATATTTTAGGGTTATGATTCAGGTTGTTCACAACTCTAAAAGCTATTAATAAACCTAATCAAGGTTGTGATTTAGGTAGTTCACAACTTTAAAAACTGTTAATAATAGCTAATTAAGGTTGTGATTCAGGTTCTTCATAACCAAAACTAACTAATAATCAACCGAAACAAACTAAACAAACCAGTCTTTAACTAAAACTAACTCAACCTTAAACTAAACCAACCCATATTTTTCAACTATAATAAGACTGAACTACATTCGACCTGATCTTTGGTAACCACACAAAGCACATAGACAACCCATAAGGGTTCGGTCACACCTCTAATAATGAATCTTGTTTTCAATGAGACAAGAATAAACTACGTTTGACATGATCTTTTGTAACCACCCAAAGTACGTAAGCAATCCATAAGGGTTCGATCACACCTCTAATAATAAACCATGACCTTTAGCCTAACCAGAACAAACTACGTGACGACCTGATTCTCATTCGAGATACGTAGGCAACTCACGTGCGGGTTCGGTCGCATAGCAAAACAACTTAGTCTTAGTTTGCATTTCATTTAGTATAGCTTGCATATTTATATTGTTGTCTATATATAAACTATTATTGGGTGTCGCTAACAAGTAGTAGCTATATTATTTATCTGTTTTCCATTAAATCATGTCAAAAGTACATAAAAAGAATATATATATATAAAAGAATTATTCTTGTTTAGTAATCAAGGAAAACTGCTTGGATAATGTTTAACAGTGAATAACTATTTAGACTGAGGTACCGTCTTGGGAAAGTTGTTTTGGGGTGTCTAACACCTTCCCTGAGTATAACTGACTCCCAAATTTAAAGAATATCTCCGGTACATAGACCTATAGAAGTCAAAACACAAATCATTTCAAAAAGAAAAATGAATTTCCAAAATCTCGGTGACCTAGCATACTATTTAACCCCATGATAGGTGGCGAATCCGTTTTTTCATCTTGGCCCAATAAGTTTTTCAAAATCGACGCCTAGAAAAGCCCTTGAAAATTCATTTTCAATATGAACAGATTCAGACGACTTAGAGAGGAAGGGATGAAACTTGTTTTCATCCACTTCCCAATTCTCTACTTCTTCTACTATCAAAATCCAGGGTACATCACGTGGTGAATGTGTAAAATGCCTCACAACACTGATAACATACGTAAGATCTGGCCTTCTATCAGTCAGATAGATGAGGCGACCCACAAATCGTTGAGATAATAATGGATCTGATAATAATTCTCCTGAGTCTACTATTAACTTAAGGTTTGGATACATAGGAATGAAAGCAGATCTGTATCCAAGCATTCCAATGTCCTAAAGAAGATCAAGGGCGTATTTCCGCTAGAATAGAGAGATACCTCATCGAGACTGAGCAACCTCAATACCAAAAATGTAGCGGAGAGGACCCAAATCCTTTATGTTAAAAATCTATTTGATATCATTCTTTAACTACTTAATTCTACGCGCATCGTCTCTTATGATAATAATGTCATACACATAGACTGAGATAATGATGCACTGTCCCTAGTGTTGGCGACAGATGAAGCAAGTATGATTTGAATGACAATGGGTAAACCCCATAGTAAGGATGGCTTCGCTGAATCTGCTGAACCACACACGAGGAAACTGCTTAAGTCCATAGAGGGATTTTTGGAGTAGACAGACTTTGCCCAAATACTCCTCCTGAGTTTGAAATCCATGTAGATGCTCCATATAGATAGTCTCAGTTAGGTCACCATTAAAAAAGATATTCTTGACATCTAACTAGTGTAGAGCCCAAGAATAGGAGGCAACCAATGAAATAAGGAGCCAGACAGTAGTCAACTTAGTAACCAGGGCAAATGTGGCACCAAAGTCTTTTCCCAGGATTTGTGTATAGCCCTTAGCAACAAATCATAATTTGTATCGATCAATTGATCCGTCAACTAGATATTTGAAACTAAAGACCTACTTATAACCAACCAGTCTTTCACCAATAGGCAAATCAATCAATTCTCATGTTTGATTTCGCTGGAGAGCATCCATCTCTACTTGCATAGTGGCGACCCACTTTGGATTATAGAGGGCCTCATAAACAGAACGAGGAATGACAACTAAAAAAATTTCTCTAAGGAAGGATTTTGTTGATCCGAGAGATCCTGAAAAGACAAATACTTAAAAATCATATGATTAGTAGAACATGAAAAGAGGTAGCGGCATGGTGGAAGAGGTTCCTTAGTTAGGTAACGAGGTGGATTAAGGTAAAAATTAATGGGAGATGGAGTTATACATGAGTCCAGAGAAGATGTCGCCAGGGGATATGAGACACGTGGGTAACGAGAGTAAACCAATAAGAGGGCGGGTGGGGAGTCAGGTGGTGGGTGTGATGTGGGTAGGAAAGATATATCAAATATAGGAATAGCGCGTGGAAGTGATGTATGATCCTCGGTAGTGGTTGCCTTAAGAGGTGGAAAATATATAATACTAGAAAAATAGGGTACAATTTAGAGGAACGTAACATCGAGAGAGTGGAAAGTATCGTGAGTAATTGGATCGTAGCACTTATATTCTTTCGACATGGAAGAATAAATGAGAAAAACACACTGAATATATTTATCATCTAACTTGGTTCGCATAGGGCTCTGATTCTGGACGACACACATAAAACCAAAAACACAGGGTAAGATAGGGAAAATGGTACTAGTGGGTTGCAGTATATAAAGGGGGGTTTTGCCTTTAAGGACATGGCTTGATGTATGATTAATGAGATAGGCAGTAGTAAGAACTATTGTGTGCCAAAACAATTTCGGAACATTCATTCTTCGCAAAAGACAATGGACTACAGACATTATATGATGATTCTTACGTTCTACCAATTTTGTTCAAGGGTGTAAGGACAAGTAAGTTGTTGAATGATGTATTGCTTATTAAGCTCAGTCCAAAATTCATCGAATAAGTATTCTTATCCATTATCTAACTTGATATTTCACGCGACGATTTTATATCGGATTTTTATCATTTGAAGAAAGTGGGTAAAGTGAGTGTAAACTTATGATTTGTGCTTCATCAAATAAACCCAAGTACATTGACTATAATCATTTTTGAATGTGACATTGTAGCGGTGTTTGAAAATAGCTATAATATGAGAGGGTCCCTAAATATCAGAATGGATAAGATCAAATTCTTGGGATGCACGATACATACGAGAAATGTAAAAGGTGCGTGTGTGTTTAGACAATTCCGAAACCATACATTAAAATTTAAAATCCTTGCAAGCTTTATTAATAGAGGGAAACAACCAACATAAATACTGAAAATTCGCATGTCCTAAACAGGCATGATACAAGTTTAAATTTTTGAACAAATAAATAGAAGAATAAAAAATAGGTTATACAGAAGCTTGCAAACTAAAAGGTGGAACGGCTGGAGGTAAAGGACTTCCAAAGTAGTAGAGACCATCGGGTTCATATCCCCTATAAAAAAATCTTTCTCGTAGTCAGGTCCTACAAGAAGTAATGGTCAGGTAAGAAAACAACGGCACAATTAAGATTTTTAGCAAGGTGACTAACCGATAGAAGATTATTGGCAAATTTAGGAATGTAGTAAATAGAGTGAAGAGTGATATTGAGGGACAAATAGGAATCTCCCTAACAATGAATAGGGATAGAAGTACTATGTGCAATGTACACAGATTGGTTGATAGGCAAAACAGGGGAGGTGAAGGTAGAAAACTCACCAATCATGTGATTGTTAGCCCAAGAGTTGAGAGTCCTAGAAGGACAACCAAACTTTCAATAAGGAACAGTAGGAGTACCCAAGGTAAAAGCAGATGTGGGGACAAAAGATTATGCCAAAGTCGTTAACTGAGCCTGAAGCTAGGTAATTTGGGCCTGGACGTGGGAAAGATCCAAGGGAGCGAGTAGTGGATCTCTAGAACCGGGGACAATATCAACAATAGCACCAGTACGTGGTGTTTTTCTTTGTTTCCTCCTAGGTTTCGAGGTTTAAACTCATGATAGAGATTATAACAGTGGTCAATGTTATGACCAGACTTTCAATAGTGTTGACAGTATAGTCGTATTCCTGATGGCAAAGACCGGAGAGAGTCGAAAAGGCCATCTACTCAGGGATAGAATGAGTGACTTCAGGTGATAGAAGGAGTCTGCGTTTGAATTATTTTCGACTGTAGAGAATGCACTATATATATTGGGCATCGGTGATGTGTTTAAAATTTGAGTGTGAAGATTCTTGTACTCCGGATCTAAATCCATCAAGAATCGTTATGTGTGACGGCAATCCTAGCGCTTGGACTCGATCTAAGCAGTATTCTCATTAAATTTACTCAGAGGTTCATACTACTCAAATTCCTCCCACCGAGTTTGAAGGTACCTGAAGTAATCCGTAACTGAAAGTCCCAATGATGCCTAAGAGGTATGGAAAATCTCATGGTAGAGTTCGAAGCTCTGTTATTCATTGCAAGAGTAAGCATACATCTTCGTAAGAGTAAACCATAAACCTTTAACAATCTCGTAAAACATGAACAAATTATAGATTCGTTTCTCCATAGAATTGAAGATCCACCCAAAGATGGTACAATTATTAGCACCCCACTAAGCAAACTTCGAATCATTGATATATGGCCTTGGCATAGTGTCGTCAAGCCATATGGTCTTACATTTTGCACTAAGGTAGAGAAAGAATGAGTGAGACCAGTCATGAAAATTCGCTCCATTGAGTAAGATAGTTGTAATACGTTGGACCATGGCCTCAGTCGCACAGGTAGAATCTGACTAGGTAGATAGCTATGGAGTAAGAACGGTTTGAGATGAGACGTCACTTTCTTTTACGGATGCCATAGAGACTGATGAGATGAGATCGTAGTAATGAAACAATTGGACAAATGCTATAAAAGACTAACTGGGCCACAGAAAAAAAAAATAAAATAAAATAAAATAAATGATAAGGGTAACTAGAGGCACAATTACCTCACCATACAATAAATAGGAAAGACGATCGTGTATTTAAAACATCCAAAACATCTACGAACGAAGAACAATGGAGACGAGCAACAGAAAATTATGAACAAAGAATAATACGCAACTTGCAATAGTAAACAGAAGCTAGATGACTACCTGTAACAATGTCAGACTAATTGTTGCGGGTACCAGCGGCAAACAGAGCAAAAACAATACGCAATTGACGATTGGTTCGCACAAGATGGTGCACGAAGCTAATGTTGGTTAACGAAACTTACTGGTTTGCGAGGACAACTAGTGCAACTAGGGTTCAAGGGTGGTAGTCTCGAGAGTATGGCTAGTTGCGAAAGGTTAGGGCTTTTGCAAATTCAAGGGATTAGGGTTTCATGGGTTTGCAAGTGATGGTTTGAGAAGTTAGGGTGTTGGGATCTTGGTTTGCAATCAGACAGCAACGGCGACTAGGGTTTCGCAGGTATGGTTCGTCAACGACAACAGCTAGGGTTTGGAATCTTGGTTTGCGATCGGACAGCAATGGAGGCTAGGGTTTCGCAAGTATGGTTCGTCGTCGTCGGCAACTAGGGTTTGCAGAGGATGGTTTGTAATCTGGTTTAGGACTGTTTAGGGTTTGTGTCTTTGCAAGCTTGCGACGGCTGGTGGTCGTGGCTAGTAAGGTTGGGGTGGAAAAAAACTTACCTCTTGATACCAAAAAGGATATAGGGAAAGAGGAAAGAAATATATTGTATTATATTCGTATATTCAGAATAGGTTATATATCTCTTATATAGCTGCAAGAACAGACTAAATTAGGAAAGATGTCACTGGAATAAATAAGATAATAATGTCTTACAATCAAGATACCAAAAATAACAAATACAAAAATACATATTTCAACAAGAAGCTAATTAAGGACATTCTCTAACCCCAAAATGGAGTAGGATTTCAAATTTGATATTACGGGGCGTATTGGGATGATAATGAAAGAGGATTTAGAGAAATTTATTTTCTGAACAGATTCAGAGCAATATCTATCCAAAATCGAGATTGCCATTCAATGTGTCTCAACTAGAGGAAATAAGACTATCATCGTCAAATAAAATATTAGTGATGAGAAAGCAATTGCCGACAAATTTGATACTAGAGAGAAGATTAAGGCTATTAATTTTCTAGAAATCCAATAGCCTTAACTCACTCTCAAAAGACACCTTGAGAGAGCATGATCGCCCTAAATTTATATATAGCTCATGATGACGTAACACAGGCGATATGGGATTCAACACGCACCCTCATACACATAATGGAATTTGTCAAACCACTGCAAACGGATATCGGATGAGTAATATATTGGGTTTATCCCACATCGGATGTAGAAGAGGCTAGTGGTCAAATTATAATTATGAGAGAAAGTTTCACCTCATGAGCTAATTTTTTAGAGTTATAAGAGAACCAAAACCATACTACACTGGTATTAGAGCTCAGGTTACAGCATCTCTGACCCAATAGTCACAAAATAATAGACTGATCGAGAGTTAGCCAACTTAAGGCCCAATATGTGAGGGAAAGATTATTAGGTTTATCCCACTATCAGATGTGATTAGGATTAGTAGTCAAGTTATAAGTGTGAAAAAAAGTATCACCTCATGAGTAAACTTTTTGGAACTGAAAAAGACTCAAGATTACCCTACACAACATTGATGTGAGATTCAACCCGACCAACATCAAACAAAAAACATGAGTCTGATACCATTTAGAAATTAGAAACCCAATGGGATTTACGAAAACACCACGAAAAGATGCGTTACATTATTTACACAAACATACGAAAAGAAACTCTCAAAATTGGTTTTTAACTTTTTACTTCCACTTGAATTATCAAAATTGCCATAATGATACAAATATACGACCAAAAAAAATTACAAATGAAAAATAAGGAATTTTTTTTTAGAAACCTCGAAGAACCTGAAGAACCCGAAGTAAATGGATGAGTAATTAAAAAAATGTTTTTGAAGGTGCTTTTTCGTTCTCTCCAAAGTGTACAAATCCTAAATTTATACCACAAGCTGCTCTACATGGTTGGTTGCTTTCTCCGCCTGCAAGTAGCATTTATAATAAATTATTAATTGCATAAGACATTTTACTTTTCTAAGCATAAAAAATACAAAAAGCTGGTAACAGCATAAATAAGAAAATCAAAATTTGTCCAAAAAATATATATATATTACCTCTTTTTCCCAGTCACACCTCAAGGTGATGAAGGCCAAAATCAAAGTCTGAATTGCCGTTCCCCCAAAGATCATTCCAGCCCATATCCCCTGATTTTTCCAATTAGTATATTTCATATCAGAACATGAAATCCAAGATCATTTTTATTTTGTTTTTTTAACAAGACAATAAAAAATAAAAATAAAAACTAGGATCAAACACTTGCGCTCGGAAAGTCTATTTTCAAAGAAACTATTTCTGTTGAAATCACAGATGGGAAAAGAATTGAGCAAATAAAAATTTGTACCATGACACCCTGGTGGAAAACGTATTCCAGGAGAAATCCAAGTGGAACTCCGACAAGGTAGTAGCATCCTATGTTAATAAAAGCCACACGAGATTGCCATCCAGATCCGACAGCCACCCCTGTCCGAACCAAAAACCCAAAAACCGAGTTAAAAAAAATGAGTTCACTTTTTTTAACAATAATTTTTACTTTTAGCTACTTTTCTCTAACTTAAAAACAACAAAATAATTGGAACAGAAGGTGTCGTGATCAATTACCTGAAAGAACAGGTTGTACACTGTTGAGGAGAATAGTGAAGGCGAGAAGGGAGGAGAGCTTATTCACCGCATCCAACACAGGCTTGCTCGATGAGAACACCATGGCGATTTCATTGTGAAATATCATGATGAGGAGCCAAAAGAAGAGACCGATCACCATCGATGTGGTCACCGACACGATGGTGGCAAATTTTGCTCCTTTTCCGTTGCCTGCTCCCAGCTCATTAGCTACCCTCACCCTAAATAACCATGAAATTACTTCTTCAAAAAAAAAAGCATTTTATTTTAAGCTCATAGTAAAGTGTCAGCTTTATGCTCAGGACCGACCCTAATCCAAATCAGCCAAAATTTTAGTAAGAATAGGTTGTCAAGTTCATACTAGCATATTGGTTTGGACCTAAAACCTTAGTGCTAGATGGAGTAGCCCATTTAACTTATCTAATAATATATATAAGTTTCACGAAACCATTGTGAGATGAGATTTTAACTTTAACTAAGAGGATATAAAAATACACCACGAGGCAAGCCAAGATTAAGGTAACGCTTGTTTAGTGTTTTTCGGTTTCCTGCATCCGTTCCCAAAATTTGAGAAATAGATATGGAAGTATAAAAACAAATAAATTTGTTTTTGTTTTGTTCTCAAATTTTTAGGCAATTTTTATACAATAAAACGTGATTATTCTAACATGTTCCATTTTTTTCCTAGACCGAAAAAAAGTCCAAAAACAGATAAATAATAAGTATGTGTGGAAATTTTAGTCAAGGAATTCATAACATTTAAAAATAATAATAATAATAATGAGGTGGAATGATTAGCATGTAAAACTAAAATGATTTCATGGTTGATTTAACTTCGATACCAATCCTTTAAACACTGAATTTATTAATTGAAGAAAGTCTTAAGTTTAAGAAAGAAGGAGAAAAGGTGATACCCAGTCCCAGCAAAGAAAGCAAGAGGTATCATCATCTCCCAACCATTAATTGTCATGCTGTCAAAAACAAACAAATAGAACACCTCAATTATTAGAAATCAAGTACTAAATAAACATCTTGAAAATGACAATTATTTCTTCATTGTATTTTTTTATTCCTTCATCGTATTTTTTTCAATTATTTTGACATGTTGAAAATTTTGTTGCTTAAAAAAAATGTCAAAAGTTAAATCATTTTTCAAATATACCAATTTTCTAATTTATATGTCAAAATCTCTTGATTTCATTTTTTTGGGATATCTTTATTTTATTTTTCAATTTTAAAATGTAAGTTCATTGCGGACAAATATTGCGTCAATATTGTTTGTAAAGTATTTTTTCTTCCGTTTTCTTTGCTTCTCCCAAGACCTTTTCGGAAAAAAATAAATTGAGCAAATTATAATTGTTTTCTGTTTAGTGTAAAAGAAATAATTTTTTTAATAAAATAAATATTTCTTAATTTTAAGCTTAATTAATTCTTATATTAAATGGGTGATAAATTTCTCATTATTCCATGAATTTTGTGCCATCAATTTTATAGTCATAGTTTCAAAATTTAATTTTTGATATTTTTATAGTTTAAAAGACCATAAATAATAAAAAGGTAAATTAGTTAAATAAAATCTAAAATTATTAATTCGCCAGATCACTAACGTACTTTTGGGTTGTCGGTGATATTTTAAAAACGAGAGAGGATATCCTTAATTTTCCAAATGACAGGGGTTGTCGCTGAAATTTAGCTTTATATATATATATATATAACATTTTGTGTTCTTTTGAAAGAGAGATTTAAAAAAAAATATCAATAAATATTGCTCACCCACCATATGGACAAAGCATCCACCGCAATTTCTGCATTCTTGAGGTTGCCAGTCATTAATATCAGTATTCTGTAGTACCAATTCTCCAAACTGTTTATCCAGCACAAAGATGAAAATGAAAACCAAAAATTAACACACCATTGAACATCAAATTTAAGCTAAATTTTCTCCATAAAATATACAATCTATATTATAAATCAAAATTATTTTTTCAAATACTTTTTTTAATCAAGGGCCGGAATTAATTTGAAGAGCATAAATACATGACATAAATTTGGAAATTTTTTGGGAGAAAAATTTAAGCCCAAATCTTATTCACCCCAACTAATTATGGATTGAATTAATTTACATATTCCTTCAAGTACATATAGAATTTTATGCCAACATATTATCTTTTTCAAGTATAGCTGACCAACTTTTAATTCTTTAAATCACCATTAAATATATTTAAATGATAAATTCAATACGCATATAACTATTTAATATTTCTTAAAAGCTAAAATCTGAAATAAAATAGTAACTTTAGGCACGGGATATTCTCGAGAATTATAAAATATAGGCTAACTTCCTTCAACCTGATTGATGTGAAAAAAAAAATAAAAAAAAATATTAGTAAAATCTTGTAACTTGGTAAAAAAAATAATTATAAAACTTGGTAAAATTTATAACTTTCTCTTAGTAAAAAAAAAATAACTTCATTTAACTTGCATAATGTTTTACAAAAACTTTTATGATCGAAAGGTAAAATTTTCAAATAAAAATATCTGTGTAATAAATTACCATTTCGATTGAAAATGTGTTTATCGAATAATTGAGATTAATTTTGATGCTAATGAATGAGTGTAATTGTGATCTAAATTGTTTTTCAACCTACTAACTATGGAGCTAAATTAAATTACCTTTCATTTGCTCTTGAAAATTTCATTTTAATATCAATGATTATCAGTTTCCACTAAATATAACCAAATCTTAAATCCATATTAAAAAAATTTAATCTTGGATAAATCACACTTTGCACCCTAAATTTAAATGCAATCTCCCTGAAGTTTCAATTTACTTTGAGCCTCCAAACGTTGAGAGGTGAATTTGAGTCGTTGCAAATGATGAAAGAATCTGAATTGGTTTTGGATTATTTTTCTAGAGTTCTAACAATGGTGAATCAAATGATTATAACTCGTGAGGTAAAAATTGATACCCAGGTGGCAGAAAGAATTCTCCATTCTTTGAACCCCAAATTTGACTATTTCGTTGTTGCCATTGAAGAGTCCAAAAATTTAGAAGATATGTTTGTCGATGAACTCATAGGATCCTTGTAAGACCATGAAGAGAGAATTGGCAAGAAGTGGCAAGAGCCCTAAAGCTTTCCATGAGAGAGAACGAAGCAAAGCAAGAAAAATGGAAAAGGGAACGTGAGTGTGGTCGTGGACGAGGAAGAAGAGAATGCATGGGGTGGTTCAAACTCGCCTTAAAATGAAAAAAAAAAAAAAAAAAAGAGATACAGTTCATACTAATAAGGGGGCGTGGAAAGTAACTACTCAAAATCACACTAGAGAAGGTATGATAAATCATAAGTTGAAAGTTGTAATTGTCGTAAATTTGGACATTATGCTTCGGATTGTAGAATTGAAGCCAACAACGTTGAGGAGAATGCTAATTTTCTTAAAGACAAAAATGAAAACTGTGGGGAACCTACCTTGTTATTTGCATCTAAGGGAGAAGAAAGCGGCGGAGATGGAACTTGGTACCTTGACAATAGCGCTAGCAACCACGTGTGGAATCAAAAATTTATTTGTGAAGCTTGATGGATTGATGAATGGAAAAATAACTTTTGGAGACTCCCTCTCAAATACCGATAAAAGGAAGAAGTAATGCTTTAATTTGATTGAAGGATGGAAGGCATTGATTTATCTCTGATGTTTACTATATGCCTAATTTGAAAAATAATATTTTATGTGTGCGGCAACTTTTGGAGAAAGGTTATGTTATTTTTATCAAAGATCGTAATCTTTCAATATGGGATTCATCATGGAAAATGGTGGCTAAAGTTACAATGAAAAAATATCGCATGTTTTTATTAAATATTTCTAGTGATGTGGCTAAATGTATAAATACATGTGTTAAGATTCTTCTTAGTTATGTCACTTAATATTTGGGCCCTTAAATTTTGGAGGACTAAAAAATCTCGCAGTCAAGCTCACTTCTACCTTTGCACTCTAGAAAATTGATGGTGAAAGATTTTCCCACGATTAATCGTCCGAATCAACTTGAAGAGCACATAAACCACTTTAACTCATTCACTCAGATGTGTGTGGGTCCAATCAAGCCATCATCTCATGGTAAGAGTAACTTTTCTCATTTTCATTGATGATTCCCCCCCCCCCCCCCCCAAAAAAAAAAAAAAAACTTGTGCTTAGTTTCTTGAAGGAAAAATCGGAAGTTTTTGGAATTTTCAAAAAAGAAAAAGATTAAGGCTATTGTCGCAAAATGGATATAAGATGAAGGCCATCCGATCTAGCAGAGATGGTAAATTCACATCAAATGAGTTCAATAATATTTGTGAAGAAAGTGTAATCGAATATCATTTAACAGTACCGAGATCACCCTAACAAAATGGAATTGCTGAGAGAAATAATAGAACCACCCTTGACATGACAAAAAGCATGTTGAAAAGCAAGAGTAAGCCCAACGAATTTTGGGCCAAAAAGTGTTCATGACAAAATAACTCAAGAAGCTTGGGATGGTGTGAAGTCAACAGTCTCTCATTTGTGTGATTTTGGGAGCATTACCAATGCTCATGTTCTGAATGAGAAGCAAACTAAATTAGACTACAAAAGTGAAAAATATATTCATTGCCTATGATTCAAAACCCAAGGGACACAAGTTATACAATCAGGTCAATGAAAAAATCGTTGTGAGTAGAGATGCGAATTTGATGAAGAAAGTGAGTGGAATTGAAATGTTCCACAAGATGAATACGATTTTTTCCCATTCTTTGAAGAAGAGGAAAAAATTAGTGATAATGTTGAGGATCTTGTGTCTCCTCCTACGTCATCTACACCTTCCACTCATGCTTAAGAGTCTCCTTCATTGTTGGAAGAGAGGACACATCATTTCACAAAAAATCAAGACATCTATGATACCAATGACGTAATTCAAAGATTTGGTGATTTAATATTATTTTGTCTTTTTGCAGATGTTGAACCTATAAGTTATCAAGAAGCAGCACAAGACAAAAAGTGAGAAATGCCATGAACGAAGAGATTGAAGGCATTGAAATACATAATACATGGGAGTTAGCCAAACTTCCAAAAGGCCACGAGGCAATTGGAGTTGAATGGGTGTACAAGGTGAAGAAATATGTTGAGTTCGCAAAAAAAAAATCCAGCATTCCATGATCAAAGTAAGCATATAGTCAATATCATTTTATTCCCGTTGTGCAGACGGATGTGAAGATTAAGTTCGTGAAGTCTCAAGATCAAATTGCTTATATTTTCACAAAACTCCTTAGAGATGAAGAATTACACAAGTTAAGGTTTTTGCTTGAAGTGAAAAGGATTTTTTTTTTAAGGGAAGTGTTTAGGAAAAAAAATAATAAACTTTATTTTTATTAATGTTCTTAGTTAATATTATATGTAATGGCCCTAATGGGAGTTATTTGGTTGTAAAGTTCCATAGTGTAATTTTATTATAATAATTTGTGATGTTAATAGGTTAGTGTGTTAGTGAGAACATTAGATAGATGAATGATGAAAAGTCATAAGTTACTATTTGGGAATAGTATTGAGAATGGTATATATACCCCCATGTATTATTTGTTTGAGGTTAGTGTGAAGTGTATTGACTTTTTGATTCTCTCTTCTATATCCTTGTGAGTTACATTATATTTTGAGTGTTTTTTATAGAACCCTCTTGTTCCAACAATATTAACTAAATTAAAAAACAAGATACATATGAAAAAAGAAATTATTTGTATTAACGTATGACTAATATAAACTTTCTTATAAAAAAAAATTCCACAATAAAAAATATATTATATGTTGGAAATAAAAAATTTAAATATTTTACGTCTTGTAAATAAGAAAATAAAATATTACTAAATAAAAAAATCACTTCATCATAAAAAAATAAAAATAAGAATAATCTTGTCATACAATTATTTTTCAATTAAAAGAATTCATTTTAGATTTTTTTTTTTTTTTTTAAATACAAACTTGACGAAAAACCTACCAACCTATACGTCACTTTTCAGAAAAAAGATTATTACCAAACAAATTTAGATGAACTCTTTTTTTTTTTCAAAAGATAAAACATGGTCAAAGCAGGTAAAAAAAAATTATTACCAAACACATTTAGATTAGCTCCTTTTCAAAAGGAAAACACCTCAAAAAAAAAAGAGGCAAAGTTGGCTGAAAAACCTTATTACCATACACAGCTCTTAAGGAAAAAACACCCCCAAAAAGGAGAGCCAAAGAGGCTGAAAAAGCTTATTACAAAGGAGAGTCCAAGGACGCCAAACTAAACCAAAAAGAAAATTTTAATTTTAAAAAAAACTAGTCACATATTTCTTAAAATGTTAAAAAATTTAAACTATTTTCAAATGATATTTATATTTATATTTAATATAAGTGATTGCTAACCCACCTAACATTCCGTTTAAATGCATTACTAAATATTGCTATCAGATCGGCATAAAAGTGTGGTTAGAATTGCTTTTTTCTTAATTACTAAAATTTTATGTACCACCAAAACCTCGTAGTAGGACCCACACAAGAAAGGGAAGAAGATAGTACCACAGCATAACACCAGAAGAAGCAGAGATCTTCAAGAACTCCCATAGCCCGGAGAAAGCTTCGAAAGAGAAACCGGTCCACGTCTGAGGACAACCACCGCATGCTGTGTACCCAAACAGCCCAAACACCAGAATCCACCACGAGATATTCAAAGTCACCGTCGTTCCCACCACCCCGAGCTTAAGCCCGTACACGAACAACCAGCTCAGGCCGACGTGCACGACCAGCGCCACCAGCGATAGCCAGGCGATCACGGCGGTCTTCAGCTGGCTCTGCAGGAACCTCTGCAGAGGGAACTGAAACGCGAAGCTGAAGTGAAGAGGAATCATCCACAACGCGACGGATCCCGATAGCTCCGCCACGTCCGTCGGTTGACCCAATAGCTTCAACACCGGAGACGCGTATAGGTATACGGGTAAAAGCAAAACACAACAGGCGAAGAGAACAATCCACGATCGCTGCATGTAAATGCCCAGCATGTGATACCGCTTGGCACCATAGGCCTGCCCGCATAGCGTTTCCAAAGCGCTCGCCATACCTAACTGTCAGAACAAAAGATAAAGCATAACACAATGAAATGCGTGTGCGAAAAAAGAGGCGCGGAAACAGGGGAAGAGAGGGGGGTGTATTAAAATTACCAGAAGGCCGAAATCAAACCCAACGATCACATTATTAACGATCGAGATCGCCGCGAGTTCGAGGTCACCCAGATGTCCGGCGAAAGCTTGGGTGACGACGTTCATGGCGTAAGAGGTAACGCGGCTAAAAATCGCGGGACCCACTATATACCACAGCTTCTTCGATTCGAGCCAATACTTCTTCCTGAAATCCAATTTCTCGTAATCATCGTCGTCGTCTCTACATTTGGATTCCTTCGAATACGAATGCTCCAACAGAGGCAATTTGGCATCGTCCTCAACATTCCCTTCGGTCGCCATTTCCGATTAATCTCTGTTCTCGCTTGTGTTTTTCAATGCGGAAAAAAAGACAGAAAGAAGGGCGTATTCGAATTGGACACAAATTGAACGGAAGAAGGTGCATCATCCGTGAAATATATAGAGAGAGAGAGGAGAGAGGAGAGAGGAGAGAGGAAGGCTGACGCTTCGATGAGGCAACGCGTGGTTGGTAGTCGACGTCTCTACAGGGCACGTACGCAGAGCTATTCTACTTTCTAGTTTCATCGCGAAGCAATGAGCCATATCCAGTAATAAGACAGTGACGCAACAAAAATTAGTCAAATCAAACTTGAGGTAAAAATTTAAGGGGAAGAAGCCTAAGATCCAAAAAAATCTTTTTTTAAGGAGCATTTTATGTGTTCAAAAATTATTGTTACGATCTTGGAGTGATAATTTTATAAAATAAAATTTTTCATCAAATTTTTTAAAATTTAAAGGATAAAATAAGAGAAATTAGAAGGATTTTTTTTTCCTTTTTTTTTTTAAAGAATAATTGACAATTAATTTCAAATAGGGGGTGTAAAATGTTATAATAAGTCCATTTAAAAAGATAGATTTTGATTTATTTCTTTAAACTGTTTTTCGGTTCTGTATTACTTCGCATTGTATGTAAAGGGTAGAGAGAGTTTGTAATATTAATTACATTTAAATATGTAATATTAGTTATGCATAATTACAAATACGTGTAACTTACAAATTAAATGTACCTATATAATATTTGTTACATCTAACAAATATTTTACAAATAAGTTAGATACATGTAGTTGAAATTGCGTATGAAACTTTTTTAAAATTATGGATAAAATAAAAGACTTGGCACCAAAATACCTTTGTTTTCTCTCTCTCTAAGGTTGTGTATGGTTGGGTAAAAAAAAAAAAAAAAAAACTAACAAACAAACAAACAAACAAACAACCAAACAAAACAAACAAACAAAATAAAACAAAACTTTTTTGGTATGGATGAAAAATGGGAAGAAAAAAAAATAGGAAGAAAAATGCACAATTTTTTAAATAATTTTTTTTTCCCCACAAATTTGGGGAAAAATAAAAAAAAGTGAGAGAGAATGAGTAATTATAATTATACCCTTGATAATAGAATGTTTAATTTATATTTATAATATATGAGGATAAAATAGTAAATACATTAAAGTGAATTATTTTTCCTCATTTTAATTTTCTTTCATAACCAAACAACAACAACAACTTAGCCTTTGTCTTAGTTAAGTAGAGTCAGCTACATGAATCCGTTTACGCCATAATGAACGATTAAGGGTCATCTCCTTAGTTAAGTTCAATGTCATCAAATCAATTCTAATAGTCTCGTCTCAAGTCTTCTTAGGCCTACCTCCCCCTCTAGTAGCCCTCTACACTTAAACTAAATCGCATTTTCTCATTAGTGCTTTTATGGGTCTTTTATGCACATATCCAAACTACCGTAAACGATTTTATCTCATATTCTCTTCAATGGGTGTTATTTCTAAATTCTCTCTAATAGTTTCATTATTTATTTTATTCATTCTTGTCTTCCCACTAATCCACCGTAGCATCCTCATTTATGGCACATAAATTTTCTGAACATGCTTTATTTTTACTGCCCAACATTCTTAACCATATAAAAACGTCAGTCTTATTGCAGTTTTGTAGAATTTTTCTTTGAGTTTCAATGGTATCTTACAATTGCATAACACCCCAACTATACTTCTCCACTTCAACCATCTTGCCTTGACTCCATGAGTAATATCCTCATCGATTTTGTCATTATTTTGAATCATTGAATCGAAATATCTAAAATAATCAATCTTTGAAATTTTCTTATCTCTAATTTTAACCGCACTATCATCTCCTCGAGCATTACTGAAATTGCAATACATGTATTTCATCTTACTTCTACTAACCTTCAAGCCTTTAAACTCTAAGAATTCTCTCCATCTTTTTAATTTAGTATTAAGACATGTTCTATTTTCATCAACTAATACTATATCATCTGCAAACAACATACTCCAAGGTACTTTATTTTAAAAATATTTTGTGAGCGCATCCATCACTAGAACAAACATATAAGGACTTAAAGATGATCCTTGATATAAGTTTTCTTTTCTATAACCCATTACAAAACTTCTCTAAGTACCCGATCATAAGCTTTTTCCAGGTCCACAAATACCATATATAAATCTTTCTTCTTATCTTTTTATTTTTTCATTAATCTCCTGAGTAAATAGATAGTTTCAGTGGTTGATTGACTGGGCATAAATCCAAATAGGTTCTCTTCTATGTTCCTTTCATGTCTTATTCTATATTCTATCACTCTCTCCCAAAATTTCATAGTATGACTCATAAATTTTATGCCCCGGTTGTTCATGCAACTCTGAACATCTTCTTTATTTTATATATGGGCACTAATATATTACTCTTCCAGTCATTAGGCATTCATTTAATTCTTAAAATGTCATTGAAAAGTTTAGACAACCACTCAATCCCAAGATCTCCCAAACCTTTCCACATCTCTATTGGGGCCTCATCTGGCCCTATTACTCTTTCAATCTTCATATTTCTTAGTGCTATTCTAACTGTAAAAACTCTGATTTTTCTATGAAACCTATAATTCCTATCTGAAGGTAAATTAGGTAACCCTAATTTAGATTCCCCAACGTTGTTCTCATTAAATAAACTACAAAAATAATTTTTCTATCGTTCCATAATTTCTTTATCCTTCATCAGAACCTTCTCATCATTGTCTTTAATGCATCTGACACTTCCTATATCTCTAGTCTTTCATTCACGTCACTTAGTGAGTTTAAATATGTCAATTTCTCTAACTTTTATATCTAACTTTTGATACAAATTATCGTTCGCCCGAAATTTTGATTATTTAATTACTTTCTTGCCTCTATTTTTGCTTATTTATACTTCTCCCAACACTATCTGCTTTGATATTTTTTCCATTTTTAGAAGCTATATTTCTGGTCACGAACAGTTTTTAGACCTCCTCATTCCACTATCAACTTTCTTTATATTTCCCCCTTATCTAAAAGCTCCTAAAACTTCTTTTCTTATCTCTCTAATACGACTCGCCATATCACCCCATATTTTGTTCACTTCATGTCTCTTCCATAATTCATCATTGCTAAATTTATCCTTAAATAACTCCATCTTTTTACCTCTTAGATCTCTCCAACGTATTCTGTATGCCTACTTATCTTAAAATCTCGCTTCCACCCCTAAAACTTTAAACTGGTTACTATCAATATATTTTGGGTAGCAATACTCTCTTTGGGTATAATTTTATAGTCCTTACATATTAAATAATCCCTAATTCTAGTAAGGACAAAATCGATTTGGCTATTCCTCTGCCCATTCTTAAATGTGATAATGTGCTTTGTTCTTAACCAAACAACATTAGGAAAAATAATTTTCCATTCACAACAGGATAAAAATACAATTATCTTATTTTTCTTTTTCTTTTTCATCCTTTCAATCAAACATACCCTAAATGTATATATTTTTATGGAATTTTTGGGGAAAAAAAACCATGTATAAGGTTTTATTTAAGATGGCCCCAATTGTTTCAGCCCAATTAGACAAAAAACTCTCTTTATTTTCTGTTTTTTTATTTCAACAAAACTCTAAAATTGATGTCCACGTGCTTATTACTGTGACAGATAAGGTCCCGTTTGGTAACCGTTTCCATTCCAGAAATTCCCATCTCATTCTCAGATTTTTGGGATTTCTGTTTGGGAATAGCGTTTGGTAATTTTTGTTCCCATTCCCATTCCATTCCCATTTGAGAATTGTGCCCACTTTTTTCTTAAGAAATGAGAAATAAAAAAAAGTTGTTTCTCATTATTCCCATCTCATTCCTAAAACCACTGTCACTGTTCATCTGCCTCTCGACCGCGCGTCCGCCATTGCCGGCCACCGTCCGTCGCCGTCGTCGGTCACCGTCTGACAACATCTGGCGCCACCAGCCATCCGGCCACCATCACCCACCTGCCGGTCACTGTCCGGTCAAAACAAAAAAAAAATAAAATGGTTTTAGGATAAAATCATTACCAAACGAGATTCTATTCCCCCCCAAAAAAAAATTATCATTACCAAACGCGATTCTACTTCCAAGAAAGAAACAAAATTCTCATCTCATTCCATTCCCATCTCACTGTTGGAACGGAAACAGAAACGGTTACCAAACGCCACCTAAATGTCCAAGAAGAAATGGGTTTGGGTGTTTGTGGCTTTCAATCAACAGTAACCAGTGGATTTCGCGAAGTAATGTTTGTTGGCAAAATTATGGTATGGGGTGGGGTGGGGTGGGGTGGGGTTTCGTATGATCATATTTTCTGTTTCAAAGTTTGTGTGTAGCATGGGTCGATTTTATATACGGTCAGGTTAGATCAATTCCTTGTTTGTTTGAATTTACTGTCAGATTCGATATTTACGCTTGTGGATTTGACAAATTGAGGGTTAATTTCACGAGTAATTAATTATTTAGTCTTTATTTAAGGAGTCATGTATAAAAATTTTTTTTAAAAAGTTCACTTAGTACCTTATAGTACACCTAAATAAATTTTTAATTATTTAACAGATAAAATAAAACATAAAAAGATATATATACCCCTGTCTCTTATCTCTCATTTTACGTTAACTCTCTCACTCTATCTTCTGTCTCTCTCTCTATTTTTCAACGCTCAGAAACAATGAGTCCAAACTCTCTCTAACCCTTTCTCTCTCTCTCTCTTTAACCTGTTTAACCCTCTCTCTTAGCTGGAACGCCGAACGACAGTAGCAGAAGAAGGGAACGCCGTTCATCGTCCTCTTCCACTCCTCCGTTTTCGACCACGACGGTGGAAAAATAGTCACTTTCTCCGACGCCGACGAAGGCTTCGATTCTACCACCGACGGGTCTTATGACTTCGATTACGACTTCGTTGATAATAGGGATAGATTCGTTCGTTGTTTCTCACAATCATACCAGATATGATTCGTCGTTCCACCACCACCTTACAATCGCTCGTCGTTCGTCACAATCACTTGCTTTCTTAGTCAGATCTGAGAACCCTAAATCATTTACCTCAAAATCATTCAAGATCTAAGAACGATTTTTGGAAGAATCGAAAAATTTGCAGGTGAAAATTCGCATCTCCTTCATTTTATTTGATTTTCAGAGTTTAGATTGTCTATAATAGGGTTTTTGATGTTTCGATTTTGATCTTCTGAACATAGAAACGAAGTCGATGCCGGTGGAATACCTAGCCAATTTGGAGTTGTCTCTAGTGAGGTAGACTTGAGGTTTTAAGTCTTTCCCACTTTTAAGCCCATGATATGGAGTGGACCCATCTGAGGGCTGACCATCCGTATTCGTATGCGGAAGAGAATTGATTCTCTAGCGATCTCTCTTTGGACCAGTTAATTCTCTCTATTTCTCTCTCACACAATCACACACAGAGTTTACTGCTCACAGTTGTGAAATGTAATATTCTAATAGTTTCTCTCTCTATCTACTTCTTGTTTGGGTCTGATTTCTCTCATGTTTTTTCTTTCTATCTACTTTTTGTTTGGGTCTAGAATATAGATTGATTTTGCTTGATGGTGGAGGAGGTGGATGGGGTGTTCATTTTTTACGTTAACGTAGAGTATTTGTGGGATTTTTGTGCATATGTTTTTCTGGACAATATAAATATGTTAACATTTAACATACAAGCCCCAAAAAATGTATATTAACGTTAACGTCAAGATTTTGCTTTTTGATTTCTCACATATTGGTTTCCAGTAAGAGTCCCAAAAAATATGCATTAACGTTAACACAGAAGAAGCCCAAAAAAATGTGCATTAACGTTAACGTCAGTGTTTACTTTTGATTTTGTCACATATGGCGTTCAAATCTTGTTCATTTCGTGCAGCTCATTCTAGGTTTTGTTCAATATTTTTTTGATTTGTGTTGAAATATAGATTGATTTTACTCAATGATGATGGAGGTGGATGATGTGTTTATTTTTACATTAACATTAGTGTAAGTGTGATTTTTGCACATATGTTTTTTTAGATAACATGAATATGTTAACGTTAACACAGAAGAGACCCAAAAAAATATGCATTTTTAATGTTAATGTCAGTGTTTTTCTTTTTGATTTCTCATATATTGGGTTCCAAACAATATGAATGAGTTAACGTTAACACAGGAGACTCCAAAAAACATGTATTAAAGTTAACACAAACCAAAATACTTTGACATTTAACACCGAGAAACCCAAAAAATATTCTTTAACACACATCCAGCTAAAAAAAAAAGATAAATATCACAAGTGGTGAGTTAACGTTTTAACACAGAAGATAACAAAAAAATGTGTATTAACGTTAACGCAAACTAAACCCAAACATACATTAAGTCAAAAGGACAAAATACTACATATGGTAGTTAACGTTAATGCGCACAAGACAACAGTATAGAGCAGGACGTTAACATAAATATTCAAGAAAAATACATTAAATATTCAAGCAAAAAAATCAAAATACGTTAATGATAAAATCACAGTCCGATGGTTAAAAATATGTTAACATTAATGCACAAAACAGATGAAGAAAGATATGGTAACGTAGAATACACAAAAAAAAAAAAAAAAAAAAAAATGAAAATGCGTTAACATTAACGTGAAATTCAAATCGTAGTTATATAATATAGACAACATTTGAGGGGAAAAAAAACGCATAGGTAGGTGTGTATTGTTAAAAATGAGTTGACGTTAACACACACAAAACGAATGGGAAAGATGTGTTAACATAAAAAAATAATAATAATGCAATAACGTTAACGTGAATTCAAAATATAATTTTGTAATGTAGGCAAGAGATAGTGCCAGAACAATTTTACATTAACGTTAATTCACTGATATTCAATTTTGTCTTGTTGCATAGGACAAAATGGCAGATTCGTAAATATTGCTGAACAGAGTGGCCAAAATGCAAGGACTTTTTCCAAAAGAAGTAGTGGGGTCTGAAAACTAACTAATGATGTCTGGGGATTTGAATTAGCCTCTCTATAAAGGACTAAAACATAAGAACCCCTAATTTCATTTGCCGTGTTGTCATGAATTTGAGTTTCTTCTGCAATTTGGTTAGTTTATGGCGCCACTTGTTTATCTTATGGGTTTTTGTTTTGCAGATCATATAGAGGCATGTGGTTGCTCTGCTTTTTTGCAAGTGAATGTTTTGTTTTTGCTTCTCTTTGTGTGTTACTGATTTAGTAAGAGTTTTCGTTCTACATTTATTCATTTATGTGTATTTTCTGCTTATTTTCAAGAAATGTGGTTCTTTGTTTTTAAAATCGTTTGTTTCTTAGTTATATTAGTGTTATTGGTTAATTAAGAGTTTTTTTTTTTTTTTTCATTTTTGTGTAATTATTGCTTGTGTTCTAATTTTTACAAACTTATTTAAGTAGCAATTGCATTTATTCTTTATTCTTCAAACCAGATTTAATTATTAGTTTTTTTTTTTTTTTTTTTTTTTTCAATTTTTGTTGTTCATGTAAAAAACTAGTTTGTAATTTGTCTACTTTGTAGTTAGTCCATTCGGTGTATATATAAGGTTGTTTATTTTCAATGCAAATGACAGTAAATGATTTTACGACGGAAGGTTCTCCCAAACTGCACTCAACCCCAACTTATTGTTCTTCTAGTTGTTACAAAGAAACAAGTCACAAATGTTAGGAGACAAAATCCTAATAGCTTCTTAAATGTCAACTTTATCATCACTGTCAATTAGATTTTGCATTGTTGATACTATTTGTGGTTATGATATGTTGTTTACATTGTTGAATCACTTTGTGATAAATGGTATTTTTTTTTAGTGGTGATCAACCTTTACTTCACCATTTTTACACAAAAAATTAGTGAAATTTCTAATGATGATAACTATATAGACTGTTGATTATTTCTCATAATTATAATAAAATGAAATTAAACAATAATTTAAAGCATACATGATTATTAGGACACAACAATTAAGAACGGTAATCAAAATCGTATCTGTTTGGGTCATCGCAGGAGATTGAATCTATCGCAGCGGATTATTAATTAGGTCTTCCTCCCTATGATCTAGATTATTGTGGTGGCGGCTCTCAATGGGAAAAAACCCCTTAATCTAAATTAGGGAGGAGACCTAGTTATGTATACTAGGGTTTCTCGTTGGGCTCTCCCATAACGGGTTTCAACGAAATCTTAAACCTACACTTGCCACTTAACTGAGTTTCTACATAAAAGATGCCACAACCCAAATCAAAATATGATCACTGATTATTTGGGCTGTTTAAATAATAAACTATCAATTAACCTGTTTTTGTAAAACAATTAATTCAATTAATGTTAGCCCATAAAATATTTCAACATTCTCCCACTTGAGCTACATTAATTGAATAAATTTAATTTTGAAAATAAGACTCTTGGGTTAATAACAGAAAATTTTATTTTTGGTATGGCCACACCTTTTGTTTAAAGAAATAATAGTCTATAAGTAGCATCTTAATAAACTTATCCGGTCCAACATGATCTTAATATTGGATTATGATAGTCTATATGTTAATCTCAACAAACATAAGACTTTCATATTCACAAATACTTATAATCATATCGACATGGATCGTAAGTCTAGTAATATAGTAAGAAACTAATGCCAACATGTGATCATTATCAATATGCATTGTTCTTATCGGTCTTCATTACAATTTCTCAACAAAATAAAATTGTAATTGCAATTTCTCAACAAAATGAAACTGTTGTAATTTCTCAACAATATGAAATTGCTAATTGCAGTTTTTCAATAAAATAAAACTGCTGCAATTTCTCAACAATATGAAATTGTTTGACTTTAACAAGTATTCTGTCACTAACAATGCATCACGAGATCTCAAAATAGTTATTAGTGACAGCCAAAAGTATACAACTATAATTCTTAAGGCACAATATCTTAAGATACCATATTGGATAATCAATTCAAATAATATGATATGTGACAATATAATACACAATAATGATGATCATCAAATAGAATTTTGTAAAACACATAATAATAGTGGTCACAACGTAATCATCGAAATAAAGGAAAATGCAAAAGCTCTCACTAAACCAGAGAATCAAAAGACTCAATGACACCAATCACAACATGTTCCTTGAACTCTATGGATCTTAAACCTTGATTTAGTATAATCGATTTAAATAATATAATACGCAATAATACAATGTGTAATAATAATGATTTTCAAATAGAATTCAATTTTGCAAAACATATAACAATAGTGGTCACAACGTATCATAAAATTAAAGAAAAATACAAGAAAACTCCCATTGGAAAATCAAAATGCTCAAATAAGTATAAGCGACGCAATATAAGAATCAATTATAGCAACATAAACTTTCATTTGGCTATAGTTTACAATAAATAATTATTCTTTAAGCATAAAGATCAACAAAATAATAAAAACTTTATAGTAATAGTGATCAATACTTACACGACACAATCATCGAAATAAAGAAGATTACAAATATTTTCATTAAATCAAGGAATCAATTTAGAATTTTATTGTAGCGTTATTGCTGTTTATAACCAAAAAAAAAAAATATAAAAATATTGCTTTCACAAAAATTGCAACTAGATCAATTATGGGTAATGGGGTAAAATACTCAATTAAGTATAGGCAATACAATATAAAAATTAATTATATTATCATAAACTCCCATTTGAGCAGAGTTTATAATAAACAATTATTCTTTAATCAGAGGATCAACAAAATAAGAAAAATTTACAGATTTAAAAAATTCATCCCCTTTGAGTAGATTGACTTTTAAATCTATATATTTCCTTCAAAATATAATGAAACAAATAAGTTTTTAAAATTCATTCTCTTTGAACAAATAAATTTATCAAATCATTAATTTCACATAATATTCTCATACAATTAAATTAATTTGCATAATAACCCCATTTGGGTAGGTGAATGCACAAATTAATCTGAAATTTTTTCATCAACAAAATAGGAACTTGAAAACTTGCAAATTATGTTGGTCAAATCACTTTAGTAAAATAACATCAATAATTCACAAGCAAACGTTTTAAATTGGGAAAAATTAAGTTATATTAGCCAACAATTAAAATTAATTTGCATAATAATCCCTTTGGGCAAGTAAATGCACAAATTAATCTAAAATTTTTCTATCAACAAAATAGGAACTCGAAAACTTACAAATTATGTTGGTTAAATAACTTTGGTAAAATAACCTCAATAATTGATAAATAAACGTTTCAAATTGAAAAAATTAAGTTATATTGCCCAACAATTAAATTAATCTATACAATAACCCCGTTTGGGCAAGTGAATGCACAAATTAAATTAATCTAAAAAAACTTTCCATCAACAAAATAAGAGCTCGAAAACTTACAAATTATGTTGGTTAGATCACTTTAGTAAAATAACCTCAATAATTTACAAGCAAACGTTCCAAATTGAAAAAAATTAAGTTATATTGCCCAACAATTAAATTAATTTGCACAATAACCCCCATTGGGCAGATGAATGTACAAATTAATCTAAAAAAAATTTCATCAACAAAAAATATATTGATTAAATCATTTTGGTAAAATAACCTCAACAATTCATAAGTAACCGTTCCAAATTGAAAAAATTAAACAATATTGTCCAACCATAACAGTGCATATTAGAGATATTTATGCATATGATCAAAACAAGATGAAGTACGTTACAAAATATATTTTCAGTGATCAAAAAATAATTATAGTTGCAAAAATTTGAACAACAATTTTACTGCACTCTGAAACTAATTATTAAATTAGTCTTTATATAGAATAAAGAAAATTAAAGACTTGAAAATTGAAAAACTATAATTAATCATAATTAGTGTTTTTATGGGCTCTTTAATATGAACCTCAAAGGCCGAAAATTGTAACAAAAAAAAAAAAATCCAGCTAACTGAGATATTATATGGGCCCAAAACACAAAATTAATATATATATAATGAGTCCAAATTTGGATCTCTACCAAGATATTCTTGTCACAATGATAGTGTTTTCAATTCAATACCTTCACATATGTTCATGAATAATTTACCCATATTAGTAATTTCATCAGACTTCTTAATTAATAAATAATTAATGGCCCAACAGGCCCATCAGAATATATATATATGACCCATTAAATACTTTAAGGTAGAAATCCATACGAAATTGTATAAAAATAACTCAGTACTTTTCTATCATTCCAAAACGCAAATATATTACCCCAAATATAGCCCAAATTTGAAAAATGAAAAATCTCATTTTTGTAATAACCAAATTAGTTATTAACATAATACTTAAACCACTAAAATCCTGAATATATATCATATATATGATTGTCTACGACCACTTTTCAACAGTGCTCTATTTAATTTAGCTTCCATTAGGTTATCAAAATAAAATAAGGATATAATTCTCTCAATCATGTCACTCATCATGTAAGTATTTCATAAAGACAACAAATAGAAAGATAAGGAGATCCACTTTAGGATTCCTAACCATCAATTACAAGAATAAAACTGTCATATGGACAATGATAAAAGCAACCAAATTTACACAACCTCTAAACTTTAGGTGTTAATTGTGTAATTAATCATTTTTACTAGTTTCAGTTCATTGCACTTCAGAGAAGAACATATAAAGTTAATAAGACATCTTATACGTTTAAATTGAAACTATTTAGAACAAGTGAGATTCTAGTTAAATTTTTGGGGTACTTAGTGTCAAAACGCCTAACCCTAATTTCGATCCCCTCTGCCATACTACCTGAACGTCGCCACCATCTTGTTACCACCCTTCGACTCTATCAAATGAATGTCGACATTCTTATCAGGGGTAAGGTGTACTTTTGGCAAACTACTACGAATGGATATTGGGTGAAGACTCAATATCGATGTGGAATTCAACATGTTCAATATCAAACAAGAGTCCTAAAGTAGAAAACCAGATGAGCCTAACCCAGTCTCAAAGAAAACTTGAGTTCAGGATTAGGTAACATAATTGGTGTGAGATTCAACAAAGAATAATATCCCCAAAATAAAATAAACATGCCCTTTATAGCTCATTTTATGAGCAATATGCAATTATCCAACCATCTAATCCGAGTTAGAGCCACATCTTTATGATCAGTTGAAAAATACTTAGAATATGAAATAAACTTTGGGATGCTTCTTCATGAGCTAAGATAATAAAACTTAAAACATGAATTGACTTCTTTGACCCCTCATGTTTCCTATTTAAAATAATAGAGACAAACTATTTTTCACTCGAATAATAATTTATCATAGTTTATTCATCATATAATCAATCAAAGAAAGTGATATATGCATTATTCCTATGATGCTTACTCTATCAATTTATAATCAATAAAAACTACTCAAGTAGTACGGAATTTATCGTATATAAATAGCAATAAAACAAAAGAGTATATGGAAAATCAATGTCCAATTTCTCTTATAATTTCCATTATCAGAAATCAATTCAATTATCTAAAATGAAGCAGCAATTAAAATAAAGTGGAAACGAAAAATCACACGATATCTTGCCCGCTAGTTTCGGTTTTGTTAAGAACAAAAAATAAATAAAGTTTCTAAAAAATAATTGTCGATCCTAAATCATGTACGTAGGCTCCGATACCACATGTTGATTATTTCTCATAATCATAATAAAACGAAATTAAACAATAATTTAAAGCATACATGATTATTAGGACACAATAATGAAGAACGGTAATCGAAAGCATACCTGTTTGGGCCATCGCAGGAGATTGAATCTGTCGCAGTGGATTACTAATTAGGTTTTTCTCCCTACGATCTAGATTATTATGGTGGCGGCTCTCAATGGGAAGAAACCCCTTAATCTAGACTACGGAGAGGACCTAGTTATATATACTAGGGTTTCTCATTGGGCTCTCCCATAACGGGCTTCAACGAAATTCTAAATCTACACTTGCCACTTAACTGGGCTTTTACATAAAAGACGCCACAACCTAAATCAAAATATGATCACTGATTATTTGGGCAACTTAAATAATAGACTATCCATTAACCCGTTTTTGTAAAATAATTAATTTAATTAATGTTAGCTCATAAAATATTCCAACATAGACTTGCCGCCAATGTCAAAATTTTCACTAGACCTCGCAAAATTAAAGAGAGTAATTACTTGAAATTTAAAGAATTGATTAGAATGAATCAAATAAAGTTTCTATATTAGTGACTTCTAGTTATAACAAAAAATAGCTAATATAAATTAACTTACTCCTTATATGACATTAGAAATTGTATAATTTCTATATCACTTTTGGTGCATTGTTGAACTATGAACTTCTTATCGAAAAAATCCTTGAAAAAAACCAAAATGAAGTTTCTTTAAACAAACATATGTGCGTGTCTTTTAATTTTTCTCAATTAGATTCCAAGATATATTTCATAAAATCTCCTAAAATTGTAGCAATACTGGCTTCCATTCAATGACAGTTTTGCTTCCTTTTGCCTTTCTTTTTCCCACGTCATTCGTTGTTTTTTCAAGAAGAATTGTGATATAACAACCTCCTCCTCCCCCCAATATTAGTTATCATGTGACAATTAATACTTTCATAATTGACACACCCCGCTTTTTTCGAAAAAGTTTAAAAGAATATGAAAGAGTATAGTAAGGCATAAAGAGAATGAGTATGTGAAGCGTCGGTATTCTCATAAAAGTATATACACCATTTTTAAAAAATAAGGAGTCACCGCCTAGTATGGAGTTCGTATGATATACTAGGTGTAATATCCCGAAAATTTATATTTTTGAAAATATTATTTTATATAAGTTTAATATTTTTGGGTTATTTTGTATATTATGAAAATTTATGGTATAAATATATATTTTATAATTTTTGGGAGTTAAATGTTAATTTTAAATTAACGTTTAAATTTTTTGAGACTATTATGTTGTTTAAATTATGATTTTAAAAATTTTGGGATATAATTAATATTGTTTTTTTCTATTCTCAAAAGGATTGTTAGTGTAAATAATAAAAAAAAAAATAATAATAATATATTAAAATGTGTTGTCTTCATATAATGAAGACAACACATATTCATGCATATATATAGTTGACACACGTATATGCATCAATAATAATAATAATAATAATAATAATAATATGTTTCTATGTCTATATATGTTAAGAAACCAAAAAAATTACAGTGATAGTTTGAATGTTTTTTTGGTCAAGAAAAAAAAAAAATCCAGTTCGAATTTTAGGTAGAATTTTTAATTCTTTTAATATTTGTTTAGTTTCTCTCTTAATTATGTGATTTATGCGAAAGTTGTCGTTAATTTTTAATTATTAATTTTCGAGAAATATTTAGGATTATTATGTGAAAATTATGTGAGATACATGTTTATGTGTTTATTTGTTGTGTTAATTAGATATATGTATTAGAGGGGTTAAAATTCTACTGCGTTGTCTCAAAACCCCACAATTTTGATTGTAGGGCCGTTGAGAATGAAACAGCGCCAATAAATTTATTTGAATTTCTATTTAATTTGTAATAGTTGTATTTATTATTTACGGTTGTAAAATCGATGCGATAATTCGATAATTATAATTATCTCCGTAGCTGTAAAATTTGTCAGATTTTTATAGAATGAAATATTGATTATTCGGTTTTAGTGTTGATTCTCTAAGGGGAGAAATCGAGTGGCAGCCTTAGAAAACCGAGTTGTTACAAAGTGGTATCCGAGCGTGGTTTGCGACTACCCTAGGCTTGGGTTATGGTACCATTACTTATAATAAGTGAAGTAATACCTAAAAATAATAATTTTCGTATAATTCATTAATTCAAAAAAAAATATCGATATGGGATGTACACTATTAGAGTTTCTAAGTTTATAATTTTATTATATAACTTGATAAAAAAAAAAATAAAAAACAAAAAAACAAAAAACAAAAAAACAAAACAAAACAAAAAAACTACCTTATAATCAGAGTTGCTAATATTATCGATAGTGAAAATAATTACCTTAAAAACAATATTATTTTTAATTGCTAATATTAAGGTATTTTATCGATATTTTTTATAGTTAAGGTAAGTTGATAATTTTATTAAGGTAAACTATAAACTATAAATAATTTCCCAGTTAGTATTAAGGAAGTTAAGTAGGAACAAAAGCAAAATGATATGTGAAATGAAAAAAAGAAAAAGTAAAAGCATACAGAAGATGATTGACTAGGCATTTGATATGCCAAGACCCTTTAAGATACATCGCCGACTTTCATCAGTTGTCTTCCAGATAAATTTTTGCGGAGTGTCTTGTTAGTCGTGGAATATAGGATATGTTGTTAAATTGAAAGAACCAGCTTAAAGGTGTTTACTATCTTCTATATAAATTATCAAATTATATTTTTGTATTAAAAAAAAAAAATGTTGATGAAAATGAACAGTTTTATGATGTTAAATGGATCAAGTAAAATTTTAAAGGTGGAAAATGATTTTATTATCTGACTATGCTATAGTTGTCTTCTCGTCAGGAGGGCATGTCATGCGAGATGTGGTTGGTCTTTACAGGAGGGCATGTCTTGTAGGACGTTTTGTTGTGACTTGACAGGAGGACAAGTTCTACAGAGTATATGATATCTATTGATGTTGTTGTCATTGTTGTTGTTGACGATGATGATTATCATCATAATATGATGGTTTATATCATATGTTGGCTCCTACCATTGGAAATATTAAATGACTCTAGCATTGATTGTAACCTTAGATTGCACAGATGGATAAGTTACAGTACCGTTATAACTCCCGGTCGTGAGATAAACGATCCTATGATTAGTAAGGAAGTATAGTATTTAATTATATAAACGTGAGTTGACTAATTGATTTAAATTTGGTTGTTCTATTATGATGATATTTTGTTAGGATTTTGATATTGACAAGTGAATGATTATATTTTGTTGAGATTTGAATACTGCCTTATATTCTATTTTGGAAAGTGGATTTTGATAAAAATACTTTATCCATAAAATATTTTTTGTATTATGAAGACAGTACATGGTGGCCGCTAAGTAAGCGCTGTCACTTTCACCGCAAGCGTACGGATCAAGTTTTAATATAGTGGACCTTTCGGTCGGGTATCGTATCCACAGGGATTGGTGTTGTTACTATCGAGTATTGCGATTGTCATAATCTAATTTTATCTAGGCGCTAAAAATGGAATTTAATTTAATACTAATATTAAACTAAAATACTAATTAAGTTAACTATACTATAAATACTAATTTGAGATTGTTTAGGAGAGTAGATTGCCTAGGGATTAACTTTATTTACTTAAATATGTTTGATTTTGTTTTAGTTAACATTAACGGCGTTCAGCGAATCCGACAATTTCGGTTCGTAAACTCCCTCGCCATCTCTTCCGAGTGTAAGATGGGGGAATACGTGACTTCGTGTCAACGCCGAAGTCCCCCTCCACGTCTTAACGACTCTAGGTCACGTGAGTCTCTCTCTAACGTCATCGATTGCACACTTTCTAACGCCCTCCCAGGTCGTTAGATTGTCGTGCTGTGTTAACCCTAGTCTGAATTCGGGGTTACCTCTCCCGAGTGTTAAACCCCGTATTCTCAATACATCTAAACTAACATATAATCATAGAAAACACGGAAACACAATCAACATACGAAGAACAACCAAGAACAAAACACAAATTCAACCAAAACTATATTTTCATAAATAATACGTTAATCCCTATTACAATCCATATTTAACTCATGGCCCTAACCATTTATACAATGTAAAACGAGCTAAACATACTTAACAACTACCAAAATGAAGAAAACAAAGAGAAGAAACGAGTGACATAGCCTATATCCGAAGAATTGGCGCTAGAACCGTCACACGATCGCTTCCCTTTTTATCCTCCACCTCGGGTTGAGAGCTCTTCCTCAAAAATCCCTAATCCTACTCCTAAAATATGGCCTAAGGCCTTAAGGGATGAAGATGGAGGAAGAGATGAGGAGATAAGGGATTTAAATTGGCCAAAATATCTCAAAATATCTAATAAATATCAAGGTTGTGCTGCAGGATTTTCGCCTAGGTGAAGTTACTGTAGGTTTATAATTTTGTTTTGGCTGTAACTTCTTCATCCGAACTCCGATTGAGGTGATTCAAAAACTTATGGAAAGATAAGAAAAATATATACAACTTTGAAGTTTTTAGTATTTCCAAAATCGGATTGCATCATAGTCCAAAATAGCCTTGGCGTTACAACACCTGTATTGGCTTTGCAGGTTTGGTGATCGCCTAGGCGAAGAAGTAGGCAGTGGACTTGAAAATATTTCTACTGGGGTTTCCACCTAGGCCGAGGAATTTCCTGCCTAGGCGGTAGGCTGTCAGTAGCCTTTTGTCATTCTCAGCATCTTCACTGCCTAGGCGGAGGTCTGGACGCTTAGGCGGTGGGCTTCCTTCATATTTTTACCTCCTTGCTTGTTTATCCTCCGTAACTTTGACTCACCTTCGGTTCGATCTCATCGTTTTCTCTCCAGCTTCCTATCGTTTTGCTCCATACACCTGATTTATACAAAAAGTATAAAAACATATTAAAACATATAAAAATAACTATAAACGTACTTGAAAACTAACAAATTCAGATTGGAAATACGTAGGTAATTTACATCTATCAGTACACCGATAAAATATTTAGATAGATATTGGTCTACTACTAGCAATAGGTAGAATCAGAGTGAGGATAATTGTCAAAACTGTTGGGGACTTTATGAAGTATTTGTATATACATGTTTTAGTATTGAATTTTTGAGATGAAATATCCTTTATGTGTTTGAAACGTATTTCTATATTTTAAATATAATTATGTAATTAAGACACATTTATATAGTTGTGACGTATTTGATTTTTATAATTCGACACATATTTATGTGTTTTGAGGTGTATTTATATGGTTGAGATGTATTTATGTGTTTTGAGATGTATTTATATGATTGAGACGTATTTAGATGTTTGAGACGTATTTTTATGTGATTGAGACGTATTTATGTGTTTTGGGACGTATTTATGTGTTGAGCCATATTCATGTGGTTCGAGACGTATTTATGTGGTTAACACGTATTTATGTGTTTCAAGAAATATTTATGTGGTTGACACGTATTTATGTGTTTCAAGACGTATTTATGTATTCTCAGATGTATTTATGTGTTTGGGATATATTTATGTGGTTGAGAGGTATTTATGTGTTTTCAGATGTATTTCAAAAAATTCGTTATTGGAAGTTTGGGTTGTGTTGACATTTTATGGAAATATTTACGAGATTATGAGATTATTGGAATTTTACTATGGATATTGGAAATAATTATTTTTAGTCTCACGGGGTAATCCATAAAGAATTTGAGTTATCTATTAGTTATGATGTTGGTTGCGAATATGTTGGCTTGAATGTTTAATAAAATGATAAATGCTAGTTATGAGATATGACAGTGGACTTGAAAAGTCATGCCAAGTGGAAAAATTATAGTGGTCATAGATCTGTTGGAATTGAGATAGACCTAATCCAAATAAGACTACCGTGATATTTTAATATATTTATTGGACATATATATTTATTGCTATTTGTGCTAAGTGTTACCGACAAAAATGCACCATGTCTGTATGTTGTTGGATATAATGTGGGCCACCACAAATACGGATGTGGCAATGTATGAGATGTATTTTGTCAGTTATGAATTGTGGGTGACTTTCGATTATGGGACCTTACATAGAGAACAATTGTTCTAGAATCGAGTGTGACTAACATGACCGTGTGGTGCAATTCTGAATTATTACTCTTTTGAACGAACTTTTGAGGACGAAATTTATTTAAGGGGGTATATTGTAATACCCCGAAAATTTATATTTTTGAAAATATTATCTTAGATAAGTTTAATATTTTTGGGTTATTTTGTATATTATGAAAATTTATAGTATAAATATATTTTTTATAATTTTTGGAGGTTAAATTTTAATTTTAAATTGACGTTTAAAAGTTTTAGGACTATTATGTTGTTTAAAATATGATTTTAAGAGTTTTGAGATATAATTAATATTTTTTTTTTATTTTCAGAGGGATTGTTAGTGTAAATAATAAAAATAATAATAATAATATATTAAAATGTGTTGTCTTCATTTAATGAAGACAACACATATTCGTGCATATATATAGTTGACACATGCACATGTATCAATATTATTATTATTATTATTATTATTATTATTATTAATAATAATAATAATAATAATAATATGATTTTATGTGTATATATATTAAGAAATTAAAAAAATAAAATAAAAATTATGGTGATAATACTTTGAATGTTTTTTGGGGTGAGAAAAGAAAATTTCTGATTTGGATTTCGGTTCGGATTTCAGGTAAAATTTCTAAATATTTTAATATTTGTATTTAATCTCTCTTGATTATGTGATTCATATGGAAGTTGTCGTTAATTTTGAATTGCTAGTTTTCGTGAAATATTTAGGATTATTATGTGAAAATTATGTGAGATACACGTTTTTGTATTTATTTGTGGTGTTAATTAGATACACGTATTAGAGGGGTTGAAATTCTACGCTCACAATCCCACAGTTTTGATTGCAGGGTTAGTGAGAATGAAATTGTGCCAAGAATTTTATTTGAATTACAATTTAATTTGTAATAGTTGTAAAATCTATGCGATAATTCGATAATTATAATTATCGCCATAGCTGTAAAATTTGTCAGATTTTCATAGAATGAAATATTGGTTATACAGTTTTAGTGTTGATTTTCTAATGGGAGAAACCGAGTGGCGGTCTTGGGAAATCAGGTTATTACACTAGGTTATCGATTTTTTCAGAAAAAAATATTTTAAAAGATCTAAGTAAATTTGATTCCAAAGACACGATCAAACCAAAAACTTTTTTTTTTTTTTTTTTTTGGCATTTTTCAAATTAAAGTGGGACAATTTTTTAGTTTTTTTTTAAATGTTTCCATGGTATGACATGTTATTAAATATTAAAGGATTTGACAAAAATAATCCCCGGTGGAGGAGAAGTTTAATGTCATGAATCTTAATATTA
Organism: Eucommia ulmoides; assembly: GCA_016647705.1. Taxonomy (NCBI): domain Eukaryota; kingdom Viridiplantae; phylum Streptophyta; class Magnoliopsida; order Garryales; family Eucommiaceae; genus Eucommia; species Eucommia ulmoides. The sequence goes on from CM028325.1 coordinate 16,395,139, forward strand.
GGCTAAGTTGACAATTTAATTTAGGTTGGTTTTAAGAAAAGAATATTTGAAAAGAAAAATATTTTTGAGGGCCTTTTTTATTTTTCTAAAGATCTTTTATTTTTTTTATCTTTTGTTTTTTAAAGAAAATATTTGAAGGCTCTCTTTCAAATTTTTTTTGTAAAGATATTTTTTTACTATTTTTTTTGAAAAAGAAAAATATTTTGTTTTTTTAAAAGAAAAGGACATAATAATTGTCGCAAATGTTTTCTTCATAAATAAAAATTCATTTTTTCAAAGTTTTCTTAAACCCTTGTTTAAAAAAAAAAAAAAAATTTCCGAAACCCAATTTTTTTTTTTTTTTTTTTTAAATTTTTTAAAGTAATTGCTTTTTTATTTTATTTTTAATCATTTTTATTCATCAATAAAAAAAACAAAAATTACTTTCTTAGTCTTTAATTTGTTTCCTGAAATAAAGGAAACTTCTGTTAAAAAAGAAGAAGAAAAAGTCATGTCTTAAGGGAAAGTTTTTTATTTAATTTTCTTTTTCTTTTTCTTTTAATACATAAGTTTTTTCCATCATAACTTGAACTAAAATCAAAACCCTTCCCCATGTACAAATTTGTCAGTTCTTCCATAATAGATAGGTGGTTTAAGAGGGATATATATATTATTATTTTTTTCTTTTTTTTTTTTGCTATTTTTTTTTTACTTGTTTTATTGTTTTCGTATGTGTTTTTAAGTTTGATTTCATTTGCATAACATAGTAAAAAAAGATAAGGGAAAAAGATTGTGTTAACTAACTAAATAAAACAAAACTTAGATTTAGTTTAATTTAAAATACTTAGACATGATTGGGTACTGTTTTCGAATGGGTGTCTTAGGGTGCCTAAAATCTTCCTCGAACATAACCAACCCCCAAACATAAAGAATACTATGGTTTTGACTTTTTTGAGTCAATTTTGGGCCATTTCAAAAAGTTTCTTTCTTTATTTTATTTCTTTAAACCCGGTGACCTAGTACACCTTTTCAAAAATCAATGCTTAGTGGCAACTCTAAGTTTTCATAAAACTTGGCCCAAGTAATTAGTTCAAAATCGACGCCTAGAAAACCCCCTTGAACTTGTTTTCTATTATTTTTTTTTCAAAATTAAAGCTTATCCAAAAGCATTTTTAAAAGGATAAGTTGTTTTAAAAAATGAACGGGATTCCGAATATAATACTAACACTCTGTTGATGTTGTCATTTGTGAACAATCTGGGGTGCGTCAATGACTATGAAGTATAAAGAATTAAAGTTGACACTTTAAATCTGCAAATATCTGTTGGAGTCATTTTTTACTTCAAAGTGTCAAAATGGAGGATGACACAACATTTCCAACAATTTTTGGAGATACTCTTAGAGGGTTACACTCAAGGGTAGAGGGAAAATGTTGGGTTGGGTGGGCAAGTGCTCCCTCAAAAAAATAAATTATTTCCTTATATTTTGAGTTAGTTTTTGTTAGTGTTCCAATTCATTCTAAATAATACCTATTATAATCATTTTATACCCATTTGTGCACCGAGTGGTTTAAAATTTAATCGTACATTATGTTTAAATTTTTTAAATAAAAAATATGTACTTTTGATCAAATTATTTAACTAATTTACTATAAATTAATTTAAAATATAAAATTATGGGTTTAAGTGTATTTTCATTCTTCTATCCTATCAAATTAAATAAATAAAATGTAAAAAATGAGTTTATGACTATGAAGTATAAAGAATTAAAGAGGACACTTCGAAGCTACAAATATTTGTTGGAGTCATTTTTGGCTTCCAAGGTGACAAAATGAAGGAGGACACAACTGTTGGAAATAATTATGAAAATACTATTTTTAATTAATATTATTTTCAATAAAGTTTTCTAAATATATGCCAAATGTATATACAATGAAATTATATTCATAAACGATAAAAAAAAATCAACTCTTTGTGACATTTGTTGTTGAATGTAACTTACATCAAATATTACAGATAGTAAAATAGTTCATAGCATATATTTCAGCAACTCAATACATGCGAAAGTAAACATTCGTGATTGTAAAATACATGAAAGCTGTAAATAAATAAAGTTATACTTACAGACCATTACCGATGACAATTCTAGAAATTTGTATTGATCGAGACCATCGTTTAACGATATTTTGTTGGAACTAATAGTATAATTTTAATTAATATAATTAGATATTAATTATTATTATTTTCAATAAAGATTTCAAAATATGTCACAAATATTCTAGAATACTAATAAACATTATAAAATTGTATTATTCAATAATAAATTAAAATACATGAAATCAGTAAAAAAATAAAATTATACTTACAATTATTTTTCAATGACAATTTCAGAAATTTATATCAATCGAGGTTATCATTTAACGATATTTCCTTAAAACAAATTTTGCTTTCGCTTAGGTGTTTACCGTTACTCAGGTGTTTGCTTCCCAAGATAGAAACGATCACAATCCTCCGATACTAGCACTCGAAATCGAAGGATACGACGAACAAAATAAGTGTTAAACTCTCTCTCAAGAATAAACTAATTAACATAGATTCAAGTGTATGCCATATGCTTTCATGTGTAAATGATAATGTAAATTTCTCTATTTATAGAGTAAGCAAATAAGTAACTCCAACACACCAAAAGTCTCTCTAAAGCCACTAAGAACAATTTAAAGCTACTAAGAATTATCACATGTAACTCCTTATTAAAAATGAGTTACAAATATGAAAAAAAAGTCTACTTTGGTTCGTAAAATTGCTAGAATAAATTTTTAAAAAATTTCTATAAAGAATTATCTTTACTTGGATCAATCCAAGTCTAAACCGGAACCCAAGACTCACGACCCGACCTGGGATCCGCAATCCAAAATGGATTATAAAAGTGGTTTAAGCATTTTTCATTAACCAATGTGAAATTACTCATTTTATATATTGCAATCAATTTCATGAAACTACATTGAAAGAAAATTTCCCATTCATATCTTAATGATTTTTGATAAATCAAAAGTTCGCATTTGTCTTCTCACTAAGACTAACTTATTGATATATAAACATATATCAATCAATAATTAAATCACATAAATAATTAGATTTAAAATAGTCTAAGAATTATTTTTGTCTAACAGTCCCCACATGAATGAAATTGACTGGATAAGCATGCATATGTAATATAGACACAAGAGAGATATAGCTCAATAAGAAAACAACTGAATCGAGATAGGTAGGTTTTCGCCTTGAACTTTCTTTAGTATGAATCTATCGAATTTACTCGGCCAACCAGTGAACATAATGTCTTGAATTGTTCGACCTTTGGTGTAAACCAAGACAATAGAAACCACACAATTGTCTCTAGACACTATTTGTTCTATGGCTACATTTATTTTGGCCGTGAACACCCTGGTTGTTTCTTAAGTGCTTTAGAAAATTTAGCCTTCTATTTCTCATGGAACTAGCCCAATTCACACCCATATAGATAATCTCCTTAGAAAATGTATTCGCTAATACTTTTCTTGATAATATCAAGTTCTATAAATCATCACACATATTTCAATTTTCACTATTTCATCCTAGGAATGGGTCATAGATATTAACTCTATGCAGTGCTACATGCAACCACCTTTATAATTCAGTTGTCTCTTTAAACCTAGATCTTGGGGTCTCCAGTCAATTAGGTTGGGTTGCCATTATGATGCATATTTCGTAATAGACTTAGCCTCATTTCCCTTGATGACCAGTTAACTCTCTCTTATGTTTGACCTTTGGTCAGTGGATCCGCAATGTTATCTTTTAACTTTATAAAGTTAATTTTGACAACCTCATTTCAAGTGTAACTATCTAATGGTATTGTGTCTCTAAGATATATATATATTGAGACTTATCATTATACACAACTTTGTGCCCTTTCAATAATTCGTTATCGATCATGACATAGATAAATTGTTGGCACAACATTATTTAAAAATAAATAAGTAAATATGAAAATTAGTTAATTTTTCACAAGATTTAATATGGACCTGCAAATTCATGTTTTCTTAAAGAATCTCAATAACGCCGCATTTTTTCCACATGTAATAACATATCAACCATAAGAAAACAATGGTATAACTTGACTTAGTAGTTATTATAAAATATTAGTCAAATTCTTTGATCTTGAATTTATTTGACTTCTCATTGTAAAATCATACATAAATTTATTGACAATATCACAATGTCAAATCACACATGTCATTACATTATACTTGTTATATTTCATGGATATTAAACATGGATAAACTTTATTTATTTCCATAAAACCATAAATATTTTGAGGTTACTTTTATATATTTTTCTTACTTCATGTAGGCTCAAGTTACCCCTAAGACACTTACTCTTGGATACAACTACACGTTGTATTAGTTGTTCGTTTAAAAGAACTTAACTCTCTTAATTTTACATCAAACATATATATATATATACAATAATGATGTATTGCATGATTTAATAATTGTGATCATATACACATTCTCATTCTTTAAGAAATCACCAATTTATCAAGACACCCCAATATTTTTAAGCATTTGTAGATTGGTCTCATACCTTTCTTAAAATTTATATGAGATGTTTTGGACAACCTCTTATGGAATACATATCCCCCCATAAGCTCTTGAATTATAAATAGAAGTATTAAAATAATTATTCTTCCTCTAATTTGCGCAAATCAATTTGGAGATTTCGTATTTCTTTCAATTAAACGAAAAGAAATTTACGTAAATTTGATGTTATACTCAAGAGTCACATTTATGACTTGAAAAATATTTTTGTATACCTTTTTTCAATCAATAAAATATTTTGAGTCATATTTGACTCCACACAAGTCTTACAATTATGACTTGAAATTTTTATTTCCATTACATTATATTATTGAGTCATTTTTTGACGAAACAATTAAATCTCATTTTTTAAAATAAAAGTTATTCTTCTAGACATATCTCATATATGTGACTGCATTAAATTGAAAGTTACATCTCATTAGCCTTATCAAAAAGTGATTCATATCTATCACGTTAGCCTAATAGATTAGTTGATGATTTTGTGTTTTGGTCACAACTCTCTTGTGCATTTTTTTGCACGATGTCCAAACTTGGCTCAAATGTAATAATCATATTTATTTATTTATTCAAATTTCTCTTTTGTTTAAGACTAGGGATTGAATCACATAATTAATTTCGTTTTTCATCATTTTTCTGCATTTCGCTTTGTTGGCTTTAGATTCTTTCCAAAAACATAGTGTTTATCCTCATTTTTGTTTTATATTTATTTTACTACAAAAATCACAACTCTATTTTGATATCATTTGGTGCCCAAGTTTGATTCACAATAATCTTCTTAATCGATAAATAAATCAAAGGACTTGAATATTTTTAATTACCAAGATATAATCATACAATAGATACGTAAAACATATAACACATAAAAATATGTTCTTCAAATTTATATATTTAATAAAGAATAATAAATAGTTTAACGCCACACATAAACATAAATAGTTCATACTAAAGACATCACATAAGTATAAAATTTGCATAGTAAATTTCAACATGAAACATTTACTACGCTATTATCAAAAAGACAAATATCTAGAAATCTCTACCTTTACACATATCACCTACACATGTATCAATTACTAATAATAACTACAAAAATTACTTTAAGAATGTTGGAACTAATGGTGAAAATACTAGTTTCAATTAATATAGTTGAATATTAATTAATATTATTTTCAATAAATATTTCTAAATATCTCATAAATATATTTATAATGAAATAATACTTATAAACAATAAAAAATAAAATCTTAATGAAATTTGTTGTTGAATGTAAAATAATACAAAAACATCAAACATTTCATAGCAAATATTTAGAAACCTAATACATGCGACAATAAACATTTTAGAACTTAGACTATACGACAGTGAATATTCTAGAACATTAATAAGCATTATAAAATTATACTCTTCAATAATAAATTAAAATACATAAAATCAGTAAATAAATAAGATTATATTTATAGTTCTTTACTAATGACAATATCATAAATTTATACCAATTGAGGATATCGTTTACGATATTTTCTTAAAGCAAATTGCGCCTCTGCTTAGGAGCTTACGGTTACTCAGACGTTTGCTTCCTAAGATACGACGATCACAATTCTCCGATACTAGCAACTTGAAATCAAAGAATACGGTGAGCAAAACAAGTCTTAAACTCTCTCTCAAGAATGAACTTATTAATATAGACTCAAGTGTATGTGTAGTGCATGATGTCCTATGTTTTCATACCTAAGTAATAACGCTAATTTCTCTATTTAAAGAGTAAACAAATGAATAACTCCAACATACAGAAAGTCCCATTTTAAAGTCACTAAGAACACTTTAAAGTCACTAAAAATTATCACATATAAATCCTTATTAAAAATGAGTTACAAATATAAAAAGACAAGTCTTGTTTAATTAAGAAACTTGCTAGAATTAATTTAAAAAAAATTCTAGAAAGAATTATCTCTACTTGGATTAGCCCAAGTCCAAACCCAAACCCAAACCCAAGACTCATGACCCTACACAAGATCCGCAATCAAAAATGGATTATAAAAGTGGTTTTAGTGTTTTGCATTAACCAATGTTGAATTACTCATTTTATATATTTTAATCAACTTCATTGGACTACATTGAAAGATAATTTATCATTCACGTATTAATGATTTTTGACAAATCAAAAGTTCGCGTTTGTTTACTCACTAAGACTAAAATATTGATACATAAACATATATCAATTAATAATTAAATCATATATATAATTAGGCCTAAAATAGTCAAAAAAATATTTTTTTCTAATAGTTTGAGTTAGTTTTTGTTAGTGTCCCAATTCATTCTAAATACCCCTTATAATCTTTTTATAGTCATTTGTGAACCTAGTGGTTTAAAAATTAATATTACACTATGTTTAAAATTTTTAAATAAAAAAATGAACTTTTCATCTAATTACTTAACTATTTTTCTACAAATTAATTTAAGTATATAAAAGAAAGGGTTCGAGTGCATTTTCATGCTTTTATTCTATCAAATTATATAAATAAAATGTAACAAAGAATTAAATAGGATACTTTAAAGCTACAAATATTTGTTGGAGTCATTGTTTGCTTCAAGGGCAGTGCTCCTTCAAAAAATAAAAAATAAAAAAAATTTATTACCATATATTTTGAGTTAGTTTTTGTTAGTGTCCCAATTCATTCTAAATAATACCCCTTATAATGTTTTTATAGTCATTTGTGCACCTAGTGGTTTAAAATTTAATCTTACAGTATGTTTAAATTTTTTAAATAAAAAAATGGTTAATTACACTTTACCCCTATGGTTAGGCCGTTTTCCACTTTGTCCCCTGTGGCATTTGTGTTACCACTTTGTCTCCTGTGGTTATATCTTTGTTACACTTTACTCGCCTTATCAACACTTTGTTCCTTGTGGTTATACCTATATCAAGTGGTAAAGTGTAACAAATCCTAACTACATGAGGGCAAAGTGGTGATGAAAATACCACATGAAGGCAAAGTGCAAAACTTCCTAACCAAAGGGGGTAAAGTATAATTAGCCCCCAAAAAATATACTTTTCATATAATTATTTAACTATTTTGCTATAAATTAATTTGAATATATAAAATTAAGAATTCGAGTGTATTTTCATTCTTCTATTCTATCAAATTACACAAATAAAAAATAAAAATTGAGTTTATGACTATGAAGTTTAAAGAATTAAGGAGGACACTTCGAAGCTACAAATATTGTTCGAACATATGAATTTTTAATTGTTTTTGTTAATAAAAGATAAGTGTCAAAACGTTTTCTCTCTTTTCTTTTATCCCACATTGCTTGGGAGAAGGGATCTAGAGGAGTATAATAGTGGATAGTTAGGATACTTGGGGTGGCCCCAAGGGGTACTCACATTTGGTGGAGAGGAGAAGAGTTACATCCCTATTGGTTTATCATACGAGCGCGCCGCCGCCGCTGTTTGTCCAGCCGAGCCGAGCGCGAGTGAAGTGAGGTGACACTTATATATATTTTGGATAAAATTTATTTAATAAACTATTAATTTTATGAATATGAACTGTTTCCAAAACGTTATGAACGTTTCCAAACACAAGGTTTAAAGTAGTTTTAACGTTATGAACGTTTCAAACATTACATAAATATTTGAATATTTTTAAAACATTAAATATTCTGGAGTTAAAGAGTTTCAAACGTTTTTTTGATTCAGTGGCCTATAAATACAAATATATTCTTCAGTTTTCAGTGGGACAGAAAAACAGAAACTGTTCTTCATCAATTTTTTCGATTGTACGATTTTTTTTATTTCGGTTTTCAAGTGGTATTCCGAGCAGTTTGTTCGTTTATTCGAACTGTGTGAAGGTGTTTAGTATTCAGGTCTTCTGCAGTACAAAAAAGGTCCTCGACAGAGGTGATTCTGGGCTGGTTTATCCTGGGGACGACGGGACTATTATACTGCTTGCACGATTCTTGGACAAAGCCGCGAAACGTCTTAAAGAGAGCAACCTAGTCTGCAACTCAACCCAAGAAAATTTGGTAACTTTGTTTTTTATTTTAATTGTGCAGCAACAATTTTAAGACGTTCTATTCTGCCGATTATCTGCTACGATGTCTACTGATCACGAATTTAAACAAGTCACTGTTGATCTCAACAAACCCTTTCGATTCGAAGGGTTTCATTTTAAAAGATGGAGAAAGAAAATGTTATTTTTTCTAACTATTGAAAAAGTAGCATATGTCTGTACAACCGAAAAACCTCAATTACCTAAAGATCCTACTGACGCTCAGATTAAGAAAGATAAGTCTTGGGATGAAAATGATTTTCGTTGTAAGAATTTCATTCTTAATGGTATGTCTGATGATCTGTATGATTATTACTGCTATAGTTTACTTGTTATAACTGTGGGAAGGCGGGCCATTTGGCTCGAAACTACCGGCAAAGACATCGTCCTGCTCCATAGGCAAATCTTACCGAGGACCAACTTATAGCTATGATTTTTGAAATCAATATAGTTGGTGGATCTGAAGGGTGGTGGGTAGACACTGGTGCTTCACGCCATGTCTGCTATGATCGTGCCATGTTCAAGTTTTATTCTGAAAGTGAAGATAAGAAAGTGTTGCTGGGTGATTCCCACTCCACTATTGTTGCTAGTTCTGGTGAGGTGGAATTAAAGTTTACTTCTAGAAAGATAGTCATCCTTAAAGATGTTCTGCATACTCCAGAGATGAGAAAGAATTTGGTTTCAGGTTATCTTCTTAATAAGGCGGGGTTTACTCAAACTATTGGGGCTGATTTGTACACCTTAACCAAAAATAATATTTTTCTTAGGAAGGGTTATGCAACTGATAGAATATTCAAACTAAATGTTGAAGTTAATAAAATTTCTTTTTCTGCTTATATGTTGTGTTCTTTTAATATTTGGCATGCTAGACTTTGTAACGTTAACAAACGCATTATTAAAAACTTAAGCATCTTAGAACTAATTCCTAAATTGTTTTTGAATGATTTTGAAAATTGTAAATTTTACAGTTAAGCCAAGATTACCAAAACACTTCATAAATCAGTACTAGAGAATTTGAACCTCTTGATTTGATACATTCTGACATTTGTGAATTTGATGGTGTCTTGACTAAGAATGATAAACGTTATTTTATTACATTTATGGATGATTGCTCTGATTACACTTTTGTTTATCTCATGAAATATAAAAGTGAAGCGTTTGATATGTTCAAATTATTTGTGACTGAGATTGAAAATCAATGCAATAAGAAAATTAAGAGGCTACGTAGTAATAGAGGAACCGAGTATGATTATGATATTTTCATTGACTTTTATAATTCTCATGGGATTATTCATGAAAAAAATGCACCGTATTCTCCTGAAATGAATGGTAAGGCTGAAAGGAAAAATAGATCTTTTGCTGAATTTGTAGTTGCTATTTTGCTTAACTCCGGTGCTGCTTCTTACTGGTGGGGTGAAATTTTATTGACGATTTTCTATGTGCTTAATAGAGTTCCCAAATCGAAAAGTAAAATTTCACCTTATGAAGTTTTCAAAAATAAGAAACCAAAATTGTCTTATTTTAAAACTTGGGGTTGTTTGGCATATGTTCGTATTCCTGATCCAAAAAGAAGAAACCTTGCCAGTAGAACTTATAAATGTATTTTTATTGGTTATGCGGTGAATAGCAAAACTCATAGATTTTATGATTTGAAAGTTCGAGTTATCTTTGAATTAAATGATGCTGATTTTTATGAATATAATTTTCCTTTCAAATTGAAGAATAGTTGGGGCCTGATATCTAGTAATGTACCTGTCATTAGGATTAATGAATGTGATAAGGAATTAGATATTGAACCTAGAAGGAGTAAACGGCCTCGTATTGCTAAGGATTTTGGTTTGGATTTCTTTGCATATACCTTAGAGGAGGATCTGCCCACTCTCCAAGAGGCATTGTCCTCTGTAGATGCCAATTTATGGCAAGAGGCTATAGATGATGAAATGGACTCTCTCGAGTCAAATAGAACTTGAAATTTAGTAGATTTACCTCCTGGTTGCAAAATAATAGGATGTAAATGGATTTTTAAGAAGAAATTGAAACCTGATGGAACCATTGATAAATATAAGGCTTGTCTCGTAGTCAAAGGGTTTAGATGAAGAGAGAATGTAGATTTCTTTGGTATTTTCTCACCTGTCTCTAGAATTACATTTATTCGTGTACTTTTATCACTTGCTGCAATTTATTATCTTGTTGTGCACCAAATGGATGTTAAAACTGCTTTTTTAAATGGTGAATTAGAAGAATAGATTTATATGGACCAACCTGAAGGATTTGTGATTCTTGGTCTAGAAAACAAAGTGTGCAAATTAGATAAATCTCTTTATGGTTTAAAACAAGCACCTAAGCAATGGCATGAGAAATTTGATAATCTTATTATTTCACATGGTTTAATAGTAAATGAAAGTGACAAATGCTTTAATTATAAATCTGAAAATGATGTTTGCACTACTATATATATTTATGTGGATGACTTGCTGATTTTTGGTTCCAATATTTATGTTGTGAATAATGTGAAATCCATGCTATGTGCTAATTTTGACATGAAAGATCTTGGTGAAGTAAGTGTAATCCTTGGTATTAAAATAACTAGGTCTAAACAGGGAATTTCTTTGGATCAATCTCATTATATAGAGAAAATTCTAAAGAAATACAATTATTTTGATTGTAAACCAGCATGTACCCCTTATGATTTTAGTGTAAAGTTGTTTAAGAACACTGGTGACGGTGTTAGACAATTTGAGTATGCGAGCATTATAGGCATTCTTCGATATGCCACTGATTGCACTAGACCCGATATAGTGTATACTGTGGGATTACTATGCAGGTTTACAAGCAGACCTAGTATTGAGCACTGGCTTGCTATTGATAGGATTATGAGATACCTAAAAAGAACTATGAACCTTGGATTATATTATCAGAAGTTTCCCGTTGTTCTGGAAGGATATAGCGATGCTGATTGGAACATGCTTTCAGACAACTCCAAGGCAACTAGCGACTATATATTTAGCATAGCTGATGGAGCTATTTCTTGGAAATCTAAGAAACAGACTATTTTGGCTCAATCTACTATGGAGTCTGAGATGATTGCACTAGCTTCAGCTAGCGAGGAAGCATGGTGGTTAAAAAGCCTACTTTTTGATACCCCTTTATGGGAGAGACCGATTCCAATTGTCTTGATCCATTGTGATAGTACCGCGGCTATTGCAAAGATTCAGAACCATTATTATAACGGAAAAATACGACAAATACGTCGCAAACACAGCATTATTAGAGAGTACATCTAGACAAGGTCTGTGAGAGTGGATCATGTACGGTCTGAAGATAACCTAGCCGATCCTTTGACGAAAGGATTAACTCCAGAAAAGGTTTACAAAACCTCGAAAGGAATGGGACTCAAGCCCATAGATTGACGAGTCATTTGTGAGGGAAACCCAACCTATAGACTGAAGATCCCAAGAAATAGGTTCAAAGGGTAATAAGAACTCATGAAGTGATATGAGAAGAATCATGTTATAATAATAATTTTGAGTTCTGTTCCATAAATGTGTTGTTTGAAGCATGATAACCTGAAGCGATAGAAGGTTGAGTTTTTATTAACTCTTAATGAGATCTATACTCTATTTGGAGTAGGTTACCTAGCTACAGGAGTACTCTTGATAGACTCACCTATGTGAATGTGGAAATGTGGCCACTTCCTATGGAATTTTGGGCAAAATTCTCTAGATCATTCACTTTACTAGGATATACGTGCATGACTGTAAAACACGGGCTTTTGAACTACACCCTGATAGGGTTGTGTGTGTGATGTTGTTAGAGATAGAGTTTAAAACTACGAGTTACTCTAGTATAATCTAAAGCATCTTCACTATGTAAAGGTTCAAGTCGACAAACACTTTTGCTTGTGCACAATCTTGTATTGTTTTATACTGCTCGATGAAAAATTATTTTTAAAAAAATTCAAGTGGGGGATTGTTGGAACATATGAATTTTTAATTGTTTTTGTTAATAAAAGACAAGTGTCAAAAAGTTTTCCCTTTTTTTTTCTTTATCCCACATTGCTTGGGAGAATGGGTCTAGAGGAGTATAATAGTGGATAGTTGGGATACTTAGGTTGTGCCCCAAGGGGTACCCACATTTTGTGGAGGGAAGAAGAGTTACATCCCTATTGGTTTACCACACGTGCGCGCCGCCGCCGTTCGTCCGGCTGAGCCAAGCGCGCGTAAAGTAAGGTGACACTTATATATATTTTGGATAAAATTTATTTAATAAACTATTAATTTTATGATTATGAACTGTTTCCAAAATGTTATGAACGTTTCCAAACACAAGGTTTAAAGGTATTTTAACGTTATGAACGTTTCCTTTCGTTAAGTAATTTTTTGAACGTTTCAAATGTTACATAAATATTTGAACATTTTAAAACATTAAATATTCTGGAGTTAAAGAGTTTCAAATATTTTTTGATTTAGTGGCCTATAAATACAAATGTTTTCTTCAGTTTTCAGTGGGACAGAAAAACAGAAACTGTTCTTCATCCATTTTTTTGATTTGTACAATTTTTTATTTTGGTTTTCAAGTGGTATTCCGAGCAGTTTATTTATTTATTCGACCTGTGTGAGGGTGTTTAGTATTTAGGTCTTCTGCAGTACAAAGAAGGTCATTGACAGAGGTGATTCTGGACTGTTTTATCCTGGAGACGATAGGTCTGTTATACTGCTTGCACGATTCTTGGGCAGAGCCGCGAAACATCTTAAAGAGAGCGACCTAGTCCGCGACTCAACCCAAGAAAATTTGGTAACTTTGTTCTTTATTTTAATCATGCAGCAGCAAATATCACTAGGAATCATTTTTCTCTTCAAATATGCCAAAATGGAGGATGACACAACATCTTCAACAACTGTTGGAGATACTTTTAGTGGGTGTCACTCATGGGCAAAGATAAAGTGTTTTTTTTGGGGAGGGGGGGGGGGGGGGGGGGGAAGTTCTCTCTCAAAAAATAAAAATAAGAATATTATTACCATATATTTTGAGTTAGTTTTTGTTAGTGTCCCAATTCATTCTAAATAATACCCCTTATAATCTTTTTATAGTCATTTTGTGCACCTAGTGATTTAAAATTTAATCTTACATTATGGTTTAATTTTTTAAATAAAAAAAATATATTTTTTATCTAATTATTTAACTATTTTTCAATGAATTAATTTAAATAAATAAATTTAAGGGTTTGAGTGTTTTTTATTCTTCTATTATATCAAATTACATAAATAAAATGTAAAAAATGAGTTTATGAGTATGAAGTATAAAAAATTAAAGATGACACTTAAAAACTATAAATATAGTGATTTTAACAATTGTATTAAAAAATTATTAAATTGTTTAAATTTTTTGATTATTTTTTGTGGATATTAATTATTCCAAGACTATTTATTGATTTGGTGGTTTTATGATTTGGAAGAAAATCTCATTTAATTTAGAGTTGTTAATGCTGCATATTTTAACTCATTAATGGTGCAAATTGGCCTTATAATGTTTCCTCATGTTTTAAAAAAATATTTGAATAATTTTTTGATTGAGTTATTTTTTGTTGAGTTGAGAGTGTCGTTCGTTCGGTGGTCGGTGATTGTTGTGGTTATCGATGGAGTGTGTGTCGTTGACAGTGATCATGAGTGTGTGTGTGTGTGATCGTCATTGTCAGGGTGTGAGTGTCGTCGGTAAGTGTGTGTGTGTGTGGTTTGATATGTGCTGACGATAATATGTGTGTGTGTGTTGCTTCGATGGTGTGTATTTGGTGTGAGGGTGTGCATGCGTGTCGTTAATTGTGTGTATGTGCTCTATTTTTCCGGTAGTGGGTCATCACCGTCTGTCTGTCATGGGTGTGGCGGTATGTTTCATGGGTGTGTTTTGTTTGTGTGTGTGTGTAGTATGGGTGTCGCCGCTGGTTGGCTGTATATATGATGGAAAAATGTGTTTACCTAAAGTTAGACGAATTTGTAACTTATATGGATCAAACAGTTTTGTGTGTGTGTGAAATTGATTGTGGATAAAGTCATTTGTTGTTTAGATGAAAATTGGTGTTGGGTCCGACTACGCCATAATATTTATTTGTTTGGCATAGTCCAGTAGAGTGACGATTATTTGCTTGGCATAGTCCAGCAGAGTGACGATTATCTGGTTGGCATAGTCCAACAGAGTGACGATTATCTTCTTGGCATAGTCCAACATAGTGACGATTATCTGTTTAGTATAGTCCAGTAGAGTGACGATTATCTATTTGGCATAATCCAGTAGAGTGACGATTATCTGCTTGGTATAGTCCGACAGAGTGATGATTTTCTGCAGAGTGAGTCCTGTAGAGTGGCGATTATCTCTTAGGAAAAGTCTGGCAGAGTGTGTACCCATCAGAAGTGCAAATCTTGTGGGTGGCTGCCCCTACCCTTGGGGATATATAAGGGCCCCGGCACTGGCTATTGCTATGGGTGGCACTAGTCGTACGAGTTACGACTACTAGTCACTGTAGTTGGCGTAGTTGTATAGGTTGCAGTACTGTCGTAACTCCCAATCGTGAGGTAAATGATCCTACGGTTAGCAAAAAATTATGTTATTTTATTATATATACGCGAGTTGATTTGTCGATTTGAAAACTGGTATTATGTTGAAAATATTTGGTTGAGATTTTGATGTTGACAGTGAGGTGGTGACATTTTGTTGAGATTTGGATATAGCCAGGTGTGGCTATATTTTATATTGGAAAGTGGATTTGGATGAAAATATTTGGGAAGTGGATTTTTATAAAAACTTGATCCATAAAATATTTTTATACTATGAAGACAGTATATCGATAAAAATAACTCAGTTGTATGTATTGGTCCACTACTAACATTAGGCGGAGTCAGAATGTGGGGACACTGGGATTTCATGGGGAAAGGATAATCTGAATTATCCTTGAGTCGATGAGTATTTTAGAAATTTATGGATATAATATTTTATATACAGTGATTATTGATTTTTTTTACGTATCGAATTTTCGTAGTTGGGACGTAATTATGTATTTCGATACATATTCATATGTGGTTATATGTTTGAGGCGTTTTTATGTGGATTGAGACATTTTTGAGGCGCTTGGCCTTGTCAGGGACTTGATTAAATGTGGAGACATGAAGAGAATTCTTATAGATGACTCGTTTGACGTATTTGATACGTATTGATGTGGTTGGGTGATATTTATGTGTTTTGAGAGACAATTATGTGATTTCGACGTATTGCAAAAAATTTATTATTTAATGTTAGACTGTGGTAATTTTTATAAAAACGGTGATGAGATTGTTGAAAATTTTGATATAGATATTGAGAATGATGATTTTTGTTCTAAAGGGCCAGTTCACGTGGAGTTAGGTTATCTGTTGCGTATGATATGTTGGTTGGGAGCATTCTTGGTTTAAATGTTGGATGGAAATATTGTTGCGAATTGGTTGACTAGAAATGTCGGATATAATGGATAAATGTTGGTTATGAGAAAAAAAAAATTACTGTCGGAATGAGATAAACCCAATCTATTGAGACTACCGTGATATTTTAAGGATATATTGTATTTATATTGTTATTGATTGTTATTTTTATTAGAGTAGTGCAGCGGAAGCAATTGGAAACATGAGATTCTTTGATAGTTAGTTATCTGTGCTAGGTGTTACCGACCAAAATGCACCCTGGTTGTTGGTTATTGGATATAATGTGGGCCACTGTGAATGAAAATATTGCGATGTGTGGAAATGATTTGACGGATTTGATAGTTACGAATTAAGGGTGACTTTCGGTTATGGGACCCTATATAGAAACCATTGTTCTAGAATCAAGTGTAACTAATATAACCAGGCAGTGCGAATCTGAAATATTATTGTTTTGATTGGAATTTTAATTACTATTGTTTTCAATGAAAATTTCGGGACAAAATTTCTTTTAGGAGAAAAGAGTTGTAAGACCTCGATTTTTATATACGAACAATTTTAGTTGCATTTTATAATATTTCAAAAATACCGGGGTGGATTTCGATATTATTTTTGTGAATTAAAATTTTAAGGGTTAAATCGTAATTTACATAAACATTAAAAATTGAGAATTAGGTTTAATTAATACTTAACCTAAAATAAATAGGGGCTTGGTGTAAATTATATATATATATATATATATGAAGAGTCGGTGAAATGAAGGGAGGAGAGAGAGGCTACGTAGCTGGCGCACACACACACACACACATACACACACACACACACACACATATACGGAGAAGAATCCAGAATCGAGGATAGAGAAAGAAAGAAAAAAAAAATAGGGGAGAAAGAGAGAAGGTTGTTCTGGGAGTGGGTTTCGATTGTTGTCGGCGGTGCGCTGTCCGTCGGCGGCGGTGGGTGTTGCATTGTGGGGTGTGTTGCGTTGACAGTGTTGTTCGTCCGGTGGTTGGTGATTGTTGCGGTTGTCGTCGGAGTGTGTGTCATCGACGGTGATCGTGAGCGTGTGTGTGTGATTGTCATTGTCAAGGTGTGGGTGTCGCCGATAAGTGTGTGTGTGTGTGTGGTTTGATGTGTATTGACGATAATATATGTGTGTGTATGTTGCTTCAATGGTGTGTATTTGGTGAGAGGGTGTGCATGCGTGTCGTTGATTGTGTGTATGTGCTCTGTTTTGCCAGCAGTGGGTTGTCGCCATCCGTCCATCATGGGTGTGGCAGTGTGTTTCATGGGTATGTTTTGTTTGTGTATGTGTGTAGTATGGGTGTTGCCGCTGGTTGGCTAAAAGGAAGTAGAAACAGAAAAAACGGAGAGAGAGAGAGAGAGAGCAGTGGGTGTGTGTGTGTTTTGCGTCGATTATGTGTGTGTCTGTTGTACGTGTGTGCGTGTGTTGTGCCATCGTTCGGTTGGTCCGACAGTGGTGGTTTAGTGTGGGTTTGTTGGTAGTTGGTGTGGAGGAGGATCGTCGGAGTTGGCAAGGAGAGAGAGAAAGAGAGAGAGAGAGAGAGGCGGATGAGCTCAGAAAACAGAGCAGAAAAATGAGGACCAACATCGCGACCGTGAGAAGTTAGTGTGCAATGGAGGAGGTGCGCCTCGGCGGTGGAAATCTCGCCTCGGCGGTGGCTGGTTAGTAAACGAAAACAGAAGCAGGAGAAAAAAGCGGGAGAAAGGAGTAAGAAAAAAAAAAAAAGAAGAAGGAGAAATTGCACAAACCACCCCACTAAAAACATAAATCTAATCTCGCGGCTGGTGGAAAATCCGGGAAAGGTAGAATTCATGTCACTCTTAATATATGCATTTAATTGTATTTAACTTTCTCGTGGGTAATTATGAAATTATTTAGTATATTGTTGCGATATTTTATCTGTCGAAATTATGTGAAATATGTTGGATGATGCGAGATTTACATGACGAGCATGCCCATGTGGTTTATGTGTTAAATTTATGTAACGAGCATGATTACATGGTTCTATGTGATAAATTAAATGTACGTATTAGAGGGGTTGGAGTTCTACTGAGCGTATCTCACAACCCCACAATGTTTGGTTGTAGGGACGGATGGGAGAAAACTCGAGAAAAGATTAATTAATTAAATTTCTAGTCGAAAAAAAAATTGTAATTTTTATTTATTGTTGTAATCGGCAAAAACGATAATTATAATTATCGTAGTTATTGTAAAATATTTCTCTCAATTTTAATATATTAAATATTTGGTGAATGAAATTGTTGAATATAATTGGTTGGATAAAAGGTTGGAAATTTAGTTTCAATATTTTGTTAAAATAAATGATTTAGAGGAATGAAATGGAAATATCTGGCTTAAGCAATAAAGTACTAAATTATTAGTTTTGTCGCCACTACCTATATAATCCGCGAACTAATAAATAAAAGGATTGGTTGGTGATTTGGTGGTATATAAATGGTGATTATTAGATTTAATAATTTCCGTCGTAAAATCGACAACTAAAATTATCGCCATTATTTATAAAATTTACCAAATGTTGTAGATTGGGAAATTTGATGAGTCGGTTTTAGGTTAGGAATTTCTCTATAGGAGAAGTCGTAGTAGCGGCCCTGGGAAACCAGGTCGTCACAATTTCTGTTCCCATCCCATGTAGTAGGATGGAAATGAGATGGGATGAGATGAGATGAGAATTCTGTTTCCTTCTTGGGAGTAGAATCGCGTTTGGTAACAATAATTTTTGTTTTTTGTTTTGGGAACAGAATCGCGTTTGGTAATGATTTTATCCTAAAATCAAGAATTATTTTTTTATTTTGGGAACAATTTTTTTTTTTTTTGGCCGCCGACGGTGGCTGGAAGGTGGTCGGATGGTGGCGGCGGCGGCTGGATGGTGGCAAGACTACAGCAGATGGTGGCCGGATGGCGACTGACCTTTTTAATTTTTGAGAATGGGCTGAGAATTTTAAGAAACAATTTTTTTTTGTTTCTCAAACCTTAAGAAAAAATAAACATAATTCCCATTTTAGAATGGGATGGGAATGGAAACAAAAAAAATGGGAGTGATTACCAAACACTATGCCCAATAAAAATCTGGGAATGAGATGAGAATTTTTGGGATAAGAGTGGTTACCAAACGGGGGCTTAGTGTTTCTGTTTGGTGTTTCTGTTACCAATTTTCAGTTTATCCTTCTATTTTTGTTTGTTTGTGGCCAAAATAACATGATTCAAATTTACATTTTCCTATGGCTATGAAGTGATGTTCATCTAGTTCCATGGGTTTAAATGCTAGATCTATTAATTTGAAAATTAAAGCTTGGATTTATTCGTTCCTTCTCTCGGGGAAATGGGAAAATTATTTCTTTTTGCATTCAATTTATTTATTATTGAATCTATTTTTTATTCTTTCTCATTAAAGCTGATGATCTTTATAAATTCTTCACATGAATTGTCCCTTACGGAACTGCTTCCCTCTTGGTGTTCCTCAACTGGATGGCATTTTTTTATTGATTCATATTGTTTTTTTTTTAAATTATTTTTTTGCAATTATTAAGAAATTTATTACTATTTTAACTTTGAAGGTGATCTTGATCAATGGTCAATTTCTTGGTCCTACACTTGATGTTGTTACTAATGACAATATTATTCTTAATGTCTTCAATAAGCTGGATCAATTGTTTCTCTTGGCATGGTTAGTCCTCTCTATTATTGATATGATTAGTGCCAAAATGAGCAAACAGAAGAATGAAGTGGTACTAAAGGTTTTCGATGAAATGTTAAAATGAAAAAAAGAACCAGAAAACAAAAAAAAAAAATGTAGTAGATCTTAGAACAGATTCAAAGAACAAAGCAGAAAATGGAAGAAATGGGAACATACGAAGCTTCAATGTGGGATTATTTTACTCTGAAAAAAAAAGAAGACATTATTTTACTCAACAAAAAGCTTCTCTAAATCAGCTTTCCATAACTAGATTTTCTTTCTGGATTGATTGTGTTACTTAGCTTTCGATGATAAGCCGGTGAAATTAATGGCTGCGGAAACAAAGATTTTTAGACCTCAAAGCATGGCAGCTCAGTGGCTCTATGTTCTCGAAGCAGTATGTTCTCTTGTCGAGGCATAATTCTTTGACTTCGCAACGACAGTGATGAGGGCTTCGATCTTTTGCGAAGTCTGGGCTTCTGAGTCGGTGTCCATCGGAATTTCTATCTCTGAATTGGTATGCTTCGGTAATCCAACATATTGTTGTTTCTTAATCTTGAGATTGATTTATGCGTAGCTTTATATATATATTTAGGTCTGCGTAGATCTAATTGCTTCTTCTTGTTGCATCCGATTGTTCATCTCAATCATTTAGTGTGTTGATGTTTTGTATGCAATTACTATTTCTTTGTTAATCATTCGTGCAGTTGGCTCAAGGGAGGTTGGATTCAAAAACATATTCTTCTCAATTTTTGCTAAAGATTTTTTTTTCTTCTATACTTGATTAATGTGAAAGGTTTTGTAGTTGATGGGGTGATGGTGGAAGTATCAAGTGACTGGATACAGAATCTCAAATGAGATAGATGCCCGCATATATTTTAGGAAAAAGTATATTGTTATTGCTTCAGTGAAAGTTTCGTTCCTTTCAATATTTTGGTATGTAATATATGCTAAATTTCTTGATTCCTTATAAAGATGGTTTGAAGTTATACTTCGTGATACGTGATTGGTGTATCTTCATCACTGTTCGTTATCCTATTGTGGTAGTTGGCTGTGAATTTATAGTTGTACTATTATTATAGTAAATATGTTTTTTTTGTTGTTCTAACTCTATTCTATGTATTCTTATTATGTACTTGGAAAAATATAGGACAGAGTTCTACCTAATTATGCTCTATAATTGTTGTTACAATTAATTGTAGTAATAATAATTTATTTAATTAAAGTTTGTGGCAAGTGTGTTTGTGTTTTTTTTTTTTTTTTGGGGGGGGGGGGGGGGAGGGGGGCATTCTCCCTTTCTAAGATGATGGATCGCCTGTAGGCTCTTAAATGATTTGACAAATTGGTTGCGCTTTTGTGAGAGGGTTTTAAGCCTTTTTTGCTTCAATTCAGGAGTGGCAAGGCATTCATCATATATTATTAATTCCTCATACGGTATTGAATAGTTTTAATGAAGAATATCGAAATTTGAATAATTTTTATGTTCACAATAAAAAACAATTATGACTATATAATTCAATAAAAATAAAATTTAAAGATGTAGTAATTAGGGTTTTAACATTTACCTATTTAACAGTTAATAATTGGTATAAGGCTTGATTGGGTAATTTATGTAAATTTTTTCGTTTTTTATTTAATTTTTGTCATAATAGAGGTCAGTCTTTTGCAATTTATTTTTCTTCTTGCGAATTATGGGAGCGTCTAAACCTGAAGGAGCAAATCTCATTTTCTTTAAGGGTTCAAGCGGCGTACAAGGAATTTAAGAATTATGTGGATTTGAGGATTATATTAAAAAATGTGGCAACTAAAAGAAAATACAAGTGATTTATTTAGATTTGGCTTCTCCTTTCTATACTCCTTTTATATTTCTTAAGTTGTCTAAGTTTTTTTTGTTCTTTTGTACATACTTAATTAGTGTATTCTTAATTATTTTAAATAAAAATTGGTTGTTTGATTTTAGAAATTTATATTCTATTCTAAAATCTATTATTTTTTCATTTTAATTTTTGTCGACGAAACATGTTCCAATATCTAGATTATTCATGTCTAATTTAATTATTAATTATTTATTTATTTATAATTTTTAGGTTCGTTTGGATTTTTTCAAGTTTTAGTTTTAAACAATGGATGATATCTTTGTTTTAATGAACACAAATGACTATCCAAACTCTCTTATCTTCAAGTCTAGAGAAAACAATATTTGAGGTTTCTATTAAGTTTCGATGCATCATTTTGTTCTTATACATATGGAAAATAAATTATTCATCTGTGACGTTTTTTTTTTTTTTTTTTTTTTTTTTTTTTTTTTTTTTTATCATTCTGTGTGTTTGGATTTATTTTTGTGGCTCTTACTTCCTTACTTATTTAATTAAGAAATTTTTAAATTCAGTTGTGAACTTCATATGTTAATGCCTATTTTGAAATGAATCATATACTTTAACACCCGTGCCTTCAGGCACGGGTTATACACTAGTAAAAGATAAGGAGGGTCATTTTTATAATTACAATTAAAAAATTTAGTATTTAAGATTTGAAAAGGGATTGTAACTTGTTTAGTATACTTATAAAAAATACAGTTGTAGAAAAGGAGAATCACGAAATGTATATTTCGTGAACATTTGTTCAGAAAAATTAAAATACTACTAAATTATTAAAATAAATATTGGGTAACTTTATATGATCTTTTTGAAAGGAGAAGCATGCCGAAAAAGTGAGACCCAACTAAACATTGTCAAAATTTAGTTCAAATTAGTTCTTGTATCTGCAACTAACCCCTCCAAATTGGAGTCCAATTCCAGACATATTTTTTTCCTGCAATTTTATCAAGCACTTCTCCAATAGGCTCTAGATACCAACGTAAAAAACACGAACACTTATCTTAGGTTAGTTGTACCCATATCGGATACATGAACACGTGTCAAATACAACATTCCATGGATGTGTATTAAACATGTATGCTCCAAGTGTCTTATAAAATGAGAATACCTAGACGTATCGAGAACGTATCTCGACGTATTAGAGATGTATCATGGGTATATGTGAGATATATCAAAAACACTAATTTTCATTTTTCCTAAGCTTAGTTTGATATTTTATATTTTATATAATGTTTGTGCTTAAAAAAAGTATATTATATGTAATTTTTGTAAATATTTTTCTTAATATACTTTATCTATTCATGACTATTGTTATTTCAAATAAAAAATATGTGAAATTATATAAAAAGTTAATTGTTATTAGGTGTGTCTAAGACGTATACTGGTGTAACGACCCGGTTTCCCAGAGTCGCCACCCGATTTTTCCCTTTTTATTTTTACGGAAAAGTAGAGGTAAAGGCAAAACACTCCATCATCACGCTTCCGCTGCGCCACTATGATAAATAAAATAATAATAGATGTTACCTTGACTTACTATCACCCAATCAATAATAAATATATATAAACTAATTATCAACTGACATAAATTAAATATTTATTAATTTAAAAGACAACTATACACATGCAACTTTTCAGTAACACGACAAAAGTTTGAACCACTGATTTCCAAAAACTGCCCTGACAACCTACTCCCTCACTTTATCTAATGTTAGTAGTGTACCCGTCTCTGACTGGAGTACCTGTGACAAAATATTTTATTGGTGTCCTGTCTTCATAATATAAAAATAATTTATAAATTAAGTATATTTATCAAAACCACTTTCTAAAATAGAATATAGTCACGATGATATTTTCCAAAACAAAATATAACCACACTGAACAGTATCAAAATTCACAGATATCATCAAAATATACCAACTGAATATATATCAATCAATTAAATTATTTTTATATAATAAAATACCTGAAATATATACTTCCTTACTAGCCATAGGATCGTTTCACCTCACGATTGAGAGTTATAACGGTACCGTAACCTATACCAATGTGCAATCTAAGGTTTCCATTAGTGTTAGGGCTATTCAATATCTCAACTAGTAGAAGCCAACACGTGGTATAAGCCACTATATCAAGATGATAACCATTATCGTCAATAACAAGAACAACAACAACAACAACAGTAACGACAACAACAACCCCCTATAGGACTTGTCATCCTGTTAGGTGACAACACAATGTCCTTCAAGATATGCCATCCAGTTAGGATCAAAAACATCCCGTAGGACATGCTCTTTTGTCAGGACCACACTATGGCATAGTCGGATAATAATAAAAATAACTTTTCACAATCAACTTTTATCTTGATCCATCTAAAGTTATAAAATTGTTCAATTTATTAAATATTTTATTTTTCACAACTTAGTATGAAAATATAATTTGACAATTTACATAGAAGATAGTACACTCACCTAAAAAATTACGCTGCTAATAGGTTATCGTCGAAATATTGCCGTAGTCGACGTGGCCTGTGAACCTAACAATGACAAGGCCTACACTAATAATTTTATTTAAATAAATCTAATATGCAATGTAATGCGTGACACTAAAAATTCCATTTTTTCCATTCCTAAATTATACGAAATTTATTAAACGTCTCATTTCTTACGTCAATGTTAACTGTAAAAAAATTATTATGACAATAATTACAAAGTTTTTCTAATTAATAATTTAATCTATAGAAAATATTAATCAATTATTAATAATAATTATTAGTCAACGAAATACAAAAAATATTAGTTTTTTAAAATTGGTAATTTATTTTAAATTAAATTCATAGTAATTAAATATATCTTCATATACATATATAAACAAATTATATATATCAAATCCCAAATATCCATATTTTTCATATATATATATATATATATATAGATGTGAACACGTATCGTACCAATTTAAAATAGAGAAAATATTAATTATATCTCAAAATTCTTAAAATTATATTTAATATAACATATTAATTTCAATTTTTTTAAAAGTCAAAATTAAAATTAACATTTAACCCCTAAAGTTTTTGAAACAAAATTATTAAATACAATAATGACCCTAAAGTTTTCAAAGTGAAGATTAAATAACACAATAAACCTCATTATTTTCTAAATAATCTAAAATGCAATATATGCACACGCGAACTTGGGTTTTACAACTTGAGTCCTTTTTTTTTTCTTCTAGAAATTCGTTGTATCTCTGTGTTCGGGTTGTATCAAATACGACATGTGTGTCGACATCGGTACTTTCTAGATGTCAACATTTTGCATACAAATCGATCAAAGAAATACGAATTCCTTGGAAAAGCATGCATAACATCGAAAACAAAAAGATTTGGACGACTGAAATAGGGTGGATGGTTTGTTAACAAATTGCAAAAGTTAGTAATTGAAAAAGAGAAAAGAACTACACCAAATTAATGTCAAATCTGCATTTAAACATCTTAAATGTAACAAAAGTGGGTTGGTTTTCATTTTAGCATTGTTTAACCTAGAGGAAACTTGTAGAGACAATGAGTTCCAAAAATAATGTTGGAAATAATGGTGAAAAAATTAATTTTAATTAATATAATTAAATATTAATTAATATTATTATTCAATAATATTTTCTAAATATGTCACAAATTTATTTACAATTAAATAATATTCATAAATAATAAAATTCAACTCTTGGTGAAGTTTGTTTTTGAATGTATTACTTATAGTAAATATTATAGAGCATAGAACAATTGACAATAATTATTGCCGAAATTGAGTACATTCGACAGTAAATATTTCATAACATAAAATTTGCAACAGTGCATACTCTAGAACATTAACAAACATTACAAAATTTTATTCTTAACAATAAATTAAAATACATGAAATCTGTAAATAAATAAAATTAACTTGCAGTCCTTTACCGATGATAATCTTAAAAATTTATACTGATCTAGACTATCATTTAAAGATATTTCTTAAAGCAAATTTCATGTCCGCTTAGATGCTTATGGTTACTCAAGTATTTGCTTCCAGGATATAATGATCACAATTCTCCGATACTAACACTTGAAATCAAAGTATCCAAGGAGCAAAACAAATGTTGAAGGCTCTTTCAAGAATAAACTAATATAGACTCAAAGTGTATTTGTAATGCAAGATGTTCAAAGTTTCATAATTAAATGATAATGCAAATTTATCTATTTATAGAGTAAATAAATAAGTAACTCCAATATACTAAAAGTCTCACTTTAAAGTCACTAAAAACACTTTAAAGCCACTAAAAATTATCATAAGCAACTCCTCATTAAAAATAAGTTCCAAATATGAAGAGACAAGTCTTGTTTGATTAGAAAAATTATTAGAATCAATTTAAAGAAAATTCTGAAAAAATTTCTCTCTAGTTAGATCAACCCAAGTCCAAACCTAAACCTACAACCCATGACCTGACCCAAGTCTGCAATCCAAAATGGATTATAAAAGTGGTTTAAGTGTCTTTCATAACCAATGTGGAATTACTCATTGTACATACTTCAATCAATTTCATGAGACTACTTTAAAAGATAATTTCTCATTTACATCATAATGATTTTTAACAATTCAAAAGTTTACATTCTTCTTCTCAAAATTTATTTTTTGTCTAACAATCCCCCATATGAATGAAATTGACTGGATAAACATGCATATGTAATGTAGATACAAGAGAGGGAAATAGCTCAATAAGAAGACCATTGTGTTGAGATAAGTAGTTTTTGACCTTAAACATTCCCTAGTGAGAATCTATCGAATTTACTTGGCCATCCAGTGAACATGAAGTCTTGAATTGTTCAGCTTTTGGTGTAAACTAAGATAATAGAAAACACACATTTGCCTCTAGACATTGTTTGTTCTATAAAATTTTGGCCCTGAACACCCTGGTTATTTCGTGAGTGCTCTACAGAATTTAGCCTTCTCATTCTCATGAAATCGACTCAGTTCACACTTATATAGATGATCTCCTCAAAAAATATATACGCTAATACTTTTCTTAATAATATTATTTTTTATGAATCATCAAACATATTTCAATCATCATTGTTTCATCCTAGAAATGGATAATAGATATTAACTCAACGCAATGATACACGCAGTGACCTTCATAATTCGGTTTTCCCTTTGAAACTAGATCTTGAGATCTCCAGTTATGTAGGTTGGGTTGTCATTATGATGATTATTTTGTTATAGGTGTAGCCTCATTTTCCTCAATGATTAGTTAACTCTCTCTCATATTTGACCTTTGGTCAATGAATCCGCAACATTATCTTTTGAATTTATGAAGTCAATTTTGACAACCTCATTTTGAGAGTAACTTTCTAATTGTACTGTTTCTCTCTCTCTCTCTCTCCCCTCCCCCCCCCCCACACACATATATATATATATATATGTTAGGACTTACCGTTATGTAAAACCTTGTGCCTATCATGACATTGCTAAATTGTTATACAAGTTTTACCCATATTAAAAAATTTCTTTTAATAAATGTAAAAGCTATTTTGATTTTTCACATGCTTATCATATATTCACATTTTTTTAGTGGATCTCAATAATATTTTTTTTCTCCTACACATGTAAAGGTATATCAACCATAAGCAAATAATGGTATAACTTGATTAGTAGTTTTTATAAAATACTAGTCAAATTCTTTGATCTTGAATTTGTTTGATTTCACATTGTCAAATCATACATAAATTTATTTGACAACATCACAGTGTCAATTTACACATATCATTATATAGTCATTAGAATTTACCTACATTAAACAAGTCAACAAACTTTAGCTCAATTTACTCCTAAGACACTTAGTCTTCGATACTACTAGATATAGTACACTTAGTCTTCGATACTACTAGATGTAGTATTATTTGTAAAAGAACTTAACTCTATTAGTTTTACGTAAAATATATGTACAAGAATGATGTATTTTATGATTTAATAATTGTGATGATTCACACAATCTCAATTTTAATTTCATCATTTAAAAAAAAATACCAATTTATCAAGACACTCCAACATTTTTAAGTATTTGTAGATTGTCATCATACCTTTCTAAAATTTATATAAAATGTTTTGAACAACCTCTTATGGAATACATATCCCCCACAAGTTTTTAAATTATCAATAGAAATATTAAAATATTTTTTCTCTCTATTAGCCCAAGTTAATTAAAAATTTAGCAATGCAAAACATCCAAATGCTCAATAATAAAACAAAACAAAACATTATTTTTATTAATATTATCATATTACATGATGCATTAAAAATTTATTCTTCGAGATATTTCTAATATGTGTAGAATCCATTAAACCAAAAGATGCATCTCATTAATCTTATGAAAAAGATTATCCACTTCTGTCACATTAGTCTGATAGATAGATTTCTGAAGTTTTCCTGTCACAACTCTTTTGTGACATTCTTGAGCATGATATCCTAATTTGCCACAAACGTAACAGTTACCTTTGAACTTTATATTCAAATCCTCTTTAAAGCCATCACTTAGGCCTAAATCATAATGTTTTCATTTTTTTATCAATCATTCGAGACTCCACCACATTAGCTTTAGATTTTATAGTTAGAAAATCTATTCTCTTTTCGACAAACCGATACTCTTCCTCTATTCTCAATTTTAAGATAAGATAAGATAATTTTTTTTGAAGTCACTCCAAGAGAAATGTAATTTTTCAATACTAGTTGCCACTTGGAATGATTCACTTAGGGTCATTCTCTCTACATGAATATCAGGCAAAATCACTTGAAGTTCCTCAGCCTGACTGACTACTGTATTTTAATCCATCATTTTATAGTCTAAGAATTTCCCAACCACAAACTTCTTAATGCCAGTACCCTCTGTTTTGTATTTCTTTTCAAGTGATTGCCACAACTTTTTTGATGTTTTAACTGAAAAATATACACTATAAAGTGTATTATTCAATCCATTCAAACTATAATCAATTTGTGTATCAGCATCCCCAATCATAGACGGAGCATCCTTTCGTCGGACTCTAGCAAGATTTAATGTTGTAATTAAAATAACATTTTCTGTTGTCATCTCTTAAAATAAGTTATGTTAAACTTCTTTGGTTTCTCCCCATGATATATATATATATATATATATATATATATATATATATATTGCTACCACCACATACCATATTGACATGTATTAGTAATAATACCACAAAATTTAATTTAAGTTTGTTAAAAATAATGGTGAAAATATTAATTTTAATAATGTAATTAAATATTAATATTATTATTCAATAATAGTTTCTAAATATGTCACAAATATATGTACAATGAAATAATACTCATAAACATAAAATGAAACTCTTGGTGAAATTTATTGTTGAATATAACTTATTGTAAATATTACAGAACACATAACAATTGACTACAAGTGTTGCCGAAACCAGGTACATGCGACAGTAAATATTTCAAAACATAAAATTTGCTGCACTGAATATTCTAGAACATTAACAAATATTACAAAAATTATATTCTTCAACAATAAATTAAAGGATTTTTTAGAGAAAGACTCAATTTTAGACAATAATTTGGAATAGGTCCCATGAACCATGACCCAACACAACAAAACACCTTAACATTATTTTTATTTAAGAATACCCCAAACAAAAATACACGTGGCACTTTTTTCCCAATTACTTTCCCCATTTTTTTCCCCTTTCTTTTCTCATCCTCTAATAGGCCCCCTCTCTCTCTCTCTCTCTCTCTATCTCATTCTCTTCCCTCTTTCTTTGACACACACCTTCTCCTATTTCCCTCTAGTGGGCCCTCCTCACTCTCTCATTCTCTCTTCTCTCGTATTTTCTCCCATCTCTCTCTCTCTCTCTCTCTCTCTCTATATATATATATATATTTCGTATTCTTTTTTTCCTTCTTCCTTTTTTTTTTGTTTTTTTATTTTTATTTTTTTGTTTTATTTTTTTTCAAAATAAAATAAAATAAATAAAGTAAATTTGAATGTAAAATTAAAAATTTGGAAAGAAAACAGTCAAAATGTTGTGTCTATAAATCGTATTGGTGGAATGAATTTTGTAGAAAATTGAATTTGAATTTTACTTCATTGATAGCGAAAATGTGCCTTTACTACATATATAACAAATATTACTGCATAAAAACTATTATCGCGTTCAATGTTTAATGCTTATTGTACAACAATAATCGTACAATAACTATTAAAATTTGCGTTCAATTTTTGTGTAAAACATATAATTATTTGTGATTAATTACTGTACAACAATAATGGTAATGAGAGATTGATTTTGCAGAAAATTGAATTTTGAATTTTGGTTTGAAAATGTGATGTTAATATTTCTAAAATTTTAATGTCCCAGTTTTAGTCTCGGTTTGATTGATCGATGAGCCCTCCATTCCCTTGATTCTGGTTCACAAGCACATACAAAATTTCATGTACTAACATTGTATTGCAACAATTTTTATGCAGTATTGACACACGACGAACGATAATGAGTGTGGATTTCATATGAAACCAATAATATTTAGTATACAATGATTTTTACTCAAATGAGATTTTTACTCCAATGTAGCAAAATTCCAAATCACGAATAACACTATCAATGCATATAGAACCCTCAAATTGCTTTCAACAATCCAAAAAAATGGTTGAAATTATCAAAACCAAATAAAAAATTAACAAATTCGACAAACAAAATCCAAGAACAAACTCGATTAACCCTAGACTAATCATCGCAATGCCGTGTCTTTTTTCAAAAATTGTTGTGCAACAATCTTTTCAAAACATAACAACCATCTCATTCACTAAGAAGACGTAGAGTACATCAATGTAGTAAACCAGATTTCCATCCATCATTTTAAAAGGATTTTTCTACAAGTAGAAATTTAAAATTAGAAGGCAAACAATATATACACTTTAATTCTTTGACATAATGTTTTGTGTCCAACAATTTTTTGTGAAAAAGAGGGGAATAAGTGCAGCAATATTTTCAAAATTTCAAAAGAATAAAGTCTTCCTTTTTTTACAAATGAACCCACATGTTTTTCAAAAAGTTCACAAGAATAAGTGCAACAATTCTCAACTTGAATAAGTGCAACAATTACCAATAAGTGTAGCAAAAATTTCACAAAATACAAGAATCGATTTTTAAACAAAAAAATTGAGGCGAAACCCTAGTCTAACCTTAGTTGTCGTCGCCGTCATCGTACTGGCTAATCCACCAGTTGCCGTCGTCGCACCAACTGAACCACCTTTCACGTTCACCGTTGCCATCGTCGTACCTGTGAAACCCCAGACTTACTGTGACTGTATCGTCACGAAGAACCGATTGCAAGAATCCAATGTATGCTCAAGCTCACTATAGATTCACCTGGGCAATCTCACCATCGCGAAGAACCTTACAGTTGGCCAATTGATTGCTCAAGCCTCTAACCATGGAAGTTTTATATGTTCTTCCACTAAATTTTGAGTTACAATACATAACAAACCCATGCGCCTATATAATGAGTGAAACACACTTTTTATAATGAGATTCTTAATAAATAAAATAGGGGTGTTGAAGGTTTCTTGGAATAAACATTTGGCCTTGGGGACCAATATAAAAAACCCTAAATGGAAATACATAAAATCAGTAAATAAATAAAATTGTACTTATAATCCTTTACCGATGAAAATCTCAAATATTTATATCAATCGAGACTATCGTTTAACGATATTTCCTTAAAGCAAAATTTTCCTTCGCTTAGGTGCTTCTGGTTACTCAGACGTTTTTTTTCTCATGATACAACGATCACAATCCTTCAATACTAGCACTTGAAATCAAAGGATCCGGCGAACAAAATAAGGGTTGAACTCTCTCTCAAGAATAAATTAACATAGACTCAAATGTGTAATGCAAGATGTTCTAAGTTTCATGCCTAAAAGATAATACAAACTTCTCTATTTATAGAGTAAACAAATAAGTAACTCAAACACACTAAAAGTCTCGCTTTAAAGCCATTAAGAACAATTTAAAGCCACAAAGAATTATCATATATAACTCCTTATTAAAAATGAGTTAGAAATATAAAAAGACAAATCTTATTTGGAACTAGAATCAATTTAAAAAAAAAAATTCTAAAAAAATTTATTTTTATTTGGATCGACCAAGTCCGAACCCAAACCCACGACCCATGACCCAACCTGGGTCATCAATCCCAAATGTATTATAAAAGTGGTTTAAGTGTCTTTCATAACCAATATGAAATTACTTATTTTACACACTTCAATCAATTTCATGGAACAAGTTTAAAATACAATTTCTCATTCACATCATAACTATTATTAACAAATCAAAAGTTCACATTATTCTTCTCAAAAATTATTTTTGTCTAACAAATAAAGACAACAATTGCCATGTTAGTGTTTGAGTAGTAGCAATCACATACAACAGAGTGCAGCAACTCAAAGCACATTCAATTGAGTGAACCAAACTACGGATAGAGATTGCATATTTATATGAATCAAATAAGGACAATAAAATGGAATTTTGACATATAGGTGTTAGCGACATATAACACTAAGCTCATAAGCTCATGACTCTTCGAATTTGTTATGTCATTGGTCCAGGTGTATCGATTGGACGGTAGAGATAGTGGAAGGGGGTAAAGCGTTCTCATTACCTTCAACAGGTCAAATGCGCGACTAGAATACTAACCAGAGAAATCACTCACACCAACGAAAAATTAATTGAATCAAGATTGCACATAAACATGCATTTAAAATCACTAAAGTAAGGTTGCATCTGAATTTAAAGCACAATTAAATAAGAGGGTGAAATGAGAGAAATTATGAGGAAGCACGCAAGGCCTTCGGAGAGCTCTCATTCATCTGCCTTAAAGCTTCCACTTTTAGTGTTCTTATTAATTTTTTTTTTTAAATATATATTAATATTTTAAAATACCTTTTAAGAGAATGGAAATGAATAAATTTCGACAATATTATTATAGTTGATTAAGTTGATTGTGAAGTTGATAGCCAGCCGATCGAGAGGAAAAAGTGTCCAATTTTGTAAAATGACAAAATGGAAAGTTGGTACGCAAGTGATATCACGTCAAAATCGAATCACAACTTTATCCATCCATTTTAACAATTTTTCGGAAAAAAAAAGGTACCAACCAAACTATTTTTACCAATTTAAAGTTAACATTATTTTATTCTAAACTTGAAATACCATATAGAATGGTTACTGGTGGTTACGGATGGTCATGGGCCTGAGGGCCCATCAAGTTTGCCCACTCTTTTTTAGGGTGTGGGTTTGTGTTTTGAGTCTATGGGCCGGACTTGGGCTTGACTATTTTCTTTTAGGGCCGGCCCGGTCCGATCATTAAAAAAATTAATAAATTATATATATATATATATATATTAATTTACACGTGAAAATATTGTGATTTACATGTTAGATTTTTTATTTATTTGATATTATTATACTCTATGTTAATTAATTATAAAAAAAAAAAAAAAATGGTTTAGATTGCAGTGTTTAGCTATAAGGCTTTAGCAGAATATTAAATATGTGTTTAATAAGTGTGTTTTGTTCTGAATTGGATTACATTTTTTTTTTTGGTTAATTATAAAAAAAATTATATTTTTCAATTCTGTTATATTTTTTGTATTTTTTTTAAATTAAAAAAAATTATAGGGCCGGGTTGTGGGCTTAGGTTATTTTTATAGGGCCGAGCTTGAGTATGGAATTAAGGCCCGACCATAGGGTCAGGCCGGACTTGGGCCTAGCAATTTTTCGTAATACCTTAATCTAAGCCTGCCCAAACCCGGCCCGGCCCGGCCCATGACTATCCCTACTAATGGTAGGTTTAGTTGATGTGTAAAAAAAAAATAATAATAATATTTTTATTCATTGTCAAATATATATATATATATATATATATATATATATATATATATATATATATATATATTTTCCATAATTTAGTTTGGTTAGAAAAAAAACATGAGAAAAAATAATTTATTTTAATATAATTTACTATTTTATGCTCATATAATTGAGCATTTTTCTTACTATTTTCTTCTCTCTTTTATTTTCCATCCATACGAAACATTTTTATTTTATCCTATTTTATTTTATTTTTCATATGTTTTCCACCTAGCCAAATGCACCCTAAAATTATGAGGATTAAAAATATAATTCTCCCTGTGTTTTTTTGATGATTAATAAGGAGATTTTTGGATACTAATTCACGCTCAAAATTGATCCTTCATCTTGAAAGGGAATAAAAATGGGTATTTACCATTTCTTTTTCTCCTGTTATTTTGTTTAAAATTGTAAATTTATTATTATTTGAAAAATATTTTCTTTTAAAAAAGACATTATACTTTTCTTTTATTTTAAAAAATATATTTTTTATTCTTTTATTTTTTTTAAACAATCACTAATATCCCTATTTTTTTTTAAAAAATATTATTTTACTCCGTACAAATTATATTTAAAAAATAATTTTTACTCCTTAAAAAATTTTATTCACCCCAAAGCCAATCCAAACCTTGCAGCGCCAACGTCCTCTCCCCCCACCCCCTTCGGTTCATCTTCTTATTCTCTCTATCTCGATCTATGCAGGATCTATGCTTCGTTAAACACAAATTTGTGTTCAGAACACATATCCTGCACGGACTTAAAGAGAGAAGAAGAAGAAGAAAGTCGACAAGGGTAAGGGTGTTTGTTCGGGTGGGGGTGGGGGTAGGATTAAGTTTTTTTTTTTTTTTTAAAGGATATTATTACTTTTTAAATAGTGATATTGTTAGTGTAAATTGATAAAAAAAGAAGAATATAAAAGAAATTAAACTTAAAGGGATATTTATGTATTTTAATTTTAATTATTTAATTATTTTTAAATTGTTAAGAATATAAATTAATAATCTTTAATTTATAGAGTAATTAAATGGTGTTTAATGAAAAGTGAGAAAGTATTGAGCGGTAATTTTCAAGAGAAGTTTGTGGGTTGACAAAATGACTTACTCAGAAATTGTTAAAAAATAGCGTAAGGAGGAATCTCAGTTAGGACATGAAAGTTAATTTGACGAGTATTTTACATGTAAACATCTCTCCAGAATATTATAATGACAACTTTCATGGTACCTGAAATTAAGAAAATAAAAATAAAAATAAAAATAAAAAATAAAAAATTCGACAATGGGAAGACTTAGACCATCGTTGATAATTGGTTAAAAAATTTAAGTGATCAGTCTCATCTCATAATACAATTTAACGCTTAAAATTAACTATATTAAATATTTAATAAAATAAATTTATTTAATAAGTATAATTAATACTACTTAATTTTTCAACATTTAATGGGCTCAACATTTATTTCTTTAACTTTTTCTGGTTGAGACATTTTTAATCTTCAGTAGACATAGGTTTAGGGTCTACAATTAATTTCCAGTTTTTTTTTTTGTTGAACTATATGTTACTGTTGACTTGTGATAATTCATATATTTAAACTATTTAATATTCAATTGGTGTTTTTATTTTATCATTTTGTTCTCAATTTTTTTTCCCGTATTATCTTGATTTTAATAAAATTTAAATTTAAGGGTAGTCATCTAAATTAAAGAATTTTCACTTTTTAAATTTTGTACTTGATGAGGGTAAAAACCAACCACCCCCAACATATTCCATCTAAGCCTTCCGTGTGGATCAAGCGTCCAACGCGACAGGAAGCACCGATGATGTGGATATTAAAACTTATGCTCTGGTCGGTACAAAATTCTGATTGGTCATCCCAGCTCAGTTGACTCAATATCCGTACTCGTGTCTAGGCCAATTCTCAATATTAGTTGGCATAATGGCCCATAGACTTCTCCATCAAGGCTAAAAATCTCAGGCCCAAGGCTCTAATCCCTTCACGCACCTTTTTTCTCGACCATGCGTCGTGTTAAGGTTGATAATCGAGCTTAAGACTCCTAATATCCAAAGCACTAATAAGGTTTTCTCCAATAAAAGTGAGGGTGAACAGTGTTGCAAAATGTACTGCTTTTAGAATATTTAAAGCATGTATATAATTTCCCCCCCTCGAGCTCTTATTTTCACGCCGGAGGGGTTTCGTCGGGCACTACCCTGGTGGGTCCTTTGTAGGTACACGATTAGATTTCAGGCCAGAAACCACTCAGACCAGCTCGGTCATGCAAATATCCAAGGGCAAGGAATTCAAGGGATTTTTTTGCTTAAAGCAAGTTATCTCCAGATCACCATCAACAATCCATGTGGACTCTAATCAGACCAACTGTGGGTGTTAGCCAATTTTCGATACCAATAGTTTGGCGTCGTCTTTGGGAAGCGCACAAAAAGCCTTCCTCAGATCATTAACTCCTTGCTCAGCTAAGATTTGATGATCACAAGGTTTGGTCAGGTCATTTAACGAAGAGATCAGAATGTCGCGCTAAATAGTAGCTTGAACAGAGAGATGTATAGGATCCTTAGCTCGAATGCTAGGGTTCCAGTCCCCACCCTAGTTGAGAAAGAAAACATATGCGCTACAGGGCAGACGGGCCCTTCTACATTGCCTTCACGAGCCTTTGTGGGTCAAACTTCTGGAGCCATTGAAGCGTCAAGGATCAACAATTTGGAGTGCTATCTTGGTGAGTTCCAAACCTACTTCTAAGTCTTTCTCTCCCACCTGCCACCGACCCCCACTGGGGGGACTGGCTCTCTAGACGACAAGGGAAGATGAACACCTCTAGGAGTCAGAAGACCAAGTGATCCATTCCCATAGACATGTACCGAGGGCCCAACCTCGGCCTTGTAATTGAGCAGTAAGGGAGCGAGAATTATTCCACTGCTGCTTCGGACTTACCATCACAACCGTCCCAAGGGCACCAAGTTGAGGATTATTATGGGTCTACGCCTCGTAGAGTTCCTAGCCACGTCGCCCGATCTGAGTACCGAGCCCTCTAAGTTTGAGAAGTTGACTCCCACTTTCCATTGGACAGAAGACAAGGAGCTAGGGTTGCTGCCAGTCAAGTAATAGCATCACCCTAGGGTGAAGATTTCGTGGAACGTCACTTTGTCGACGTGGAAGAGGTTTTCCACCAGTTTCAAGGATCAAGAGGAGCGCTTGGGCTCCCTGCTGAGGTGAGGTCCCCCTTCACAGATGATATTGTGGAAGAAGTGGTGCCCTACAGATTCCTCCACCCCTAGATGACTCTATATAACGGGACCACTTCTCCATCTTCATATCCTACATGGATATGCCACGGACTCTGTGGAACTAAGATACAAGTCTTTCCTTCTCACCTTTACCAGAACAGCCTGTTCATGGTTCAGAGATTTGGCCTCAACCTCGATCGCCACTTTCTCCTAACTCGAACAACTCTTCCTCACTCGATTCAACCAACCCTGATGGAGGCCAAAGACTATGATGCATATCCTTGCACTTTAACAAAAGCTTGGCGAGAACCTTGTAAGAGGAAGACCATTACTTGTGAGAACCTCTTGGACGCCGTGGCCCTATACACCTTCATCGATGTGCTAAGACACCGGAGGTTGTCCTATGACCTCTATTCTCGCCCCGTACCAAACTTCTGTGTTGCCCTGGATAGAGGTACAAATTTCTATGAGGCTGATCTAAAGGACAACACGAAGAGGGACCGAGAAGGAGTCCAGAAGAAGAAGGATTGAGCTGAGGAAAGACCAAGTCAATCTCAGGGTTAACGAAGGCCCTAAAAGGAGAGGAGGTTAGGACCTTTGTCCCAGAATCAAAGACCTCTCCCTTCCTAAGGCCTCAACAACAAGGGTTCGCTCCCTGATGACATCAATAGTGACAATCTTTACAGAGAATTCCAGAAGGGGATTCTTCCTTCCTGCTCCTCCTTTAATAGGTAAATCCACGAGAAGATCCGTCAACAAATATTGCGAGTTTTATCGCGACCGAGGTTACTCCACTAAAGACTGCTTCCAACTCAAGAAAAAGATGGAGGCCCTTATAAGGAGGGGATACCTCAGAAACTAGGTCCGTAGGGAGAATAGAGAACCACGATTCAAGAAAAATGATCGCCGAGAATAGTATAGGAGTCAGATGAGAAGGAGAAACTGCAACCGACCTCCGCCTAGAGAAAATGAGGCCAGCAACGATGATGTCCAGTAGGTGGATGGTGAAATTAAAGTCATCCATGGTGGGCTCGGCCTCGGAGGAGAAACATGCTCCCCCCGAAAGGGGTACGAGTATAAGGTAAAGAGTAAGGCTAACCAAGACGTATACTAGGTGAGCACGGTCAATGTCACCTTGCACAACGTCATCTCTTTTAGCGAGGCTAACCTCCATGGGGTGTATACTCTAGTTATCTCCGCCCTAATCAATCATTATAAGATAAGACGTATTTTGTTGACGGGAGTAGTTCTGCTGACATCATTTTTAAGTGGGGTCTTCTATAAGATGAAGGTGGAGCAAAATATTGTGTAGCCCACCAAGTTTTCCCCCATTGGCTTTGGGGGGACGTCGTCAGCTTGCTTGGATAGATATCCATACCCATTATGGTAGGCTCAAACCCTAGGTTGGCCACGGTTTAGACCAAGTTTCTTCTTGTGGATAGGGATTCTCCCTATAATGCCATAATGGGTCATCCTACTATTTCAGTCCTAAGGGTCGTTTGCTCCCCGTATTACCAAAGGATGAAATTCCCCACTGTTTAGGGGGTAGGAGAGGTAAGGAAAGACCAGGGGTCGACCAGGACATATTCCAGGAGGGTACTCAAAAAGAAAAAATAGAAATTATAGACTAGGACTCAACTCAGTAATGCTGAGCTCGAATGTCCTGAGTTTATGGCCTTGGATGGTGATTTCGGGCTCATACTCATCGATGATCCTCGAGAAAAGGAGCTTGGCTCTTGTCCCTGGCCCCTGGCCTCCGACCCCATGAAAATCTCACGAAAGTGCCCATTTACTCGTCTATAGAAGGGACAATAGAGAGGATAGGTGCCAAGCTTAGCCTCGAGTAGAGAACCGAGCTCACCAACTTGCTTTAGAAAAACTATGATGTTTTCGCTTGGTCTCACAACAAACTACATGGGATTGATCCTGGGGTGTCCATGCATCGACTACATACTGATGTTCATCATCCACCGACTAGATCGAAGTGGAGGACATTGCATCCTCATTAGCAGAAGATCATTGAATAAGAGATTAATTAGCTTAGAAAGTCTAATGTCGTAGAGGAAGTCAGATTCTTGGACTGGTTATCTAATGCTGGCAACAAATGGTGCCATTGCGTAGATTTCAAGGACTTGAACAAATCCTACCTATCAGGGATAGACATTATTATAGACTCCACTACTGGGTATGAGCTCCTGGGCTTCCATGACGCGTACGCCAGCTACAACCAAATCCCTATGTACCCTCATGATGAGAGCAAGACCTCATTCATTATAGACACGGGGACATATTGTTACAAGGTCATGCCATTCGAGCGGCTCAATGCCAAAGTGACCTACCAAAGATTGGTTAACAAAATGTTTAAAGAGGAGATTGGTTGGACAATAGAGGTTTATATTAACGTTATGCTGGTTAAAAGAAACTGAGCTCAGTACCCTCTCTAGCATCTCAAGGCCTTCTTCAACAAACTCCGAGCCCATCGCATGAAAATCAACCTATGCAAATGTATATTTGGGCTTTCTAAGGGCAAGTTCCTAAGGTATATGGTGTCTTAGTGTGGCATCAATGCCAATCTTGACCAAATTGGTGCCGTACTCGGGATGGCCTTACCCCACACCAAGAAAGAAGTCTAGATGCTCACAAAATGATTGATAGCACTTAATCGATTCATCTCCCATTCCTATGAGAAGTGTCACCCCTATTTCAAAGTCATTAAGGGGAAATAAAAACTTTGAGTGGTCCATGGGGTGTAAAGTATCATTCCAAGAGCTCAATAAGTATCTCTCTTCAGCTCCTCTGCTTAGCATACCGAGAAGAGGAGAAACGTTGTTCATCTACATATTTGTATCTACCATGGTGGTAAGCGCGGTCTTAGTAAGAGAGAAGAACAACTTCCAGAGTCTAGTATACTACTCTAGTAGGGTCCTCACAGATGTCGAGACCAGGTATTTGTAGTTTGAGAAACTAGCATACGCCTTGTTGATCGCCTCAAAAAAACTGAGATAGTACTTTCATGCGTACACCATTGTTGTCCTAACCAATCAACTACTGAGGTAAATTCTCCATTCTCCCAACGTCTCTGGGCGGTTAATGAAATAAAATTTTGAACTCGGACAATTCCATATTGATTACCAACCAAGGACAACAATCAAAGGTCAAGTCTTGGTAAATTACAACGCTGAGCTCACTTTCCTGGACGATCAGACGGTTACCGACCCAAAAGCTGCCAAAAAGATATCCCCCCTTACCAAGGAAGTCGTTGAGTCCCCCAACAAAGAAACTGACTTTAGACTAAACTCTTGGTAGCTATTCACGGATGGTTCCTTCAATTTGAACGAGTGTAGATCCGGGATGGTCCTCGTAGCCCCTAACAAAGAAAAAGTAGAATATGTTCTCCAACTAGGATTTTGAGCTACAAACAATGAGGCTGAATATGAAACTCTACTTGCAGGACTGCGAACTTAAAGAATACTTTGGTTTAGACCTTTTGAGTCAATTTTGGGTCATTTCAAAAAAAATCTTTCTTTATTTAATTTCTTTAAACTCGGTGGCCTAGCACACTTTTTCAAAAACCAATATTAGATGGTGACTCTAAGTTTTCATAAAACTTAGCCCAAGTAAATAGTTCAAAAACGACGTCTAGAAAATCCCCCTGAACTTGTTTTCTAAAAATGTTTTTTTCCCTAAACTAAAGCTTATCCAAAAGCATTTTAAAAGGATAAGTTGTTTTAAAAAATGAACGGGATTCCAAATATAATATCGACACTTTGTTGGTATTGTCATTTGTGGACAATCTGGGGCACATCAATAAGTATGAAGTATAAAGAATTAAAGATGACACTTCAAATCAACAGATATCTATTGGAGACAGTTTTTACTTCAAAGTGTCAAAATGGAGGATAACACAACATTTCCAACAATTGTTGGAGATACTCTTAGAGGGTCGTAGTCAAGGGCAGAGGGAAAGTGTTTGGGGGGAGGAGGCAAGTGCTTCCTCAAAAAATAAAAATATTATTTCCTTATATTTTGAGTTTGTTTTTGTTAGTGTTCCAATTCATTCTAAATAATACTTTTTATAGTCATTTGTGCACCTAGTGGTTTAAAATTTGATCGTACATTATGTTTAAATTTTTTGAATAAAAAATATATACTTCTCATCAAATTATTTAAATATTTTGCTATAAATTAATTTAAAATATAAAGTTATGGGTTTAAGTGTATTTTCATTCGTATATTGTATCAAATTAAATAAATAAAATGTAAAAATTGAGTATATGACTATGAAGAATAAAGAATTAAAGAGGATACTGTTGATCCTGAGATTTTGATGGACAATTAAATAACGGATTTGCAGAGTGTTTCAGTTTCTAAGTTCCATTGAAGATATTATCATGAATAAGTTGAGATGGATGATAAAGAGACTGAAAAAGATGATAGATATTAAGAGATCGAAGACTTTGAAGAATCTAGGGAAAAACTACTCATGTTAAGTTTTACACTTAATGTATCCCTATCAGGATCACACGCGACACAAAAATGTTTTTATGATTACGTGTGTTTTTTATAGGATCGTAATTAGTCAAACATATTTGCTTCTATGTGAAATTGAAGAAGAAATATTGATTTAAGAAAGATTATAAATTTAAAATTGATTTAAGGATTTAATTAAGAAAAGAAATCAATTAAATGGGCAAAAACGTTAAAGAAATTTAAGTAAAAATGAAGTAAGGAAAATGTGTTCTAGCAGGATTGGTCGGCCTGCCTAAAAGGATTGGTCAACCAATGAGAAAGTGCAGCGAATTGTGCAGTCTCTAAATCGTTCGATCGATTTGTGGTGTATAATCGGTCGACCTATAGCCAAAAGTGAAACTTTCTAAATCATTAGTTCAACAGACCAAGGTTTACCGGTCGACCTACTATACCTAGATTTTGGCCTGGGTAACTTTCTGCATTTTTCGGTTGATAGACTAAGGAGTAGAGGTCGATTGATAGTCAAGAACTTTTTGTCTTGGGCTAGAACCAGAATTGAGCGGTTGACCTACGTAGTTTGGTCAGACAAACAATGGTTTCAGTTTCAGGTTTTGTGGTTTTCAAGATCATATCTGAAACTAAACATTTTACTAGCTGTTATTTGTTTACTTGATTAAGAGATCTTAGAGATATGGATATATTAAATATACAATACTCCTATTTGAATATCCTTAAAGATTTGGTACATGAAATTAAAGTGTTTCCCAAATTGGTCCTTTTAATACTTTCTATCTTATCAATTTGAGTTTGAAATTTTTTTGAGGGACTCAATTGAATATTTTGAAAGCTTTATTTAAGTAAATTATACCTAAAATGAAATATAATGATATATGGGATCTATTAGTGCTTTTTATATACTTATCATTTAAAAATTAGCATTTGGAGGGTTTGTTTTAATTCCCTATATATAGACCTACAGATTTCACATAAAAAAAGAAGAAGATAATATTAAGAACTATTCAGTTCCTAAGCTTTTCTAAGTGTCACAATTTTGATATTATTTTGAGAGATAAAATTGTGAGATCAATTGTTAAGAAGTTCTTGAGTTAAAGTGCTGATTGTATTAGCTTCACCGAGTTGAGCTGTGTAGCGTTTCAATCAATAATTCTTTGGTGTTATCTTCGTGAGATCTTTCCACGCTATTAGTCTTTATTGATTATTTATTTTTCTATACTTACTTGGTTGATAAGATCTTGATAAAATCATTTTTTGAACCTTAATCACATAAAAATATTTTAAAACGATTTTTGTTGAAAATCTGATTACACACTTATTTGTGTGCTACCCATATCTATTATAATTAGATTTTTATGTTTTTTGGTGAACGTTTTTCAAGATTATTCTTAATTGAGTTTATTATTGTTATTATCACTTGCTTGGATAATTGATCTTGTGAAATCATTTTTGTACTTTAAAAGCATAAAAAAATATTTTAAAATGATTTGTGTGATAATTTGATTATGTGCTCAATTTTGTGCTACCCGTATTATTTTTATAATCTATTTTTTGTTTCCTTACTTAATTCTATCACTAGTAATTATCGGGACATTAATTGAGTTTAAATTGATTTGAGGTGGTAGAAGCACCAAGTGGGAAGACCTTATCAATTTTATTGTAATTAGTGAGTTGTGTGTCGGATTAGATACTATTGGGAGTGTCTAATCAGGGGTAGATTTGGGTTTCAATATTTTCCGGTAAAGAGATTGAGGTTTGATCTTTACCTAAGTACAAAAAGGTTAGGTTACTTTTTTCCCTTGAAAAGAGTTAGGTGTGATTCTTCCTGATTAGGATCAATTGTGAGTAAATTGTAAATGTTTCATCCTTATTTGGGAAAATGATACTTGGAGTATTTGTGAGATTTAATTCTTAGCCAAGGTGTAAAAGAATAATGTTTAATCCT
Organism: Eucommia ulmoides; assembly: GCA_016647705.1. Classification (NCBI taxonomy): domain Eukaryota; kingdom Viridiplantae; phylum Streptophyta; class Magnoliopsida; order Garryales; family Eucommiaceae; genus Eucommia; species Eucommia ulmoides. Next base: position 16,438,466 of record CM028325.1, read on the forward strand.
TAGCCTATGAAATGATTAGATTAGTCTTGACCCTAAAAAAAGATAAAGTTATTTTTGGGCCTGTGAAAAGGAATTGTAAAGGTTATTCTTGACATTGGGAAAAGGAAATTGTATAGGTTGATTTTGAGCTTGTGAAATGAATCATTGTGTAAATGTTTGATTCCTACCTGTTTAAAGAAATCTTAGTTGTTTAGTGGGTACGACTCTCCGTTGGGCTTGGAGGATTGGAGTAGCCAAGAGTAGCTTCGTGAAACATTATAAATCTTGGTGTGCTGTGATTTTACTTTATTTATTTTCAGCTGTTTGGGTGTGAACCTAGTTTTTTTAACACTTATCCGCTGCTATAAAGATAATAATTAATTTATCATAAAATTAATTATTTGAATTTTCAAGTGCTATTATTTGATAATTTTTATAACTACCCAATTTACCCCCTCTTGGGTAGATTACTAGGCCAACAATTGGTATCAGAGTTGGTTTTAGCTCGATTAGGCTTAACATCCTAGCTAAACCGATCACGTGCACACACGATGGATAATATTTTTTTGTGTATCTTTTCTTGATGGTGATAGATCCCAATATGATAATGTGATGTATGATTCCTGTCATTTTAGTGGTAGTGATGGAGATGATGATAATGAAAATGTTCATTTTATTATGGAAAAAAAACTTTCTTTCACTCTACTTTTTGCTAAAGAGAGTTTCGGTTTGAAAAGAAAAATTTATTCTTTTGAAAATGGAGGAAAAAGTGTTTGAAAATCTAAAGTGCATTTGGATGATTATTGTGGTACAAAAGAATTTTTGGACGTTATTTTTGAAATTAATAATTTGCTCTCTAAAGTAGATTCGCTTAAAAATGAAAACAAAGTGTTAAAAAATAATATTGACATGATTTCTAAGCAAATGTCAGATCTTTATTCAAAAATTGATTTACTTAAGAAAAATTTTGAAAAATCAAAATCCGACCTCAAGGCTGTTTCAAAAACTTCTGAAAATTATTTTTTTAGGCCAAGTGAATATGTTTCATCGTTTTATCCTTCATCACAAGCCAATGATAATTATGTTTCTATTGTTAGAAATGATTATTCTTTTAGATCTCGTGCTTTCTATGATAAATCGGATTTGAGTTGTTATTATTGTAATAGGGTTGGGTATTTTAAAGTATCATGTTCATTCAGGAACCCTAAGTTTATGTCTAACAAGGACGGATCCAAAATGAAATGGATACCGAAGAAAGCTGTTGAAATGTCTTGTGTAGAATTACATAATATCGGAAGTGGACAAGACGGAACAAACGAAGAAGTTATATCATTGCCAAGACAAAAAGTCACCAAGGATCTACAAGCTACGTGTGCAAAGCGAAAAGATGTACCAAAGACAAAATATGAAATTCCAAAGAAGCCACAAGCGAAACGTGCAATTAGAAAAGAATTGTCAAAGCCAAGATGGGATATCACCAGGAAGCCACAAGTGACATGTGCGAACGGAAGTATCAAAAAATCAAATGACAATAATAAAAGGTTGAGATGATACAGACAGGCTAAGAAAAATGATGCACCCAAAGCGATTATCGGTACAAATGAGGTAAAGAATAAAGTTATCCCGAAAAATATAAAAGGTACTCCTAACCCCTCGCAATTTCAATTTGTTAAATTTGTTAAAGAAGGAGATTCTCGACTTGCCAAATAGAAAAGTTGATGATTGTTTCTAAGACCTATTTTCAATGGTGCGTTCACTTGTTGTCTTATAAACATTGCAGGGTGATTATGAGAATCATATTTAGTTAAGGGGTATTAACATATTTTTATGTGCTTATATCAAGTAGTGATCATGTGTTTAAATTTAAAACATGTTATGGGTTAGAAAATGAATTAAGTGAATTGAGCGAATATTTTACGTATCTTAAAATGATATCTTGATTTATTATAATGCATAATATCATGATTTATTGAAGGTTTTCAAATGAATTTATTTTGGAAGGGTTTTAGAATTTTAATATGCATGTTATTACTAAGATCCAGTTCTTATGCGTTAATGAAAAACATGTCACTTGAGAAGACTGGATCTGAATTAATTGGTTTATAGGATTAAAATTGTTTGAAATTGATTAGTGATCATACATAATTTATAAATATATGTTTATGTGATTTGTACTAATGATCTTCTTCCAAGTATGTTTAAAAGAGTTTCAGGTTATAAGTGTTGGTCTAGTAGAATATCCAAGAGGGGGGGGGGGGGTGAATTGGGTAATTAAAAAATAATCAGAATAAAACTTGAATAAATCAAATAATTAATTTTAAGCCTAAATTAATTATTATCTTTATAACACGATGGAATAATATTTTCAATCTATGTGCACACTCAAACAGCAAAAATAACAAAGTAGTAATGCAGCACACAAAAGATTTATACTGGTTCACCAACTTACTCTTGGTTAATCTAGTCCCCCGAGCTCCACGGAGGTTGCACCCACTAAAACCAAGATTCCTTTAAAGGTAGGAACCAAACCCGCACATTAATTCTTTTACAGACTCAGAATCAACCTTTACAATAACCTTTTCTTAGGCTAAGGAAGAACCTCTACTTTTTACAGGTTAAAGAATAACCTAATCCTTTTTAACACTAAGGCTCAAGAATCAAAACCTCTCACAAACACTCCAATGATCCTTTTTACAGGTAAGGATGGAACCTTTACAAATCACTCAAAACACAATTCTTATTCAGGAAGAATCACTACTTCAATCTCTTTACAGAAAGAGACTGAAACTAGATTATCCTTGATTAAATATCCCCAATGGTATTTAACCCGTCATAACTCACTAATACAAAAATTGATAAGAAGTAAATCTCACTCGGAGCTTCTACCACCCCAAATAAACAATAATTCAATTAATATCCCAATTAGTGATAGAAATACGTGAGATACAAAAATATGATTTTAACAAGATATGGGTAGCAAATTGGAGCACGTAATCAGATTCAAAAAATTGTTTGTAAAAAATATTTTCTTTAAAAATCAGAAACAATTTCTAAGATCAATTTCTAAATATAGAATAATAAACAAATAATAAGAAATATGGAAAGATCTCACCTGGATCCATCGAAAGAAAATTGTATTGTAATGTAACTTCAAATCGGTAGCAGTAATGATCAGCAAATGATTCTCTTAGAAAAGCTCACTTGATTCTCAATAAGATATCTCTTAGAAAATCTCACTCAATTGATAAATTCTGATCTCTCTTGATAATATATGGATTCTCTCTCTTAGAATGATTAGTCATAAATAGAAATTTGTAGGTCTATTTAAAGGAATATGTAATCAGTCTTCTAACGGCTAGTTTACATGCGTCATGACAAATAAAAGCTCTTATAGACCCCTTATATCATAAGGACTTCATTTAGGTTCAATTCCACTTGAAAACATCTTTCAAATCTCTCAATTAAACCCTAAAGTATTTCTCAATTTCAATTAATAAGAATAAAATCTATTTCAAGTACTAAATTGAGAAACATTAATATTTAATGAACCATATTAATAGAATTTAATTAGTATATGAACCATATCTTAAATATAGATAATATCCCCTAAATCTTTCTCAAATCCCAACAAAAAATGGCTACTTTTGGATATAATCTTGAATAAACCAGTATCCTGAAACAGTGCGTTCGGTCGATTGCCCAGTCGACTACCCAATTTAGGTTGTAGCCAAGCTATCGCTGCTGCATGCATTGGTCGACCTGTCTGTCGACTTGCAGATTCAGAGAGTTTGCTTTTCCTTCACCGGTTAACTTGTAGATTCAGAGAGTTCAGCTTCTTTGGTCGGTCGACCTGTCGGTCGACTTAGAGATATAGGATCTTTCAGTTACTTTGTCCAATCGACTCACCAGTCGACTGTTGTCATTGGATCTCTTCTCTGAATACATTTTTAACTCATTTTATTTTACGATTTCACCCCTTTAACTATTTTCTTCTCTTAATTAGCTCTCACTAATATTCTTATATTCCATTTTAGTCATTCAAAATTATTACTTCTTATTTCACATAGGAGCAAATAATTTAACTTAATCAAAACACACATAAAAGATAAAATACATTTTGTGCCATGTGTGTGTTCCTAAATGGGATATTAAGAGTTAAGATTCACTTGAGTTGTTTTCCCTAATTTTTTCAAGCTCTTAATTCGTCTTCATCATCTTGACATCTTCATTTAGCATCTATTTAATTTGACGTCTTCATTATTGGAACTTTAAATCACTGAAACATTTCAATTAAACATTAGTTCCACCAAAACATCAATACTTAATTGTTCATCAAAATCTTAGGATCAACAATAAGATTACTTAAGGAGAAACAAATATTCATACTGAAACTCAAAGTTGAGTCAAGAATAAGAACGAGATTAATCTAAGGACATAATTGATTAGAGTTGTATCTTCATTTAGTTTAGTGGTAAAATAATATTATTCTTGTATGATTATGTAATGAGAAATTATCGTCTAATTGCCTCATATACCTATAAATATCTTGATTCTATGCCTATGAGGAATTCTATCATTAGCTAATACTGATTTATTAATGAAATATTTATGGCTAAGAGATGCTTGATAAAATCAATATTAATCATGATCTTACCAGTCGGCATCCTATATGAATTTAATCTTACATAGTTGGTATCACTTTGTGAGATCGCATTAATCTATTTACGATACGCTATATTTCATAATCTAAATATATAGGACATTTCAATCTGTTGCATATGGATATATTTATAGGCATAGAACTAATATCTCTTTGATAGGTGTAAATTACCTATCTATTTCTAAACTGAATATTGTTAGTTTTTGAGTATGTTTAATACGTTTTTAATACGTTTTAATATGTTTTTAATATTTTTGTATTAAAATAGGTGTGTGGTGTGAAAAGGTATGAAATCGGAATATAAACGATCAAATCATATCGAGAACGGTCAGAGAACGGTGGAAAAATAAGCACAGCGGCAAGATTCCGAAAAGAGGCTGATAGGTGTAAATTACCTATCTATTTCCAATACAAACATTGTTAGTTTTCGAGTATGTTTAGTATGTTTTAATATGTTTTATGTGGTTTTATCTAAATTAGGTGTTTGAGGTGAAAATGTATGTAAACGGATAAAAAACGATCAAATCGGATCAAGAACGGTGGAAAAAGGGTGGAAATGTGCAAAGTCGATACAGCTGCTGTAACTTCAAGGCTATTTTTTACTATGATTCAATCCTATTTTGGAACAACTAAAAACGTGGAAGTTGTATATCTTTTTCTTATATTTCCATTGGTTTTTGAATCACCTCAATCAGAGCTCGAACAAAGAAGTTACATCCAAAACAAGAAAGTGTGGTAAAAGTACAGAATCAAGCCTAAACTCACTGCTGTTCCACCGCCTAGGCGGAAAAACCACTTCCTAGCCGGTCACCTCTGCGCCATATTAGATATTATTTTAGATATTTTAGGATATTTTGATCTCTCTTTCTCATCCTCTCCTCTCCATTCGGCCAAGACACCTCCATAGACTTTAGGAGGTTAGATTGAGAGGTTTTGGGAGTGCTCATTCAAATCCTAAGGAGAAGATCACGTTACAATGAAGGATGAGTGATCTCAGAATGTTTTTAGCCATAAATCTTCGAACTAGGCTAAGTTTCTCTTGTTCCTTATTTTATTTCTTAACTTAGGATTGTTGTTTGAGCATGTTTAGCTTAGTTTTCATTGTATAATTGGCTATGGCCATGAGCTAAATGGGTTTCTGTCTAGGGATTAATATATTTAGGAAAATGTTGTTTTGTTGAGTTTGTGTTTGGTTAGTGGTTGTTCTTTGTTATTTTGATTGTGTGTGTCGTATTGTTTGTTTATTATGCTTAGATTTACATATTGAGAATACGGGGTTTGACAAATCCTGGATTCGGACTAGAATAAACAAACGCCACGATTCTATAACCCCATCGCGATTTGGATTGTGGACAATCCATGACGTTGGGGTAAGACTCACGTGACCTAGGGTCGTTAAGACGTTGAGGGGGAATTCTTCATTGACTCGAAGTCATGTATTCCCCCATCTTAGACTCGGGAGAGGTGTTGGTAGGGTTTTAGAATTGAGATTGTTGATAGGATAAACACAACACGACGATCCAATGACTCGGTTGGGAGTTGGATTGTGTGCAATCAATGATGTTGGGGAAAGACTCACATGATCTAGGGTTATTAAAACATTGAGGGGGACTCCTTCATTAACACAAAATCGCGTTATATCCCTCGTCTTACACTCGGGAGAAGTGGTGAGAGAGTTTACGAACTGAGATTGTCGGATAAGTTGAACGCTGTTAATGTAAACTAAAACAAGACCAAACACATTTTTGTAAACAAAAGTTAATCCCTAGGCAATACTTTCCCTAAACATCTCATAGTAATATTAGTATAGTTAATTTAATTAGATTAATTAACTTAGTATTAATATAATTAATTTTATTCAATTTATCTTCGCCTATATAAAATTAGGTCATGATAAACACGGAACTCGATAATAGTCAAAACCAATCTCTGTAGACACGATAACCCTAACTCTCCCAAACCATACTAAAACTTGACCTCATATACTTGCGAGTGAAAGTAGCGGTGTATTTATGCGCTACCAAGTTTTTGGCGCTGTTGTCAGGGATTGGTGGATTTGGTTATTATTGATATTGTGAGTAAATGACCGACTTTTACTTTAGGCATTTATTTTGTTTATAACTTTTTTGTTTGGTAGTTTTTGTTTTTCTTTTCCTGCAGGGTGCTTGAAGATGTTAGATCGACAAGTGCTTTTGTGATTCTTTCAACGGGATTCTGAGTCGTTTCATATTGCTTGGAATCGATACAAGGATTTGCTACTCCAGTTTCCAAATCATGGATTCCCGAGGGAGTGTCAACTACTGAACTTCCTCGACGGGTTATAAGCCGCAACCAGAATCTAGGTTGAAAGAGGAAACGGTACCACCGCTTTTGACCAATTAACTGCGGACGAAGCCTATTGGATGTTGGAAGACATGGCGGCCTTTGATTATTAGAGTTTTAATTCTACGGCGCCATGGATTGACACCCCGGGCCAATACGTTGAGTCTTCCCTCGGCCTGGAGGAAATACTCGCTGATTTTATTGGGAAAACTTAGACGTTTTGGAGGGAGACGAATGACCGGCTAAATGAGCATGAGGATTGTCTTAACAATATTGAGACGATTTGTACTGAAATCGATGCGACTGTAACGTCTCTTCATACGTAAATTGGTCAGCTAATCTGCTTGATTGAGGCTGAGTCAGATGCGGTGGCACCTAGAGATTCACAAGCCACATTCAGTGAGAGCCATTGTGAGGAGTCGGAGACAAGCGGGATGAGCTTGGAGGCATTCAACTATGCCTATCCGAATGAGACAGGAACCCAAGCCTGGATCGATGATTGTGATTCGTCACCATTTGAGATCCAATTAGTGATACCGCCATCGATCTTAGAATATCATATTTACAAGGATCCGATGTGGCTCACTTATCCCTCACCGCCATTAGTAACGTTCTTCCATGCCCACCAAGTACATGAGCCGGTGGAGCATCCTGTTGAAAGATCGAGCCGAATAGAGCCTTATCTCGCCAAGCATGAGGGCGTTGATAACCAAGACCCATTTGTAGTGTTATTTAACACGTACTACGGGCGAAAGCAGCTCTTTGACGAGCACTTCGGCGTGTCAGGCTGACAACCATAAACCAAGTGCTTCTTGGGAGACAACCCAATGAAAAGAATAAGTTAGATCCGTCATAACTGATTTGATTCAGAGGCGAGAGTCTCTCACCTCCTAGGTACGTGTTCTAAACCTTAGTCTTTATTATAATGCTTTATCATGTCATTGGGATCGCTGACTAGGTTATTATGGGCATTTCCTGTTTGAGTCGAGTGTGATGTATAGTATGTTTTTAGTATATGTTTTAGTTAGTATGTTTTATTGTTTCTACGTGTGCATGTCTGTTTAGGATAGTTGTTGTGTTATGTGCTGAGTTTTGACGTTATCTGGGCTATTACTTGATGATGAGTCTATCCCCTGCTTGTTTATTGAGGTCGAGCGTAAAACTCATGCATGTATGTTCTGTGTGCTCAATGTTATGCTTTAGTAATAGTTATTATAGATCTTACTTGCACGAGCACGAAAACTCATTATATAACCGTTTAATTTATTTGAAAATGATTATCTGTCACCTAAATTCATGACATTAGGGTTTCTAGAACTTGATTCGGGGGAAATTCTAGGCGAAATCCTAGGCGAGGTAGTTCGGAAGATATGATTTAGGCATTCATTTTCTCGCTTGAGCCTTTTAAGCTTACCCTGATATATTATTATCCCTCGTTACCCTGTTGAAGCCTAAACACTGTTTCAATTCTGAATACTTAACAAATACCATTGACCAATAAAACTTCTTTCCAAATCTACATCGCTAAACTGAGGGCATAATCTGAGAAAATTAAGGTAGTAGATTGCAAATGCTACTTGATGTGAGCGGTTGGGTTTTGGGCAAACTATTAATTGGTTCAGTATTCGAGTACTCACTTGTCATTTTTCGTTTGTATTTTATACACCCATTCAATTGTAAAAATCAAATAAGTTTGGGGGTGTGTTAGTTGAAAAAAAAAAGAAAAAAAAAATAGAAAAAAAAAAAAGAATCAAATGTAAATACGGTTTTTATTTTTGTTTCTTTTTGACAAGTGAGTACGTCATTCTTAATATTTGTTTAGGGTTGTTTCAAATTTATCTACGGGGTTTTGAATGTGAGAGTGTCAAGCGATGTGCCTTGGGTAACGTCAAGTTAACGACGTTAGCCCGTTTTCTCTTTCAAAATTACCCTTGGCCATTTGTCCTAAATCGAACCAAGACCTATTGATATTTTTGAACTTCCAATCCTACAATAGTGGAGAAGAGATCCCGGGTCAAGCCTATGAATTCCCTATACCTTCGGATTTTTTCTATCATGCGCTTATATGGTGGATAATCCAATTCGATTAACGGATAGTTATATATTTGAGTTTTAAACACACACACACACTTTAGCAGGATCTATAACGGCATTTACTATTATAAATTTTGAAATTCTAAAACATTACATAGTGTGCTTTATGCCTAAACTTGATAGGATTGGGGGCCGATGAGGGATATTTCGTTTGCCCGATAGATGATACTCAAAACTTGCACTTATTTGTTTTCCGTGTTTTTCATTTTTAGTTTTTAGTTGTTATATTTTATTTTATTGCATGGGTGTTTTGCTCGAGGACTAGCAAAATTCCGAGTTTGGGGGTATTTGATAAGTGTAAATTACCTATCTATTTTCAATCTGAACGTTGTTAGTTTTCGAGTATGTTTAGTATGTTTTAATATGTTTTTATGTGTTTTTTTATAAATTAGGTGTTTGAGGTGAAAAGGTATATAAACGGATAAAAAACGATCAAATCGGATCAAGAACGGTGGAAAAAGGGTGGAAATGTGCAAAGCCGGTACAGTTGCTGTAACTTCAAGGCTATTTTTGACTATTATTAAATACGATTTTGTAACATCTAAAAACTTGTAAGTTGTATATATTTCTCCTATATTTCCATTTGTTTTTGAATCACCTCAATCGGAGCTCAGACGAAGAAGTTACATCCAAAACAAGAAAGTGTGGTAAAAGTGCAGAATCAAGCCTAAACTCACTGCTGTTCCACTGCCTAGGCGGTCACCTCTGCGCCAAATTAGATATTGTTTTAGATATTTTAGGATATTTTGATCCCTCTTTCTCCTCCTCTCCTCTCCATTCGGCCAAGACACCTCTATAAACTTTAAGAGGTTAGATTGAGAAGTTTTGGGAGTGCTTATTCAAATCCTAAGGAGAAGATCACGTTGCAACAAAGGAGGAGCGATCTCAGAATGTTTTTAGCATTAAATCTTCGGACTAGGCTAAGTTTATTTTGTTCCTTCTTTTATTTCTTAACTTAGGATTGTTGTTTGAGCATGTTTATCTTAGTTTTCATTGTATAATCGGCTATGGCTATGAGCTAAACGGGTTTTTGTCTAGGGATTAATATATTTATGAAAATGTTGTTTTGTTGAGTTTGTGATTGGTTAGTGGTTGTTTTTAGTTATTTTGATTGTGTGTATCGTGTTGTTTATTTATTATGCTTAGATTTACATATCGAGAATACGGGGTTTGACAAATCCTGAATTCGGACTAAATTAAACAAACGTCACGATTCTATAACCCGATCGCGGTTTGGATTGTGGACAATCAATGACGTTGGGGCAAGACTCATGTGACCTAGGTTCGTTAAGATGTTGAGGGGGACTTATTCTTTGACTCGAAGTCATGTATTCCCCCGTCTTACACTCATGAGAGGTGGTGGTGGAGTTTTAGAACTGAGATTGTCGATAGGGTAAACACAACACGACGATCCAATGACTCGGTCGGGAGTTGGATTGTGTACAATCCATGACATTGGGGCGAGACTCACGTGACCTAGGGTCATTAAGACGTTGAGGGGGACTTCTTCCTTGACATGAAGTCGTGTTATATCCCTCGTCTTACACTCGGAAGAGGTGGTGAGGGAGTTTATGAACTGAGATTATCTGATAAGTCGAACGCCGTTTATGTAAACTAAAACGAGACCAAACACATTTTTGTAAACAAAAGTTAATCCCTAGGCAATACTTTCCCTAAAAATATCATAGTAATATTAGTATTGTTAATTTAATTAGATTAATTAACTTAGTATTAGTATAATTAATTTTATTCAATTTATCTTCGCCTAGATAAAATTAGGTCATGATAAACGCGATACTCAATTATAGTGAAAACCAATCCCTATGGACACAATAACCCTAACTCTCCCGATCTATACTAAAACTTGACCTCGTATACTTGTGAGTGAAAGTAGCAGCGTATTCACGCACTACCACTGGCTAACCGCCTAGGCGTCCAGACCATCGCCTAGGCGGTAAAAAGGCAGAGAAAACACAAATGGCTACTGACAGCCCACCGCCTAGGCGGTAAATCCCACTGCCTAGGCGGTGAATCCCACTGCCTAGGCAAAAATCCAGCAAAAAGTTTTCCACAGCCATCGCCTTCTTCACCGCCTAGGTGAGCCTTTAACCGACATACTCCACCGCCTAGGCGGTGGCCTCTGCGCACTGTTAGATATTTTGTTTATTTATACCTCTTTCCTCTTCTCTCCTTGATCTCTCTCTGGCCATTAGAGCCCTTAGGGATTAATTTAGTATATAGAGAGAGTATGGGGAGTGCTCAAATATATCCAAAGGAGAATATCAACACGCGGAGAAGGAGAATCGATCAGTGGACAGTTTTAGCGGCTAATATTCGGATATCGGCTAAGTTCATCCATTTTTCCTTTTATTTCTTAACTTCTATGTATGTTTGAGCATGTTTAGCCTAGTTTCAATTGTATAAACGGCTATGGCCATAGGTTAAACGTGGATTATGTATGGGATTAATATCATATTTATAAAAACGTAGTTTTGGTTGAGTTTTGTTTCTTTGATAATTGTTCTTCAATGTTTGAGTGTGTTTATCATATTTTTTGTTTATTATGCTTAGAATGATAAATGGAAAATACGGGGTTTGACAAATCCTGGTTTCGGATTAGAATAAACAAACACCACAATCCGAGAACCTGATCGGGGTTAGGATTGTGGACAATCTATGACGTTGGGGCAAGACTCACGTGGCCTAGGGTCATTAAGATGTTGAGGGGGACTTCGGTGTTGACACGAAGTTGCGTATTCCCTCGTCTTACACTCAAGAGAGGTGGCGGAGGAGTTTACGAACTGAGATTGTCCTATAAGTTGAATGTCGTTAACATAAACTAAAACGAGACTGAACACGTATTCGTAAACGAAACTAATCCCTAGACAACCTATTCTCTCAAAATTATCTCATATTAGTATTAGTAATTGGTATAGTTAAATTAGTAATTTAGTATTAGTATTAATTAATTAAATTTTATTTTTATCGCCTAGATAAAGTCAGGTTATGACAATTTCGGTACTCGATAGTAACAACACCAATCCCTGTGGATACGATACCCGACCTAAAGGTACACTATACTAAAACCTGATCCATATGTTTGCAATGAAAGTGGCAGCGCATTAACTGTGGCGTACAAGTTTTTGGCGCCGTTGCCGGGGATTGTGTTTTAGATTATTATTGATATCGTAAGTAAATAACTTGATTTTAATATAGGCATTTTTTAGTGTATATAATTTTTCTTTGTATTTTTGCTTTTGTATTTCTTATGCAAGGTAGACGATGTTAGCTCGACAGGTATTGATGCATTCCTTTCGACGGGATTCCGAACCGTTTATAGTGCATGGCCATGTACATAAGCTGGTGAGGCATGTCGTTGAAAGATCGAGCCGAACAAATAAATATCCCACCAAGCTTGAGGGCGGTCTAAATGTGTCGGGCTGACGACCATAAACCAAGCGCTTCTTGGGAGGAAACCCAAAGCACAAATAAGTTAGATCTGTCGCATCCGATTTGATTCAGAGGCGAGATTCTCTCACCTCCCAGGTACGTGTTCTAAATCTCCGTCTTCAATATCATGCTATATTCTGTCTATTGGGATCACTGACGGGTTGTTTTGGACATCACTTGTTTTGAGTTGGTGCTGATGTGTAGTATGTTTTAGTATGTGTTTTTGTTTTTAGTTAAGTTTTACTGTTTTTATATGTGTGCATGCTTGTTTAGGATTAGTTTGTTTAGTTTAGTTGTTGTGAATGTACTGAGTTTTGACGTTATCTGGGCCTTTACCCAATGATGAGTCTATCCCCTGCTTGTTTATTGAGGTCGAGCGTAAAACTCATGCATGTATATTCTGTGTGCTCAACATTATGTTTTAGTAATAGTTATTATAGATCCTACTTGCACGAGCACGAAAACTCATTATATAACCATCTAATTGATTTAAAAATGATTATCTGTCACCTAAATTCATGACATTAGGGTTTCTAGAACTTGATTTGGGGAAAATTCGAGGCGAAATCCTAAGCGAGCTTGTTCAGGAGATATGATTTAAGCATTCGTTTTTATTGCTTGAGCCTTTGAAGCCTACCTTGTAAAATGTTTATCCCTCATTACCCTATCGAAGCCTAATAGCTGTTTCAATTCTGAACACTTAACAAATACCACTCGACCGATAAAACTTCTTTCCAAACCTACATCGCTAAACTGAAGGCACAATCTGAGAGAATCAAGCTAGTAGATTGTAAATGCTACTTGAAGTGAGCGGTTGGGTTAGGACGAACTTTATATTGGTTCGGTATTCGAGTACTCACTTGTCGTTTTCGTTTGTATTTCACACACCTCTTCAATTGTAACAATCGAATAAGTTTGGGGGGGTGCTCATTGAAAAAAAATAATAAAAAATAATAAAAAAAAAATAAATCAAGTGTACATACGGTTTTTATTTTTCGTTTCTTTTTGACAAGTGAGTACAAATGTCTTAATAGATTGTTCAGGGTTGTTTCAATTTAACAGTGGGGTTTCGAGTGTGAGAGTGCCAAGCGATGTGCCTTGGGTAACGTCAAGTTAACAATGTTAACCCATTTTCTCTTTCAAATATACCCTTGGCCATTTGTCCTAAATTGAACCAAGACCTATTGATCTTTTTGAACTTCTGAGACTACATTAGTAGAGAATAGATCTCGGGTCAAGCCTATGGATTCCCTATACCTTCGGGTTTTTTTTGTCATACGCTTATATGGTGGATAATCCAATCCGATTAACAGACAGTTGTATATTTGAGTTTTAAACATATACACACTTTAGTAGGATCTGTAACAGCACTTACTATTATAAATGTTTAAAATCTAGAACACTACATGGTGTGTTTTTATGCCTAAACTCGATAGGATTAGGGGCCGATAAGGGATAGTTTGTTTGGCCGGTAGATGATAATCAAGACTTGCACATATTTGTTTTTCGTGTTTTTTATTTTTAGTACTTAGTTTTTATATTTTGTTTTATTGTGCGGGTGTTTTGCTCGAGGACTAGCAAAATTCCTAGTTTGGGGGTATTTGGTAGGTGTAAATTACCTATATATTTTCAAACCGAATATTGTTAGTTTTCAAGTACGTTTAATACGTTTTTAATACGTTTTAATATGTTTTTTTTTTTTTTTTTTGTATTAAAATAGGTGCGTGGGGTCAAAATGTATGAAATTGGAGCATAAACGATCAAATCGTATCGAAAACAATCGGAGAACGGTGGAAAAATGAGCACGGTGGCAAGATTATGAAAAGAGGCCCACCGCCTAGGCGTCCAAACCACTGCCTGGGTGGTGAAGAGGTAGAGAAAACAAAAATGGCTACTGACAGCCCACCGCCTAGGCAAAAATCCAGCAGAAAGTTTTCCATAGCCACTGCCTTCTCCACCGCCTGGGCGAGCCTTTAATTGACATACTCCACCGCTTAGGCGGTGGCCTCTGTGTAGTGTTAGATATTTATTTTAGATATTTTGTCTATTTATACCCCTCTCCTACCCTCTCCTTGATCTCTCTTCGGCCATTAGAGCCCTTATGGATTAGTTTAGTATATAGAGAGAGTATGGGGAGTGCTCAAACATATCCAAAGGAGAAGATCAACACGCGGAGAAGGAGAATCGATCGGTGGATGTTCATCCATTTTTCCCTTTATTTGTTAACTTCTATGTATGTTTGAGCATGTTTAGCCTAGTTTTAATTGTATAAACGGCTATGGCCATAGGTTAAACGTGGATTATGTATGGGATTAATATCATATTCATAAAAACGTAGTTTTGGTCGAGTTATGTTTCTTTGATGATTGTTCTTCAATGTTTGAGTGTGTTTATCATATTATTTGTTTATTATTCTTAGAATGATAAATAGAGAATACGGGGTTTGACAAATCCTAGATTCAGATTAGAATAAACAAACGCCACGATCCGATAACTCGGTTAGGGTTAGGATTGTGGACAATCTATGACATTGGGGTAAGACTCCTGCAGCCTAGGGTCGTTAAGACGTTGAGGGGGACTTCGGCGTTGACACAAAGTCGCGTTTTTTCCCATCTTACACTCGGGAGAGGTAGATGTACGTCAGAGGATTTGCATCCTCCTCGTATTGACTACTCGCAAGTATACGAGGTCTAAGTTTTAATATAGTGAATCTTTGAAGATCAGATATCTTTCCCACAGGGAAAAGTTTGAATAATTGAATACCGCAATTTACGTAGTCTCATATTATCCTGACGATTAAATTAATTATTTAAATTAAACTAATTAAAACTACTCCCAAGGATTAATTCTAATTACACTAATTAACTAGGGATCGATTTAATTCACTTAGTACCTATTTGGCTTAGTTTAGTTATCGATAACGATTATTATCACATCCAACAATCTTGGTATTTATAACTCACTCGCTCTCTCTTCTGACTGAAAAGTAAGCGAATACATGACTTTGCATTGACGCCGAAGTCCCCCTCAAATGCCTTTCCGAACACATAGCCATGTGAGTCTTGACGCAACCTCATGGAGTACACACAATCCAACTCCCTCCCGGGTTATTGGATCGTCGCGTTGTGTTTATCCCTAGTCCGAATCCGAGGTTACCTCTCCCGAGTGTCAAACCCCGTATTCTCAGTTTATCATAATAATCATAATAAATGTGAAATAATGGTAAACACAATTGGAATTTGGATAACAAACCATCAAAATAACTTATATTCAACCAAAGAGATATTTACATGGATTATATCTAACCATAGCTAAAATCTACCTAATCTAACATGATCTTAGCCATTACAATATTAAACCAAGAGAAGATAATCATCATCTATAATAAACATTAAGTACAAAGATGGAAACAAGGAAATAAAAACCAAATCTTAAAGTGGAGTAGTCCACTTTCGCCAAAGAACGATCATCCCGAGCTTCCTCTTCTCTATTGATGAACTTCCTCTTTCAGTTCTTTAAGAATTTGGCTAAAATCACTTCCTAAAACTAATCTAATCTACTTTTTAAATTATCTAATCCTATCCAAGGTGAAAGGAGCTCTCAAAACATAATCAAGCATCCCATAAAAATGGGGAAGAAAAGGGTTAAAATAAAGGTTTTAAAAAAATCTAAAATTAGATATTTCTCGCAGAGTGTCGCCGCCTAGGTGGTGGTTAAGTCGGTTTAGGTTCTGACGGATGTTCGCTTAGGCGGAGGAATGTTCGCCTAGGCGGTGGTTGCTGGCACAAACATTCTGACGGATCTCACTTAGGCGGTGGTTTAGCAACCCAACTTCCTACCTCTTCTCTGCCTAGGCAGTGGAATTTCTCCTAGGCGATGGTCTTTATGTACTGAAACCTTGTTCTTCACGTTTTGTTCACCATTTTTCCACCGTTTTCGCTTGTTTAACACTTCTTTTTGTTCCTTCACTTGTTTTACACTAAAATAAACTAAAACAAAATTAAATATAACTAATATGCTCAAAAACTAACAAATTCAGTTTAAAAGTAGATAAGTTATTTCCACCTATCAGTGGCGGAGGAGTTTACGAACTCAACTTGTCATATAAGTCGAACACCGTTGACATAAACTAAAACGAGACTGAACACATATTCGTAAATGAAACTAATCCCTAGACAACATATTCTCTCAAAACTATCTCATATTAGTATTAGTAATTAGTATAGTTAAATTAGTATTTTAGTATTACTATTAATTAATTAAATTCCATTTTTATCACTTAGATAAAGTCAGGTTATGACAATCGCGGTACTTGATAGTAACGACACCAATCCCTATAGATACGATACCCGACCGAAAGGTCCACTATATTAAAACTTGATCCGTACGCTTGCGGTAAAAGTGGCAACACATTAATTGCTCCCACCACTATTGTTCCGTAAATGATTATTATTCTAAAAAGAGAGTTGAAATTTTATGAGATAAATATGCATTTATCCATGTTTATGCATGCCTTAGATCCATGTTGATTGATCATAAGTTATTATTGAGATTTGTTTCCTGTTCTAGTGCATTAAAGATTATATGGTTTGATTCTATCTAATAGGAAGACATTATTTGGTATCATAAGTAAGGCATGTGGACTTAATTGAAATTATATGATTACATGCTATATTGTTGAAACATTTTGATTGCCTCAGGTTTATTCTCCAAAGCATGAATTGACTTGTTTATAATTATATATGGCGAGAAGTGTTTATAAGAGGGACAATATTATGTTATGCTTATATTGAAAAATGATTTTTTCAAAAGAGTTGATATTATATATGGGACTATATGCTTTTGATATGGTTTTAAATAGTTAATTTGCTTGTGAAAATTAATAGCATGCTACATTACTGAAATATTTTGATTACCTTAGGGGGAGATTACATTCTTAGAGTGATGTTATTGGTTTCCCTTCCTCACTTTTTGAGATGACAAAGGAGGAGAATTTATTGATATTTTGTTGAATATGTTAAGGGGGAGACAATAGTTGTGCTTTAAATGAGTTTAGTTAATGTTCAGGTTTGTTCACCTAAGCATTGCACCAATGCATGGGGAGTTTATGAATTATTGAATTTTGAGATAATTTTGTGCTTTGTTGGATATTATATGCATATTTAAATTTATTCTTCATGATTGTGCTTTAATGAGTTGAAAAACCCATCCTCGGATTTAGGGGGAGTGTGGTTACATATCATTTTGACAAAAACATGAAAGTTAATTGTCATCATAAGAAAATGGGAGATTGTTGATCCTAAAATTTTGATGGACAATTAAATGTTGATATTTTTTGTGGAACAAACAAATTTGTTGAGTGTTTTAGTTTATAAGTTCCATTGAAGATATTATCATGAAGAAGTTGAGATGGATGCTAAATGGATGTTAAAGAGACTGACAAAGATGATAGATATTAAGAGACCGAAGACATTGAAAAATCTAAGGAAAAACTACTCAGGTTTATTTTTACTCTTAATGTATCCCAATTAGGATCACACACGGAATAAAAAAGTTTTTACGATTATGTGTTTTTTTTATAGGATCCTAATTAGTTAAACACATTTGCTCTTATGTGAAATTGAAGAAGAAATATTGATCTAAGAAAAATTAGAAATTAAAAAATTGATTTAAAGAGTTAACTGAGAAAAGAAATTGGTTAAAGCGGCAAAAACGTCGAAGAAATTAAATTAAAAATAAATTAAGAAAAATGTGTTCCAGTAAGATCGGTTGACCTGCCTAAAAGGATCAGTCAACCAATGAGAAGGTGTTGGGAATTGTGCAGTCTCTAAATTATTCGGTCGACTTGTGGTGTATAATCAGTTGACCTATGGCAAAAAATGAAACTCTTTAAATCGTAAGGTCGACAGACCAAGGTTTACCAGTCGACCTACCATAACTGGATTTTGGGTAACTCTCTGCATTGTTCAGTCAATAGACCAAGGAGTAGAGGTCGACCGACGGGTGAGAATTTTTGGGCTTGAGCTAGAGCTGGAATCGAGCAGTTGACCTACAAAGTTTGGTCGGTCAACCGATGGTTTTGGTTTTAGGTTTTGTGGTTTTCAAGATCATATCTAATACTAGACGTTTTACTAGTCGTTATTTGTTTACTTGATTAAGATATATGAGGGATATGGATATACTAAAGATATAATAATCCTATTTGAATATCCCTATAGATTTGGTACATGAAATTAAAGTGTTTCTCAATTTGGTCTTTTTAATACTTCTTATCTTATCGATTTGAGTTTGAAATTTTTTTGAGGGACTCAATTGAATGTTTTGAAAGCTTTATTTAAGTAAATTATACCTAAAATGAAATATAATGATATATGAGGTCTATTGGTACTTTTTAGATACTTATCATTTAAAAACTAGCCGTTGGAGGAATTGTTTTAATTCCCTATATATAGACCTACGGATTTCATATAAAAAAAAAAGACAATATCAAGAACTATTCAGTTCCTAAGATTTTTTAAGAGTCATCATTATGACATTATTTTGAGAGATAAAAGTATGAGATCAATTTTTAAGAAGTTCTTGAGTTAAAGCGTTGATTGTATTAGCGTCACCGAGTTGAGCTGTCTAGTATTTCAATCTATAATTCTTCAGTATTATCCTAGTGAGATCTTTCCAAGCTATTAGTCTTTATCGATTATTTATTTTTCTATATTTTTTTGGTTGATAAGATCTTAATAAAATCGTTTTCTGAAACTTAAATCACATAAAATATTTTAAAATGATTTTTGTTGAAAATCTGATTACATACTTATTTGTGTGCTACCCATATCTATTATAATCAAATTTTTATGTTTTCTTGGTGAAAGTGTTTCAAGCTTATTCTTAATTGAGTTTATTATTGTTATTATCACTTACTTGGATAATTGATCTTGTGAAATCATTTTTGAACTTTAAAAACATAATTTTTTTTTTAAAAAAAAGGATTTGTGTGATAATCTGATTTTATGCTCAATTTTTTGCTACCCGTATTATTTTTATAATCAGTTTTTTGTTTCCTTACTTAATTCTATCACTAGTAATTATCGAGACATTAATTGAGTTTAAATTTATTTGAGGTGGTAGAAACTCCGAGTAGGAAGAACTTATCAATTTTATTGTAATTAGTGAGTTGTGTGTCGGATTAGATACTATTTGATGTGTCTAATCGGGGGTAGCTTTGGGTTTCAATCTATTCCGGTAAAGAGATTGAGGTTTGATGTTTACCTAAGTACAAAAATGTTAGATTACTCTTTTCCTTTGAAAAGAGTTAGGTGTGATTCTTCCTGATTAGGATCAATTATGAGTAAATT
The DNA here is from genome assembly GCA_016647705.1 of Eucommia ulmoides. Classification (NCBI taxonomy): domain Eukaryota; kingdom Viridiplantae; phylum Streptophyta; class Magnoliopsida; order Garryales; family Eucommiaceae; genus Eucommia; species Eucommia ulmoides. The sequence goes on from CM028325.1 coordinate 16,458,320, forward strand.
GTAAAGTTTCCATCCTTATTTGGGAAAATGATAGTTGGAGTGTTTGTGAGGTTTAATTCTCACCCTAAGGTATAAAACAATTAGGTTTGATCCTTAGTTTGTGAAAGGATTAGGTTAGTCTTGAATCTGAAAAAAGATAAGGTTATTCCTGAGCATGTGAAAATTAATTGTAAAAGTTATTCCTGAGTCTAGAAAAAAGAAATTGTAAATGTTGATTCTGAGTCTGCGAAAAGAATCATTGTGTAAAGATTTGGTTCCTACCTGTTTAAAGGAATTTTAGTGGTTTATTGGGTACGACTCTCTGTGGAGCTTAGAGGACTAGATTAGCCAAGAGTAGCTTGGTGAACTAGTATAAATCTTGGTGTGCTATAATTTTACTTTAATTATTTTCAACTGTTTTGGTGTGCACCTAGTTTATTTAACACTTATCTCTTTCTATAAAGATAATAATTAATTTAAGATAAAATTAATTATTTGAATTTTCAAGTGATTTTATTTGATAATTTTTATAACTATTCAATTCACCCCCCTCTTGGATAGATTACTGGGCCAATAAACACTTCGAAGCTAAAAATATTTGTTGGAATCATTTATTGCTTCAAAGTTGACAAAATTGAGGATGACATAACTGTTGGAAATAATTATGCAAATACTAATTTTAATTAATTTAATTGATATTATTTTCAATAAAGTTTTATAAATATATCCCAAATTTATATACAATGAAATCATACTCATAAACATTAAAAAAATAAACTCTTTATGAAATTTGTTGTTGAATGTAACTGACATCAAATATTATAGAATATAAAATAGTTTATAGCAAATATTTCAAAAACTCAATACATGCGATAGTAAACATTCGAGATTGTAAAATACATTAATGCAGTAAATAAATAAAGTTATACTTACAGGTCTTTACCGATGACAATTCTAGAAATTTATATCGATCAGGGCTATCGTTTAATTATATTTTGTTGGAACTAATAGTGAAAATAATAATTTTAATTAATATAATTAAATATTAATTAATATTATTTTCAATAAAAATTTCAAAATATATCGTAAATATTTTTACAATGAAATAATACTCATAAATAATAAAAAATAAAATCTTAATGAAATTTGTTGTTGAATGTAAAATAATAGAAAATGTAAAGCATTTCATACCAAATATTCCGAAAACCAATACATGCGACATTTAGAGACTTAAAATATATGGCAGCGAATATTCTAGAATACTAATGAACATTATAAAATTGTATTCTTCAATAATAAATTAAAATACATGAAATTAGTAAATAAATAAATTTATACTTACAATTCTTTTTAGATGACAATTTCAGAAATTTATACCAATCGAGGCTATCGTTTAACGATATTTTCTTAAAATAAATTTTGCTTCCGCTTAGGTGCTTACCATCACATGTTTACTTTCTAGGATAGAACGATCACAATCCTCCAATACTAGCACTAAAAATCAAAGGATACGACGAACAAAATAAGTGTTAAACTCTTTCTCAAGAATAAACTAATTAACATAGACTCAACTTTATGTCATATGCTTTCATGCCTTAATGATAATGCAAAATTTTCTATTCATAGAGTAAACAAATGAGTAACTCTAACACACCAAAAATCTTACTTTAAAGCTACTAAGAACACTTTAAAGCCACTACAAATTATCACATGTAACTCCTTATTATAAATGAGTTACAAATATGAAAAAACAAGTCTAATTTGGTTCAAAAAATTGCTGGAATCAATTTAAAGAAAATTCTATAAAGAATTATCTTTACTTGGATCAACCCAAGTCTAAACTGGAACCCAAGACTCACGACCAGACCCAGGATCCGCAATCCAAAATGAATTATAAAATTTGTTTAAGTATTTTTCATTAACCATTGTGGAATTACTCATTTTATATACTGCAATCAACTTCTTGAGACTAGATTGAAAGACAATTTCCTATTCACATCTTAATGATTTTTGATAAATCAGAAGTTCGCATTTGTCTTCTTACTAAAACTAACGTATTGATACATAAACATATATCAATCAATAATTAGATTTAAAATAGTCAAAGAATTATTTTTGTTTAGCAGTCCCCACATGAATGAAATTAACTGGATAGACATGCATATGTAATATAGAGACAAAAGAAAGAGAGCTCAATAAGAAAACAACTGCATCGAGAAATATAGTTTTTGGCCTTGAGCTTTCCCTAGTGAGAATCTATCAAATTTACTCGGCCAACCAGTGAATATGATATCTTGAACTGTTCGGCCTTTGGTGTAAACCAAGACAATAGAAACCACACAATTGTCTCTAGACATTTTTTGTTCTATGGTTGCATTCATTTTAGCCGTGAACACTCTGGTTTTTTCATAAGTGCTTTAGAGAATTTAGCCTTCTCATTCTCATGGAAGTAGCCTAATTTACACCCATATAGATAATCTCCTTAGAAAATGTATTCGCTAATACATTTCTAGATAATATCAAGTTCTATAAATCATCACACATATTTCAATCTTCATTATTTCATCCTAGGAATGGATCATAGATATTAACTCTATGTAGAGATACATACAACCACCTTTATAATTCGATTGTCCCTTTGAACTTAGATCTTGGGATTTCCAGTCAATTACGTTGGGTTGCCGTTATAATGACTATTTTGTAATAGACTTAGCCTCATTCCCCTCGATGATCAGTTAACTCTCTCTCATGTTTGACCTTTTGGTCAACGGATGCGCAATGTTAGCTTTTAACTTTATAAAGTCAATTTTGACAACCTCATTTGAAATGTAATTGTCTAATGATATTGTGTCTCCAACATATATATATATATATATATATATATATATATTGAGACTTACCATTATACACAACTTTGTGCCCTTTTAATAATTCGTTATCGATCATGACAAAAATAAATTGTTGGCACGATATTATTTAAAAATAAATAAGTAAATATGAAAATTAATTAATATTTCACAAGTTTTAATATGGACCAACAAATTTATGTTTGCTTAGAGAATCTCAACACCGCCGCTTTTTTTCCACGTGTAACAACATATCAACCATAAGAAAACAATAGTATAACTTGACTTAGTAGTTATTATAAAATATTAGTCAAATTCTTTGATCTTGAATTTATTTGACTTCGCATTGTCAAATCATACATAAATTTATTTGACAACATCACAGTGTCAAATCACTCGTCATTACATTATACTTGTTATATTTCACAGATATTAAACATGGACAAACTTTGTTTATTGCCATAAAACCATAAATGTTTTTGAGGTTACTTTTATCTATTTTTCTTACTTCATGTAGGCTCAAGTTACCCCTAAGACACTTACTCTTGGATACAACTACACGTAGTATTATTTGTTCATTTAAAAGAATGTAACTCTCTTAATTTTACATAAAACATATATGTACAAGAATGATGTATTTCATGATTTAAGAATTGTGATCATATACACATTTTCATTCTTTAACAAGTCACTAATTTATCAAGACACCCCCACATTTTTAAGCATTTGTAGATTTGTCTCATACCTTTCTTAAAATTTATATGAGATGTTTTGGACACCTTCTTATGTAATACATATCCCCCCATAATCTCTTGAATTATCAATAGAAGTATTAAAATAATTTTTCTACAAATCAATTTGGAGATTTCGTATTTATTTCAATTAAATGAAAATAGGTTTACGAAAATTTGACGTCACACTCAAGACTCACATTTTTTACTTGAAATTTTTATTTTCATTACATTATATTATTGAGTCACTTTTTGACCAAACAATTAAATCTCATTTTTTTTGTTTTTAAATAAAAGTTATTCTTCTAAACATATCTCATATATGTGACTCCATTAAATTGAAACTTACATCTCATTAACCTTATCAAAAAGTTATCCACATCTGTCATGTTAGCCTAATAGATTAGTTGATGAGTTTTTTTTTTTTTTTGTCACAACTCTCTTGTGCATTTTTTTAGCACGATATCCAAACTTGGCTCAAATGTAATAATTATATTTATTTATTTATTCAAATTTCCCTTTTGTCTAAGACTAGGGATTGAATCGCATAAATTTTGTTTTTCGTCATTTTTCAACATTTCGCTTTGTTGGCTTTAGATTCTTTCCAAAAACATAGTGTTTATCCTCATTTTTGTTTTATATTTATTTTACAACAAAAATCACAACTCTATTTTGATATTAAAACTATACAATGCATAAAAATGTATATTTATTATCAAAATATATAACTTGTACTAAAAAAGTCCATAATTTCAAATTTCTACCGTATTGACAATCTACGTAAAACATCCTCAAAGGATTTCAACAAGATTTAATATTGTTACAAAAAATAATATTTTTTTCTCGGTCATTTCTCAAAATTGGTTCAACTGAGCCTTTTTCATTCCATCTCATGAAAATATCAATGAATATTTAATTCGCTATTCCAACCACTAACCATTTGGTGTCCAAGATTGATTCACAATAATCGTCTCAATCGATAAATAAATCAAAGGATTTGAATATTTTCAATTGCCAAGATATAATCACACAATAGATACGTAAAACATATAACACATAAAAATATGTTGTTCAGATTCATATATTTAACGAAGAATAATAAATAATTTAACGCCACACATAAACATAAATAGTTCATACTAAAGGCATCACATAAGTACAAAATGTGCATAGTAAATTTCAACATGAAACATTTACTACGCCATTATAAAAAAAAAAAAATATGTAGAAATCTCTACCTCCAGACATATCACCTACACATGTATCAATTACTAATAATAACTAAAAATTTTGCTTTAAGAATATTGGAACTAATGGTGAAAATACTAGTTTCAATTAATATAGTTGAATATTAATTAATATTATTTTCAATAAATATCTCATAAATAATACTTATAAATAATAAAAAAGAAAATCTTAATGAAATTTATTGTTAAATGTAAAATAACACAAAAATGTCAAACATTTCATAGCAAATATTCAGAAACCTAATAGATACGACACTAAATATTTTAAAACTTCAAATATACGACAATGAATATTCTCGAATATTAATAAGCATTATAAAATTATATTCTTCAATAATAAATTAAAATACATGAAATCATTAAATAAATAAGATTATACTTATAGTTATTTACCGATGACAATATCATAAATTTATACCATTTGAGGATATTGTTTATAATGTTTTCTTAAAGCAAATTGCGTCTTCGCTTAGGAGCTTACGGTTACTTAGACGTTTGCTTGTCAGGATACAACGATCACAATTCTTCGATTGTAGCAACTCGAAATCAAATGATATGGCGAGCAAAACAAGTCTTAAACTTTCTCTCAAGAATGAACTAATTAATATAGACTAAAGTGTATGTGTATTGCATGATGTCCTATGTTTTCATGCCTAGGTGATAACACCAATTTCTCTATTTAAAGAGTAAACAAATGAATAACTCTAATATACCAAAAGTCCCACTTTGAAGCCACTAAGAACACTTTAAAGGCACTAACAATTATCACATGTAACTCCTTATTAACAATGAGTTACAAATATGAAAAGACAAGTCTTGTTTGGTTAAGAAAATTGCTAGAATCAATTTAAAGAAAATTATGGAAAGAATTATCTCTACTTTGATTAGCCTAAGTCCAAACCCAAACCCAAACCCAAGACTCGTGATCCTAAACAGGATCTGCAATCCAAAATGGATTATAAAAGTAGTTTAAGTGTTTTACATTAACCAATGTAGAATTACTCATTTTATATATTTCAATCAACTTCATTGGACTACATTGAAAGATAATTTATCATTCAAGTATAAATGATTTTTGACAAATCAAAAGTTCATGTTTGTCTTCTCACTAAGACTAACATATTGATATATAAACATATATCAATCAATAATTAAATAACACATATAATTAGGCTTAAGATAGTCCAAATATTATTTTTGTCTAACATCTCAAAAAATTGTTGGAGATACTCTTAGAGGGTTCGCTCAAGGGCAGAGGGAAAGTGTTTTGGGGGATGCTCCCTCAAAAAATTTTAAAAGTAGAAATATTTTTACCATATATTTTGAGTTAGTGTCCCAATTCATTCTAAATATCCCTTATAATCTTTTTATAGTCATTTGTGAACCTAGTGGTTTAAAAATGAATATGACATTATGTTTAAATGTTTTAAATAGAAAAAAATAAACTTTTCATCTAATTATTTTTCCACAAATTAATTTAAATGTATACAATTAAGGGTTCGAGTGCTTTTTCATTCTTCTATTTTATCAAATTACATAAATAAAATTTAGCAAAGAATTAAATAGGATACTTCAAAGCTACAAATATCTGTTGGAGTCATTGTTTACTTCAAGGGCAGTGCTCCCTTCAAAATTAAAAAATAAAATATTATTACCATATATTTTGAGTTAGCTTTTGTTAGTGTCCCAATTCATTCTAAATAACACCCCTTATAATGTTTTTATAGTCATTTGTGCACCCAGTGGTTTAAAATTTAATCTTACATTATGTTTATATTTTATTTTTATTTTTTTTAAAAAAAAGGGTTAATTACACTTTACCCCTATGGGTAGGTCGTTTTGCACTTTGTCCCCTTTGGTATTCGCATCATCACTTTGTCCCTTATAGTTTGTCCTTTGTTGCACTTTACCCCCCTCATTAGCACTTTGCTCTATGTGGTTAGACCTATATCAAGTGGTAAAGTGCAATAAATTTTAACTACAGAGGGTAAAGTGGTGACAAAAATACCACTAGAAGGCAAAGTGAAAAACATTCTAACCACAGAAGGTAAAGTATAATTAAAATCTATTGGAATCATTTTTCTCTTCAAATGTGCCAAAATGGAGGATGACACAACAACTTAAACAACTCTTGGAGATAGTTTTAGTGGGTGTCACTCATGGGTAGAGGGAAAGTGTTTTTTTTTTTTTTTTTTTTTTGGGTGGGGAAGGGGGGTGGAAGTTCTCCCTCGAAAAATAAAAATAAAAATAAAAATATTATTACCATATATTTTGAGTTAGTTTTTGTTAGTGTCCCAATTCATTTTAAATAATACCCCTTAGAATCTTTTTATAGTCATTTGTGCACCTAGTGATTTAAAATTTAATCATACATTATGTTTAAATTTTTCAAATCAAAAAATATATTTTTCACCTAATTACTTCACTATTTTGCAATGAATTAATTTAAATATATAAATGTAAGGGTTTGAGTGTTTTTTATTCTTCTATTCTACCAAATTACATAAATAAAATGTAAAAACTGAGTTTATGACTATGAAGTATAAAGAATTAAAGAGGACATTTCAAAACTACAAATATAGTGATTTTAACAATTGTATTAAAACTTTATTAAATTGGTTTAAATTTTTTGATTATTTTTTGTGGATATTAATTATTCCAAGACTATTTATTGATTTGGTGGTTTTATGATTTGGAAACAAATCTCAATTAATTTAGATTTCTTAATGCCACATATTTTAACTCCTTAATGGTAAATTGGCCTTATAATTTTTTTTCCTCTTTTTTAAAAGAAGTATTTGAATAATTTTTCGATTGATTTATTTTTTGTTTATATTATTTTATTGCTAAATCTAAAAATAAATCTTATTTTCATTTGAAAGGTAATTTGTTTCTTTTCAAAAAAAATAAGTATCAATTTTTTTTATTGTCATTTTGTGTTATTATGCATTAATCGTCCAAAATGATGTACAAAAACAGTAGGAAAAGATTCCTTCAACTTTAACAATAAGTCGACGTGGAAGTAATAATATATTTAATAGGATATTTCTGTTGCAATTCTCTCTTCTTCTTCTTCTTCTTCTTCTTCTTCTTCTATTTTATTTTATTTTTTTAATTTTAAAAAAATCTCATACACAATTACAATTTGTATTTTAGTTTCACATATTAAAAAAAATAAAAATTGAAGGTTCAATACCAGCACTATACTCTCGCAATTACATGTGTCTAACTTGTGTTTAAAATGTTTGTTAAATGTAACAAATATTACACAAGTACATATAATATATTATATGTAATTTGTAATCTATAATTAATATTATTGAAGTATAAGCACATGCAGGATTAATATGTAAATAAAAATCAATTTTAAAAATTAAATTAAAATTTATATTTCAAATGAGACTAATAACATATTATAACGGTTCTTTCGGTTTATATTTGAAACTAATGATCAATTATCTCTGTTTAATACCAACAACATGTAGCTTAAGTGGTAGGCACAATTGAGTTAAAGTAGTTGTGGGGGCTTCTGCAAGGTCGGGGGTTCGAACTTGGGGAAAAACAATTGTTGGGAGGGGTAGCCACTTACCCTGAACAAAATAGTTTTTTACCTTGTGTGGATAGGGCGACGTTTGTGGTATACCAAAAATAAAATAAAATCTCTCTATTAATATTATGTAAGCGTTCACACAGGGCAACAAAGCAATTGTGAAAGTGAACAATTTTCATTTGTAAAATAATTGGGATTGGAGCCTATGCCTATTGTCACACGGTCGAATTTTCACTGCGAAAATCGTAATCGAGTTATGGCCTAGTTGCACTAACAACTAGTAGCCCCATGAATGTCCTACCATGCAACGGAAATGGATCGACCCGTATATAACACACACACGCGTGTTCTTACAACGTAATATAACTGAGAATACACTGAAATATAGTACTAGAAACGCACCCACGAAACGGCACAGTAACGTTTACGTGAAAGTCCAACCTTGTATTACATAACTCAGGTTACAAAGAACCAATTACAACAATGGTCTCTAAAATCCGCAGGTCTGATTCACCAACCAAAACCATACCAAAACTTTACAATTTATAGAAGACGACAACAGTTGACGCCCCAACTTCCTAGGTAGATAATCAACACCTGTCTCGACACGTGTTAGCACCACAAGAGTTAGTGTTCTTGTCTGAAAACTATCCAAAACTACCATAAAAAACTGTCCAGAACTTCTTGGTAACCACCAGTCCATCAGCTCACCACGAGCTCAGCTTTATTCCAACATTTTTGCATTGTCCCAACAACCTGCCTCGTTGCCATCTTGTCCCATAGTCAGCTGAAGTTCTCCAACGTCTTGCCATACTGCCTGCATGGATAGAACGCATTGTTGTGCCCACGTTCTGTCTCATTGCGTTGTTGTGCCCAATGACATCCTAACGTCGTATTCATTTTCCACACCAAAATGCACCGTCGTTCCCAACAGTCCGTTATGCGCCGTACATGACTCTACCCACAACGTAGTGTTGTGCCTATATTGTGCCGCCTTGCCTCGGTACCTGATAGGTGTGATCTACCTACGTATTTCCAAATCGAATTAAGTTGGTTTTCGAGCGTTTATATAGTATTTTATTACGTTTTAATTAGTTTTTATCTTTTTGTATTAAATCATGTGTGTGGGGATAGAAAACTGGAGCGAAAACGATGAGATCAAACCAAAGGCGAGCCAAAGTTATGGTGGATAAACAAGCAAAGAGGCAAAAATATGAAGGAAGCCCACCGTCTAGGCATCCAGACCTCCGCCTAGACAGTGAAGATGCTGAGAATGACAAAAGGCTACTGACAGCCCACCACCTAGGAGGCAAATTCCTCCGCCTAGGCAGAAACCCCAGCAGAAATATTTCCTAGTCCACCGCCTACTTCTTCTCCTAGGCGGTCACCAAACCTACAAAGCCGGTACAAGTGCTGTAACTTCAAGGCCAATTTGGAATATGATGAAATCCTATTTTGGAAACACTCAAAACATAGAAGTCGTACATATTTTTCTTAGCTTTTCATAGTTTTTTGAATAACCTCAATCAGAGCTCCAACGAAGAAGTTACAGCCAAAACAAGAAAGCGTGTCACCGCCGCAGCGGTCAAACTGCAGAAACTTTGTAACGGCTCTGTATATCCATCGCCGCGGCGGTGAATACACCGCCGCAGAGGTCACCCTACACTTGTAAAGTGTTTCTAGATATTTTAGGATATTTTTGGCCCTATATCCTTCCATCCTCTCTTCCTTCCGGCCAAGAGGGCCTTTCTTAGGTTAGATAGAATAGAGAGAGAGTTTTGGAGAGTGCTCATTCAATCCCAAGGAGGAAGATGAAGGAGGATCAATTGGATGACGGTTTTAGCGCTAAATCTTTGGATATTGGCTAAGTTTTTCCGTTTCTCTTTTGTTTTCTTCATTTTTGTAGATTGTTGAGCAAGTTTAGTTTGGTTTTTGTTGTTTATATGGTTAGGGCCACGAGCTAAACATAGATTGTAATGGGGATTAACATTTTATTCATGAAAATGTGATTTTGGTTAAGTTTATGTTTCGTTCTTGGTTGTTCTTCATATGTTGATTGTGTGTGCCTTATTGTTTGTTTATCGTGCTTAGATTTACATTTAGAGAATAAGGGGTTTAACTATCGGAAGAGGTAACCCTGCATTCGGACTAGTATAAACGAACGCCACAATCCTATAACCCGGTCGGGGTTTGGATTGTGGACAATCGATGACGTTGGGGTGAGACTCACGTAAACTAGAGTCGTTAAGACGTTGAGGAGGACTTCGGTGTTGACGCGAAGTCACGTATTCCCTCGTCTTACACTCGGGAGAGGTGATGGGAGAGTTTTAGAATAGAGATTGTCGATAGGGTAAAGGCAACGCGACGATCCAATAACTCGAGAGGGAGTTGAATTGTGTGCAATCAATGGCGTTGGGGCAAAACTCACACGGCCTAGGGTCATTAAGACGTTGAGGGGGACTTCTTCATTGACACAAAGTCGCATATTCCCCCATCTTACACTTGAGAGAGGTGGCGGAGGAGTTTACGAACCGAGATTATCAAATAAGTCGAACACCATTAACGTAGACTAAAACGAAACTAAACGCGTTTAAGTAAATAAAGTCAATCCCTAGACAATCTACTCCCCAAAACTATCTCAATATTAGTATTACTTAATTTAATTAGTATTTTAGTCTTAGTATTAATTAAATACCATTTTTTATCGCCTCGATAAAGTTAGGTTATGATAATCACAGTACTCGATAGTAACGACACCAATCCCTGGGGATACGATACCCGACTTGAAAAGGTCCACTATACTAAAACTTTATCCTTACGCTTGCGGTGAAAGTGGTTGCGCTTATTTAGCGGCCACCAATACCGTACCGAGGTCTTCCTCTGCCCAACACTCGCCGGTGTTGTGCCACAACGCCTCAGCCTACCGATGTACACCATGTTGATACCGTCCTTGCCAATGACCCCGTCCGTGCCACGTGCACCATGTCTAGTAGTAAAGTGCACCAAGTCAGTATTGTTTGGTCCTCCAGTGTTGTTAGGGACTAACACCTATCTAGGTGAACCGAGATTTTGGGGGTATAAACTTGTTCCTCTACTTGTTAGCTATCAATTGCCCTACCTCATTATAGGTCCACTATAATTCTACTCCCAAATTTATTCAAACTAGGTTTTTAGGTATTGAAAAGTGTCTGGTAAATTATGTACATTTGACATAAGTTGGTGACCTGATAAATAATACATTTGGTTTACAATGTTTGTAATCAATTATTTTATATACTTATCTTCAAACATGATATTTAAGATCTATCTAAAATATAAAATATACGGAGGGTCATTTTTCTAATTACAATTAAAAAAATTATAGTTAAGATTTGAAAAGGGATTGTAACTTATTTGGTATACTTATCAAAAATACAGTTGTAGAAAAGGAGAATCACGAAATGTATATTTCATGAACATTTGTTTAGAAAAATTAAAATACTACTAAATTATTAAAATAAATATTTGTTAACTTTATATGATCTTTTTGAAAGGAGAACTATACCAAAAAATCGAGACCCAACTAATCATTGCCAAAATTTATTTCAAATTAGTTCATGTATTTGCAACTAACCCCTCCAAATAAAAGTCCAATTGCAGGCATATTTCTTTTCGCAATTTTATCAAGCACTTCTTCAACAGGCTCTAGATACCAACATAAAAAAACACGAACACTTATCTTAGGTTAGTTGTACTCATATCGGATACAGGAACACATGTCAAATACAACATTCCATGGATGCGTATTAAACATGTCTGCTCCAAGTGTCTTATAAAATGAGAATACCTAGACGTATCGAGAAAGTATCCCGACGTATTAGAGATGTATCAAGGGTATATGTGAGATACATCAGAAACACTAATTTTTATCTTTCCTAAACTTAGTTTGATATTTTGTATTTTATATTATGTTTGTGCTTAAAAAAAGTCTATTTTATGTAATTTTTGTTAATTTTCTTCTTAGTATACTTCATCTATTCATGGCTATTGTTATTTCAAATAAAAAATATGTGAAATTATATAAAAACTTAATTGTTATAGGCGTGTTCGAGACATATATTGGTGTAACGACCCTATTTCCCAGAACCGCCACTCGGTTTCTCCCTTATTATTTTTACAGAGAAGTAGATGTAAAGACAAAACTCTCCACCACCACATTTTCGCTGTGCCACTATGATAAATAAAATAATAACAGATGTTACCTTGACTTGCTATCACCCAACCAATAATAAATATATATAAACTAATTATCAACTAACATAAATTTAAATATTTATTAATTTAAAATTCAACTATATCCATCCAATTTTTCAGTAACACGACAAAAGTTTGAATCACCGATTACCAAAAACTACCTCGACAACCTACTCTCTTACTCTATCTAATGCCAGTAGTAGACCCGTCTCTAAGTGGAGTACCTGAGACAAAATATTTTATTGGTTTACTGTATTCATAATATAAAAATAATTTATGAATTAAGTATATATATTAAAACCACTTTCCAAAATAGATTATAGTCACAGTGATACTTTCCAAAACAAAATATATCCACACTGAACAATATCAAAATTCATAGATATAATCAAGATATACCGGCTGAATATAAATCAATCAATCAAGTTATTTTTATACAATAAAATACCTGAAACACATACTTCCCTACTAGCCGTAGAATCATTTCACCTCATGATCGAGAGTTATAACGGTACCGTAACCTATACCAATGTGCAATCTAAGGTTTCCATTAGTGTCAGGGCCACTCAATATCTCCAATGGTAGGAGCCAACATGTGGTACAAACCACAATATTAGGATGATAATCATTATCGTCAACAACAACAACGACGATAATGACAACAACAACAATAACCACCTGCAGGACTTTCCCTTCTGTCAGGTCAAAACACAATGTCCTTCAAGACATGCCCTCCTATTAGGACCAACAACATCCCGCAGGACATGCCCTCCTGTCGAGACCGTACTATAGTATAGTCGGATAATAATAAAAGTAACTTTTCATAATCAACTTTTATCTTGATCTATCTAAAGTTATAAAATTATACATTTTAATAACTATTAACTTTTTCCCAACTTAGTACAAAAATATAATTTGGAAATTTATATAGAAAACAATACACTCACCTCAAAAATTGCGCAACTAATAGGTTGTCGTCGAAATATTGTCGTAGTCAACGTTGCCTGTGAACCTAACAATGACAAGGCCTACACTAAGAATTTATCTAAATAAATCTAATATGCAATGTAATGTGTGAAATGCATGACACTAAAAATGCAATTTTTCTCGTTCCCAAATTATACGAAATTTATTAAATGCCTCATTTCTTACATCAATATTAACTATACAAAAATTATTATGCCAATAATGACAAAGTTTTTCTAATTAATAATTTAATCTATAGAAAATATTAATCAATTATTAATAATATTTATTAGTCAACGAAATACAAAAAATATCATTTTAATAAAATTTATAATTTATTTTAAATTAAATTCCAATTAATTAAATATATTTTCATATACATATATAGACAAATTATATATACCAAATCCCAAATATCCATATTTTCATATATATATATATAGATGAGAACACGTGTTGTACCCAAGTGGGTACAACACAAGTACAAGTGTTATCTTCTTAATGAAGACAATACATTTATATTTATATTTACACTAATTACTCTTATAAAATAAAGAAAATATTATATATCTCAAAATTAATAAATTATATTTAATATAACATATTAATTGCAATATTTTTTAAGCCAAAATTAAAATTAATATTTAACCCCCAAAGTTTTTAAAACCAAAATTTAAATACAATAATAACCCTTAAAGTTTTCAAAGTAAAAATTAAATAATACAATAAACCCCATTAGTTTCTGAATATTCTAAAATGCAATATGCACAACATAAATGCAACAAAAGTGGGTTTGTTTTCATTTTAGCACTATGTAACCTAGAGGAAACTTGTAGAGACAAAGAGTACCGAATATAATGTTGGAAATAATGGTCAAAATATTAGTTTTAATTAATATAATTAAATATTAATTAATATTATTATTTAATAATATTTTCTAAATATTTCACAAATATATTTACAATGAAATATTATTTATAAATAATAAAATTCAACTCTTGGTGAAATTTGTTGTTGAATGTATTTCTTATAGTAAATATTATAGAATATAGAACAATTGACAACAAGTATTGCCGAAATCGAGTACATGCGACAGTAAATATTTCAGAATATAAAATTTGCAACAGTGCATACTCTAGAACATTAACAAACATTACAAAATTTTATTCTTAACAATAAATTAAAATACATGAAATCAGTAAATAAATAAAACTACCTTGCAGTCTGTTAACGATGATAATCTCAAAAATTTATACTGATCCAGAATATCAATTTAAAGATATTTCCTTAAAGCAAATTTCATGTCCACTTAGGTACTTACGGTTACTCAAGCGTTTGCATCCAGGATATAACAATCAATATCCTCCGTTACTAATACTTGAAATCAATGTATCCAGCGAGCAAAACAAGTGTTGAAGGCTCTTTCAAGAATAAACTAACATAGACTCAAAATATATTTATATTGCAAGATGTCAAAAGTTTAACACTTAAATGTTAATGCAAACTTCTCTATTTATAAAGTAAATAAAAGAGTAACTCTAATACACCAAAAGTATCACTTTAAAGCCACTAAAAATTATCATATGCAACTCCTCATTAAAAATAAGTTCCAATGAAAAGACAAGTCTTGTTTGATTAGAAATATTATTAGAATCAATTTAAAGAAAATTCTAAATTTTTTTTTTTATCTCTACTTGGATCAACCCAAGTCCAAACCTAAACCTACAACCCATGACCTGACCCGGGTCTACAATCCAAAATGCATTATAATAGTGGTTTAAGTGTCTTTCATAACCAATGTGGAATTATTCATTTTAAATACTTCAATCAATTTCATAAGACTACTTTGAAAGACAATTTCTCATTCACATCATAATGATTTTCGACAAATCAAAAGTTTACTTTCTTCTTCTCAAAAATTATTTTTATCTAAAAATCCCCCATATGAATGAAATTGACTAGATAAACATGCATATTTAATGTAGATACAAGAAAGAGAAAGAGCTTAATAAGAACATAATTTTATTGCGATAAATAGTTTTTAATCTTGAATCTTCCCTAGTGAGAATCTATTGAATTTACTTGGCCATCTAGTGAACCTGAAGTCTTGAACTGTTCAACCTTTGGTTTAAACCAAGACAATAGAAACCACACATTTGTCTCTAGACACTGTTTGTTCTATGGAATTTTGGCCCTAAACACCCTACTTATTTCGTGAGTGCTCTAGAGAATTTAGCCATCGCATTCTCATGAAATCGACTCATTTCATACTTACATAGATGATCTTCTCAAAAAATGTATACGCTATTACTTTTCTCGATAATATTATTTTTTATGAATCATCACACATATTTCAATCATCACTGTTTCATCCTAGAAATGGATAATAGATATTAACTCAAAGCAGTGATACACGCAGTCACCTTCATAATTCGGTTCTCCCTTTGAACCTAGATTTTGGGATCTCTAGTCAAGTAGGTTGGGTTTTCATTATCATGATTATTTTGTTATAGGGGTAATCTTATTTCCCTAGATGATCAGTTAACTCTTTCTCATATTTGACCTATGGTCAACGAATCCGGAACGTTATCTTTTGAATTTATAAAGTCAATTTTGACAACCTCATTTTTAGAGTAACAATCTAATGGTACTGTGTCTGCCCCCCCCCATATATATATATATATATATATATATATATATATATTAGGACTTACCGTTATATAAAACTATGTGCCTATCATGACATTGCTAAATTGTTGTATAAGTTTTGCATACATTAAAATATTTCTTTTAATAAATGTAAAAACTGTTTTGATTTTCACATGCTTATCGTATATTAACATTTGTTTAGTGGATCTCAATAATCGTTGCTTCTCCTCCACGTATAATGGCATATCAACCGTAAGAAAATAATGGTATAACTTGACTTAGTAGTTTTATAAAATACTTGTCAAATTCTTTGTGTTGATCCTAAGATTTTGATGAACAATTAAATGTTGATATTTTTTGTGTAACTAATGGTTTGATTAAGTGTTTTAATTTATTAGTTCCAATGAAGTTATTATTATGAATTAGTAATTGATGGATGCTAAAAGATGATGACATAGATGATTTTAAAAGGTCGAAGAATTTGAAGAATCTAAGGAAAACAACTCAGGTTAAATTTCAACTCTTAATATCTCAATTAGGATTGCACACGATACAAAATGATTTTTATAAATATGTATGTTTTTTATAGGATTCTAATTAGTTAAATTATTTACTCCTATGTGTAATTGAAAAAGAAATATTGATAATTAATTAAAATTGAATTTAATATTTCAGTGGAGCTAACTTAGAAAACAAATCAGTTCAAGGGGTAAAAACGTCGAAGAAAATAAATTAAAATCGAATTAGGAGAAGTGTTCCAACAATAGTCAGTCGACTGATAAGTTGACTTGCGCTTAAATATTGAACTCTCTAAATCGATCAGTCGACAGGGAGGTCGACCTGTGACCAGAAATAAAACTCTCTGAATCTCTAGGTTGACAGATAGGTCGACTGATGGGTGATGGATTTTTGGCTTGGCTACATCTCGAATCGAGCGATCAATAGCTTGGTGTTGGTCGGTCAACTGATCAGTCTGTTTCAAGATTTGTGGGATTTCGTGTTCTAATTCAAATAGTAGCCATTTTATGGTTAAGATTCATGAGATATATTAGGGATCTGATATGCTTTAAGTTATTTAAATGGTATTTAAATGTCCCTATAGATATGGTTCAATTATTTTTGATGTTTCTCAATTTGGTACGTATAATTCTTTCAATCCTATTCAATTGAGTTTGAAAAAAAGTTTGAGGGACTTAATTAAAAGTTTTAAAATATATTTTTGAGTGTATTATATCTGAGATGAATCATTATGATATATTGGGTCTATAGGTGCAATTAGTTATCATGACAAGTGGGAACTAGCCGTTGGAAGATTTGTTTTATTCCCTTTTAAATAGACCTGCATTTTTCACTTAAAAAAACATATTAGACATCAATCATTCTAAGCTATTCAGCTCTCGTGCTTTCTAAGAGTTATCATACTGAGAGTTTTGTGAGAATTGTCTTGAAAATCATTCTTGAGATATTGAAGAAAATTATTGTTGATCATCGATTTGAAGTTGCATTGCTAATCATTATTTATTTGGTGGAATCATGTGAGATCATTCCAAATTACTTGTTATTAATTGTTGTTTGATTCTATTATTTATTATTTGAAATTTTATCTTTGAAATTGTTTTCCGAATTTTTTATTGAAAAATATTTTTGAAACAATTTCTTGAGAAATCTGATTACGTGCTCAATTACATGCTACCCAATTTTTGTTTAAAATCAAAATTTGAAAATCTCACTTTTCTATCACTAGTTTTGAGATATTAATTGAGTTCTAATTTATCTGGGGTGGTATAAGTTTCGAGTGAGAAAAATCACTTATCAATTTGTAATTAGTGAGTTGAGTGACGGATTGGATATTATTGGGAGTATCTAATCAGGGGTAGTTGGGTTTCAATCTCTTCCGATAAAGAGATTGAGGTGTTAATTCTTCTTTAATTGAATTTGTGAGTGATTTTGTAAAAGTTTCATCCTTACCTGGGAAAATAATAGATGGAGTGTTTCTATGAGGTTTTGATTCTTTAGCCTAAGGTATAAAAAGAATTAGGTTATTCTTGAGCCTGTAAAAATTAGAGGTTATTCTTGAGCTTGGGAAAAAGAAGAGGTTATTCCTGAACCTGGGAAAATGAATTTGTAAAGGTTGATTTTGAGCCTGTGAAAAGAATCATTGTTTAAATGTTTGGTTCCTACCTGTTTAAAGGAATCTTAGTGATTAGTGGGTGTGAATCTCCGTGGGGCTCGGAGGACTGGATTAGCTTTGTGAACCAGGATAAATTTCTAGTTTGTTGTTTTCTTTACATTGTTTATTTTTGGTTGTTTGGTGTGCACCTAGTTAATAATATATTTCCACTGCTATACAGAGATAATAATTAATTTAGGATTAAAATTAATTATTTAGATTTTTGAAGTATTTTCTCTGATAATTTTTTTATATCTACCCAATTCACCCTCCCTCTTGGGTAGCTCACAGGGCCAACACTTTGATCTTGAATTTGTTTGAGTTCACATTGTCAAATCATACATAAATTCCTTTGACAATATGACATTGTCAATTTATATCATTATATACTTGTTAGAATTTGCATACATTAAACAAGTCGACAAAGTTTTTCTCAATTTATTCCTAAGACACTTAGTCTTTGATACTACTAGATATAGTACACTTCGTCTTCGATCCTACTAGATGTAGTATTATTTGTAAAAGAACTTAACTCTATTAGTTTTAAGTAAAATATATGTACGAGAATGATGTATTTTACGATTTAATAATTGTGGTGATTCACACAATCTCAATTTTAATTTCATCATTTAAAAAAAATACCAATTTATCAAGGCACTCCAACATTTTTAAGTATTTGTAGATTGGCGTCACACCTTTCTAAAATTTATATAAGATGTTTTGAACAACCTCTTATGGAATACATATCCCCCACAAGTTCTTGAATTATTAATAGAAATATTAAAATATTTTTTCTCTCTATTAGCCCAAGTTAATTAAAAATTTAGCAATGCAAAACATCCAAATGTTCAATGATAAAACAAAACAAAATATTATTTTTATGATTTTTATTAATATTATCATATTACATAATGCATTAAAAATTTATTCTTCTAGATATTTCTAATATGTATAGAATCCATTAAACCAAAAGATGCATCTCATTAATCTTATCAAAAAGATTATCCACCTCTATCACATTAGCCTGATAGATAGATTGATGAGGTTTTCTTGTCACCACTCTTTTGCAACATTCTTGAGCATGATATCCTAATTTGCCACAAATGTAACAGTAACCTTTGAACTTTATATTCAAATCCCCTTAAAAGCCACCACTTAGGCCTAAATCATAACGTTTTCGTTTTTCATCAATCCTTCGAGACTCCACCACATTAGGTTTAGATTTTATAGTTAGAAAATCCACTCACATTTCGACAAGAGGATACTCTTCCTCTACTCTCAATTTTAAGATAAGATAAGATAAGATAAGTAAAATCCACTCGCTTTTCGACAACAGGATACTCTTCCTCTATTCTAAAGTTTAAGATAAGACAAGATAATTTTTTGAAGTCACTCCAAGAGAAAGGTAATTTTTCAATACTAGTTACCACTTGGAATGATTCACTTAGGGCCATTCCATCTACATGAATATTATGAAAAATCACTTGAAGTTCCTCAGCTTGACTCGCTACTGTATTTGAATCCATCATTTTATAGTCTAAGAATTTCTCAACCACAAACTTCTTAATGTAAGTATCCTCTGTTTTGTATTTCTTTTCAAGTTGCCACAACGCTTTCGCTATTTTAACTGAAAAATGTACACAAAAAAGCGTATTATTCAACCCATTCAAAATATTATTTATGCACAAAAAATCAACATGTTTCCTAGATTCTATCTCAGCCACAGTTTGTGTATCAGCATCCCCAATCATAGACAGAGAATCCTTTCGTCGGACTCTAGCAAGATTTAATGTTGTAATTAAAATAACATTTTCTATTGCCATCTCTTAAAATAAGTTATGTTAAACTTATTTGGTTTCTCCCCATGAGATACATGTGTAGTCACAGCTACTGTATTCGGGGCTCCAACCACCTACTATTCGATGTATTTGCCACCTACTATTCGATGTATTTGCATTAGTCGACATATCTCAAGCTATAAATAAAATAAAAGAGTTTAATATTTTAAATCATTAAAATATAATCATACAATAAATATGTCAAACATATAATGCATAAAAATATGTTATTGAAATTCATATATTTAACAAAGAATAATAATTTATGCATCACATAAACATAATAGTTCATTGTAAATTTCTAGCATGAAATATTTACCATAACAATATATATATATATATATATATATATATATATATAACACCACATATACCATCTTGACATGTATTAGTAATAATACCACAAAATTTAATTTAAGTATATTAAAAATAATGGTGAAAATATTAATTTTAATAATATAATTAAATATTAATATTATTATTATTATTATTATTATTATTATTCAATAATAGTTTCTAAATATGTCACAAATATATTTACAATGAAATAATACTCATAAACATAAAATGAAACTCTTGGTGAAATTTGTTGTTGAATATAACTTATTGTACATATTACAGAATGCATAACAATTGACTACAAGTATTGCTAAAACCGGGTACATGTGACAATAAATATTTAAAAACATAAAATTTGCAGCACTGAATATTCTAGAACATTAACAAATATTACAAAATTATATTCTTCAACCATAACTTAAAGGATTTTTTAGAGAAAGACTCAATTTTAGACAATAATTTGGAATGGGTCCCATGAACCATGGCCCCAACACAACGAAACACCTGAACATTATTTTTTTATTTAAGAGTACCCCAAGCAAAAACACACGTGGCACTTTTTTCCCAATTCCTTTCCCTTTTTTTTTCTTTTTCTCGTCATCCAGTGGGCCCCACATCTCTCTCTCTCTCTCGCACGCATCTTTCTCTATCTCATTCTCTTCCCTATCTCTTTAACACACATTTTCTCCTATCTCCCTCCAGTGGGCCCTCCTTCTTCCTCTCTCTCACTCTCATTCTTTCTTCTCTTTTATTTTCTCCCACCCCCCTCTCTCTCCCACACACACACTTTCTCCTATCTCTCTCTCTCTCTCTCTCTCTCTCTCTATATATATATATATATATTACATATTCTTTTTTTTTCTTCTTCATTTTTTTTCTCTTTTTTTTTTTTCTTTTTTGTTTTTATTTTTATTTTTTTGTTTTAATTTTTTTTTAAAAATAAAACAAAATAAATAAACTAAATGGTATTGTAAAATTAAAAATTTAGAAAGAAAACGATCAAATGTTGTGTCAATAAATCGTATTGGTGGGATTGATTTTGCAAAAAATTGAATTTTAATTTTACTTCATTGATAGCAAAAATGTGCCTTTACTACATATATAACAAATATTACTGCATAGCAATAATCATCGCGTTCAATGTTTAATGATTATTGTATAACAATAATTGTACAACAACTATTAAAAATTATTGTACAATAACTATTAAAATTTGCGTTCAATTTTTGTGTAAAACATACAATTATTTGTGATTAATTATTGTACAACAACAATAGTAATGGGAGATTCATTTTACAGAAAAATTGGATTTTGAATTTTGGTTCGAAAATGTGATGTTAATATTTCTAGAATTTTAATGTCCCAGTTTCAGTCTCGGTTTGGTTGACCGATGAGCCCACCATTCCCTCAATTTTGGTTCACAAAAACATACAAAATTCATGTACTAAAATTGTACTGTAGCAATTTTTATACAATATTGACACACGACAAACGATAATGAGTGTGGATTTCTGTTCGCGATAGTTCCACGCTTGATTTTACTCGCAAGTGCATAAGGTCAAGTTTTAATATAATGGATCTTAAGATCGAGTGTCGTCTTCTGAGATATGTGTTAGGATTAGTTCAATACTACAATTAACATAGCTTAATATTATCTAGACGGTTCAAGAATTGTTTTGAGTTTGCAAATCGAAAACTACTTAAAACTAACAACTATTGGTTTAATTCTATTACAATAGATTACCTAGGGATTAATTTTGTTCACTAATACATGTTTGATTTTGTTTATTTTACAATAACGGTGTTTATCCTATCCGACAATCTAAGTATCGTAAACTTGCTCACTACCTCTCCCGAGTGTAAAGTTAGCGAATATGTACCTCGCATCGACGCTGATATCCCTATCTAATATCTAAACGGGTACATGAGTCTTGACCCAACCTTACGGATTTCACACGTTCTAATAATCTCCCCATTCCTTACATCGTCGTGTTGTGTTTAACCCTAGTCCGAATCCGGGGTTACCTCTCCTGAGTGTCAAACCTCGTATTATCAAACCAACCTTAATACCATACAAAGCATATAAATAATATAATAAAATGGTAAACACAATTGGATTTAGATAAACAACCGTTAAAGAAACATATATTCAATCAAACATGCATTTACATGAATTACATCAGCCCCTAGATAATATCGACTTAGCCAACCATGATCACAACCAAATAAACATTAAAACAAGAGAAACACTTCATCATTGAAGATACAACATTTAAATAAAAAGAGGAAAACAAAGGTAGAAAGGAAAATCGGAAGAGTGGAGTGTTCCACTTCAGCCAAAACCGCTCTGAAATCGTTTTCTCTTCTTCCAAATGAACTCTCATCTTCTATGTCTGAATATTTCTCTCAACAGAAGTGTTAATGGTAGGAATAAGGCATACAAGACAAGGATAAAAAGGATCTAAAAAATATCACAAAAAATCTAATCTAACTGGCTAATTAACCGCTGCAGTGGTGGTAATGCATTTGGCGTTCTCTCCTTTCATCGCTGCAGCGGTGAAGGCCACCGCTGCAGTGGTGGTTGGGCAGAATGTTATTTACCCTTCACCGCTATAGCGGTCAAGGGTTAGTAAACCCTTGACACCGACGTTGAAGTAGTGAGTTCCACCGCTGCAATGGTGAGGCTGCAGTGCTGATCTTTGCCCTTCTTCATCGTTTTTCCACTGATTTCCTACCGATTCACTTACTTATCAACCATTTATGTTCCTACACCTAATTTACATAAAAGCGAATATAAACGATCTAAAATATTACAAAAACACTCGAAAATTACCAAATTCAGCTTGAAAATAGATAGGTGGTATCAGAGCCTAGGTTATAGATTCTACAGGCGTAGAGCTTAGGTTATAGATTCTGCAGACTCAGAGTTAGATTTTCAATCACTTTGAACCGGGATTAGGATACCTATCATTCATAATAAATTGTTAATATGTAAAACTAATAATTTTAGTAGAGATCGCGAAATAAAAGTGGAATAACAAACGATGATTATTTACGTTTTACAATTGATTGAGGCTGTAATGACTCATATGTGTATACTTGTTTGATTGATTATATAGATCTTTTGGTCAGCCAAATGGCATAATTTGATCCCTGTGATTACCCTTTGTGATATTTGCATAAATTGTTAATGTTGGAAAATTTATTCGATTAAGTAATAAAATTCTCAGAATTTTATGAACAAAATATTGGGCATTTTATTTGGTATTAATATATGATAGTGAATGAATTCCTATATCTGGTGGTGGATAAAAATATTTAAAATCTAATGGTGGATTAATAAGTTGAACATATTAACATTTGAGATGGCGGGTGATTAGTGTAAATGATCTATAATGAGTCAAATAAATCTGGGTGAGTGTCGTGTTAGTCGTGGACCATTGAAAATTGTCGCTAAATGGAAGTTATTAACTTAAAGGTAAATATTGTCTTCTATATAAATGGTGAAAATATATTTCATATTAAAGTATGGAAAAACAAGTGTTAATAAAATGAACGATTTTACAATGAGTTATGGATCAAGTAAAATTTATTAAAAAAAAAAGGTGAAAAATGATTTTATTATCCTGTGATGCTGTAGTATTATCTGTACAGAGTGGTGATTATCTGCTTCAGTAGAGTGGTGATTCTCTACTTGGCATAGTCCAGTAGAATGGTGATTATCTACTTGGCATAGTCTGGCAGAGTGGTGGTCCGTCTGGACTGCAAATCCCACGAGTGCACCCCTACCATTGGGGATAATAAATGGCCCTAACACTGTTGATCACACGAGATGACACAGTTGGACAGGTCACGGTACTATCGCAAACTCTGATCATGAGGTTAAGATGATCCTATGGCTAGTATAAAATAGTGTGCGGTATTTTATTATATGATGTAAATGTTTGGATTGGTGGATTTAAAATGTTTGGAATGGGTTGACTTAAATTATTTGAATTTGGTATTTTAAATGTATTATTTATTACATTGGTGGCAGTGAAAATTGGTTTCCAACATGGAATGCGATATATGATAGTATCTTTTGAAACGTGGTGTTTGAAAAGAAAAATATATACACTCGATCTATAAATCCTTTTATATTATGACGACGGTCTTCAATATAAGTATACAAAATCATGTTTTCATTAAAAAATAAAAATAAAAAAATCAAACGATTTTATGACTTATGTGGATCAAGTGGACTTTAAATATGGAAAATGATTTTATACTATACCATAGTTTTCTTCTCGTTAGGCCAATATGATCTGCGAGATGTGGATTATCTGTTAGGTATGGTTCTACAGAGTAGTGATTATCTGCAGAGTGAGTCTTCCAGAGTGGTGATTATCTGCTAGGCAAAGTCCGGCAGAGTGTGAAATCATCAGGAGTGCAAATCTTGTGGGTGACTGCCCCTACCCTTGGGGATATATAAGGGCCCTGGCACTGGCAGTCGCTATGGGTAGCACCAGTCGTACGAGTTACGACTGCTAGTCACTATAGTTAGCGCAGTTGTATAAGTTGCAGTACCATCATAATTCCCGATCGTGAGGTAAACGATCCTACGGCTAGTAGGGAAGTATGTTATTTTATGATATTTACATGAGTTGAATTGTCGATCTAAAAAACCGGTGCTATATTGAAAATATTTGGTTGATATGTTGATATTGACAGTGAGGTGCTTATATTTTGTTGAGATCTATGTTGAAAATATTCGGTTGAGATTTTGATGTTGACAGTGAGGTGGTTATATTTTTGTTGAGATTTGAATATAGCTAGTGGGGCTACGTTTTATTGGGAAGTGGATTTTGATAAAAACTTGATCCATGAAATATTTTTATACTACGAAGACAGTACACCGATAAAAAATAACTCAGTTGTATGTATTGGTCCACTACTAATATTAGGTGGAGTCAGAATGTGGGGTCATTGGGATTACATAGGAAATGATAATCTGAATTATCCTTGATTTTTTGAGTATTTTAGAAAATTTATTGATATAATATTTTTATATACAGTGATTGTTGATTTTTGTGACATATCGGATTTTCGTAGTTGGGACGTATTTATTTCGATACATATTTATACGTGGTTATATGTTTTAGATGTTTTTATGTGGATTGAGACGTATTTGAAGCGCTTGGCCTTATCAGGGACTTGATTAAATGTGGAGGCATGAAGGGAATTTTTATAGATGACCCGTTTGACGTAATTTTGATACGTATTGATGTGGTTTGGTGATATTTACATGTTGGGAGGGATATTTATATGATTTGACCTAATTTGAAACGTATTTATGTGATTTTGACGAATTGCAAGAAAAATATTAGTTGATGTTGGATTGTGGTAATATTTATAAAACGTTTACGAGATTATTGAATATTTTGATATGAATATTGAGATTGATGATTTTTAGTCTCACGAGCCAGTTCACGTGGAGTTTGGGTTCTCTGTTGCTTATGATATTGGTTGCGAGCATTGTTGGTTTAAATGTTGGATGGAAACATTGTTGCGAACTGGTTGACTGGAAATGTCGGATGAAATGGATAAATGCTGGGTATGAAAAAAAAAAATTAATGAGGTCAAAGACCTGTTGGAAATAAGATAGACCTAATCCACTAAGACTATCATGATATTTTATGAATATATTGTATTTATATTGTTATTGATTGTTATTTTTATTAGAGTAGCGTAGCGGAAGCAGTTAGAAACATGAGATTCTTTGACAGTTGGTTGTCTGTGCTAGGGGTTACCGACCAAAGTGCACCCTGTTTGTTGGTTATTGGATATAATGAAGGACACTGCAAATGAAAATGTTGCGATGTGTGGAAATAATTTGACGGATTTGACAGTTGAGAAATTATGGGTAACTTTTGGTTATGGGACCCTACATAAAAAACAATTGCTCTAGAATCAAGTGCGACGAACATAACGGTGCGAATTTGAATTTTTATTGTTTTGACTGAAATTTTAATTCCTATTGCTTTGAACAAAATTTCAGGACAAAATTTCTTTTACGGGGGAAGGGTTGTAAGACCCTAATTGTTTTTTAAAAATACAATTTGAGTCGCATTTTCACACATTTAGGAAATTATGGGGTAGATGGTGTCATTTATCATTTAATTTAAAATTTTAGGGGTCAATTTGTAATTTTCAAAATATTAAATTTAGAATTTGGGTTTAATTAAAAACTTAACAAAAATTGAAGAGGAGCTTATGTAATTTAAAATAAAATAATAATAAGAGGATAAGTGAATGAGCTTATCCACTATAAGCACACACCTATATATATATATCTCAATGCATGAATTGTGATTTAGGGTGTGAAAATCGATTTTTTGTGGATGAAATGTGGTGGGGATCTATGATTTTGAATATGAATAGATGGATTTGGGGTTTTATAGCGGTTTGGAAGGAAGAATTCGAGAGATTTCGAAATCAAAGGTTTTTGAAATGGTGTTCTATCGAAACGGCGCCCCTCTTATCTGAACAGGTGTATTACCGCTGCAACGATGGAAGCCCAGTGGGCTTTCTGCTGGTTCACCACTGCAGCAGTAGATTAGCAGAAAGGTTTTTTCATTATTGGGCGCTGTAGTGGTGAATTCCACCGCTGCAGCAGTAACAGGCTTGAAACTTTTTGTTGGTTCTCTACATTTTTTCTCAAATAAGCCTACCACCCCTCGCTTCCATTCCGTTTTTTCATCTTTTTCAAGATCATATCACTTCCCCTAATATCCAAACTCTTCAAATAACTCTCAAACACACTTCGAGCCCATTTCGGCCTCCAAAAAGTACTAAATATCAAAAGTTGGAGAAAACTATACTCTCGGTTTGATTTTACTCGCAAGTACATGAGGTCAAGTTTTAATATAATGGATCTTAAGATTGAGTGTCGTCCTTTGGGATATGTGTTAGCAATAGTTGAACACTACAATTGACATAGCTCAATATTATCTAGACAGTTCAAAAATTGTTTTGAGTTAGCTAATCGAAAACTAATTAAAACTAACAACTATTGGTTTAATTCTATTAAAATGAATTACCTAGGGATTAATTTTGTTCACTAATACATGTTTGATTTCGTTTAGTTTACAATAACGGTGTTTATCTTATCCGACAATCTAGGTATCGTAAACTCGCTCACTACCTTTCCTGAGTGTAAAGCGAGTGAATATGTACCTCGTATCGACATCGATATCCATATCTAACATCTAAACGAGTACATGAGTCTTAAACCAACCTCACAGATTGCACACATTCCAATAATCTCCCGATTTATTTGACCGTCGTGTTGTGTTTAACCCTAGTCCAAATCTGGGGTTACCTCTTTTGAGTGTCAAACCTCGCATTCTCAAACCAACTCTAATACCATACAAAGCATATAAATGATGTAATAAAATAGTAACCACAATCAAATTTAGATAAACAACCATTAAAGAAACATATATTCAATCAAACATGCATTTACATGAACTACATCAACCCCTAGATAATATCTACTTAGCCAACCATGATCACAACCAAATAAGCATTAAAACAAGAGAAATACTTCATCATTGAAAATACGACATTTAAATACAAAAAGGGAAACAACGATAGAAAGGCAAATCTGAAGAGTGGAGTGTTCTACTTCAGCCAAAACCATTCCAAAATCATTTCCTCTTCTTCCAAATGAACTCTCCTCTTCTAACTCTGAATATTGCTCTCAACACAAGTGTAAAAAGATTTTTGTTTATGGTAGGAAGAAGGCATACAAGAAAAGGATAAAAAAAATCTAAAAAATATCAAAAAAAATCTAATCTTGTTGGCTGATTGATCGCTGTAGCGGTGGTAATGCATTTGGCGTTCTGTCCTTCCATCGCTGTAGTGGTGGTTGGGTAGAATGTTTATAACCTTTCACCGCTGCAGCGATAAAGGCCACCACTGCAGCGGTCAAGGGTCAATAAACCCTTGACATCGGCACTGTAACGGTGAGGCTGCAGTGCTGATCTTTGCCCTTCTACATCGTTTTTCCACACATTTTCTATCGATTCTCTTAAAAATCAACCGTTTACGTCCCTATACCTGATTTACATAAAAACAATTATAAATGATATAAAATATTACAAAAACACTTGAAAACTACCAAATTCGTCTTGAAAATAGATAGGTGTTTTCAACCTATTAATTTCATATGAAACTGATAATAGTTAGTATACAGTGATATTTACTCAAATGAGATTTTTACTTTAATTATCGATGTAAGACCCTGACCTTGGACATATGTATAATTTAAGTCGCATTTAAAAAAAAAATCAGAAGTAACGGGGTTGATGGTGTTAATTATGATTTAATTATAATTTGAGGGGTTAATTCGTAATTTTTTCAAACATGAAGGGGATAAATTGCAATCTTCATAAACATTAAAATTTAGAATGAGTTTAAATTACGATCCTAACTAAAATAGTGGGGCGGATTTCAAAATTTAATTTGTGATGTAAAAGTTTAGGGGGTCAAAGTATAAATCTTCAAAACATTAAAATAAAAACATTAAACTTAACAAAAATGAGGGGGGCTTGGTGTAAATTATTTATATATATATCTTATAGATTGAGTCGGTGGAAACGGAGGGAGAGAAATGGGACGCGTGGCTGGCCAATTGATCACCCATATATGTGTTATATATATATATATATATATATATATATATATATATATATATATATATATATATATATATATATATATATATAGACAGTCAAACGGAGAGAAAAATAGAGAAGGATCGAAGAAAACTTGCGAAAAATGGAGAGAGAGAAAGAACGGGAAAGAAAGAGGAAGAGAAAGAAGAGAGAGAGTGAAGACCGCTGATGGATTTTTTCGTCGATCGTATGGGGTTCGCCGACGGTGGTTTGTGAGTTGTTGTTGGTCGAGTAACAGGAAACTGAAACAGAAAACGAAGAGGAAGAGAATTTGTGGTGGGATTCGCCAGTATGTGATCGATGGTCGGAAATCATGTGGGTTTGCGTGTGTATGAGTGTTCTGTGTATGACTGTCTGTGTGTGTGTTCAACTGTGATCAGTGTGTGTATGTGACTTGGTGTGTGTATGTGTTCGGTTTGTTCGACAGTTGTTCGGTAATCCGGTGGGGTGGGTTTTGATCACTGACGATGAGTTAGAGAGAGAGTAGGTGAGTTTGATTTTGTGTGTGTGTGTTCGGTTGTGGTTCGGCAGTACATAGTGGGTGTTCCAGTCAGTTTTTCAGCGTGTGTACGTGTATATGTGTGGGTTCGGCCGTTCGGCCGGTGATTATGTAAGTGTGTTGTCGTCGTCAGTTGTGTGCGTCGATCGCCGGGCGGTCATGTATATGTGGGTGTGTCGTTTGGTCGGATGGCGTGTGTGCGTGGTGTGTACGTGATCGTTGGTGTAGGGCGATCGACCGTGAGTGAGATCGCCGGAGTGGATAGTAGAGAGAGAACGGGGGGTGGTTGGCTGGGGTTGTAACAGGAAATAGAAGCCAAAACAGAGAAAAAGAAAAGAAAGAAAAGAAAAGAAGAAAAAAAAAAAAGAAATGAAAATGGAGAATTTGCAGAAACCACCCTAGGAAAATCCAAAACCCATTTCGTGGCCATCAAACGATTCGAAAAAAGGTGAAATTTCAATTGATTATTAATTTTCGTTAGATTAAATTTTATTTTGCATTGCAATTTCTGAAATCGTAATAATTTCGTAGCGATTAATTAATTTTAATAATGTGGTATGTAAAATAGTAACGATGCGGAATATAGGGTTTGCATTGCATGATTAGGATATTCTAAATAAAATATTAATTTAGGCACTGTCACTATTAGGTTCGTAGGCACCGGAGTACCAGTAGAGAATAGGCGATCAAAGTCTTCAAAAACGGATAATCAGGTGAGTGTACTGTCTTCTTGCCAAAAATCTATTTTTATATATCTGATGGAAAAATGTGTTTACTTGAAAATGGATGAATTTTCTAACTCGCATGGATCAAGCGTTATTTTTGGTATTTCTGAAATTGTGGATTTCATTGTTTGTTATTGAGGTGTCAGTTGATGGTGAGCGGAGTTGTTGTTGTTGAGGTGGAGATAAGTTGTTGTTGTTGAGGTAAGATGGAGATTAGTGGTGGATATACACCCGCTTGGCATTGTCCAGCAGAGCAGTGTTTCACCCATCTGGCATAGTCCAACAGAGCGTTGTTTCACCCGTCTGACATAGTCCAGCGGAGTGTTATTATATCCCGCTAGGAAGGCATATCCTACGGGGTACGGTACCGTTGCAACTCCCTATCATGAGGTTAAAACGATCACATGGCTAGCCGAGGTGTGGTGTGGTGTGATGTGGTGTGGTATGGTGTGGAGTGATGTGGTGTGGTGAGAAGTTGTGTGGTGTTTTATCGTATTTGGTATTTTTATCATATATGGTGATGTAGTGTTTTATTTTATTGTCTTTGGTGTTTTATCATATTACCTTATGCTGATGGTTTGGATGAATTTTATATATTTGATATATATAGATGATGATTCTAAATGGTAGGTAGAAGGAGTTTTCTCGTGGTATACAATTTTTATATTACTGTTCAAAATGTGTTTGCTTATAAACGTTAAGCTTGATCCATTAAATGTTGTATTATTTAGAATATGTTATTATTTTAAAATGGTTTTTACTAAGAAGGCAGTACACTCGCAGGTGCAACAGCATAGGAGTCGGTCCCCTACTGGCACTAGGTGGAGTCATTTGAGAGTTTTGAGTTGAGTTGTCAGAGGTGAACCTTATGAGAGATTATGTATCTCCTGTATAGTGAACTGTATATTATTGTATGCATATTATAATGTGTTAGTTGATTGAGTGTAATAGGTGATGGCATGTTATCATCACGCCGGCCTTGGAATGATGAGTGTCCGGGACTGGTCGTGATAATTTTATTATTTTAAAATGGTTTTTAAAATGGTTTTTACTAAGAAGGCAGTACACTCGCAGGTGCAACAACATAGGAGTCGGTCCCCTACTGGCACTAGGTGGAGTCATTTGAGAGTTTTGAGTTGAGTTGTCAGAGGTGAACCTTATGAGAGATTATGTATCTCCTGTATAGTGAACTGTATATTATTGTATGCATATTATAATGTGTTAGTTGATTGAGTGTAATAGGTGATGGCATGTTATCATCACGCCGGCCTTGGAATGATGAGTGTCCGGGACTGGTCGTGATAATTTTGGTATCAGACCCTAGGTTATAGGTTCTGAAGACTTGTCAGGGGTTGTGTCAGTAAAAGACCATAAGATAGGAAGACGTGCCAGTGGTCTAGTCAGTAGGGGACATTAGATTGGGTGTCGATAGGTGAGATCGGTACATGAGTGTTAGTTCTTTCATTTCATTAGTTAGTGTATTGGCATCATGCTTGGTAGGTTGTCTTATGGAAAGTAGTGATAAAAATGGTGATATTGCCAGTTGGCGGATTTGAGTGGTATTGTGTTATTGGTGGTGAAAATGGGTGGATCGCGATTGTGGGAGTGCTAATAGTTGGAAATATGAGATTTTAATTGAGAAACAACTACATGCGTATTAGGTGGTGATGAGATAACTATTGGTAGCACCCAATAAGTCATCCAATAAGTCGTTATTAAAACAATAGATAGTATAGCATAACACATTTAAGTTGGAATATGAAATGATATTCAAATGAGTATAATATCGCCTTCTAGGCAATATGGAATGCATCTTATAAAGAGAGTTATATTAGTTGGAAACTAAAGATGTAAGAAAACTGTGACGAGAAGGTAGTACATTCTAGATTGACGGAAAGGTAGAGCAAAAGTTTATGGAACTTGTAGATATAGCAAACTTAATAGAAAATGATATGTAGGAAGTAGCCGAGAATTGTGAGTCTGGGATGAAAATAAGTGCGCATCAATAGAGTCTGTTTGTATGAGGTAGAGTCAAATCTTAAAAGAATCGAAGGGTGTATTGTCGGGAAGGTGTAATTAGTACCCCAATTAGTTTGCTAGTGGGTTTAGGAGGTCAGAAAAGTGTTAAAGAAAGGATATTAAAATTCAGTACGCGGGTGCTGGGAGCCAGACAAAACAAGTTCAGATGGTGGATAATGTAGTAGCTAGCGATTTTCCCTAAGTAGTTCTGAGAGCTGTCAGGGTGCTGGTAAGTGTGATTAATAATTGTGATTGTTGTAAAATAAGTTCCATAATATTAAAAGGTGAACGTTCGACTCATTAAGTTGACTAAATATAATTATGTTGATAAAATGCAAAAAATTGGAATTTGGAATTATAACTTTGGGAAACTTTAAAGGTGGTTTCCGTGGTATTAGTAATTAAAAATTTGTTGAATATTGAAAATGTGAGTAAATTAGTTTTCGGTTTAGGAAGTCTCTATAGGAGAAACCTTGTGATGGCCCTGAGAAACCAGGTCGTTACAATAAATTATACCATTAACTCATGATTAATGTATACCTGATGTTTTTTTTCTCCATGAAAATCCAGTGTTGGTAATTCATCAGTCAGAATGGATGGTTTGTTAAATCGACTACAAAAGGACCATGGTGTTTTTCTAAATTAGATTGTTGAGTAGAATATTACCAATTGGAGGTCAGAGATTGTGACATGATAAAAAATAAAAAAATAAAAAATAAAAATAATAATAAATATTGGCGATCTGATCGAGAGTAAAGAAAAGTAGGTAAGGCATCTCTAGATTTTGTGGCTGATGTTGCAAGAAAAATATCGGTATGCCAAACGCAATAAACATTAGTTTTGGTTGGATCTAGTGGTAAATTTGGGACATGTGATTTTGAGAAATCATATTTACTTGAATCCACTAGAAATCGCAGCTGTGGTATAATAGGATGGCCAAAAGGCGTAACTGGAACTCGAAAACTTTTGGAGCTAGTGGTAATTATATTTGTTTTGATGTTTAGTGACATTTCCTGTATGACGGGATTTGTGCTTTGCGTCGAAAATCGGGAAAACGTGGTTGCCCACATTTGGGTTACTCATACTAATGTATGTGTCAAGTTGGGATCTTTGTGAGTTTAGTGGGCAGTTGGTCGGATGACCATGTTAATTGAGCTTTTAATGTGAAATCGATATTTATCGATTGTATGGTAGAAACACAGAAGTTAGATGACTAGTAGGGAAAGATTAGAGATGAAAGAAATGGAAAATGGTCATAGGGCCGACTATCGTGTCAAAGTAATTTTCAGTTATACCATCTATTAGAATTTAGGAAAGGCCAATGGTAAAGCGAATATTTCAGGTTGGAAATCTGTAAGTTGGTTGTTTATATTAATTTATGGGGTGAGTTGAGATCCTTGTAAGTTTAGTGGGCGATTGGTCAGATGGCAACACTATTTGAAATTTTGATTTTGAAAATGGCATTGATTGATTGTATTGTAGAAATGTAGAAGTCAGATGTCTAGCTAAAAAGGCTTAGCGATGCAGTGGGAATGGACAGTAGAGCTAACTAGCGTGTCAGAAATGATGATGAAGTTTCGAGGATTGAAAATAAAGTGTGTAGTTTTAAAGTGTGCAGTTTTAATAATAACAAGTGACGGAAAAGACCTTAAAAGAGGTGAATAGAATAATGTATGCAATGCTCGGTAATGATATAATCTATTGAGATTGTGTGAGTATTATTATTAGACTGAAATGGAATTGGGGAATCGTAACAATTGTTGTTAGGCGATTTGTTTGGTAGTAAAGTTGAGGTTGAGTAGTAATATCCAAGTGGGCTATTGTAGCTTTGACCTATTCTAAATGAAAAAGGAGAGAGTAATTCGATGAATGTTTTTTTTATGCGTATGCCAATATATATTGACTGGAGGGTTCGGTTGCATGAGGCACCGGTTTAACGAAAATGTCCAATAAAGTTAGGATAATATAATTATTTTAAATCAAAAGTGCAAATTAGATATTGAATCATATGTTTGATAAGGATCAGTGGCTCCTAAATTAAAAAAATTCGCATGTGTTTAGACTCGGTTGATCAATTACTCGAAATTTTTGGAATTAGAAATCTAAAACCATAAAGGTGTCGTCGTATTGTGATTTGGTTGATAATTATTTTAACTTTTATTCAAGTTTCTATACTACTTTGGGTATCTAGTTGAGAGTTCGTAACTCTTCTTATTTGTACATTAATGGTCAATCGAGAGGTGTGAATTTAGGTATTGGGAGATATGTTAAGGAGTTGTGTTCTGAAATTTCTGATAGTAAGGAGAATCACGCGACATTAATAGAGCAAGGTAGCATCGGATAAAGCGCTATATGGAAAGGATGTAAGATTCCAGTCAAATAGACTGAATAGAAAAGAAAGAACGAAATTTTTTTGAGAAGTAAAGACAGTCTGGTGTGGTTATTTATTTATTCCATTTTTTCTAGAATCGGAACCCAATTAGATGTACTGAGTTGTTAATTATTAGGCAAAGTCGGCATGTGGAGGTCATTAAGATTTCATGGGAAACGGATAATTTGAAATGTCCTTGAATTGATATGTACTCACAATGCAATATCTTACAGTCAATAACTAATGACTTTTATGATGTATCAAATTTTGGTAATTAGGACGTATCTATGTTCGTTAATTAATATTTATATGTGGATAATTGTTTGAAGCATGTTAAGTAGATTGAAACAGAATTAAAGCACGTGACTTTGTCAAGGACTTGATTAAATGTGGAGGCATGAAGGAAATTCTTATAGAGGACCCGTTTGACTTATTTGGATCTGTAGTGAGGTGGTTGGTGACATCTATGTGTTGAGGGACATTGTTATGTTTTGGACATGATTTAAAACATATTTATGTGATTTTGGCGCTGTGCGAAAGATTTAACGGTAATATTAGGAAACCCTTATAAGAGAATTGAAGTCTGAGCTAGATACTGAGGTTGATAATTTTGGGGTAATTGTGCTTATGAGACTTCTTAGGCACTTGGTTGTGAGTGTTGTTGGTTTAAATGTTAAACAGTGATGTTGTGGCAAACTGGTTGATTGGAAAATATCGAATGAAATAAATAAGTGTTGGTTACGGAAAAATTATAGCTGGAATGAATAGGCTCAATCAATTGAGATTCTTTGACCATTGGTTGTTCGTGTTTAGCGTGATTGACCAAGTGCATACTATTCGTTGCGTATTGGATATAATATCAATCACTACAAATGGAAGTGTTGCAATAGGGGGACATAATTTGACTAAATGGAATGATTATAAATATTGGGTGACTTGTAATTATGGGACTCTACATAGGAATCAGTTGTTCTAAAATTACGTATGACAAATGTAATCATGTGGTGCGAATCTGACGTATTGGTAGTTTGACAAAAAATTTTGAGACGAAATTTCTTTTAGGGGGGAAGAGTTGTAAGACCCCGACCTTGGACATACGTATAATTTAAGTCGCATTTAAAAAAAAAATCGAAAGTAACGGGGTTGGTGATGTTAATTATGATTTAGTTATAATTTGAGGGGTTAATTTCGTAATTTTTTCAAACATGAAGGGGATAAATTGCAATCTTCATAAACATTAAAATTTAGAATGAGTTTAAATTACGATCCTAACTAAAATAGTGGGGCAAATTTTGAAATTTAATTTGTGATGTAAAAGTTTAGGGGGTCAAAGTATAAATCTTCAAAACATTAAAATTAAAACATTAAACTTAACAAAAATGAAAGGGGCTTGGTGTAAATTATTTATATATATATCTTATAGATTGAGTCGGTGGAAACGGAGGGAAAGAAATGGGACGCGTGGCCGGCCAATTGATCACCCATATATGTGTGTGTGTTATATATATATATATATAGACAGTCAAACAGAGAGAAAAATAGAGAAGGATCGAAGAAAACTCGCGAAGATGGAAAGAGAGAAAGAATGAGAAAGAGAGAGGAAGAGAAAGAAGAGAGAGAGTGAGGACCGCTAGTGGATTTTGTCGTCGATCGTATGGGGTTCGCCGACAGTGGTTTGTGAGTCGTCGTTGGTCGGGTAACAGGAAACTGAAACAGAAAACGAAGAGGGAGAGAATCGGCGGTAGGATTCGCCGGTATGTGATCGATGGTCGGAAATCATGTGGGTTTGTGTATGTATGAGTGTTCTATATATGATTGTGTGTGTGTTCAACTGTGATTAGTGTGTGTATGTGACTTGGTGTGTGTATGTGTTCGGTTTGTTCGACAGTTGTTCAGTGATCCGGTGGGGTGGGTTTTGATCACCTGCGGTGAGTCAGAGAGAGAGTAGGTGAGTTTGATTTTGTGTGTGTGTGTTCGGTTGTGGTCCGGCAGTAGATGGTGGGTGTTTCGGTCAGTTTTTCAGCGTGTGTACGTGTATGTGTGTGGGTTCGGCCGTTCGTCCGGTGAGTATGTGAGTGTGTTGTCATCGTCGGTTGTATGCGTCGATCTTCAGGCGGTCATGTACATGTGGGTGTGTCGTTTGGTCGGA
This sequence comes from Eucommia ulmoides, assembly GCA_016647705.1. NCBI lineage: Eukaryota > Viridiplantae > Streptophyta > Magnoliopsida > Garryales > Eucommiaceae > Eucommia > Eucommia ulmoides. The sequence continues at coordinate 16,495,348 of CM028325.1, forward strand.
TGGCGTGTGTGCATGGTGTGTGGGTAATCGTTGGTGTAGGGCAGTCGACGGTGAGTGAGATCGCCGGAGTGGATAGTAGAGAGAGAAAGGGGGGTGGTCGGCCGAGGCTGTAACAAGAAACAAAAGCAAAAACAAAGAAAAAGAAAAGAAAGGAAGAAAAAGAAAAAAAAAATGGAGAATTTGCAGAAACCACCCTAGGAAAATCCAAAACCCATTTCGTGGCCATCAAACGATTCGAAAAAAGGTGAAATTTCAATCGATTATTAATTTTTGTTAGATTAAATTTTATTTAGCGTTACAATTTCTGAAATCGTAATAATTTCGTAGCAATTAATTAATTTTAATAACGTGGTATGTAAAATAGTAACGATTCGGAATATAGGGTCTGCATTGCATGATTAGGATATTCTAAATAAGATATTAATTTAGGCCCTGTCACTATTAGGTTCACAGGCATCAGAGTACCGGTAGAGAATAGGCGGTTAAAGTCTTCGAAAACGGATAATCAGGTGAGTGTACTGTCTTCTTACCAAAAATCTATTTTTATATATCTGATGGGAAAATGTGTTTACTTGAAAATGAATGAATTTTTGAACTTGTATGGATCAAGCGTTATTTTGGGTATTTCTGATATTGTGGATTTCATTGTTTGTTGTTGAGGTGTCAGTTGATGGTGGGCGGAGTTGTTGTTGTTGAGGTGGAGATAAGTTGTTGTTGTTGAGGTGAGGTGGAGATTGGTGGTGGATATTCACCCATTTGGCAGAGTCCAGCGGAGTGGTGTTTCACCCGTCTGGCATAATCCAGTGGAGCGTTGTTTCACCCCTCTGGCATAGTCCAACGAAGCGTTGTTTCACCCGTCTGGCATAATCCAGCAGAGCGTTGTTATATCCCGCTAGGAAGGCATATCCTACAGGATACGGTACCGTTGCAACTCCCGATCGTGAGGTTAAAACGATCACATGGCTAGCCGAGGTGTGGTGTGGTGTGGAGTGATGTGGTGTGGTGAGGAGTTGTGTGGTGTTTTATCGTATTTGGTATTTTTATCAAATATAGTGATGTGGTGTTTTATTTTATCGTCTTTGGTGTTTTATCATATTACTTTATGCTGATGGTTTGGATTGATTTTATATATTTGACATATATAGATGATGATTCTAAATGGTAGGTAGAAGGGGTTTTCTCGTGGTATACAATTTTTATATTACTGTTGAAAATGTGTTTGTTTATACGCGTTAAGCTTGATCCATTAAATGTTGTATTATTTAGAATGTGTTATTATTTTAAAATGATTTTTACTAAAAAGGCAGTACACTCGTAGATACAACAGCATAGGAGTCGGTCCCCTACTGGCACTAGGTGGAGTCATTTGAGAGTTTTGAGTTGAGCTGTCAGAGGTGAACCTTATGAGAGATTATGTATCTCCTGTATAGTGAACTGTATAGTATTGTATGCATATTGTAATGTGTTAGTTGATTGAGTGTAATAGGTGATGGCATGTTGTCATCACGTCGGCCTTGGGATGACGAGTGTCCGGGACGGGTCGTGACAATCGAGGTATAATAGATGGACCAACAATATTGAAACAACACTCAACATAGCTTAAAATGATTAATCAACTTTTTGCTATCCTCCGTTGATGAAAATCCCACTGCAAAAAATTGTCAACACATTGCCAAAATCAAATCGCCACCGTGATAATTGTAGCGCAGGAATATTATAGGGAGCAATATTTACTTCACAGCTATAAAATCTTTCATCGCCCCTGAAATGTTGCTGTTGAAGATCACTACTGTTGAAATCAATTGTCTTTGTCGCTAAAACGTAGCTCGATGTCGATGATCGATGCTGAAACATAGTCACTGTAATGTTATCGTCGAACTCAATGTCCCTATATTCAAAATGTTGGAGAAGATTGCAGCTGATGATAAAATCACATTGCAGCAACCTTCGTCTGTTCACCTACAAGCAACACCGTTGTGCCGAATCAAGTCCACCAAGTATGCAGAACAATTGCAACCATCGTAACACTGTTTAGTGAATTCATAAATAAAAAAATAAAAAAATAAAAAATTGATGGGCCGCAAATTTTTGAGAAATTTTACTGTTCAACGACCCATTCCACAAAATTTTACTGTACAGTAATGTTTTTAACCAAATATCAATGTACAGTAACTTTTGACAAAAATTACAGTATAGAAAAATTCCGAAGTACGGGTAACACTATCAATATATTTAGAACTCTAAAATTGTTTTCAACAATTCAAATCATTGACTCTAATTAGCAAAACCAAATAAAAAATTGACAAATTCGACAAACGAATCCACAAACAAAATCGGTTAACCCTAGATTAACCGTCGCAATGCCGCGATTTGTTTTCAAAAATTGTTGTGGCTCAAAGTACTAATTCAAAACTTTAGCTATCCATAACTTGAAAGCAAAAATCTTTCAAACGATTTCCATTGAAAGGCATTCACATCAACCAAAAATTAAGGGAAATTACTTTTATGTCCCGTTATTACTCCTCTAAGCCCTGAATATAACCCAATCACCAAAAAAAATTGTTGTTTAATATCCCTTTTCACAAATTTTACTTTACATTAACTTTTTCACCAAATATTAATGTACAGTAACTTTTCACAAAAACTATGGTGTAGCAAAATTCCAAATCATGAATAACACTATTAAAGCATTTAAAACCCTCAAATTGTTTTCAACAATCCAAAAAAATGATTCAAATTTTCAAAACCAAATAAAAAATTAACAAATTCGACAAACAAAATCCAAGAACAAAATCGATTAACCCTAGACTAATTGTCGTAATGTCGTGTTTTTTTCAAAAATTGTTGTGCAACAGTCTTTTGAAAACATAACAATCACCTTATTCACTAAAAAGACGTAGAATACATCAATGTAGTAAACCAGATTTCCATCTATCATTTTAAAAGGATTTTTCTTCAAATAGAAATGTAAAATTAGAAGGCAAACAATATATACACTTTAATTCTTTGACATAATTTTTTAGGGTCCAACATTTTTTTTGTCAAAAATAGGTAAATAAGTGCAGCAATATTTTCAAAATTTCATTAAAATAATGTCTTCCTTTTTTTCCAAACGAACCCACAATTTTTTCAAAATGTTTACAAGAATAAGTGCAGAAATTACCAATAAGTGTAGCAAAAATTTCACAAAATACAGGAATCAATTTTTAAACAAAAAAATTGATGTGAAACCCTAGTCTCACCTTAGTTATCGTCACTGTCATCGTACCAACTAATCCACCAGTTACCGTTGTCACACTAGCTGAACCACCTTTCATGTTCACTGTCACCATCGTCATACTTGTTAAACCCCAGACTCACCGTGATTGTATCGTCATGAAAAACTGATTGCAGGAATCTGATGTATGCTCAAGCTTACTGTAGATTCACCTGGGCAACCTCACTATCACGAAGAACCTTACAGTTGGCTAATTGATTGCTCAAGCTTCTAATAATGAAAGTTTTTTATGTTCTTTCCCCAAATTTTGAGTTACCAAACATGACAAACCCATGCACCTATATAATGAGTGAAACACACTTTTTATAAAGGGGATTCTTAATAAATAAAATAGGGGTATTGGAGGTTTCTTGGAATAAACATTGGGCCTTGGGGACCAATATAAAAAACCCTAAATTGAATTTCATGAAATCAGTAAATAAATAAAATTATACTTATAGTCCTGTACCGATGACAATCTCAAATATTTATATCGATCGAGACTATCGTTTAACGATATTTCCTTAAAGAAAAATTTTCCTCCGCTTAGGTGCTTATGGTTACTCAGGTGTTTTCTTCTCACAATATAACGATCACAATCCTCCAATACTAGCCCTTGAAATCAAAGGATCTGGCGAACAAAACAAGTGTTGGACTCTCTTTGAAAAATAAACTAACATAGACTCAAGTGTGTGTTATGCAAGAAGTCCTATGTTTCATGCCTAGATAATAATGAAAACTTCTCTATTTATAGAGTAAACAAATGAGTAACTCAAACACACTAAAAGTCTCGCTTTAAAGCCACTAAGAATTATCATATATAACTCCTTATTAAAAATGAGTTACAAATATAAAAAGACAAATCTTATTTGGTTGGAAGAATTACTTGAATCAATTTAAAAAAACATCTAAAAAGATTTTTTTTTACTTGGATCAATCAAGTCCGAACCTAAACCCACGACCTATGACTTGACCTAGTTCGGCAATCCAAAATGTATTATAAAAGTTGTTTAAGTGTCTTTCATTACCAATGTGAAATTACTCATTTCATATGCTTCAATCAATTTCATGGGACTACTTTAAAAGACAATTTTCATTCACATCATAATTATTTTTAACAAATCAAAAGTTCACATTCTTCTTTTCAAAACTCATATTTGTCTAACAAATAAAGACAACAATTTCCATGTTAGTGTTTGAGTAGTAGGACGGAGAACAACAACTCGAAGTACGTTCAATTGAGTGAACCAAACTAGGGAAAGAGATTGCATATTTATATGAATCAAATAAGGACAATAACATGGAATTTTGCCATATAGGTGTTACCGACATATAACACTAAAGTTAATAAGCTCATGACTTCAAATTTGTTGTGTCCTTGGTCCAGGTGTATCGATTGGACGATAGAGGTAGTGGAAAGGGGTAAAGCGTTCTCATTACCTTCAACAGGTCAAATACGCTACTAGAATACTAACCAGAGAAATCACTCACACCAACGAAAAATTAATTGAATCAAGATTGCACATAAACATCCATTTAAAACCACTAAAGTTAGGTTGCATCTGAATTTAAAGCGCAATTAAATAAGAGAGAGAAATGAGAGAAATTATGAGGAAGCACGCGAGGGCCTTCAGAGAGCTCTCATTTGTCTGCCTTAGAGCTTCTACTTTCAGTGTTCTTATTAAATTAAAAAAAAAAAAAAGTCTTTTTTTATTATTTAGTCCCCGTTAGAGAGACCATTGCAAAAAAAAAAAAAAAAAAAAAAAAAATTCAACTATTCACTCATAATTCAGACCACATTATTATTTAGTCCCCATTATTATTTAGTCCCCATTAGAGAGACCATTGCAAAAAAAATACTTTTTTCAACTACTCACTCATAATTCAGACCACACAGTACAACCAATTAAATTTTTGGTCCTCCGGCAAACAAAATAGGACATGAAAAGACACATATACCATTCTTACTTACATTTATGTTAATTCTCTCTTTCATCTCTGATCCACAATTCTCACTTTTTCTTTAAACCTTACCCACATTCACTCTCTCTCTAAACCCTACCCACAATGGGTTTCACTTTCACTCCGCCGTCAGTTCTCCCTAGAGGAGAGAGGTATGCCTTGTTCCTTCCATGGCTATGTCGTTTGTGATAGCTAAGATGACGACAAAAATTGGGTCTAAGAGATTAAAGCCTTCTGCAAAAGCATTGACCTTGATTCTGTGGAAATTAGTGTTTCTATTGATGATGGTGGCAAAATAGGAGGACCATGCTTTGCCTAATCCAACGGATATTTCTACTATGAATTTGGTGTAGCAGAAGACAGAGAGGAGGGCAGATCTGGGAACCACCGCCGGTCACCAGCCAGATCCAGACCTCCCCCCATTCTTTCTCTCTCTCTTTAGTTCATGGTATTCCATTTTTTTTTGGGGTTTTGATGTTCGATTCGGCATTGTTGTTCATTTTGGTAGTGTTATTCGGCGGTGTTGTTTGGAAATGATGATGTTTATTTTCAATTCGAACAACCATCAACCACCACTAACCAGATTTGGTAACCACCACCGGCCACCAGCCAAATCCGGACCTCCTCCACTCTCTCTCTTTCTCTAGTTCATAGTATTTTTTTTTTCTAGATTTGATGTTCGATTCGATAGTGTTGTTCTTTTTGGTGATTTTTTTTACGGTGTTTGATGTTTGACTCGGCGGTGATGTTCATTTTCGATTCGAACAACTGTTGGCCACCACAACCCAGATTCGATAACCACCGCCGACCACCAATCCAGATTTAACGTTAACGTTAAGACCGGTTTGATGTACGATTCGGCGGTAGGGTGAAAATGTTCTTTAACGTTAACGCACATCAATTTTCAATTTTTGCACACATGTTTTTTCTGGACAATGCTTGACGTGTTAACGTTAACACAGACGAGACCCAAAAAAATGTGTATTTAACACTAATGTTAGTGTTTTGTTTTTCATTTCTCACATATGATTTTTCCAGACAACATGAATGGTTTAATGTTAGCACAGAAGAAGCCATCTGAAAATGTGCATTAACATTAACGTCAGTGTTTTTTTTTCATTTTCTCTCACTATCTACTTCTTATTTGGGTCCCATTTTTCTCATGGTTTCTCTCTCTATCTACTTATTGTTTGGGTCTGGAATATAGATTGATTTTGCTTGATGGTGATAAAGGTGGATGGGGTATTCATTTTTTATGTTAACGTTAACATAAGGTTTTGCTTTTTGATTTCTCACACATGGGTTTCCAAACAAACATGAATGCGTTAAGGTTAATACATGAGACTTCAGAAAAATGTGTATTAACATTAACGCAAACCCACCCCAAACACACATTCAGCTCAAAAACATAAAATACCATATATGGTAGTTAACATTAACGCGCACAAGATAAAAGTATGTGGTAGAACATTAACATAAATATTCAAGTGAAATACGTTAACACACAAAACTCCTAAAAAATAAAATACGTTAACGTTAAAATCCACAATTCGATGGTAAAAAATGTGCTATCGTGAAACACACAAAATAAATAAATAAATAATTGAAAATACATTAACGTTAACACACACAAAAATGACTTAACACAAAAATTTAAAAAAGAAAAACAAGAAAGATGTATTATTGAAAATGAGTAAACGTTAACGCACACAAAAATGATTTAACCTTAATGTAACACACACAAAATAGATGAGGAAGAGCAAAAAAAAAATGAATGCAAATAACGTTAACGTGAATTCAAAATGTAAGTTTGTAATATAGGCAAGAGGTATTGTTTGAAGTGTTTTACGTTAACGTTAACACCTTATTGTCTATTTTTGTCTTCTATACAAAATGGCAGATTGGTAAATACTTGTGAATAGAGTGGTCAAAGTGCATGAACCTTTTTCTAAAAGAATCTTGGGTCTGAAAACTTAATTCATGATGTTAGGAGATTTGATTCTTCTAAGGCCTATCTATAGAGGACTAAATAATAAAATCCACTTTAAAATAAAAAATCTCTCTCTCTCTCTCTCTCTCTATATATATATATATATATATATAATACAAATTACATCCTAATTTGAAAATATCTGCTACAGTAGCCAAAGACATTTTTGGGAGGGAGAGATTTTTGGCCCTTGGATCTCATATCTAAGGGCTGAGATTACACCATCAATGGGAGACATTTTTGGCTTTAGATCACTTTTGATCCAAGGGCTTAGATCAAATTTGGATTTCAAAACCACAAACTCAAGCTCTTGGGTTCTCTCTCTCTCTCTCAGACACACACATCAAATTGGCTTTCACTCTCTCCCTCTCGCTTCCCAACCCTTCACCGTTTTTCCACATCATCGTCATCACCAAAAACTCGCCCACAGTCGCCACTTAGGTTGTCGCCATCGCCATTTCTCTGCCACGTTGAAGGCCACCGCCACCGCCGCCACCCCGATTCCATCTCTTGAACCAACCACCACGGTGCCTCTCGCTTTCTCCTCTTCGAAGGCTACAATTGACTCACAAATATAGGTACATCTCTTACTCTCTCTTATTCTATTTGGGAACCCTTATGACAACGGTGCAAAGACGTCGGCGATGACAGTGCAGGTCGACAAGAGTCTGCATGGCGATGGTCGGTTGTGGTTGATTGGTGGTTTTTGAATCTCCCAACCGACCTCACCGTTATAGCCCTAGCACCGTCGATCGATCGCCGAAACCTTCACCATCACGATCCCTGTGGTCAGAAATTGAATTAGTTTTGTATTTTGAAATCACCGTCAATTTTGGGTTTGAAATTGAAATCAATTTTGGATATTAGACCATGAAATCACCATCATTCACCTCCTTGCCGTGAAGATTGATTCGACTTAGATAGAACAGTAGTTAAATCTACCATACCAAAAGAATGCATAGGTGAGCCCTTTTTTTCCCCAAATCTATAACTGTCAACTTTAGCCAAGTATCAGTTTAGGGTTTTCTGAAAGAGCTTTCAAGTTACTAATTATGTACTAATCGGATATTTTGTAATTGAATAGGGTATTTCGCATTAAGTTCAGCTACAGAGTTACTAATTTTATACTAAATCGAAATTTTTGTAATTGAATGGGTATTTTGCATCAAGTTCAGCAGCGATGCAAGTTATGTTATATCCGGGAGCAATGATACTAAAATTAGTCTTTGGAAATTCAAAGCATAAGAGCAAATGGGAGTTGTATGATTCTCATCTATCCCCACTTGTATTTATCTTACTCTTTCAAGTTGAAATCTTTTTAAGCCTTTTGAATAAGATTTATCCGTTTAGTTGCATAATTTACTATTATTCATCAGTTATACTTATACCTAACAATAGAAGAAAAAAAATTATACAATCCTTGAAGTAAAACACTTACATATCAACTAGATGTTGATATCAACTGTCACTTAACACGTTTTTTTTTCCTTTCTATTTCTTGGTTAGTTCTTGAGTATTTGTTGAATGTGGAGTAATCTATCTCCCAATTTATCGAATCTGTATTTGATTTATGTGTTTCGATTTATTGTTGTTGCCTTTTCTAATCTGAAATTGAACTTGAAAACGTTGTCTGGTAATTACAATGTTGGTGATGATTGATTATTTTCGAGTGTTCCAGATCTTTCTCAGTTAGATTGTTGCCCAGATCTCACTTGGTTAGTTGGCTTGATATTTAAAAAAGGCCAATATCACAAGATGATATAATTTTGATTTTGTAGTTGCTAGGTGTTTTCATGTAATCAATTTTATTGCTTTGATGTTACATTGCAGTTGAAGAAGGAATTCAACTAAAACAAGATACTCAAACACCTTGAAAATAAGTTTTGCTACAACGGTCTCTAGCAGGTGAGCATCTAAATTTAAAATTAGATTCGTTTGGGCACCATTGCTTTTGTTTTTTAATTTTTTTTTCTTTTGTTTTTTAATTTTTTCAAAGCAAAAATTTAAGAAAGACTGTAGTTTTTTAATTTGTTTCATTTTATGTAATAGATTTACATTTATATTTTGTTTGGAGTTATAGTTAATTAAATGAAAGTAAAGCTGAATTAGGGTTACTATGATTTTTATGATCCCAATTTGAAGGCTTGAATTAGAGTACTGATTACTTGAATAGAAAATTCTAAATTTGTTCATATTCTTTTTCAGATTGTTACTTCCGTTGTCTACAAATTTATGATCAGAATCTAAATTTTCAAACAAGTAAAAATATATTGATATCCACTATTTATATATCTGCTTCATCAGATTAGTGTGTGTAGTTTTTCTTCTTAGTGTTCATATTTTATAATTGTTGAAGGATTTAATATGTTGCAAGGATAGATGCTTTTTGTTTGTATTTTTAACTTCAGATTAAGGTTTTCATTTTTTAATTTTAACTCTTTGAAGTTGTGTTCATCTGTTCGCCTAAATGACGTTTTTTAATCTACTTATCCGAATTCCAAACATATTAACCCCAAAGATTCGATCCGATAGCAGCAAATCATGGTGAAACGTTGGTTCTTCAGGAGATGAACCGCACCAAACAAGTATGTAACCTAGCTCTCGATTTTTGTTGTAATGGAGAGATTTTTTTTTCATTATCCTCAAATTTAGATATGTTTAATTGGTCTTTTCTCTAATTACTAAGTTTAAACAAATTTGTTGTTACAATGATTGTTTAAGATATACACACGAGGGTTCCAAGAAAAATGTAAACAATATTTTCTTTTGTGTTGTGAAATAAAATAAGGTGAATTTTTTAACAATATTTTTTGCTGTGAAATGAAATAGGGTAATTTTTTTCTAGAGATTAGCTTCAATAAGAGACACCTTCAATTCTTGGTGCAATATTTACTCAAAAGTCCAGTGGTTCTGTACTTTTTATTCAAGTATATTTCATTTCCATTTGTAGGCAATTTATTTTCTGATTTTTTTATTTGTTTTTTTTAATGACTATAGGGGTTCTATTCATGTTTTTTTCTTTGTGAAATTATTGTCTTTTAGTTTTGATAGTTGTATTTTTTTTTCTAGTTGTATGTTTGGTTAATCAAAATTGCATTTGCTCAAGCTAATTATATTTCTACACAGTTTTTGACTAAATGCTAGGGATTTAATACCTTTCTACATTAGTTGTTTCAATTATTGTAATGGCGTTATTAGTTACTATGTTTTGGAATGTGTATAAGGTCTTCTCATATTTTCTATTGGATTTAGATTAAAATGTGTAGGTTTAAGCAAGTTGTTTAATACAATTTGTTTTTACATGTTTTCTCTTATTATAAGTAGTGCAACTCCTCTCTATTGGATAATATTTTCCAGAAGGAGAAAACTATCGGCCAGGCAAATGCATCTGGTCGACTCATTGACTAGCCTTCAAAGGTAGTCTCAATTGTTTTCTTCGTTTTGTGTTATTGTTCTTAATTTTTTGTTTCTATTACGAGTTTCTTGAATTTAATTTAATGTCACAATTCTATCTGATATCTGATTTTCGTCCAAGTCTCTCTAATTTATATATTTTTATTTTATTTATTTATTGTTTTCAATCAAGTTGCAAAATTTTATGTTTCAAACTGTTTTTCGATGATATGGATTTGTTTGTTAAATAGCGTCATCATGGTTTTATTTGTGTGTGTGTGTGTGTGTGTGTGTGTGTGTGAGAGAGAGAGAGAGAGAGAGAGAGCTAGCGAATAGATTCGAGGAGTTCTAAATCTTCTTCCAAATCTAACAGCATAATCGTGTCAGGGGATATGGATTCGGGAGTTTTGGGGGATCGATCGATGAAGTGGCATTAAGATGGGTTGCGATTGAGCGAATAACTCTTCAACAAATTGGGAAATTGGAACAATTAGTAAGTTTTTTTGGTGTTTGAAATTTACTTAGACTACATTTCCTAAATAATAAAAAACAAACATATATGGTTGGAAAACAAAGTTTTAAGGGGTCGAAAATAAAGGGGAAGCCATTAAAGACGGCTTAAAGTAAAGTGTATGTATGTTGATCAGTTGGCACCATACAGTTTATCGGTTGGCAACACTAATTTAAAAATTGTGTTTCACCACATATATTTTAAGTATTTTTTAATCATATAAATATATATTTTTACTTTAGCCTATATATTTATTGGGTGGGAATTTTTTTTTTTTTTTTTTGTCAGACTGCTAGAAATAATTAGTGCATTTTCATAAATCTGTTTCTGTTCTCAAAAATCTGTTTTTGTTCTGTGAATGGAAGCATTTAGGTAGTGTTTGGTTTTATCGAACTATTTTACCATTTTTGTTTACCCTTATCAATAAACTTTGAATCATTATTTAAGCACAATAAAGCAAATGCAAAAGAAGGGATTTTAGTTTTTGAATTGTGGAATATGGAAAAAAAAATTAGAAAAATGGATGCAAAAGGTAAAAAAATGTTTAAGTTCTTTTATCAGATTTTAAGAATAAAATTTTGAGATGACGAAAACACGAAATTTTAAGGTGGTGTTTCTTTGTGTTTTAGTTTCAGAATTCCTATTTCATCTCTACTTAACCCTATCTTTTGTAATCTGAAAATGTCCAAAAGACATTTTTGGAGGGAGACATTTTACACCCTTGGATCTCATATCCAAGGGTGTAAAATGTTCCAATTGGGAGAGACATTTCTAACCATTGGATCACTTTTGATCCAATAGTTAAGATGAAATATTTATATCCTAATTTCTTTCCCATCTAATCCAATTGTCTTAGCCCCACTTCCCAATTCCACATCTTAATCTCTCATGCTTCTGCTCACTCTCTAGCTTTCAAAAGCTAGTCATCACCAGGTATTCCTCTCTCTTCTCCCAGTTTAGAACCAATGACAATGGGTAGTGGTCGGAACCCTAACGATGATAGCATAATAGAGGTCGGCTTGGACGGTGCACCTTGGCGAGTGACTCACTGGCAAGGCATGGCAGCGATTGATTGGTGCTGGGCGGTGGTGCTTGATCGACGGTGGGTCTGTGGAATGATCGCTACCTCGCTTTCGTAGTCTGAGCAGTATTGATCTGTTGACGTACCTTTCCTAATTACCGAGCTGCACCGTCCTGTCGCTGATCTGTCGCCAGTCCCTTCCTCTCAAACTTCCTGCCATCACCCTGTCGTTGTAATTCTACAAATCTCTCATCCTCTCACATCACTAGCCATCACCCTCTCTGAAAATCCATCACCTCCGCTACCGTGCATTTGAAAATGTCCATCGGAGTTAGATCTGGGAAATTATCAATTTGTATATTCATTTGTAGCTATGAGAGTTATATAAAAAATTGTTGTTTGATCTCAAGTTTTAGGAATTGGAATAGAAACAGAAAGCTTGGTACAGAAAGGGATTTTTTTTTTTTTTTTTTTTTTTTTTTTCCGATTTTGATTCTTTTCTGTGAACAGAAAGTATGTTGTTGTGAAGAAGATTGTTTTTCCGGTACATCCCTCTCTCTCTAGCCTTCTCTCTCTACATCTATCTCTATATCTCTCTCACACACACTGTGGCCGAGTGAGCTTGATTTGGATCACTTGTGGTGGTAGTTCTTAAATAATGGAAATAAGAGCTCAAAGTTGTGAATAAAGAAATAAGATTAATTTGCAACAAAGTCTCTAAGGTTTTTGTTTTTTGGGGTTTTGACCCCTAAGGCCTGTCCACTACCTCAGGTATACAACTGGTGAGATTTCTCACTTACTTACTAAATTGGTTAATTTGATTCCTAATTCCTAATACCACTGATTAATTATTTTGAGACTCTCTATTGATTTCATACTAATTGAGTCAGCAAAATAGGATAATATTTAGTCAAATAGCTGCGATATTCTTTATGATATTCATCGTAACTAATAGTGTTTGTTTGAATGGAATTGGTTGGTACAGAGTATCTGTTTCTTTTGTGCTTCTGAACATTTGGAACAAATGTCTTAGAACACTGTAGAAAGGGATTTCCTTTTTTCTTTTTCGATTTTGATTCTTTTTTCAATTGTTTGAAAAATGGGAGCAGACAAAACGAAAAAAAATAAAAAATTGGTGAACATAAAGTTTGCTGTTGTGAAATCTGGTTTCATTCCAAAATCTTTATCCACTGCCTTAAGTATCAACTGGTGAGTCTTCTTAATCTCATTTTTGCTCTTTCTTTTATTTGTTCCCATGGAACAATGTTTTTTTTTTAAACAATAAATATATAGTGGCATTTGTGAAATGTTGTAGTGAAATAATGTGATTTGGATAGGCAATAAAAATTTTATTCTTTCATTTTGTTTCGGTTAAACTCATGTGTTGATCCCAAGCTTTTGATGAACAATTAAGTATTGATGTTTTAGTGAAACTAATGTTTGATCAAGTGTTTCAGTGATTTAAAGTTCTAATAATAAAGATATCAAAGTTGATGTATGCTAAATGAAGATATCAAGAAGAAGTATTAAGAGTTTGAAGACATTAGGAAAAATAACCCAGGTAAATATAAACTCTTAATATCCCATTTAGGAACACACACGGCACAAAATGAATTTCATCTTTTATGTGTGTTTTGGTTGAGCATATTTATTTGCTCCTATGTGAATTAAAAAGAAATATTTTTGAATGACTAAAATAGAATATAAGAGTATTAGTGAAATTCATTTGAATATAAATATGGATAAAGGGGCAAAATTGTAAAAGAAAGTAAGTTAAAAACGAGATCAGATAAGAGATTCAGGAGAGGACAGTCGACTGAGAAGTCGACCGGAGAAAGAAGATGAACTCTCTGCGTGTTGAGAGAGAGGTCAACCAATAGAAGCTTGGCAAACTCTCTGAATCTACGAGTTGACTGAAGAGTCAACTGATAAAGTGCATGGGTAACTTCTAGTATCCCTCAGTCGACTGGGCAGTTGACTGAACGCTCAGTTTCTGGATATTGGTTGATCCGATTTTAAATCCAAAAGTAGCCATTTTTGGTTAAGATTAGAGAGAGATTTCGGGGATATTCTTAACATTTGAGATATGGTTCATATACAAATTAAATCATTTCAATATGGTTCATTAATTATTAAAGTTTCTCAATTTGGTATATAAAATGGATTCTATACTTATTTGTTTTGATGGAGAAATAATTTGGGGATTTAATTGGGAGTTTTAAAAGTTGTTATTAAGTGAAATTGAACCTACATGAAATCCTCATATTATGAAGGGTCTATAAGAGTATTTTATTGTCATGACACTTGTAAACTAGTCATTAGGAGGCTGATTACATGTGCCCTTATATAGACCTGTGAATTTTCTAAGAGAGAAAATCATTATATTCATTCTAAGAGATAAAATCAGTCTATATTTTTTAGAGAGCGTTTATAAGAGTGATCATTTAATTATACTGTGAGTTGTTCTAAGAGTAATTCTGATAATCAACTGCGATCAATTTGTGCTGATACAGGAATTGAAGCTATAGTGTTTTCATCATTAATTCTGTGGATTCTGGGTGAGATCTTTCCATATTGATTATTACTTGTTTATTATTGTATTTTGGAAATTGATCTTAGAAATTGTTTTTGATTTTTTAAAGAAAATATTCTTTCAAACAATTTCTTGAATCTGATTACGTGCTCCAATTTGCTACCCATATAGTGTTAAAATCAGATTTCTGCATCTCACATAATTCTATCACTAGTTGGGATATTAATTGAGTTTATATATATCTGGGGTGGTAGAAGCTTTGAGTGAGATTTACTTATCAATTTTTGTATTGGTGAGTTGTGACGGGTTAAATATCATTGGGGATATTTAATCAAGGGTAGCTGGGTTTCAGTCTCTTCCTGTAAAGAGATTGAGGTAGTGATTCTTCCTGGATAAGAATTACGTGTTTGTGAGTGATTTTGTAATGGTTCAATCCTTACTGGGTAAAAGGATATTTGGAGTATTTTTGTGAGGTTTCGATTCTTGAGCCTAAGTGTTAAAAAGAATTAAGTTATTCTTTAGCCTGTAAAAAGTAGAGGTTATTCCTTAGCTTTTGAAAAAGGAAATTGTAAAGGTTGATTCTGAACCTGTAAAATAATCGGTGTGTGGATTTGGTTCCTACCTTTAAAGGAATCTTGGTTTTAGTGGGTACGACCTCAGTGGAGCTCGGGGGACTGGATTAGCCAAGAGTAGCTTAGTGAACCAGTATAAATTTCTGTTGTGCTGCTTTCTTAATTTGTCTATTTTTGTTGTTTGTGTGTGCACCCTGTTGATTGATTAATTCCGCTATGTTATAAAGATAATTATTAATTTAGGCTTAAAATTAATTATTTGATTTATTGATTTTTATTCTAATTATTTTTTAATTACCCAATTCACTCCCCCTCTTGGGTATTCTACTGGGCCAACATCATGTTTAATTGTGATTATTTTAATAAACTGTTATGATTATAGTTTTTTTTTAATGTTTTTGCTTATTACCCTAATTTCATAGCAAATATGAGCAAAAATATTCTACGGTTACAGGTTTTTAAATGTTTTTTTTTCATTGGTGGATTCTTTAGAATTGTTTTCTAAAAAACATTTTATGTTTTTAAATGTTTTTTTTTCATTGGTGGATTCTTTAGAATTGTTTTCTAAAAAACATTCTTCGGTTATAGGTTTTTAAATATTTTATTACGGATACAGAGGGTCAAAAATCCTATTAAGTACTTGCTTAGAGCAAATTTGATCAAATACGAATCAACCGTGCCTGTATAACATTTTTAGAGGTAATTTTTAAAAAAATTATAATTTTTTTTTTAATCATTATTAACCTTTACCTATTTGATTTGCCTAAGGATAAACAATTACTGATGGCAAAGAAAAATGACGACAACAGGTGCACATGGAAGGGAAAAGAAAATATTTCTATCAATGTGGTATGTTTGTTTAAACATTAATGAGTGGTTGATAGGTGTAAATTACCTATCTATTTCCAAACCAAACTTGTGGACAGTTTAGGATATTTAAGATATTTTGTCATATTTTTGAGCCTATATATATCATCTCTTCTCCTCCATTTCAAGGGTTAGATATTTTGGGAAGTCTTGAGAGCTCCGAGGCTATTCAACCAAGAGAAGATCACGTTGTGAAAAAGGAGGAAACGTTCTCGAAACGGTTTTAGCGTCGGATCTTCGGATAAATGGCTAGTTTCCTAATTTCTCTTTTTCTCTCTTAGATTTGGTTGAATGTTTGTATATGTTTAGCTCGCTTCTAGTTGTATATAAGGTTACAACCATATTTAGCTAAACATATATTGTCTAGGGTTTGATTGAATTCATGAAAACGTTGTTTATATAAAATCGATGTTTTGTTAGTGGTTGTTGATGTTTATCTTATTGTGCTTGCCGTGTTGTATTGTTTATTATGCTTGCTACAATATACCGAGAATACAGGGTTTGACACTCGGGAGAGATAACCCAGGATTCGGACTAGGGTAAACACAACGCGACGATCCAATAACTTGGGAGGGAGTTGGAAAGTGTGCAATCAATGACGTTGGGGCGAGACTCACGTGACCTAGGGTCGTTAAGATGTTGAGGGGGACTTCTTCATTGACGCGAAGTCACGTATTCCCTTATCTTACACTCAAGAGATGTGGTGAAGGAGTTTACGAAATGAGATTATCGGATAGGATAAACACCATTAATGAAAATATATTGAAACAAACACGTTTAAGTTTACGATATTAATCCCTAGGCAATAATTCCCATAAACGTCCTACCAATATATTAGTATAATTAGATTAATTAATTTAGTATTATTACTAATTAATTATAAATACCATTTTTGTCACCTAGATAAAGTCGGATTATGATAAGTACGATACTCGACAATATTCTCAACCAATCCCTGTGGAATAATATTCGACCGAAAGGTCCACTGTATTGAAACTTGACCTCGTGTACTTGCGAGTAAAATCAACCGGCGGGCGAACGAATTCGCCCCGGTCAAGATCGTTCTTATTTGCAAGCTCAACATAACAATCTATATTTCCAAGTTTGTATAAGTGAATTAGTTATTGAGCTTAAATATAAGGTTAAGAAATGAAGTTCGTCATTTGTCTGAACTAAATTTTAATTGTTTTAAAATAAATACTTAACCCTTTGCTATTATATGTTTCAGTCTTATAAGGATACACAATTGGACCTGCAAACTAAATATGCAAGCTACAAAGGGAAAGGAAAGGGAAAGATAATGTTCCTCCCAAAGTAGTGTGAATGCGTTACTTATTTAACTATCTTTATGTTTTTTTAATTACAGATGAAATCATTTATAATATTTCTACTTTACAATAAATGAGATAATTTATAACAATAATTGTTGGCAGAAAACGATTTATGCATGGTAACAAAATTGCACTTCATTTGCAATTTCTTTATATCTATAAGAAGTATCGCTCGCTGCCCTGGCACAACGAGCGAGAAGGGAAAGAGAAAGAATCAAACTTGGAAATCCTAAGAATCCTTTACCATCAATAAATGGGTCTTTATATTTAGTAGAAACATCTAAACAAGCTCAAAAACAAGAATGACCACGCATTCCGATGGGTATGCCATTGAAGTACACTTACGTGCTCGGCATTTTTTCGATGAACACTCCACTGTGCAAGTCGCACAGGTGCGTAATCTTTCTTTCGTTACTAAACCAACGAAATGTAACTACCTGCATTACTTTGCATTGAAATTGATAATTTTATTTCATTCTTTTTAACTACTTTTCTCAAGACATACAATTATTCACTTAATGCACTCGGAGCAATACCGATAAGTTCCAGTTGCACTGGGTTTTGTGGTGGAAAGTTATAGATTTGTGATCGACTTTAATTACTCATTGTTTAATAGTTATCGATTATTCATGGCCCAAAATAAACAAATGTAGGACACGATTGTTTGTTATTATTGATGTATAAATGATTTGGATTGGGATTACATATTATTTGCCTTAATTATCGTATTATTTAATACAAGAATATTTGGGTTATTGGATACTGTAAGTTCCAGTTGCACTGGGTTCTGTGGTGGAAAGTTATAGATTTGTGATCGGCTTTAATAGTTATCGATTATTCATAGCCCAAAATAAATAAATGTGGGACACGATTATTTGTTATTATTGACATATAATTGATTTGGATTGGGAGTACACATTTTTGCCTTAATTGTCGTATTATTTAATACCAGAATATCTGGGTTATTGGATACTGGTATTGAAATGTTAAATATTGTTGATTTTAAAAAAAAAAACAGGTGTACAATATTGTATAAACAAAGGATATTATGTCAATTTATTTTTTAGATTCATTTTTTTTTTTTTGCATCCATGCCTTAAGTCATTTTTTTAAATAGAGTTTATACCAACGCCAATTAACAAATAGTTTACCTTCATTTTCTATTCATGTGAGCAAAACATTGATCTGAATTTGACTATACAAAATTGGGATCTACTGACTCGAGCGATTGTACGATTAATCAAGAGTACACAAATTTGTGGACTTGGACAAAAGTTATTCAACCAAATTTATAATCTCTATCCAATACAGTTTATTTTATTATCTTTATTTTTTTTAACTATTTTGTTTAAGACATATAATTAATCACACTCGGAGTAATACTGGTAAGTTCCAGTTGCAATGGGTTTTGACCATTTTGATTTTCAATAATGGTCAACTTTGCATTGCTCTATCAAATTGTACGTCATTTAATCAATTAATTATCCTACTTCATGACCAGGTATCTCTGTCAACAACTAATATTGGTTATCTTGGAGTTCTATTATAAAACAAAATAAAGGTACCAATGCCAATAAATAAATAGTTTACATTCATTTTCTATTTACGTGAGCAAAACATCTATTGGAATTTTATTATGCAAGATAGGGATCTACTTGCTCGAGCGATTGTATGATTAATCTAGGGGAGTGCACAAACTATCTAATACAGTTTATTTTATTTTCTTTATTTCTTTAACTACTTTGGCCAAGACATACAATTAATCACTTAGTTGCACTGAGAGCAATACCCTTAAGTGTCGGTTGTATTGGGTTTTGTGATCGACTTTAATTTTTCAAAGGTACCTTTAGTTATTTGTTATTCATAACCAAAATAAACAAATATGGGACTCGATTGTTTGTAATGAAAGGGCAGTCCGGTACCACAAAGCTCCCGCTATGCGCGAGGTCCGGAGAAGGGTCAGACCACTAAGATCTATTGTACGCAGTCTTATCTTGCTTTTTACAAGAGGTTGTTTCTTCAACTCGAACCCGTGACCTCCAGGTTACATGACGATAATCTTTACCATTGCGCCAAGGCTCCCCTTCTGTTATTATTGTTGTATAATTTATTTAAATTGTCACTACATATTTTTTGCCTTAATTGTTGTGTTATTTTAGTCCTAGAATATCTAGGTTATTGGATATTGATATTTAACTATTAATTATTATTGATTTTTAATAAAAACAATTGCAAAATATTGTATAAACAAATGATATTATGTCAAAAAAATTATATTCATTTTTTTTTTCATTCCCTAGTGTATATATATATTCCATAATTTCGTTTGGTTAGGAAAGGGAAAGAAATGAGAAAAAATAATTCATTTTAATGTAATTTACTATTTCATGCTCATATAATATAAAAATAAATTAAAAATTATATTATCAAAAGTATAATTGTAATTTTACTCATTATCCCTCACTTTCCTTCGTTTTCCTCGCGAATTTGTGTGGAAGAAAAATTGATACGAAAATTGAGCATTTTCCTTACTATTTTGTTCATCCTCTTATTTTCCATCCATACCAAATAATTTTATTTTATTTTATTTTTTATTTTTCATCCTATTTTATTTTCTATCTATTTTCCACCCAACCAAACACACCCTAAAACTATAAAGATTAAAAATATAACTTTCCCTGTGTTTTTTTTTTTTTTTAATGATTAATAAAGAGATTTTTGGATACTAATTCACGCTCAAAATTGATCCTTCATCTTGGAAGGGAATAAAAATGGCTAAATACGACTTCTCTTTCTCCTGTTATTTTGTTTAAAATTATAATTTTTTTATTATTTGAAAAATATTTTCTTTTAGAAAAGACATAAATACCTTTCTTTTATTTTAAAAAATACTATTCTTTTACTGCTTAAAAATTATACTTAAGGGTTAATAGCATTTTATTCCCTTGCGGTTTGGCCGATTTGCACTTTACCCCCTCTGTGGTTTGAAAATCGCCACTTATCCTCTCTGTGGTTAGATTTTCAAACCACTTACCCCCTGATATAGGGGGGTAAGTACACCTAAATCAAGGTCACAGGGGGTAAGTGCTAACACAAGGGAGTAAGTGCAAATCAGCTAAATCACAGGGATGTAAAGTGCTATTAACCTTATATTTAAAAAATACTTTTTTCTCCTTAAAAAATTGTATTCACCCCAAACCCAATCCAAACCGTGTGGCGCCAACGTCCCCTCCCCCCTCTCCCCCAACCTCCCAACCCCTTCGGTTCTTCTTCTTTTTCTTCTTATTCTTCTTCTCTCTATCTAGATTCATGCCAAATATGTGCTCCGTCAAACACAAATTTGTGTTCAGAACACAGATACTGCATGGACTTAAAGAGAGAAGAAGAAGAAATCCGGCGAGGGTAAGGGGGTTTGTTTGGGTGGGGGTGGGGTAGGATTAAGTTCTTTTCTTTTTTTTTAAAGGATATATATATTTTTTTAAATAGGGATATTGTTAGTGTAAATTGATAAAAAAGAATAATATAAAAGAAATTAAACTTAAAGGGATATTTATGTATTTTATTAATTATTTAATTATTTTTACATTGTGAAGAATATAAATTAATAATCTTTAATTTATAGAGAAATTAAATGGTGTTTAATAAAAAGTGAGAAGGAATTGAGTGGTAATTTTCAAGAGAAGTTTGTGGGTTGACAAAATAACTTACTCAGAAACTGTTAGGTGGCGTTTAGTAAGGCCCCGTTTGGTTAGTGTTCCCAACCAAACCCAACCCAATCCAACCCAAAAATTTTGGGTTTGATTTTTGGGAACGCGTTTGGCAAACACAAAACTCAACCCAACCTAACCCAAAAAATAAAAATTGATTCCCAAAATCCTAAAGAAACTAGAAACAAAAAAAAGTTAGTTCTTTTTGTGCCCAAAAAACTCAGCCCAAAATTCTCAACTTCCGTCTTCATCTGTCGGCCGACCACCACCACCTGCCGCTGTCCTCCGCCGCCCGGCGACCAACCACCGTCTCCGGCCACCTCCGATGACCTTTTGCTGCCACTGACCACCTCCAGCAATCGTTCGCTGCTGTCAGCGACCGTCGCTGGCCACCTACACCGGCCACCGCCGGCGTCGCCGACGTCCAGCCACCGTCTAACACCGCCGCCGCCACCAAACACAAAAAAAAATTCAAAAAAAAAATAGTTTTAGGATAAAATCGTTACCAAACACATTTTGTTCTTAGCACAAAACAAAAATTGTCGTTAGCAAACGCAATTTTGTTCCCAAAATTCTCAACCCAACCCATTCCAGTTGGGTTCAAAAAAGTGGGAACACTAACCAAACGCCACCTAACCGTTTCTATTCTCATCCCAGCAGTGAGATGGGAATGGGATAGGATGGGATGAGATGAGAATTTTGTTTCCTTGTTGAAAGTAGAATCGCGTTTGGTAACGATAATTTTTTATTTTTTTTGGGAACAGAATTGCGTTTGGTAACGATTTTATCCTAAAATCATTTTTATTTTTTTTTATGAGAATTTTATTTTTTTGTTTTGGCCAGACAGCGGCGGAGCCGGCGGCCGGACGGTGAGCGGTGGGTGGGTGACGATGGCCGGACGGTCGGCGGCGGATGGTGGCCGACGGCAATGACCGGCGGATGAACAGTGACAGTAGTTTTGGGAATCGGATGGAAATAATGAGAAACAACGTTTTTTTGTTTCGCATTTCTTAAGAGAAAAATGGGCACAATTCTCAAATGGGAATGGGAACAAAAATTATCAAACACAATTCCCAAACAGAATTCTCAAAAATCTGGGAATAAGATGAGAATTTCTGGGATGGAAACGGTTACCAAATGGGGCCTTAATAAACCGCGTAGGGAGGAATCTCAATTAGGACATGAAAGTTAATTTGACGTGTATTTTACATGTAAACATCTCTCCAAAAGATTATAATGACAACTTTCATGGTACCTGAAAAAAAAATAGAAAAAATAAAAAAAATCAACAATGGGAAGGCAAAGGGCATGTTTGATAACCACTTAAAAATTAAGTACTGAAAATTTAAGTGCTTAATTTTAAGTGTTGAAAATATCATAAGGTTATTTGATAAAATTGTATTGAAAATCTAAGTGATGATTTTTTTTTTATTTTTTTTTTGTTTGTTTGATAAGTACAAAATTTGTATGCTAAAAATTGTTTAATTTACATAACTACCTTTGAATCAAGATAATATGAAGAAGAAGAAAATTGAGACCAAAACAATAAAATCAGGGTGTCATTTTTTTTAAAAAAAATATTAAAATTAAAAGTAAAAATTAACTCAAAAATATATAATATTATGTATTTTTTAGAGTAACTAATTTTTTAGTCGTTTAGAGATGTATAAACTAGAAAATAGTCATTTGACTTTTACTTTTAAGTTTTTAGTCCCCAAAGAATGTTTAGTGTATAGTCCTTTATGTTTGCCCCTCATATTGACACACAATTACAAACTATGCCACTTTGTTACCCCTGCACTTGCCATTTACGTGAATGGAAAATTAAACATCAAATCAGCTGAAAAAACACAAAACGCAGGCAGACATCAAATCAACCGAAGAAAATAATCACACCAAATTATCGGTCATGAAAATCTCTACAAAATGATATTTTAATTTTAATTTTTTGATAAGATTTCTTGTAACGTGAACATTAATACAATGTGGTGACCGATCGGATTCCGACGTTCGTACCTTGTTTTCGAAAATAACTTTCCATTAAAACACCATTAATTGCGCCACTTCCCAAAAACTCCACTAGTCGCATTCTATTAGCGTTTACATTTTCCCCAAAAACCCTAGAAAGACCACACACACTCCCCCGTCTGGTGGTTGCGAATGGCGAAAACCAGGGATTTCAACCAATCTTCGTCCAGAAAACGGGGTAGCGAGAGTCCTTCGAGTAAGTTTTCAAACTATATTAGGATTTTTAGTGGCTAAGCACAAAATATTTTATGAGTCTATTTGTCGATTGAGTCCACGTTCTTGATTTTTGCTGAAGCCTTGCCCTGCATTTTGTGATGATTGTTCGTCGGTGCCTTTAGTGTGTATATTAATGCAATCGTTTCTGCTCATTAAGGCAAATCCCCCGTAATTGCTATTGCGTGTATGTTAACTCTATATTTTTCAATTTGTAAGAGAAAATAATCATTGTTTGCATTTGTGTGTATGTTAACTCGTTATATTCGATGTAACAATCGTTTATCTTGTTACTCTGTATCTGTGTGCATGTTAACTCATAGAGTATTGTGTGCATGTCCACTCCCATAAAGTGTATGTTAACTCATTATATTCAATAGTCCGTTCGATTTAATTCTTACTCTATATTGTGTATATGTTAACTCATATTGTATTAAGTGGATGTTAACATGAACAGACTATGTGTATATCGAGTTCATTATTGTTCACGTGTTGTTGTCATCCACTCCCGTAAAAGGGTTTTTCGTTTATGTGGATAATGGACTCACGTGAATGCGAATCCCCCGTAATCTCTATTGCGTATATGTTAACTCTATATTTTGCGATTTGTAAAGAGAAAATAATCGTTGTTTGCGTTTGTGTGCATGTTAACTCGTTATATTCAATAATCCGTTCGATTTATTTCTTACTCTAGATTATGTGTATGTTAACTCATATTGTATTAAGTGGATGTTAACGTGAACAGACTATGTGTATATCGAGTTCATTATTGTTCACGTGTTGTTGTCATCCACTCCCGTAAAGGAGTTTTTCGTTTATGTGGATAATGGTCACACGTGAATGTTAATCCTTGTTATTTCAATTAACTTTTCATTGATGCAGTCCCAAAGGGCAGAAAACAGCCAAAAGGTGGGAAGTCTCAACCTCAACAGAGGGTTTTTTTGTACCGCAGCAACTTGAAACAGACATATGAAGTTCTCAAGGAGCGCAAACTTAAGGACCAACACAAGACATTGCTAGCAAAAACACCATTTGGACTTTTGTTCAAGACCCTCTATAATCAGCGGTTGTCGCTTCAAAATATACATAAAAATAACTTAATAGAAAAAATAATCAGAAACAACAATCCTACACGATCAGCGTTCATGGTCGGCAACAAATGTGTGAAGATGACTGCCCTGAACTTGCAATTGATCTTTGGGATGCCAGCCGGCGAAATTAAAATAGTACCGAGAAGATACACAAAGACTAACTCCCCGTTTCTTAACAAGTTCACCTATGGGCTGTGGGATTTTAGTGTTTCATTCTTGAGATCATTGGTAGAGAATGAGATCAACAATACGGATGAAGAATCTATCAGGGACAGCACTTTCTAGCCACCTGCTTCATCACAACGACGGGACAGCAGGTTCCCAAGTTCTTGGTGCAGTATGTGGAGGATATTGATAGCATGTCTAGGTATAATTAGCTGGAGGCAATTTTTATAGACATGGAAACAAGTCTTAAACGAACATATACGACCCCAAGATCTGTAACAGGTTGCGTACTAGCACTACAGGCAATCTAATTTTGTCTAGACAGTTTTGCTAGTTGGTTATTCTGTTTATACTTTACGTTAACATTTCGTTGTGCATCTCGATACTTTGACGTATTCTTAGCATATTTTGTTTGTTTGTATCAGTATTGGCTTGGCGAACACACTACTTTGGCGCCGCCAATGGAAGACAGGAAATTTGTTGTCCCACGTATGTAGCGTTGGTGCATGATTACGCATGCCTCTGCAATCGGGTCCACGCCCATCAAACAAATCCTGAGCGGCTAGGTATTATTGAAATACAACCACGCTGCTGTAGCTGTTTTCAAAAAATGTATTCTACTTGTATTGATGAGGTAGTTTGCTTGTCAGGTAAAAGAGCACATAATTGAATGGATGTTGTAAGAAATACAATTGGGTATCGTCAATGACGACGGCATTAACGACGTTGAGGTTGTAAAGGAAACCCCAACTGAAGAACTTCCGAGAGCGCAAGTCACGTCGGAGGGAGTTGGGCAAGTAGATAAGGGAAAGTATCCAGTTATCGATGATGATCCTGAAAATGACTCAATGATAAACGACATGATTGAAAAGTATTTATTGCCCTTCCTTAGTCAACCATTAGCCGATCACGCATCTCCGATGCGTGACTTGGGTGGATTGTTCACACAGCCAAATATAAAAGCCCTCAGTCCAAGCACGCATGACATTGTTGTTGGTGACATATATCGTGCTTTGGACAAAATGCAAGAGGAATTCTTTAGGAAGCAAATGGAGGAAGATGAGACGATCACGGCGTTGAGAAAGATCCTTGGCAATATTACAGCCAGAAATATCAACCTCCAAACAGAAATTAACGAGTGGAAGTCTTCATACACATCGCAAAAAGGACACTATGAAGAGGTTGTGAGTGATCTCACCAAGAGATTGACGAAAACAGAAAGCGAGAAGGGGCAATTGTTTGAAGAGATGTGTGTACACAATATCACCCAGCAACACCGAGGTCCTCCGTTTTCTCAAGAGAATGAAGATTTAAAAAATGATGCAATGATCTCTTCAGTAAAGTGGAGGAGTCAAAAATAACAATCAAGGTGTTGCATGAGGAAAAAACTATTACTGCCAATGCATACATGAGGGTTATCAACGGGTTGAAGCTGGAAATCCAGAACTTGCATACTAAGGTTGAAGGTTTCACGTGTTCTGCATCCCATAGTACTCCTGTCACTATCACATCGCCATGCCAAACCCCCGTTCAGCCAGCTAATGTATCGCCCCCTAGGGGCGCAGTGCGTGCACATTCCCAAACACCGAAAAATACATACATCGATCTCGTGATATGGGACGTGACACCCATATCTGTTGTTATGCCTGGAGAAAGTCCTACGTATCGTACCACGCCTCCATTTGTTCCCCCATACCATGTCCAAACACGGAGGACACCAAAAGTTAGCTCTATGGTTAACTAACTAAAGGTCAAGGTGAGGCAACCGACCAAGCACAGCAGTGAGTATGTCTACACAATGGCAAAAGGGAAGAGCAAAACAAAGAGCAATTAGGGTCCCATAGATGTCGATACTCTGCCCGCATGTGAATATGAGGACAACGCTAAGATGCCAAACCGAAAGAAATGTGAGGTTGCAGCGATGCTAATTGGGAAAAGCTGGAGGTAATACATTTTGAAGATGGGCCTGGGGAATTCTTATATAGTGGAGAAAAACCACTCGCCACAGTAACTTGCGGGGATACTATATGCATCATGAAGGATCGGCAAATTGCGGACAACGTAAGCATTATAAAACGCTTCAAAAATTAATATTTTTTATATTTTTAATTAGTGTAAACATATCTCTGTTATGGTGATTAATGACTTGAATGGGCTGTGATGAATAAAACTCGCACTAATATTTTTGTACTTTGAAGGTCATCGAAGCTTTTGGTGAATATCTTGAACGCAAGATGAAATCATCCAACGATCACCGGAGCATGACGTTTGATGTTATTTTAGATCAAACAAAGTTTGCTATTGCGCAGATATGGGTATGTCGTGTGCATTTATACAGTACCAGTTTGTTTTTAAATTGACATCTATCCTCGTCTCTAACAGACCGTTATCAAGGAGGGGCATGGTGTTCTTTTGCGCTACATCTATGAAACAATCAAGAATGCGTTCACCAGCAATTATAGGTACATTCTCTTCCCGATGAATACGAGTGGTCGTCATGCATTTCCAAATCACTGGATGCTATTATCACTTGATATATTTAAGAAGAAATGGACATTCTATAATTCAATTATGCCACGGGATCGATTGTCTGATTGTTACTATGACGACGTGCAGATAGTGGTATACTATGTCCCTATTTGACGTACATGATAAATTTTTTTCCTGATTTATTGTCTCTATTTGTACCTAATAATTTGTGGTTGACAAAAAATATTTGTTGAGAAATATATCAATTCAAAGATACTCCATGGTTGGGGGGTCGCACCGATCGAGCCATGTCTTAAATGTCTGCAGCAACGAGGAGCGTAAGTAACATTACATATCATCCTGTGTATAATAAAAAACTTATAATGTGTAAAGATTTGGAGTGTACTCTTACTGACCAAAATATAATCTATCTTGTCCACAATTGTCCACAATTTTTTACAGGACTGAATGCGGGATACACGTTATGTATATCATGAAACAGTATGCGGAAAACAGCACAGTCGTGAAAAAGTTGGGGGTTGGTGATGTATAGTAGTTGCGCAAGAACATCATACATTATCTTTTGAATGATTCGATTAGAAGTTGGCCATTATCATCGTCCCGATTCTGGAAAAGCCACCCCCCCACAAATTGATCTGTAGATGCACCTCAGTTGCAATATTTTTGCTCTATACATTGCTCTCTATTTTTTTTTTGTCCGAGAACACAACCGTTGGTTTAAAATTTGTCGTAGGCATTTTTTTTTTTTTTTGTCACTGCACATGTGATTCTTAACTAACATATCAGGAATGAATTTGACTTGTTTGACACATGTGATTGTTAATGATTGAATGTTAACGTCCCATTGGTGAGTTGGCGTATATCAGTTTGTGTGTGTGTATTGAAATAGATCCACTGTTTAATTACGACGAATGAATTCTTTTGGTGTTTTGTTCGGCTACCTGATATGTTTCAAAAGTTAATGTTAACATAATATGTCTGTTGTAATATATATTTGAATAAACTGCATCCGTTCTAAGTATGGTTGTGTATGATTGAATGTTAACGAACAACTCAACCAAACAATCTCAAAAGTAGAATGTGTATGTGCATTGACATTCACTTTTAAGATGCACATTTTTGTTCTGTGGATGTTAACGTAAATATGTACTATCCATATCTAAGTGAATGTTAACGAAGACTCAACCAAATATATTAATCTAGATTATATATGTGCGGTAACATTCATTTGATGGTCATGTCACGTTTGTCATGTGGATGTTCATCTATGAGTGAATGTTACTGAAGACTCAACCGTGTTTCCCAGATTCCCAAGTTCTTTGTTATGTGGATGTTAACGCAGAGCGAAGAAATATTACGTAAACTGGAAAAATATATCTAAAAAAAAAAAAAAAGTAGATCACCATAAGTTTCTTCTTGGGGAAAAAAAGGAACAAAGTCTAACAACATCAAGTGGCCATGACCATCTAAAAATGGCAATGTCAAAAATAGTCCAAAAGGAAGCGAAGCAAACTGATTAAAAAAAAATTTCATATTGGCGCGGTGCATGATTTTCGGTTGTAGTGTCCATATTTGTGGCACCTACCACACTTTATTTCAGCAACCTCTCCCCTCGATAGAATCCATTTTTTCCTTGGCCTACCAGGTTGTTTTTTTGTGATTGGAGGGATAATAACGGCTTTCGATTCATCCCACTTTGGTTTCTCGAGTGTCGGGACTCCGTATATACATTCCGAATAACATTTACGATAATAGTCAACTGAAAAAAATGGTTCTATGAACCTGTATATATTATTACCACTGTGTTGAATGGCCGCACAAGCGTGTGCACACGGGAATCCATTCCCCTGCCAGTTAAAACAAGTGCATGTTCTTTTTATCACATCCACATTCACGGTTGGGTTCGAGTGTATTTCGAAGACGTTGTTCGCACACTCCACCACAGTCCAAGTTCAACCATCTCTGATCATCTGTCCAAGATTTTGCTCGCGAACAGGGCATAAAACAGTAGACATCGACAGCGATTCTACGCGTCTAACTGACAAATGAGACATTAACTTGCACCTAATCTTGTCGATCATAATTATGATAGGCAAGTGTCGATACTCATGAATCTAGGCATTGAATGAATCCGCTAAATTGGAAGACATCTCACCATATCTTTTGCCTATGAAAAACATGTGGCATAAATTTTCAAATGGCACGTTTGACAGGAAATTGTTTACCCGGCCAAAACCTTAAGCCTTTACTTCCCCCAACATCTGATAAAACTTTTCTATTGCCGTCGCATGCTCCATACAAGTGTATTTATAAACCAACTTCTCTTTGAATCTTTGTTTCATACCAGCCAACTTGTCTCTTATATTGCTCTTCAAGTGATTCAAGCAAAAAGAATGGAAATATTTCGGGAATATTCTACGGACGCCTTTGAGAATCCCGCTGTGTCTGTCTGATACGAATGTTAACACGCGTTTAGGGGGGACAATTTGTGCTACATTTTCCATAAACCAATACCAATTATCATCGTTCTCCGCGTCGACCACCGCAAAAGCAAGTGGGAACATACCTGTACATATAAAACATCACCAAAAACATATCAAATTGGAATATGTGTGTGCGTTAACATTCACTTTAGACTATACAACTTTTTGTTATGTGAATGTTAACGCATTGTATCTGGAGCAAAAAAAAAGATCAAATCGGGGCATTACACAACGCATGTCAACCAAATGTGAAATGAGGGTTGATAAAAAATAAATACAAATAAAAAATTACCATTGTTTCCATTCTTCGCGTTAGCTGCCATCAAGCATCCTTTGTATCTACCACTCAAAAATGTTCCGTCAAGGAATAACATCAGTCGACAATACTTGAAACTGTGGATTGATGCATTAAACGTAATGAACAATCTTCTAAAGTGTCCAGATTCTTGATCATAATCCAGAACCAAGTGACTTCCGGGGTTCGTGCGCAAACAAGCGTCCATGTACCAACGTAGTTGATCGTATGAGAATTTGTGGTCGCCATACAAGTCGTCTCGAGCCTTTTCAACTCCATTCCATGCGATGTGGTATGTAATCTCGATGCCATAATCATTCTTGAATATGTGGACAACATCAATCGGACGAGTGCCTGGTGTGTTGCGAACTAAATCCATCAAACAAGGTTTGACAACATTAGAGTTCATGTTGTCATTTTTTGTTGTCCGCAAAATAGCAGCGCAAGAATGATCCTTTACCAGCTCCCATATGTAAAAAAACTCATTTATTTCATCTACTCTTCCGTTCACTCTCCACACACATCCTGTCTTTTCCTTCAATGCACATTCAACAGTCACTCTTTGTTGTTCTTTTTATATTGAAGGTAAAACCTACCTATACAACGTATTTTCTTAGCCTATCTCTAAATTCGTGTGCTCCACCCTTAAAACTATGTCCTAATTCTTTTATTCTGTCACCCCAATGATAAGACAGTAATGCTTTTTGAGGTATAGGGCAAAAAATAGGTAGTATATCCTCATCCATGTCCACATCGCCTCTACCACCACGTCCGCTCAGCTGTTCAACAGCCATGTTCTGCCTGCTACCCCCAAACCCACTTCCACCATCGTATAGTTTGATGTCCACGCCAACATACTCCTATCTCATCGAACAAGCAAGGCAAACAACCACTTCTAAATCGCTTGACACGACATCGAGCATATTTCGTGCCCCAGTAACGAATATTTTAACTCAAATGATTCGTCCCTCAAAACATCCCACCTCGCTATCAATCTTTGTATTAACAGATCGTTTGTGAAATCTACGTCAACATTTACTCCCAATGAGTATCCATCATACTTTCACATCAACACCACAAGCACAACCATTGTGTGTTCTGCATCACGCAAATAAGAAACACATGTGTATTAATTGATGGAATACAGAAAGTTCACATTATACAAAATATACGCGAATGTTAACTTATGATGGACATGCATAAATGTTAACGTTATTTTTACTACCTTAGTTGTTCGCAATATGTATTCATGTCAAATATACGCGAATGTTAACTTTATGGTGGGCATGCATGAATGTTAACGTTCTTTTGACTAATTTGGTTGTTTGCGTTATGAATTTATGTCAAATGTATGTGAATGTTAACTTTTGATGTAAATGCATAAATGTTAACTTTTTTTTTTTTTAACTATCTATATTGTTCGCTCTCATAATTTATTTCAAAAATACTTGCATGAATGTTAATGTTATTTTGACTACATTTGTTTCGCGCATTATGGGCTCATAATAAATGCACGCGAATGTTACTTTTGATGTACATGCATAAATGTTAACGTTTTTTATTACCTATCTGCATTGTTCGTGCTCTGAATTTATTCAAAAAAATATATGTAATAACTGATAGACAAAACATATCATTCGCAAGCATGCAGTTATATGCATATGTGAACTTCTAATGGACATGCATAAATGTTAATGTTTTTATACTGCGTAACATATTTATGCACGTCCGTCATACCTCCTTTCATATAACAACACACAAAAATAGACACTCACCATAATGAAAATCGTGTTCAAACCAGGTACTGTGGAAAAGGCTGGGAATTGGTCCTTCTCAGTCGGTGTTCTCAACTTTGCAACTCTTCTTCTGTACAGACCTCTCGTTTTCAACCCACCAATACAAATTGAGTGAATCGGTTACTTTAGTTGAAAGGGTTTCATATCGAGTGATTCGTCTACCATAATTATTGAACGCGTAAATGGTATCTTCCAAAAATAAAACGATTCGTAGCGTACCATAAATGAAACTAATCTCGCGGCTTACCATCCCTAACGTCCTCGTTCATCACCAGCGTCGTGATTATCACAAGATTAGCGCGAATAACGCAAAGGGTATACACGACAATCTATGGTAAAGTTTTGGCGGTAAAGGATAAAAAAATAAGTGTATTGTACGGCTTGGATGATTTTACAACATAACTGTTGTTTTGGGTAATCTACTATAAAAACACTTAGATATGGGCTAAACAATAAAAATCTCTATTTTTTATGCAGTTTGATTGCTTAAATTAAATTATAACAATAATTTAAATATAAAATAAAATTAAAACTCTAAAATAATCCAAAGTTGATCCAATTCTTATTAAACCTAACTCTAATTAAACCCTCACAGGGAATCAAGGGTAAAATGATCAAAACATAATTTTTTTAAAGTGGAAAATAATGGAGTGCATTAAGCAAAATGAAATAAGTGAAGGGGCCTTGGCTTAATCTTTTACTCACATTTTGACTTAATTTTTTAAGTAAACTTAATTAATTAAGTGATACTAATTGTATTTATCAAAGAAACTTAATTAATTAAGTACTTAATATAATTAGTTTTAAGCACTTTTTTTTTTTTTTGTTTTTATCAAACGTGCCCTAAGACAATCTTTGATAATTGGTTAAAAAATTTAAGTGATCAGTCTCATCTGATAACACAATTCAATGCTTAAAATTAACTATATTAAATACTTAATGAAATAAATTTATTTAATAAGTTTAATTAATACTATTTAGTTTTTCAACATTTAATGGGCTCAACCTTTTTTCTTTAACTTTTTCTGGTTGAGACATTTTTAACCTTATGCAGACCTAGATTTAGGGTCTACAATTAATTTTCGGATTTTTTTTGTTGAACTCTATGTTACTGTTGACTTGTGATAATTCATATATTTGAACTTTTTAGTATGTGATTGGTGTTTTAATTTTATTATTTTGTTCTCAATTTTTTTTTCCCGTATTATCTTGATTTTAACAAAATTTAAATTTAAGGGTACTTATGTGAATTAAAGAATTTTCACTTTTTAAATTTTGTACTTGATGAGGGTAAAAACCAACCACCTCCAACACATTCCACATAAGCCTTTCGTGTGAATCAAACGTCCAACGGGGCAAGAAGCACCGATGATGTGGATATTAAAACTTATGCTCTGGTCGGTACAAACTTCTAATCAATCATCTCCATTTGGCTGACTCAGCATCCCTACTCGTGTCCAGGCCGATTCTTCATCTTTATTGGCATAACGGCCCATAGACTTCTCCATCAAGGCTAAAAAGCCCAAGCCCAAGGCTCTAATCCCTTCATGCACCCTTTTTCTTGACCAAGCGTCGTGTTAAGGTTGATAACTGAGCTTAAGACTCCTAATTTCCAAAGCGCTAATAAGGTTTCTCTTATAAAAGCGAGGGGTGGTCAGTGTTGCAAAATGTATTGCTTTTAGTATATTTAAAGCATTTATATAATTTCTCCCCCCGAGCTCTTATTCTTAGGCTGGAGGGGCTTTGCCAGGCACTACCCTGGTAGGTCCTATGCAGGTACACACTTAGAGCTCAGGTCGAAAACCTCTCAGACCAGCTTGGTCACGTAGATATCCAAGGACAAGGATTTCAAGGAATTTTTTTCTCAAAGCAAGTCATGTCCAGATCACCATCAACAATCCATGTAGACTCTAATCGGATCAACTGTTGGTGTTAGCCATTTTTCGATACCAATAGTTTGGCCACGTCTGTGGAAACGCACAGAAAGCTTTCTTCAGCTCATCAACTCCCTACTCAGCTAAGATTTGAATATGTTATTTAACTATTTTTCTATAAATTAATTTAAATATATAAATTTAAGGGTTCGAGTGTATTTTCATTCTTCTATTATATCAAATTACATAAATAAAATGTAAAAATTGAGTTTATGACTATAAAGTATAAAGAATTAAGGAGGACACTTCAAAGCTACAAATATCTGTTGGAGTCATATTTCTCTTCAAATGTGCCAAAATAGATGATGACACAACATCTTCAACAACTGTTGGAGATACTTTTAGTGGGTGTCACTCATGGGTAGAGGGAAAGTGTTTTTTTTTTTTTTTTTTTTTGTTTTTTTGTGGGGGGAGGGGAGGAGAGGGGTTCTCCCTCGAAAATTAAAAATAAAAATAATAATATTATTACCATATATTTTGAGTTAGTTTTTGTTAGTGTCCCAATTCATTCTAAATAACATCCCTTATAATCTTTTTATAGTCATTTGTGCACCTAGTGATTTAAAATTTAATCTTACATTATGTTTAAATTTTTAAATAAAAAAAATATTTTTCATCTAATTATTTAACTATTTTGCAATGAATTAATTTAAATATATAAATTTAAGGGTTTGAGTGTTTTTTATTCTTCTATTCTATCAAATTAAATAAATAAAATGTAAAAACTGAGTTTATGATTATAAAGTATCTTATTATAATACTTAAAAGTGAAAGACAAGCCTTTAGAATAAAGTATGATTAATCTCTCTAATCTCTTTACTCTTATTAAATTAATGACTAAGATCTTTTCTTCCTATCTCCAATAATATTAAATGAATAGAAAACTATTTTTAATTTAAATTAATAACATTAAAAATAAATAGAAAATTACTTCCAGATCCAATTCTATTGTGCCTAAAAATAATTTTTTTAAATTAATAATTATATTTTTTTTTTTGTTTTTTTTTTTTCGTCAATTCAAAATTTAATTCTTATTCTTTTTAAAAAATTATATTCTTTCATATTGGATTTTTTCAAAAAAAATTAAATTAAATTTCATTCTAAAAAAAATTGTTTTTATTTAATAATTTTATTTATTTTCATTTTTTTATTATTATCAATTTGAATTTTCATTCATTTTTTACAAAAAAGAAAATCATACTATTGGATTTGTTTTTAAAAAATAATTAAATTAATTTTTATTAAAAAAAAAAAAAGGATGAATCATGTGGGCTGAAAATAATGGTCCCTCAAAGATATTTTTTTCCCCAATAATCTATTTTAGCATTAATCTTATCCTAAATGAGTGTATTTTTTCCCGTAATTGAAAAAAAAAAAAAAAAAGATTTTTGATGAGAATTTCATAAATTAAAAATAATATTTTTTTAAATCTAAAGTTTACGATTCACTATTTATCATTCGCTTTGTGTAGTAATTTTTTAAGAAAAAACAATAATTCTTTCAAAAGTTAAAAGTCATTGTACGCCACAAAAGTTATTATAATTTTTTATATGAAAATTGCAGTTATTTTAAAGTAGTATAATAATTTTGGATTTATTTATAAAAAAATTATTGTACCAATGTGGAATATATTGACTAAAATTTTAAGTTCGTATAAAATTCACAATTTTTTTTTTTTAAATTTATGTCCATACAATGTACTAGCTCAAAGTAATTTTACAAAATTGAAAAAATACACAATATGTTGATCAACAAACCTAATATAAATTTTCTCCATTTTAGTTTAAAATCGTGCATTGCGCGAGCTAAAACTAGTAAAGAATTAAAGATGACACTTCAAAACTACAAATATAGTGATTTTAACAATTGTATTAAAAAATATTAAATTGGTTTAAATTTTTTTATTATTTTTTGTGGATATTAATTATTCCAAGACTATTTATTGATTTGGTGGTTTTATGATTTGGAAAAAAATCTCAATTAATTTAGAGTTGTTAATATCGCCTATTTTAACTCCTTAATGGTAAATTGGCCTTATAATTTTTTCCTCTTTTTAAAAAAAAGTATTTGAATAATTTTTCGATTGATTTATTTTTTGTTTATATTATTTTATTGCTAAATCTAGAAATAAATGTTTTTTTCATTTGAAAGGTAATTTTTTTTTCAAAAAAAATAAGCATCAATTTTTTTTTTTTATCGTCATTTTGTGTTATTACGCATTAATCGTCCAAAACGGTGTAAAATTCCTCAACTTTAGCAATACATCGAGGTGGAAGTGACTTTATATTTAATAGGATATTTCTATTGCTATTCTCTTATTTTATTTTTTATTTTAAAAAAAATCTCATACGCAAATACAATTTGTATTTTAGTTTTACATATTAAAATAAAAATAAAAATTGAAGGTCCAATACTAGCGCCACACTCTCGCAATTACATGTGTCTAACTTGTGTTTAAAATGTTTGTTAAATGTAACAAATATTACACAACTATATATAATATATTATATGTAATTTGTAATCTATAATTAATATTACAGAAGCATGAACACATGTAGGATTAATACGTAAATAAAAATTAATTTAAAAAAATTAAATTAAAATTTATGTTTTAAATGAGACTAATAACATATTTTATCGGTTATTTCAGTTTGTATTTGAAAATGAACAATTATCTCTATTTAATACAAACAACATGTAACTTAAGTGGTAGGCACACTTGAGTTAAAGTAGTTGTGGGACTTCTATAAGATTAGGAGTTCGAACCTGTAAAAAAATAATTATTGGGAGAAGAAGTCACGTGCCCCAAACGAAATAATTTTTTACCTTGTGTAAATAAGGTGAGACTTGTTATATACCAAGAAAAACAAAAAATATCTATATTAATATTATGTGAGCGTTGACACAGGGCCGCAAAGCAATTGTGAAAGTGAACAATTTTCATTTGCAAAATAATTGGGATTGGAGCCTACGCCAATCCAGGTGGACCGAGATTTTGGGGGTATGGACTCGTTCCTCTATTTGTCAGCTATCAGTTGCCCTACCTCATTATAGGTCCACTAAAATTCTACTCCAAAAGTTATTCATACTAGGTTTTGGTAGGTATTGAAAAGTGTCTAGTAAATTATGTACATTTTAGTTACGTTGGTGACCTGATAGATTATACATTTGGTTTAAAATGTTTGTAATTAATTATTTTAGATATTTATCTTCAAACATGATATTTAAGATCTTTCTAAAATATAAAAGATAAGGAGGATCATTTTTCTAATTACAATTACAAAATTTATTAGTTAAGATTTGAAAAGGGATTGTAACTTGTTTGGTATACTTATCAAAAATACAGTTGTAGAAAAGGAGAATTACCAAATGTATATTTTGTGAACATTTGTTTAGAAAAATTAAAATACTACTAAATTATTGAAATAAACATTTGGTAACTATATATGATCTTTTTGAAAGGAGAAGCATGCCGAAAAAGCGAGACCCAACTAAACATTGTCAAAATTTAGTTCAAATTAATTCATGTATCTGCAACTAACCCCTCCAAATAGGATTCCAATTGCAGACATATTTCTTTCTGCAATTTTTTCAAGCACTTCTCCAACAGGCTCTAGATACCAACATAAAAAACACGAACACTTATCTTAGGTCAGTTGTACCCATATCGGAGACACGAACACATGTCAAATACAACATTCGATGGATGCATATTAAACATGTATGCTCCATGTGTCTATAAAATGAGAATACCTAGATGTATCGAGAACGTATCCCGACGTATCAAAGATGTATCAAGGGTCTATGTGAGATAATTAGAAACACTAATTTCATCTTTCCTAAATTTAGTTTGATATTTTGTATTTTATATATTGTTTGTGCTTATAAAAAGTCTATTTTATGTAATTTTTGTAAATATTTTTCTTATAATATACTTCATCTATTCATGGTTATTGTTATTTCAAATAAAAAATATGTGAAATTATATAAAAAGTTTGTTGATCCTATGATTTTGATGAACAATTAAATATTGACGTTTAATTTTATTGAGTATTTCAGTTTATTAGTTCCAGTGAAGAGATTATCATAAAGATATTGAGAAAAATACTAAATAGATGTTAAAGACATTGACAAAGATGATTGGTAGCGCAAGAATACGTCGCTACTTTCACCGCAAGTGTACGGGGTCAAGTTTTAGTATAATGGGAAGAGTAGGGGTTGTCATATCCACAAGGATTGATTGAGATTGTTGGCCCAGTGAAATACCCAAGAGATGGGGTGGATTGGGTAATTAAAAAAAATGTCAGAGAAAAAATACTTTAATGACTCAAATAATTAAATTTAATTCTAAATTAATTATTATCTTTAAATCACAGTAGAAATATAAAATCAACTAAGTGCACACCAAGCAACAAAAATAAATAATGTAAAGATAGCAGCACACTAGAAATTTATACTGGTTCACCAAATTATTCTTGGCTAATCCAGTCCTTCGAGCCCCACGGAGAGTCGCACCCACTAAACTAAAGATCCCTTTAAAGGTAGGAACCAAACCCTCACAAAAATTCTTTTACAAGCTCAGAATCAACCTTTACAAATTCCTTTTCACAAGCTTAGGAATAACCTCTACTTTTTACAGGCTCAAGAATAACCTAATTCTTTTTAACACAAAAGACAAAAGAATCAAAACTTCACAAACACTCCAAATATTCTTTTACCTCGTAAGGATTTAACTATTACAAAATTTACATAAAACAATTCAATTCAGGAAGAATTACTACCTCAATCTCTTTACAGGAAGAGACTGAAACCAACTACCCTTAGATTAAATACTCCCAACAGTATTTAATCCGCCACTCAACTTACCAATTAAAAATTGACAAGTGATTTTCTTATTCGGAGCTTCTATCACCCCAGATAAATTAAAACTCGATTAATATCCCAAAACTGGTGATAGAAAGTAAGATATTCAAAATCTGATTTTAAACAAAAATGGGTAGTACATAATTGAGCACGTAATCAGATTGATTCAAAAAATTGTTTAAAAAATATTTTTCAATAAAAATTAGAAAACAATTTCTAAAGATCAAATTTCAAAAATTAATCAAGCAATACTAAACAGAAAGTAATTTGGAAAGATCTCATCTGAAATCCACCGAAAGAATAAATATAGCAATGTTACTTCAGATTCGGTAGCAGCAATGATTCACAACAAATGATTCTCAAGAATGACTCTTAGAAAAGTTCTCACAAATCTCAATATGATATCTCTTAGAAAAGTTCAATAATATCTCTTGATTTCTCTTAATCTTTCTTAATGATATGAAAATGCAGGTCTATATAAATGGGATAAAAATAAGCTCTCTAACGGTTAGTTCCCATTTGTTATGACACTTAATTGTTCTTATAGACCTCTTATATCATTAAGACTTCATTTTGGTTCAATTCACTTAATTATAACTTTTAAACTTCTCAATTAAGTTCCCTAAATATTTCTCAATCACAATTAAATAGAATAGAAATAATTATATGTACCAAATTGAGAAATATTCAAACTTAATTAACCTAATCAATAGGGATATCATAATATGTGTTGTATATCTCAAATAATATTAAATTCCTAAAATATCTCATGAATCCTAACAAAAAAATAGCTAGTAACGGCTATTTTCATATTAAAATCCATAATTCCATAATATCCTGAAGCAAACACATAAGTCGACCGACCAAGATCAGCTGTTGACCGCTCGATTCAGGATGTAGCCAAATCAAAGATTTTGTGCCCATCGGTCGACCTATCTGTCGACTTACAGATTCAGAGAGTTCCATTTCTCTTCACAGGTCGACTGCTCTGTCGAATTATAGATACAGAAAGTTCATATTTAAGCACAGGTCGACCTATCTATCGACCAAGAGATATAGAGAGTTTTCCTTCTTTGTTCCGGTTGACTTACCTTTCGACTTATGGATGCTGGATCACTTTTCTAAACTCGTTTTTAATTCATTCTCATTGACGTTTTCGCCCCTTTAACCAATTTCTTTTCTTGGTTAGCTCCACTAAATACTTAAATTCAATTTTAATCAATTATAAATATTTCTTTTTCAATTACACATAGGAGCAATTAATTTAGCTAATTAGAATCATATTAAAAACACACATATTTATAAAAATCATTTAAAAATCTTTTTATGTCGTGTTCGAATTCTGATTGAGGTGATTCAAAAACCTATGGAAAGCTAAGAGAAAGATCTACAACTTCCACATTTTGAGTGTTTCCAAATCGGATTGCATCGTAGTCAAACATGGCCTTGAAGTTACTGCACCTGTAGTGGTTTTGCACATTTTCAGTCTTTTATTCAAAAACCAATGAAACAACACAAAAATATATTAAAACAACAAAAGAGCTTGAAAACACACAAATATTTGAGTCTAAAAGTACTTGATTTGTCGATAAATAAATTACTTATCAATGATGCATGTCAAGAGATTGAAGAATTTGAAGAACCTAGGGAAAACAACCCAGGTTAAATGTTTATACTTAATGTATCCCGATTAAGATCACACACGACACAAAATATTTTTACAATTATGTGTGTTTTTTATAGGATCCAAATTAGCTAACATATTTGCTTCTATGTGTAATTGAAGAAGAAATAATTGATTTAAGAAAGACAATTAATTAAAAATTGAATTTAAGGATTTAGTAGAGTTAACCGAGAAAAGAAATTGGTTAAAGGGACAAAAACGTCGAAGAAATTTAGTAGAAAATTAATTGAGGAGAGGAGTTCCAGCTCAATCGGTCGACCTACACAAATTCATCAGTCAACCGATGGATTAGAGCTGGGAAGAAGATTCAGTCCCTGAATTATTCGGTCGACAAGTAGGTTGACTTATGAAAGTAAGACAAACTCTCTAAATCTCTCAGTGGACAGGTAAGTGGACTTATGGTTAAAAGATGAACTCTTTGAATCATTAGGTGAACAGGTAAGTCGACTTGTGAAACTTTCTAAATCTACCAGTCAACAGATACAAATTGAGTGGTCGATTTATGGAGAAAGAATTTTGGCTTGGGCTACGTCCTGAATTGGGCGGTCGACCAATGGGTGTTGGTTGATCAACCGATGACCAGTTTCAGGATTTGAGATTTTATGGTTTTGATCCAAAAAGTAGTCATTACTAGCCATTTTATGGTTAAGATATGAGAGATATCTTAGGGATCTGATAGTTTTTGAGCTATTTAGTTAATATTTTAATATCGCTATAGATATAGTTCAAGTATTTTGGACATCTCTCAATTTGGTTTATGTAATTCTTTTTATCTTATCTAATTGAGATTGAGTATAAGTTTGAGGGACTAAATTGAATGTTTTAAAAGATATAATTAAGTGAATTATACCAAGAGTTAGTCTTAATGATATAAGGGGGCTATTGGAGTAATTATTTGTCAGGAAACGTGGGAACTAACCGTTAGAGGGCTTGTTCTAATCCCCTACAAATAAACCTGCGTTTTTTAGGTTTCAAAATCCTAATTTTTTCAATTCTGAAGAGAAATTCAATTCTTGTGCTTTCTAAGAGTTATCATATTGAGAGTATTGTGAGAATTTTCTTGAGAATCATTTTTGAGATATTTTGAAGTGGATTATTGTGATTGCCAACTTGAGGTTTCATTGCTTATCATATTTATCAGTAGATTCCTGGTGAGATTGTTCCAAGTTGATTACTATTAATTGATTGTTTACTATTATCATATTCTACTTGGAATTTTATCTTTGAAATTGTTTTCCTATTTTTGAATTGAAAATTATTTTTTGAAACAATTTCTTAAGAAAATCTGATTATGTGCTAAATTTCTTGCTACCCGTTATTTGTTTAAAATCAGATTTTGAAATTCTCAATGTATTTCTATCACTAGTATTGAGACATTAATCGAGTTCAAATTTAACTGGGGTGGCAGAAGCTCCGAGTGGAAAAATCACTTATCAATTTTGTAATTGGTGAGTTGAGTGTCGGATTAGATACTATTGAGAGTTTCTAATCGAGGGTAGTTGGTTTTTTAATCTCTTCCGGTAAAGAGATTAAGGTTTTAATCTTTACCTAGAGTATAAAAAGATTAGCTATTAATTCTTCCTTGAAAAAATTAATTTCAGTGATTTTGTAACGGTTCAATTCTTACCGGGTAAAAAGATATTTGGAGCATTTTTGTGAGGTTTAATTCTTAGTCTAAGTATAAAAGAATTAAGTTAATCTTTAGCCTATGAAAAAGATAGAGTTATTCCTAAGCTTGTGAAAAGGAATTGTAAAGGTTGATTTTGAGCTTGTGAAAAGAATCGTTTTGTAAGGGTTTGGTTCCTACATGATTGAAGGGATCATAGTGATTAGTGGGTGCAACTCTCTATAGAGCTCGGGGGACTAGATTAGCCAAGAATAGCTTGGTGAACCAATATGAATTTCTGGTGGGCTGCATTATTTTATTTATTTATTTTTGTGTTATTTGGTGTGCACCTAGTTGATATTTAATTTCCGCTGCTATATAGATAATAATTAATTTAGGGTAAAAAGTAATTATTTGATTTTTGAAGTATTTTATTTGAATTAATTTTTATGTACTCAATTTACCCACCCTTTTGGGTAGCTTACTGGGCAAACAAAGTTAATTGTTATTAGGCGTGTCCGAGACATATACTGGTGTAACGACCCGATTTTTCCAAAACCGCCACTCGGTTTCTTCCTTTTTATTTTTACACAGAAGTGGAGGTAAAGACAAAATACTCTACCACCACGATTCCGCTGTGCCACTATGATAAATAAAATAATAATAGATGTTACTTCAACTTGTTATCACCCAACCAATAATAAATATATATAAACTAATTATCAATTGACATAAATTTAAATATTTATTAATTTAAAAGTCAACTATACACATCCAACTTTTCAGCAACACGATAAACGTTTGAACCATCGATTACCAAAAACTGCCCTCACAACCTACTCCCTCACTTTATTTAATGTTAGTAGTGGACCTGTCTCTAATTGAAGTACCTGCGATAAAATATTTTATTCATGTATTGTCTTCATAATATAAAAATAATTTATAGATTAAGTATATTTATCAAAACCACTTTCTAAAACAGAATATAGTCATGGTGATACTTTCCAAAACAAAATATAACCACACTGAATAGTATTAAAATTCAGAGATATCATCAAGATATACCAACTGAATATAAATCAATCAATCAAATTATTCTTATATAATAAAATACCTGAAACATATACTTCCTTACTTGCCATAAGATCATTTTACTTCACGATCGAGAGTTATAACGGTATCGTAACCTATACCAATGTGCAATCTAAGGTTTCTATCAGTGTCAGTGCCATTCAATATCTCCAATGGTTAGAGCCAACACGTGGTATAAACCACTATATCAGGATGATAATCAATATGGTCAACAACAACAGCAACAACGATAATGACAACAACAATAACCCCCTGCAGGACTTGCCTTCTTGTCAGGTCACAATACAATGTCCTTCATGACACGCCTTCCTGTTAGGACCAACAACATCCCACAGGACATGCCTTTCTGTCAGGACCACACTATGGCATAATCGAATAATAATAAAAATAACATTTCAAAATCAACTTTTATCTTGATCCATCTAAAGTTATAAAATTGTTCAATTTATTAATTTTTTTATTTTTCACAACTTAGTACGAAAATATAATTTGGTAATTTACATAGAAGACAATATACTCACCTAAAAAATTACGTTGCTCATAGGTTATCGTCAAAATATTGCCATAGTCGACGTCGCCTATGAACCTACCAATGACAAGGCCTACACTAAGAATTTATCTAAATAAATCTAATATGCAATGTAATGCATGAAATGCGTGACACTAAAAATGCAATTTTTTCCATTCCCAAATTATATGAAATTTATTAAATGCCTAATTTTTTACGTTAATATTAACTGTAAAAAAATTATTATGACAATAATTACAAAAAAAATTCTAATTAATAATTTAATCTATAAAAAATATTAATCAATTATTAATAATATTTATTAGTCAACGAAATACAAAAAATATTATTTTAATAAAATTTGTAATTTATTTTAAATTAAATTCCTAGTAATTAAATTTATCTTCATATATATATATATATATATATATATATATATATATATAGACAAATTATACCAAATCCCAAATATCCATATTTTCATATATATATATATATATATATATATATATATATATGAGCATGTATTGTACCCAAGTGGGTACAAAACAAGTACAAGTGTTGTCTTCTTAATGAAGACAATACATTTATATTTATATTTACACTAATTACCCTTTTAAAATAGAGAAAATACTAATTATATCTCAAAATTCATAAAATTATATTTAATATAATATATTAATTTCAATTTTTTTTAAAAGTCAAAATTAGAATTAACATTTAACCCCCAAAGTTTTTGAAACCAAATTTTTAAATACAATAATGGCCCCTAAAGTTTTCAAAGTGAAAATGAAATAACACAATAAACTCCATTATTTTCTAAATATTCTAAAAAGAAATATGCATATGTGAACTCGGGTTTTACAACTTGCGTCTCTTTTTCTAGAAATTCGTTGTATCCCTATGTATGGGTTGTATCAGATACAACACGTGTGTCCACATCGGTACTTTCTTGATGTCAACATTTTGCATACAAATCCATCAAAGAAATACGAATTCTTTGGAAAAGAAAGCATAACATCGAAAATAAAAAGATTTGGATGAGTGAAATAGGATGGATGGTTTGTTAACAAATTACAAAAGCTAGTAATTGAAAAAGAGAAAAGAACTATACCAAATAAATGTCAAACCTGTATTTAAACAACATAAATGTAACAAAATTGGGTTGGTTTTCATTTTAGCACTGTTTAACCTAGAGGAAGAGTACCGAAAATAATATTGGAAATAATGGTGAAAATATTAATTTTAATTAATATAATTAAATATTAATTAATATTATTATTCAATAATATTTTCTAAATATGTCACAAATATACTTACAATGAAATAATATTCATAAATAATAAAATTCAACTATTGGTGAAATTTGTCTTTGAATGTATTACTTATAGTAAATATTATAGAACATAGAACAATTGACAACAAGTATTGCTGAAATCGATTACATACAACAATAAATTTTTTAGAATATAAAATTTGCAACAGTGCATAC
This sequence comes from Eucommia ulmoides, assembly GCA_016647705.1. Lineage (NCBI taxonomy): Eukaryota > Viridiplantae > Streptophyta > Magnoliopsida > Garryales > Eucommiaceae > Eucommia > Eucommia ulmoides. Next base: position 16,540,231 of record CM028325.1, read on the forward strand.
TCTAGAACATTAACAAACATTACAAAATTATATTCTTTACAATAAATTAAAATACATGAAATCAGTAAATAAATAAAACTAACTACAGTCCTTTACCAATGATAATCTCAAAAATTTATACCAATCTAGACTATTATTTAAAGATATTTCTTAAAGAAAATTTCATGTCCTCTTAGGTGCTTACAATTACTCAAGTGTTTGCTTCCAGGATATGGCGATCACAATTCTCCGATACTAACACTAGAAATCAAAGTATCCAGCGAGCAAAACAAGTGTTGAAGGTTGATGAGTGGTTTAATTATCAACAAATCAAGTTCTTTTATATTCAAATATTTGTGTGTTTTCAAGTATTTTTGTTAGTTTAATATGTTTTTGTGTTGTTTTGTAGGTTTATAAATAAATGGGAAACAAAATGCAAAATCGGTTCAAGAGCTATAAATTCAAGGCCATTTTTTTACCATGATTCAATCCTATTTTGGAAAATTGCAAAACATGGAACTTGTATATCTATGTCCTATGTTTCCATAAGTTTTTGAATCACCTCAATCGAAGTTCGGACGAGAAAGTTACGGTCAAAATAAGAACCTATTGTCGGCACTGCCTTGATCATCGTTGCAGCGGTGATCTGGCAGTGAGTTTCTACCTTCCCATTACTACAGCGATAATTCCTATCGTTACACTGACTCGGCACCAGCTGGCATTGATATTTTGAGATATGTTTTTAAATATTTTGCATATTTCTTGATTCCTACTTGTACGATGGAGTGTTTCTTACGCGCTCGCGTATTGACTACTCGTAAGTGTACGAGGTCAAAGTTTTAGTATAATGTTATCTTGAAAGATCGGGTATCGTATCCACAGGGATTGGTGTCGTTATTATCGAGTGTTGTAATTGTTATGACTTAACTTTATCTAAGCAACCAAAAATGTAAATAATTAATTAAACTAAACTAATATAACCTAAATTATCTATACTAATATACTAATATGTTTTAGGGGAAAGAATTGTCTATGCATTAACGTGGTTTACAAATACGCGTTCGATCTCAATTTACTTACGTTTACGGTGTTCGACCTATTTGACAATCTCGATATCTAAAACTCCTCCGCCGCATCTCCCGAGTGTAAGATGGGGGATATAACGAAACTTCATGTCAATGAAGAATCCCCCCTTAACGTATTAACGACCCTAGGTCAAGTGAGTCTCATCCCAACATCATTGATTGTACACAATCCAACTCCCGACCGAATTGTTGGATCGTGCGTTGTGTTTACCCTATCGACAATCTCAGTTCTAAAACTCCACCTCCACCTCTCCCGATTGTAAGACGGGAGAATACATGACTTTGAGTCAACGAATAAGTCCCCCTAAACGTATTAACGACCCTAGGTTAATTGAGTCTTGCCCCAACGTCATCGATTGTCCACAATCCAACTCCCGACCGGGTTATTGGATCGTGGCATTTGTTTAACCTAATCTTAATCCGGAGTTTGTCAAACCCCGTATTCTCCATGTATCTATCTAAGAATAATAAACAAATAATATTATAAACACAATCAAACTAAGAAGAACAAACATAAACGCAACACCGAAATCATACGAAACACATATTTATAAATATTATCGTTAATCCCTATATAATCCACATTTAGCCTATGACCATAGCCGTATTTACATGAAAGAACGAGCTAAACATGCTCACAAAATCCTAAGTTAAATAAATAAGAGAAGAAATTGAAGAACTTAGCCTCGTCCGAAGATTTGTCGCTAAGAACATTCAACGATCGCTTCATTATCTTTCTCCACCTCGGGATGTGAGCTATCCCTCTAAAACTCCTCTACCTTACCCTTAGATATATTCCAAGGGGCTAAAAATGCCAAGAGACTGCAAGAGGAAAGGAGAGGAGAGGGCATTTATAGGAAAAATATCTCAAAAATATCCTAAAAAATATCTAAACTGTGCAAAGGGTCACCGCCTAGGCGGTTAGTAGGTCAGTTGGTTGATCGTCGGGGTGGTGAAGACAGCGGTAGATTTGGTTTGACATTCTGCAGTTTCACTGCCAAGGCAGTGAGTGTCCAGCAAGAATAGGTCAGTCTCTACATTTTCACTGGCGCGGCGGTGGATTTCTTTCAGAATATTGCCATCTTGCTCGTTTTTCCACCATTCTTCGACCGTTGTTGGTTCGATCTCATCGTTTTCGCTCCAATTTCCTATCTTGTCGCCCCAAACACCGGATTTATACAAAAAGTATAAAAACTAATTAAAACATAATAAAATAAATATAAAAACTACTCTAAAACTAATAAAACCGGTTTGGAAATATGTAAGTAGATCACACCTATCAAATACATCCAAACTTGGAATTTTGCTAGTTCTCGAACAAAACACACACACAAAAATGAAAAATACAACTAAAAGAAATAACAAACAACCTAAAACAATCTAAACATAACGACATACGAGTTTTACATTCTTCTAACGGCTTAGTCATTTTTTCCTCAACAACTGCCAGTTATATTGAGTTCAGGCGGTAAAACAATCATGTGATTCTAGAATTTTGACATGCAATAATGGTGAATTCCATTCTATATCCTGTAAACGTGTTAGTGCGAGACTCAATAATAAAACTATACAACGACTGGATTGGATTATCCCCCAACGAAACTCATGACTTAGACCGTAAAGGATTAGGATTTTCATATGCCTGATTGGGGTCTACTTTCCACTAATGTAGGCTTGAAAGTTCAAAAGGATCAGATGGACTTGGTTCGGTTATGGAATATTTGGCCAAGGGTAATTTGGAATAGAAAACGGGTTAACGTTGTTAACTTAACGTTATCCAAGGCTCAACGCTTGGCACATTCACTCTTGAACCCCCATAGAAAGATTGGAAACAATCCCGAACAAATATTTATGACCAACGTACTCACTTGTCAAAAGAAACGTAAAATAAAAACCGTATGTAAGTGGATTCTTTTTTTCTTTTCTTTTTTTTAACTTACCACACCCCTAAATTTATTCGATTATTATGATTTCATAGGTATGGTTAAAACGAAAGAAAAACGACAAGTGAGTACTCAAATACCAAACTAATCTAAAGTTCACCCTAAACCCAACTGCTCACATCAAGTAGCATTTGTAATTGCTAGCTTGATTCACTCAAATGTTCATTTAAATTCAGCAATTAAGGTTTGGAAAAAGATCAATTGGACAGGGTATTTGTTTATGGGTTCAGAATTGAAATTGGAATTTAGGCTTCGACAGGGTAACGAAGGATAATCATGTTACAAGGTAGGCTTAAAAAGGGTCAAGCGACAAAAAGAATGCCTAAATCACATTTCCTGAACTACCTTGCCTAGGATTTTGCCTCAAGTTTTCCCTCAACCAGGTTCTAGAATCCTTAATCTGTCATGAATTTGGTTAATCGATAATCGTTCTCAAGTTAATTGAATAGAAATACATTGAGTCTATATGCTCGTACAAATTAGGATCGACAATAATTTTTACCAAAAAGCATAGTCAAACACATAGAACACACATGCATGGGTATTAACCTTGAGTTCTGAAACAACCATGGGTAATTTTCATCATTGGGTAACGGCCCAGATGAATGCAAAACTCAACATATAACAACAACAACAAATAAACACAAACTAACCAAAACAAACATGCACACGAGAAAACAATAACACATTACTAACATACTACATACCACACATCACTTCCGAACTTAAAACGGACAGTGTTCTCAGCGGTCCCAATCATCAATCTTAACATATGAAATTTAAGCATGCTGACGAAGGGGGTTTAGAACATGTACCTGGGAGGCGAGAGAATCTCGTCTCTGAATAAATTTGGCTATGATGGATTTAACTTATTTGACCTTGGGTTTCCTTCCAAGAAGCGCGTGGTTTAATGTCCTTGGCTCGACATGTTCAGGATGCCCTCAAGCTTGGTGAGATATTACTTTGTTCGGGTCGATTTTCAACGACATGCCTCACCGGCTTATGTGCGTGGCCCCGCACAACAAACGACTCGGAATACCATCAAAAGGAATGCATCACTACCCGTCGATCTAACATCGCCAAATACCCTGCATAAGAAATAAAAAAAAAAACCTACAAAACAAAAATTATATACAAAAGAAATGCCTAAAGTAAAATTAGGTCATTTACTCACAATATCAACAATAACCAACAAAATAGTCCCCGGCAACGGCGCCAAAAATTTGTACGGCAGAGCATTTGTTACACGCTCGCGTATTGACTGCTTGCAAGTGTAAGAGGTTAAAGGTTTAGTATAATGTGATCTTGAAAGATCGGGTATCGTATCCACAGGGATTGGTGTCGTTATTATCGAGTACCGTAATTGTTATGACCTAACTTTATCTAGGCGACCAAAAATGTAAATAATTAATTAAACTAAACTAATATAACCTAAATTATCTATACTAATATACTAATATGTTTTAGGAGAAAGAATTTTCTAGGGATTAACGTGGTTTATAAATATGTGTTTGATCTCAATTTACTTACATTTACGGTGTTCGACCTATTTGACAATCTCGGTATCTAAAACTCATCCGCCACCTCTCCCGAGTGTAAGACGGGGGATATAACGCAACTTCGTGTTAACGAAGAAGTCCCCCTCAACGTCTTAATGACCCTGGGTCACGTGAATCTCGCCCCAACGTCATTGCTTACATACAATCCAACTCCCGATCGAATTATTGGATCGTGCGTAGTGTTTACCCTATCGACAATCTCAGTTCTAAAACTCTACCGCCACCTCTCCTGAGTGTAAGATGGGGGAATAAATGACTTCAAGTCAATGAAGAAATCCCTCTCAACGTCTTAACTACCCTAGGTCATGTGAGTCTTTCCCCCAACGTCATCGATTGTCCACAATCCAACTCCTGACTGGGTTATTGGATCGTGGCATTTGTTTACCCTAATCCAAATCTGGGGTTTGTCAAACCCCGTATTCTCCATATATCTATCTAAGCATAATAAACAAACAATATGATAAACACAATCAAACTACGAAGAACAAACATAAATGAAACACCGAAATCATATGAAACACATATTTATAAATATTATCATTAATCCCTATACAATCCACATTTAGCCTATGGCCATAGCCGTATTTACATGAAAGAACGAGTGAAACATGCTCACAAAATCCTAAGTTAAAAAAATAGGAGAAGAAATCGAAGAACTTAGCCTCATCCGAAGATTTGTCACTAAGAACGTTCAACGATCGTTTTGTCGTCTTCCTCTACCTCTGGATGTGAGCTCTCCCTCTAAAACTCCTCTACCTTACCCTTAAATATATTCTAAGGGGCTCAAAATGACAAGAGACTACAATAGGAAAGGAGAAGAGAGGGTATTTATAGGCAAAATATCTCAAAAATATTATAAAAAAATATCTAAACTGTGCAGAGGGTCACCGCCTAGGCGGTGAGTAGGTCGGTTTGTTGATCGCCGCGGCGATAAAGATAACAGTGGATTTGGTTTGACATTCTGCAGTTTCACAACCTAGGCGGTGAGTGTCCAGCAAGAATAGGTTAGTCTCTGGATGCAGAGGCGGTGGGCTTCTTCCAGAATATTGCCACCTTACTCGTTTTTCCACTATTCTTGGACTGTTTTTGATTCAATCTCATCGTTTTTGCTCTAGTTTCCTATATTTTTGCTCCACACACCTGATTTATACAAAAAGTATAAAAACTAATTAAAACATAATAAAATAAATGTAAAAACTACTCTAAAACTAACAAAACCGGTTTGGAAATATGTAGGTAGATCACACCTATCACCACTCATTCCCACAAGACCAAGAACATTTTTTGGACATTTTTGGGAGCTTAAGATCATACCAATCAAGTGGAAAACACATTTTAGAGAAGAGGAAACAAGATCAAAGCGGATTTTATGGACGTGAAACCATCCATTCTTCAGATAACGGCTATTCTCCCTTATTTCTCTCTTTATTTCTAAACTCTTGTTTGTTGTTTGATCATGTATATATCATTTTTAGTTGAATATTTGATTATGGTCGTGAGCTAAACATTTATTATTTAGGGATTAATGAAATTTAAATATATTATGTTTGAGTAATTCTATATTTCGTTATCGGTTGTTTTTCTCCCATTTGATTGTGTTTACCATTATTTTACTTCCATTATATATTTGTTATGATATTTTGGTTGATTTGAGAATACGGGGTTTGACACTCGAGTGAGGTAACCCTGGATTCGGACTAGGGTTTAAACAACAACGCGACGTTCTAATTTTTCGAGAGATCATTAGAAAATATGCAATCTGTGAGGTTGGGAAAAAACTCATGTAATCGTTTAGATGCTAGATAGGTATATCGGTGTTGACACGAATTGCATATACGTTCACTTTACATTTGAGAGAGGTAGTGAGTGAGTTTTAGACACCTAGATTGTCGGATAGATTAATGACTGTTAATGTAAATTAGACTAAATCAAACACGTTTAAGTGAACGAAGGTAATCCCTAAAGAATTTATTCCCATATATTTTATTCTTAGTATTTAAGTTTAATTAGTTATTATTTTAGTTTAGTTCTATAAAAAACCTAAAATTGGATCGCCTAAATAAAGTTAGGTTACTGATAGGTAGAAAATACCTATCTACTTCTTAGCCGGATTTGGTAGTTTTCAAGTGAATTAGTTATATTTAAATGTGTTTTTGTTAGTTTTTATATAATTCAGGTATAGGGATGCAAACAAGCGATCAAGGAGCGAAAATGGTAGGAAAATAGTAAAGAAATGATGAAGAAACGAAGTTTCAAGAGCCACTACCGCATTGAAGAAGCCACCACCGCGGCGGTGAGAATGCAGAGAGTGCTAAAAATTGAGCAAAGCCCCGCCGTCGCGGCACAAGGTCCACCACCACGGCGGTAAAAGATCAGAGAGTTTTGGAACTATTCCATCATCGCGGTGAAATTTGAACCGATTTACTCCCCGTCGTGGCAGTGATTCCCACCGCCGCGGCGGTAAGCTCTACACAGAACAAAATATATTTTTAGATATTTTTGAAACCTTAGGCCTATAAATATCACTCTCCCACGTTTGAAAAAGGTTATTGAAGGTTCCTAACCCTAATATAGTGTTCTTTAGCCATTCTTGAGAGATCAAGGAGGAGATTCATCATTTGGACAAGGACGAAGAATTTGCGGAGCAATACTTAGCGACATTGGATCGTTTCACTTTCAGATTTGATTGTTCTTCTTTTGTTTTTATCTTTGTAATTACTTTTCCATATCTAATGATGTTGAATCACTCTTGTTTTGTATGTTGGATGGATAAGATCATGTAGTATTAGATAAATATTACTTAGGTGTTGTTGTAAGTCATGTAATGCTAGTTTGATTGAATATACATTACTTTAATGGATGTTTGTCTAAATTCGATGGTGTTTACTGTTATTCTTGATATTATGCTTGTTATGATAAACTGAGAATACGGGGTTTGACACTCGGGAGAGGTAACCCCGGATTCGGACTAGGGTAAACGTAACGTGACGTTCTAACGACCCGGGAGGGCATTAGAACGTGTGCAATCAATGACATTGGCTCAAGACTCACGCAACCTAGGGTCATTAAGGCGTTGAGGAGGACTTCTCCATTGACACGAAATTGTGTAATCCTCCGTCTTACACTCGGGAGAGGTAGCGGAGGAGTTGTAGATACAGAGATTGTCGAAATAGATAAACACCGTTATAGCTAACTAAACGAAGTCAAATATATATTACGTGAAAGAAATAAATACCTAGGTAATTAATATAGTTAGAACTAACCTAATAGTTGTCATTTATCTTAGTTATAATTAAAATACAAACAATTCTTGAAAAGTTGAGATAATATAAGGCTTTGAAAATCACGGTATTCAATTAAGTTACACATCCCTACTAGAACGATATCCGATCTCACGATCACTATACGAAAACTTGACCTCGTGCACTTGCAAGTGAAGTCAATACGTGAGCGATTAAATCCTCGTTATACAAGTTTTTGGCACCATTGCTAGGGATGGGTGTTTTAAATTTGGTTGATATTGTGATCAAGTGGTTGAATATTAATCACGATAATTCTTTTGTTTTATTTTTATTCAATTCATTTGTTTATTTGATTTATTTGTTGTGACTGAGCAGTGCATGAGGCGTAGTCAAAGAATACGAACAAAGAGAGAAAAATTAACTTGCTACTATAGCCAGTGGAGATGAAAATACCCAACAACTGTCGGTGCCGCAGGCATTACCTCAGTAGCCCCCGATGCCTGAGAATCAACAACGAGTCCTCAGAGACTATTATCGGCCGATGATGCTGGATAATTATTCTGGAATTCGAAGGCAGACAGTTTAAGCTAATAACTTCGACTTGAAGCCCGCCTTGATCAACATGGTTCAACAAAACCAATATGGCGGGAATCTTCACAAAGACCCCAACATCCATTTGGCCACATTTCTGGAGATTTGCAATACAGTGAAGATCAATGGAGTTGCGGAGGACATAATTTGGTTGAGACTATTTCCATTTTCTCTTCGTGATTGAGCAAGGGGTTGGTTTCAATTAATACATGGGGGGACCTTGTTCAAAGGTTCCTTACCAATTTTTTCCCACCGTCGAAGACCTCACAGTTGAGAAACGAGATTGCGCAGTTTCACCAATGAGACTTCGAGCCACTCTTTGAGGCGTGGGATAGGTTCAAGGATTTGTTGCGAAAGTGCCCCCAACATGGATATCAAGAGTTGCTTCAAACCCAACTCTTTTACAATGGGTTGGACGTCCAGACTAGAACCACAGTTGATGCTGCTTCGGGTGGATCATTGTTATCAAAGACTCCGAATGAAGCAAATGCGTTATTAGAGAATATTCTAACCAATAATTATCAATGGCCGAATAAGAGGAATACGGGACGAAAGGTCTCTACAATTCAAGAGGCCGATCACATCGCAACCTTATCGGCCCAAGTCACCAAACTCTCGGAACAATTGGTTGCCTTATCTACTAAAGGTGCTTCGTTAAGTCATGGAGATAAGAATTTTGCAAGCGGTTCTCAACCCGGTTTGGATAGTGATTTTGAAGAATGCCATTTCGTAAACAATCGAGCCTATACTTTCAAACCCGCCACAAACATTCCAACTCACTACAATCCGGGTCTTCGCAATCATGAAAACTTTTCATATACGAACAATCAGAACACGTTGAGGCCACCGACCGGATATGGAACTCAAGCTCAAGGATTTCCAATGCATCAAAATCGTCAAATGCAACAACTCCCAATGCATAATCCAAATCAAACATGGATGAAGTATTGGGTTCTTTCATGAAGGAGACTCAGACTATTATGCGTGAGACGCACAACTGACTGAACAAGCATGAAACACGGCTTGACTCGATTGATATAACTTGTACAAACACCAATGCCATAGTGAAATCATTAGAAACTCAAATAGCACAACTTGTTAGAACCATCCAAGAGCAAACTAAGGGGAAGTTTCCAAGCGACACGGAAACCAACCCGAGAAAATGCAAGGCGATAAAGTTGAGAAGCGAGAAAGAGGTGGAGCCAAGCAAGCCGACGGAAAATGAGCCGAGGGTAAGTCATGAGTTTCAACATGATGAACCAAAAACAATTGTGGAGGAGGAAGTTGAAAAGAAAGTTGATGAGAGAAAGGAGAAGTTGAATGAAGACAAGATAGGGGACAAAAATGAGGAGAAGAAAGAAGAGAAAGTCGAGGAGAAAATAAGAGATGAAAGGGTGATGCTGGGATGAGTGACATTTTTGGATAATCCACCAATTCTAGCTACACCGTTGCCATATCCCCAAAGATTCCAAAAGAAGAAGTCGGATTCATAATTTGAAAAATTTCTTGAAACCTTCAAGAAAATTCACATCAACAATCCTTTTGCGGATGCATTGGAGCAAATGCCCAACTACGGCAAGTTCTTAAAAGATATCATGACAAAGAAGAAGAAGTTGGAGGAGTACGAAACGATAAAGATGACAGAGAAATATAGTACAATATTACAAAGGAAGTTGCCTACAAAATTGAAGGATCCGGGTAGTTTCAAAATTCCGTGTACTATCGAAAAATCTCATTTCGACTAGGCTCTTTGTGATCTTGGACGAGTATTAATTTGATGCCTTCTTACGTTTACCAGAAGTTGGGAGTTGAGAGTGCAAAGCCGACCACGATTTCCCTCTAAATGGCGGACCGTTCATTAACCTATCCGAAGGGAATCATTGAGGACGTGTTGGTAAAAGTAGACAAATTCAACTTTCCGGTAGATTTTGTTGTGTTAGAAATGGAGGAGGATATGGAGATCCCGATCATCCTTGGAAGACATTTTCTTTCAACGGGAAAGGCCTTAATAGATTTGCATAATAGAAATCTTACATTGAGGGTAAATGATGAAGAGATAAAGTTCAATATTTTCAAGACAATTAACTTTCCAGATGAACTTCCCAAATGCAATCGAGTTGATGTTGTGGACTCTTGCGTGAGAGAATTCTTTCTTGCAAATGTGGTGATGGATTCATTAGAGTATACTCTCACAAATTCTTTGTTTATGAGAGATCTTGGTGAGGACGGCTCTACCACGGAACTTGAAGTTGTGGACTACGTGCTGACTTTGGATGCTAAATCTAAAGACGTAGTGGATCCTATTCATGTGGCGGTGATTGAAGAAGTTGTAAACTCTCCCGAGGAATCAAATTCGCCTCACAGTGGATTAATTCTCAAATAATTACCGGAGCATCTTTGGTATATCTTTTTGGGAGAAAATTCAACCAATCCGGTTATAATTTCGTCATCTTTGACGGAAGAAGATAAGTGCAAGTTGCTGAGAATTTTAAAGCATCATCGATCTTCCTTCGCTTGGTCTATCTCAGACATCAAAGGAATTAGCCCTACTATTTGTATGCATAAGATCTTGATGGAAGACTCGTTCAAACCATCCATTGAGCATCAAAGATGGCTAAATCGGACAATAAAAGAAGTTGTGAGAGCAGAGGTGTTGAAGATGTTAAATGCGGGAATTATATATGCTATATCCGATAGCGAGTGGGTTAACACGATGCAAGTGGTGCCCAAGAAAGGAGGTATAACGGTGGTGAAGAATGATAAGGATGATCTCATTTCTACACGAACCATCATGGGATGGCGTGTGTGTATTGATTATAGAAGATTGAACAAGGCGACGATGAAATATCATTTTCCTCTTCCTTTCATCAACAAAATGCTTGATCGATTAGCCGAATATGATTACTATTGCTTTCTTGACGACTATTCAGGATATAATCAAATAGCCATTGCACTGGAGGACCAAAAAAAGACTACTTTCACATACCCATATGGGACGTTCGCTTATAGACGTATGTCGTTTAGCCTTTGCAATGCACCGACAACTTTTAAACGGTGTATGATGGCAATATTTTTGGATATGGTGGAGGTGAAAATGGAGATCTTCATGGTCAATTCGTCTTCTGATCACTGTTTATACAATTTAGCACTTGTTCTTGACCGATGTGAGGAGAAGAATTTAGTTCTCAATTGGGAGAAGTGCCACTTTATGGTCAAAGAGAGGATCATGTTAGGTCATCGAGTCTCTTCCAAAGGGATTGAGGTAGACCGAGCAAAGATTGAAACAATCGAGAAGCTTCCGCCACTGATTAATGTGAAAGGAGTTCGTAGTTTCTTGGGGTATGCCTGCTTTTACCAATGCTTTATCAAGGACTTTTCAAAGATGGTGAAGCTGTTATACCACCTACTTGAGAAGGATACTCCATTTGAATTCAATGAAGCTTGCATGGAAGCTTTCAAGGTGATAAAGGAGAAGTTGATTGCGACTTCTATAATGGTCGCTCCGGATTGGGAGGTGCCATTTGAGATTATGTACGACGCGAGTAACTATGCCGTTGGCGCAGTGTTAGGACAACGGAAGGAGAAAATCTTCTAATCCATCTATTATGCGAGTAAGACATTGAATGATGCCCAAGCGAATTACACCACAACGGAGAATGAAATGTTGGCTGTTGTTTTTGCCAGTGACAAGTTCCGGTCATATATCATTGGATCAAAAGTGATTGTCTACACGGATCACGCGGCTATCCGGTACTTGTTCACAAAGAAAGACGCCATACCCCATTTGATTAGGTGGATTCTTTTATTGCAAGAGTTCGATGCCGAGATCCGAGATAAAAAGGGGAGTGAGAATGTTGTAGCAGACCATTTGTCAAGGTTGATTCAAGAGAACGTCGGTGAGGAGTCCAGTATCACAGAGGTGTTCTCTGATAAGCAGTTATTCGCAATTAGCAATGCACTTCCGTGGTTTGCGGACATCGTGAATTTTCTAGCTTGTAAAGTGTTACCACCAGATTTGACAAGATCCCAGATGAAGCAATTCTTGTTTGATTCAAAGTATTATTTGTGGGACGAGCCGTTGCCCTTTAAGAAGTGTGATGATCAAGTGATCCGGCGATGTGTTCTGGAAGAAGAGATGGCAAATATTCTCTATCATTGTCATTCATCACCTTGTGGTAGCCACTTTGGCGTAACTCGGACAACAGCAAAAGTACTTCAATTAGGTTTTTACTTGCCTTCCTTGTTTAAAGATGCATATACGTTTGTGAAAACTTGTGATCATTGCCAAAGGGTGGGTAACATTTCTAGAAGGCATGAATTGCCATTGACGTAAATTCTTGAGATTAAGTTGTTCGATCTATGGGGCATTGATTTCATGGGGCAATTTCCTCCATTGTTTGGCTAGGAGTATATTTTATTGGTGGTGGATTATATGTCCAAATGTGTCGAGGCTGTGGCGACACCAACCAATGATGCTAAAGTGGTATTAAAGTTCTTTCAACGAAATATCATGACACGGTTCGGGACTCCTCGAGCCATAATTAGTGATGAGGGTGCCCACTTCTGTAACAAAATGCTTAATACTTTGTTGACAAAGTATGGGGTCAGGCACAAGGTGGCGCTACCATATCACCTGCAAACAAATGGCCAAGCTGAAATTTTAAACAGAGAAATCAAGCTAATTTTTGAGAAAACGATTCATACAAATCGCAAGGATTGGGTGGTGAAGCTTGACGATACTTTATGGGCATACCATACGGCTTTTAAGACACTGATCGACATGTCGCCATATCAATTGGTGTTTGGGAAAGCATGTCATTTGCCCGTTGAATTGGAACACCGTGCATTTTGGGCGATAAAGAAACTAAACTTTGACCTCAAGGCTTTTGGTGCGCAACGTCTCCTCCAACTAAATGAAATAGAGGAATTTCGGCATGAGACTTATGAGAATACCAAGTTGTACAAGGATAAAACGAAAATGTGGTATGATAGAATGATAGTCAGGAGGGAGTTCAGTTCGGGCCAACAAGTTCTGTTGTTTAATTCAAGGCTGAGACTCCTTCCCGGAAAGTTAAAGTCCCGGTGGTTTGGACCATTTCGGATTAAGCATATATTTTCTTTCGGCTCTGTAGAATTGGAAGACAAAGACGGACGAACTTTCCAAGTTAACGGAGAATAGATCAAGCACTACTTCAGAAACAAAGAGTGAGTTGTGGAGAACATCTCCCTCGTTGAAGGCTAAGATGGAATTCATAACGTCCAGCTAGGGATGTTAAATCAAACAAAAAAAATTTATATGTCTCCAAGGGTATGAAACTTGCCCAACTTTTGTATTAATTACTTTTTGGAGGTCGGAATGGTCTCGGAACATGTTTGGTGGTGAATCTAGGAGTATCGATATTCAGGGTTGTGATTTGTAGTTAAAATCGTTGAAATAGCGAAGTGAAAATGAGTGGAGAGCAGTTTTATTGAGAAAAATGAAGAAAAATCGTCAAAACCCATTGCTGCGGCGAGAATCCTACCACTGTGGCAGTGAAACATCACGATGGGCATTTTTCAAGAAACACTTCAGCGCTGCAGTGGTGAAATATTAGTAGATCAAATTAAAAAAAGGCACAGCCACCGCAATGGCGGTGACGTGTCAGTTCGAATAAAAAAACAGAGCCACTTTGAAGAACAAACTCACCCCTTTCTCTCTAAAACTCAAATCTCTCTAATCCTAACCCCTCCAAATTGTTTCAAACCCACTTTATCATCCTAGTAGTTACAAAAATTGTGATTTCCACCACAAATCCTTCTCCAAACATCTTATTTCTCCCCATTTTTAAAAAGTTAGGGTTTAAGGGATGACGGTGTGATTTTTTCAATTGTCTATCATTTGGGCTGTCATTTCTCAACAAGTAAGTGTTAAGATTCTACATTTTATGCATTTGTTGAAATCCTTGATTGATTTGCAAGATTATCTCAAGAATCATTGATTGTGGAATGTGCCCTAACCCTTAAACCCCCATTTTTCACGAATATTCATTTTCTAAGGGATTTTGGTTTGATTTTTGGTGATAAACTTAGTTGTTTTTAATTGTTTAATTGTTTAATTGTGTGAAACAAAAATTAATGCTATATTGTTAGTATTTCATTGAAGTCATTGCAATGGGTGTATGTGTGTTGAAATTGGACCTTGTTCTTAATAGTGTTAATTCAAGGGTTTGTTTTCATTGTGCGTATATGATTGGGTTGTTCTTGTTTGTGAATGTTATTGTTAGGAACAATGACAAAAAAGGTTGCGATGAAAAGGGCACGCGGTGAAAGATTGGGGTCAGTTCCTGACTTCGATTCAACCCGTTTCGTTTCAAAAGTGGCCGAGGAGCACTTCATTAAGCATGAGTTCAAAATTCCATGCATAAAGCAAAAGGGATTCGGTCCAATCAAGAGTCTACCAGAGGAATTCTGCAATCTCATTTAAAGCCGAGGATGGGAGTCCTTTTGCAAATCACCTTCTATCGGTGAGGTCTCCGTGGTCCGGGAGTTCTATGCCAACCTCACTGAAGCTCAATAGAACTAGACAAGGGTCTAAGGAAAACTTATTCTTATCACTCCTGAAAAATTCAATGAAATATTGGGATTGGGATCGCTGTCGCCTTTTGAAGAGCCATATCTAGGGTACAAACCAAGTATGAAGGACGTGATCCGAGCCCTGACTACGAGTAATGTTGAATGGACCACCACATGGTCAGATCAGGCCACATTCCCCTCCAGGTTCCTAAAGCCGGTGCCGAAGATATGACACCACTTCATCTGTGGCAGCCTGATCCCGACCTCTCACCTATCGGACGTATCAAATGAGCGGGCCATTGTTTTACATTCTATCCTGAGGGGAAAACCGATCGACATCCGATTTCACATTTATTCTTCAATTCTGCATACTGGGCAGACAACTAAAGGAGGCCTCCCATTTCCAAACCTACTCACGGAGTTGTTCAGGCACTCGAAGGTGGTGATCCAGGAGGACAGCCCATTGGACCCTATCAATGCCCTCGATGCGGCCATTATTGCAAGTATGTCGAAAGGGAGTTCTCAAGGCCAGACTTCGGGAGGAGCGAAAGAAGAAGAAGCGCAAGTAAGAGACGAGGTAGGGCCTTCTGAGGCTCCAACCCCCGAGGCACCTGGGCAGGCCAAGTTCTACGGGTATCATGTTTATGAAGAGCTCCAGAATCTTCGTATAGAGAAACACGAGCTATAGACATACCAGGATCGTTTTGGACGCTATCAAGATCAAGTAAACCGGCTTATTTGTGAGGGCCTCGGCATCGAAATGCACACATTTTCGACTATGTCACAGGTGCCGCCGCACTTTTGCAACCACTATAGTTTTCTTTCTGGCATGAAATGGTGGTGATGATCCTTCCCCAGGTGAATAGTAGGAGGTAAGACTCCTCTGTCTTATCTCCTAGGTATGTGTCTGAACCCATTTTTCTATTTTTACACGTTATATTCAGTTATTGGGTTCACTGCTAGACAGTGTGGACACTGCCATGTTTAAGTTTGGGGGTTTTCATCCATTTTTGTGTTTTTGTAGAAGAAGGATGAACCATTATTTTTTGAACAAAATGAAAAAAAAAAATTGAGGTACAGAATTATGTTTATGTATGTATTTTATTGTTTTAATTAATGTTTTAGTTTTTAATTTCCAATTTAGTTTAATCCTTGTTTTTGCATGTGTAGTTTTTAGATTAGTATGTATGTTAGTAATAGATTTAGTTTAGAATTGTATATATATGAAATTGTATTTGCATGTTTAGTTATTGAGTTCATTTGGGCCAAGTCCCGATTATGAGAATTATCCCCTAATTGCAAATTGAGGTCAGGGGTAATACCTTCCATGTGTGTTTTGTGTGCTTAACATGTCAATTGGGTAAAAATTATCTCGATCCTAAAATCGCACGACATTCGGACTCAATATATAATAATCTGAGCAATTAGACGCCGATTATTCAATATGAAGTTCATGACAAAAATGATAAATCTAGAACTTGATTTGGGAGAAACTTAAGGCGAAATCCTAGGTAAGGTAATTCCAGAGATGTGATTCAGGCCGTCATTTTTTCGCTTGAACCATTGTAGCTAACCTGAAAATTTTTATCCCTTATTTCCCCTGTCGAATCTGATAATGTAATCAATTCTGAAAACATTCAAATACTCTTTTCAGTTAAATTTTTCCTAAACCAATGTTACTAAGCCTAATTTTCAAATTGAGTAAAATCAAGTGAGCGGTGAGGTTTCGGTTGAATTTTTATTGACTCGGTATTAGTATATTCAATTGTCACTTTAGTATTTCTTTTCACACGCTCCTAAACTAAGATTGGGGGTGTGTTTCTACCATTTCTTTTTTGCTTATTCCTAAAATTTTATAAATTCGAATAAGTTTGGAGGTGTGTTTCTCTAACTTCTTTTTGCACACTCCTAAAACAGTTATTACTCGAATTAATTTAGGAATGTGTTTAAAAAAAAAAACAAAAAAAAAAACTACTATGTGAATAGTGTTTTTATTTTCTTTTCTTTTGACAAGTGAATACACATGATCTTCGTTTCTTATTCAGAGTTGTACTCTAAAAGTGTGGGGTTATGAGAGAGGATAGTAACAAGCGATTTTACCTTGGGTATCGATCAATTAAACCGATTATCTATTTTCAATTCCAGTGATACCCGTGGTCGTTCTCCAAAGCCAAACCAAGCCCTATTGATCTCTGTGAATATATGAGCCTACATTAGTGGATAGTAGACCCCAATTAAGCATATGGTTTTCCTAAATCCTTAAATGGTATACTTTATGAACTTAACAATTAAATAATCCAATCCGGTATGTGCATAATTATGCATTTGAGTTCTTACACACACA
This sequence comes from Eucommia ulmoides, assembly GCA_016647705.1. NCBI lineage: Eukaryota > Viridiplantae > Streptophyta > Magnoliopsida > Garryales > Eucommiaceae > Eucommia > Eucommia ulmoides. The sequence continues at coordinate 16,557,526 of CM028325.1, forward strand.
CATTCAATGGATCTAGAATGGTTTCTATTGATATTGAATGTTGAAATTCTAGAACACCACTTGGTGTGGGTTATTTCCTGAACTTGATCAGATTTAGGGATATTGAGGGAGGAACAAATTGGTCATTTCGATTGAACTTTATACTTACATGCATTTACTTCTTTTGTGTTTCAAGTTTTTCATTTTTAGTTAGTTTGTTTAGTTTAGTGTTAGTGTTTTGCTTGAGGCTGATAGGTAGAAAATATCTATCTACTTCTTAGCCGAATTTGGTAGTTTTTTAGTGAATTAGTTATATTTAAATGTTTTTTTGTTAGTTTTTATATAATTCAGGTATAGGGACACAAACAAGCGATAAACGAGCGAAAACGGTGGGAAAATGGTAAAGAAATGATGAAGAAACAAAGTTTCAAGATCACAAGAGCCACCGCCACGGCGGTGAGAATGCAGAGAGTGCTAAAAATTTAGCAAAGCCCAGCCGCCACGGCGCAAGGTCCATCGCCGTGGCGGTAAAAGATCAGAGAGTTTTGGAACTATTCTACCGCCGCGGCAAAAGTTAAACTGACTTACTCCCCGCCGCGGCGGTGATTTCTACTACCGCGGCAGTCAGCTCTGCACAGAAGAAAAAATATTTTTAGATATTTTTGAAATCTTAGGCCTATAAATACCACTCTCCCACGTTTGAAAAAGGTTGTTGAAGGTTCCTAACCCTAATATAGTGTTCTTTAGCCATTCTTGAGAGATCAAGGAGGAGTTTCATCATTTGGACAAGGACGAAGCATTTGCGGAGCGATACTTAGCGACAGTGGACTGTTTCACTTTCAGATTTAATCGTTCTTCTCTTGTTTTTATCTTTGTAATTACTTTTCCATATCTAATGATGTTGAATCACTCTTGTTTTGTATGTTGTATAGCTAGGATCATGTAGTATTAAATAAATATTACTTAGGTGTTGTTGTAAGTCGTGTCATGCTAGTTTGATTGACTATACAGTACTTTAATGGATGTTTGTCTAAATCTGATTTTATTTACCGTTATTCTTGATATTATGCTTGTTATGATAAACCGAGAATACGGGGTTTGACCCTCAGGAGAGGTAACCCCGGATTCGAACTAGGGTAAATGCAACGTGACGTTCTAACGACCCGGGAGGGCGTTAGAACATGTGCAACCCCTGATGTTGGCTCAAGACTCACGCGACATAGGGTCATTAAGGCGTTGAGGGGGACTTCTTCATTGACACGAAGTCATGTAATCCCCCGTATTACACTCAAGAGAGATAGCGGAGGAGTTGTAGATACAGAGATTGTCAGAATAGATAAACACCGTTATAGCTACCTAAACGAAGTCAAATATGTATTACGTGAAAGAAATCAATACCTAGGTAATTAATATAGTTAGAACTAACCTAATAGTTGTCATTTATCTTAGTTGTAATTAAAATACAAATAATTCTTGAAAAGTCGAGATAATATAAGACTATGAAAATCACGGTATTCAATTAAGTTACACGTCCCCAGTGGAACGATATCCGATCTCACGATCACTATACTATGACCTCGTGCGCTTGCGAGTGAAGTCAATACGCGAGCGATTAAATCCTCGTCGTATAGTTACGAAAATTGCGGTACTTAACGATAATTTAAACCAATCCCTGTGTATACGAAAACCCTACTCTTCCTATACTATTAAAAGTTGACCCGTACACTTGTGGTAACGTAGCGACGAATAAAATATCGTCAACAAGTTTGTGGCATCGTTGCCGGGAATTACTTTTTAGATTGTTGTTGATATTGTGAAAAAGTAACTTGATTTTAATTTTGGCATTTATTTTATTTTTAATTTTTGTTTTTAGTTTTGTTTGTCTTGCGAGGTACTTGAAGATGTCTCATAAAAAAGTCCTCTTGAGTTTTTCTCAACGAGATTCTGAGTTGTTCTATTGTGCTTAGGAACGATACAATGAGTTACTATTTTGGTTCCCCAATCATAGTTTCCCGAGAGAGTGTCAACTACTGAACTTTCTAGATGGGTTACAAGCAGCAACAAGAACTTAGGTGGAAGGAGGAAATGGTACCACCTCATTCGACCGACTAACCGTGGACGATGCCTATTGGTTGTTAAAAGACATGGCAGAGTTTGATTTTCAGTATTGGAATTATTCAACAAGTTACCAAAGTTTGGGTGATAGTTCCACTGTTTTGGTGCTATGGATTAACACCCCGGACCAACCTATGGAGTCTTCCCCCACCCTGGAAGAGATGTTCGCGGAATTTATGGGGAAGACTCAGGCTTTCTGGAAAAAAATGAATAACCGTCTCAATGAGCATGAGGACTATCTTAATAATATTGAGACGTCCTGCATTGAAATTGATACGACCATAAAGTCTCTTGAGATGCAAATCGGTCAACTTATTTATTTTATTGAGCCCGAGTCAGAAGTGGTGGCACTAAGAGACACAAAAGCCACATCCATCCATGAAAGCCACTATGAGAAATCGAATGCAAGTGGGAGGACTTTGGAGGTGAATTATGAAGATGATTCGAAAGAGGACAAGACTTAAGAATTATTTATTAATGACAAATCCAATTGGTGTTGCCACAACCGATCCAAGACGATCACATCTACAAGGATCTGATGTGGTCACTTGTCCTTCACCACCTTAAACTCCATTCATTCAAGCTTCCCAAGCACATGAAATGGAGCCGAGTCACATTGAGAATAGGTGCTGATCATTGGCAAATCTCGCCAAGCTTGAGGGCGTTCTGAATTAAGACTCGTATGTTATGTTATATGACATATACTATTGGTGGACACCACTCTTTGACGAGCCCTTCTCCGTGTCAAACCGAGGATATTAAACCAAGCACTTCTTGGGAGGCAACCCATGTTTTCAAATAAATCAATCCATCACCGCCGACCATACTCGGAGGTAAGATTGTCTCACCTCCCAGGTACGTGTTCAAAACCCCCATTCGTCACTATAATGCATGCTATTTGTTGAGTTTGATGTTGGGTCACTGTGGACACTGCCCGTTCTAAGTTTGGGGGGATGTTTTGTGTGCTTTCTAGTATGATGTCTTTTTGTTAACTATGTAGTTAAGTTTAAATAGTTGTTAATTGTTGTGTATTTTAAGCAAAATTGTTTAAATGCATAATTGTTTAGTAGTAGTATAAGTGTGTTTATGTTTGTAGTTGTTTTTGTGTGTTGAGTTTTGTAGTTCTTTTGGGCCATTATCCGATGATGATATTATCCCCTAATTGTTTATCTAGGTCAAAGGGTAATGCCCATTCATGTGTGTTCTATGTGCTTGACAATTCGTTTTGGTAAAAGTCATTATGGATCCTAATTGCACGAGTATGTAGACTCAATGTACTAGTTATCCAATCGATTTGACGCCGATTATCCAGTAGCCAAGTTCATGATAATTTTAGGGATTCTAGAATCTGACTGCGGGAAATTCGAGGCGAAATCCTTGGCGAGGTAGTTTAGGAGATATGATTTAGGCATTCATTTTTATTGCTTGAGTCGTTGAAGACTTCCATGTAATATATTTTACCCCTCGTTACCCTGTCGAAGCCTGTTAGCCATTTCAATTTTGATCATGTATCAAATGCCATAGCTGATTAAATTTTTTCCAAACCACTATCGCTAAACCTAAGGCACGATTAGAGTTGAAATCAAGTTAGCATTTGTTATTCTACTTAAAGTGAGCAGTTAGGTTTTGGGCGAACTTTTGATTGGTTCAGTATTCGAGTACTCACTTGTCATTTTTCAATCGTATTTCTACACTCGTGAAATTATACAAATCAAATAAGTTGGGGGTGTGGTTACTAAAAAAAATGTAAATATAGTTTTATTTTTGTTTTGTTTAGACAAGTGAGTACTATATTTTAAAAGTAAGTTCGGGTTGTTTTGGATTTGTCTTTGTGGGTATGAGTGTGATTGAGAACCAAGCTTTGTGCCTTGTGTATCATTGAGTTAATGACGTTTACCTGTTTTATATTCCCGATATACCCTTAGCTAGTTGATAAAAATTGTATCAAATCCTTTTGATCTTTTTGAATTTCTAAGCCTACATTAGTTGAGAGTGGAACCCAGTCTGGCATATGGAAATCCTGTACCTTATTGGTGTTAAGTCATGAACTTTGTTGGTGGAAAATCTAATCCGGTCTTTGGATGGTTGTATAATTGAGTTTTTGAACACACATTAGGAAAGGATCTAGAATGGCGTTTACTGTTATTAGTATTGAAATTCTAGAACACCACATGGTACGTTTTATTCTTGAACTCAATATGATAAGGGGCCATTGAGGGAAAACTTTTTGGTCAATTAGTTGAAATTCAAAGCTCACGCGTCGTTTTTTTTAGTTCGTTTGAGTTTTTCTTCTTTAGTATTTTAATTCATTAAGTCATTGTAGTAATTTATTTTCTTGTATGGGTGTTTTTGCTTGAGGACAAATAAACGTTTGAGTTTGGGGGTATTTGATGAGTGATTTAATTATCAACAAATCAAGTACTTTTATATTCAAATATTTGTGTGTTTTCAAGTATTTTTGTTAGTTTAATATGTTTTTGTGTTGTTTTGTAGATTTATAAATAAACGGGTAACTAAATGCCAAATTAGTTCAGGAGCTGTAACTTCAAGACCATTTTTGACCCCTATTCAATCCAATTTTGGAAAATCTCGAAACATGGAAGTTGTATATCTATATTTTATCATTCCATAGGTTTTTGAATCACCTCAATCGAAGTTAAAACGAGAAAATTAAGGCCAACAGAAGAACATAGTGTCGGTATTGCCTTGAGCATCGCTGCAGCGAAATTTTCTATCGCTGCAACAATGGTTTGATCGCAACAGCGGTGATCCGATATTGAGTTTCTGCCTTCCCATCATTGTAGTGATGATTCTCATCACTACAGTGACCCGACATCAGCTGACATTGATATTTTGAAATATATTTTAGATACTTTGTATATCTCTTGATTCCCACTCATTCTGACAAGACCAAGAACATTTTTGGACATTTTTGGGAGCTCAAGATCATACCAACTAAGATTAAAACACATTTTGGAGAAGAGAAAACAAGATCAGAGTGAATTTTACGGACGTGGAACCATCCATTCTTCAGATAACAGCTATTCTCCCTTGTTTCTCTCTTTATTTCAAAACTCTTGTTTGTTGTTTGATCATGTATATATCATTTTTAGTTGAATATTTGTTTATGTCCATGAGCTAAACTTTTATTATTTAGGGATTGATGAAATTTACATATATGTTGTTTGAGTAAATCGTTGTTTTGTTATCAGTTGTTCATCCCTATTTAATTGTATTTACCGTTCTTTTACTTCCATTATATGCTTGTTATGATATTTTGGTTGATTTGAGAATACGGAGTTTAACACTCGGGAGAGGTAATGCAAGATCCGACTTTTGTATGTACATACTTTTTAGTTGCATTTTAGAATATTTAGAAAATAATGGGGTGCATTGTGTCATTTAATATTTACTTTAAAAAATTTAGGGGTCAATTATCATTTTTAAAATATTAATTTTAGATTTTGAGCTTAAATGATATCTTAAAGATAATTGGGGGAATTAATGTAATTTGATTAAAAAAAACAAAAACAAAGATAAAGATAAAAAAAACATGACTTCCTAATTAAGGAAGGAAACAAAAGAGAAATCATTGACAAGTGTCAACACGTGGATCACTCAAAAAAAACAATAAGGGAAAAGTTAAGGCAGTGAATTAGATATAGGTACATATTATATCCATTAACACCCTTGTGTTTCACTATTACCGTTTTAAAAAAACAAATGGCAAGGTTTTCTGCAGAAACAGAGCTAGGCACAGGTAATCTTAATTTTTTTCTTCATATATATATATATATATACACACACATATGTATATGTATATGTATACATATATATGTGTATATATGTATATTAAAATAAACTATATATCACGTTTAATTCATGTGATAATTTATACAGACAAGTACACATGTATCTTTATATGTCAAAAATGTATCCGTGAGTTCGAGAAATATAATAGGTATAAATATATCTAATATACCCCTACCATTGGGGACATTGAATGACTCTGATAATGGTAGCCACCTTAGATGGTACAGTCGTACAAGTTACGATACCGTCGTAACTCCCGATCGTGAGGTTAAAAGATCCTATGGCTAGTAGGAAAATGTGAGTGCGAATTTTATTTTATGTCGAAATATTTGGATTGGTTGATTTAAATACATTATCTTATTGTAATGATGACATTGGAATTTTATTCTAGCATGGTACGTGGTTATATTATATAATATTTTGAAAAGTGGTTTTGATAATTATGTTTGATCCTTAAATTATTTTTATTATGAAGACAGTATACCGATAAAATATTTGGTTTCAGGTGACACAGCTAGAGACAGGTTCACTATTGGCACTAGGTAGAGTCAAGAGGTGGGATTATTTTGGAGGGTTGACCAGATAGATATGAACCGTGGAAGGTTCAGTTTTTTGTGGTTTGTTTTGAATACTTGGGACAGGTGTATTCCCAAAATTTGAAATAGGTAAATATAATTTTTGAAAAAAAATTAATTGAATATAGTAGTATATGTATGTATGTATATATATATATATATATATATATATATATATATATATATATATATATACACATATATATATATGTTGATCGGTCAGGTAACGTCAAGTCGATGTCACGCCCGACCTCGAGCGATGGGGACCCCGGGGGGTGTGACAATTTTTGGTATCAAAGCTTGGGTTATAGGTTCTGTAGACATGCCAGATTGTCTAGTCAGTAGTGGACCTTGAGATAGGGTGTCTGTAGGTGGGTTCAGCACGTGAGTGGTAGTTATTTTATTGGATTAAGTAACACATTTGCGTCATGCACTGTCGTCTACCTTGTTGGCCCTGTTGCTTGTTAAATTTTATTTCAGATCTTGACTATGGAGCATGAAAATGAAAGTACTAGGAGTATTGGACCCTAGAGGAAGAGAGATAGGACGTAGGGAAGCTTGGATGCAGTTTAGCGAATTTTACAGGCTGCTGTGCAATTGACAGAGCAGCAAACAAGGATGATGGAATACCAAAAGGCCCAAACTGAAACAGCTACTTCCTAGGCAGTACTCCTGAAAAGATTCAAGGAATTAAACCCCTCGATTTTTGCGGGAACTGCGGGTCCTACTGATGCTGAAAATTGGTTGAAGAGCATAGGGCATGTATTTGAGGCAATGGGAATTACCGATGATAGTCGAGTTCCTCTCGCCATCTTTTAATTGAAAGGAGAGGGCGAACATTGAAGGGAGGAAATGAAGAGGCTAATTTCAGTTTCAGGCGAGGAAATTTCTTGGGATCGATTCGTTGTTGTGTTTAATGAAAAATATTTTCTTGAATCCTATCAGTTCCAGATAGAGGAGGAGTTCATATTACTGAAATAGGAGAAAATGACCGTTTTGCAGTATGAAATTAAATTTGATGCCCTATCCCGGTTTGCTCCAGATTTGGTAAAAACAGAAGAGGCAAGATGTAGTCAATTCCATAAAGGACTTAATCTGGAAATACGTTCTAGGTTGATGAGCAGGTAGATTAAAAGTTATGCGAAATTGGTAAACACAACAAAATTAATAGAGAATGATGTAAGGGAAGTTGCCGAGAAGCGTGAGCAGTACAAAAATAGTAGATTTGAGTCACCTAACAGATATCTGGATGACAAATCTCGAGGAGTTGTAGTTCAATCGCCACTTGCTCAGGCCCCAATAACTGACCAATCTGCTAGGAGCCGAGGTCCACGACAATCATACTCGAGTAGACAACAAAATGTATCCGGGCAAAGTGTCAGCCAGCAAAGACAGGGGATGAGCCAGATGTTTAGTCGAGCTGGGTTACCTGTAAGCTACTAATGTGGATCACCGGATAATTTCATCAGAAACTGTCCTATAACGGGTTCAATATGTTTCTGTTGTCATGAGCCCGGTCATATATCTCCGAATTGTTCGAAATTCAATATTACATCTGCACCCTCTGTGAGTAGTGTAGGTAGTGTTGGCCCTAGCAGTGTTCAAGGGCGTGGTAGAGGATCGGCTGGTAAACCTCTGACTTGAGGTCATGTATTTGCTACTACCCGACAGGATGCTCAGGCTACCCCGGATGTGGTTACAGGCATCATGTTTTTATACGATAGAGATGCACGTATACTTATTGATCCCGGTTCTACTCATTCATTTTTTTTTGGCAACCTTTATGATGCATGTAGATAAATTTCCTACTTTTCTATCATATAGTATCATTATCTCTACCCATGTGGGTGAGTCCGTGCTGATAGATAGTGCGTATAAAGATAGTCCGCTTCATATTGGCAATAGAGAATTATCGGTGGATCTATTACCCCTGAGTATTCACGATTTGCTATCCGGTTATCATGCCATAATGGATTGTTTTAAAAATGAAGTTAATTTTTGAATCTCAGGCGAGTCGGAGTTCGTGTTTTCAGGGGACAAAATCATTACCCCTATCAGTTTGATTTTAGTTCTAGAGGTCAGGAAATTATTGAGTTTTGGGGTATTTGATTAGTGGTTTATTTATTAACAAATCAAGTACTTTTAGGTTCAAATATTTGTGTGTTTTCTAGTATTTTTGTTAGTTTGATGTATTTTTGTGTTGTTTTGTAGGTATATAAATAAATAGGAGAAAATGTGCAAAATGAGTACAGGTGCAGTAACTTCAAGACCAATTTTGGTCATGATGCAATCCGATTTTGGACAAACGCAAAACATATAAGTTGTAGATTTATATCTTCTATTTCCATAGTCTTTTGAATTACCTTAATCGAAGTTTAAATGAGAAAGATATGACTAAAATATGAACTAGATGTAGGCGTTGTCCAACAAGCGCTATAACGCAAATTTTAGGGCGTTGCAGCGTGCTTGTGTTAGTGTTTCTGGCCATAGTGCACTGCAGTGCGCTAAATTGCGCGTTGTAACGCCGACAGTCGGATTTGAAATGATTTAAGGGTTTTTTTGGCTCATTTTGCACAGGAAAAGAGAAAGGAAATGAAGAGGAAGAGAGAGATCCAAGAGAAATCGGAGAGGAACGTGAACGAAACAAGGAGAAGGCGCGAGATTGAAGATCTAGAGCAAAACTTCTCTACAAATCAGATTTGTTTTCTTCTCTTCTCCCTAATATTACTTGAATTTTTTATTTGGAATATTGTATTGAACAAATGTTTTCATCTATGAAATTCTTGATAATATTAGTCATGAATTCTTCTATGTTGAGCCAATATTTAGATCTAGGGCTTGATGTAGTCTTATTTGAACCGTGTTAGATTATTTTGTTAATTGTTAGATTTAATTCCATTTTATGAATCTCCTAGGCCTAATGTGTTTGATTCATGTGGCCAATGAGTTAGACGATTTTAGATTACAAAATTTATACTCGGGAGAGGTTGAATTCGTAATCGAAATTGGGAGTGCATAACTTAGGTTGTTGTGAGTCTGGGGAGAAAATCGACATTTAAGTATTCGAGTTGAGAATTTAAGATCTTGCAAAATTGGGAAGTAATTGAGTTCTGTATTTATCAGTTAGAATCACCATTTAATTTTGTTTATCTTTATAATGCTTCCAATGTATGCTTTCACATCATATTTTGATTGAATTGAGAACTTGTAATTGGACACTCGGGAGAGGTAATCTCGGGTTCGGACTTACGTTAAACACAATGTAAGCTTTAATAGATCGGGAGACATTTAGAACTTGCGTAATCTATAAGGTTGGATATAATGAATGTTTTCACCTAAATACGGGATAGGGATATCGGTATTGAAGTGGTTACATATTCTCTCACTTGACGCTCAAGAGAGGTAGTGAGAGAGCAATAGCACGGGGACCTTGATTATTGAATTAACAAAATTAGCTAATAATTACTTAATAAGATAACATGGGAATAACAAGATAAAATCAAGCCCCTAGAACATTTGTGCATAGAAAATCCATATTTTATTTTGTTTTTGTATTTATATTTGTTTTAGTTATTTTAGTTTAAAAACCCAAAATTTGGACGCCTAAATTAATATAGTTAGGTTACAACAATCGCGGTACTTAACGATGATCTAAATGAATCCCAATGGATACGAAAACCCAACTTTCTCTATTCTATTAAAACTTGACCCGTGCACTTGCGGTATTGTAGCGACAAATAAAATTCGCTACCATCCATTTTGCAGATTCTTTACTTATAATGACATCATGATAAGTTGAAAGTTCATTTTCTTTATTAATAATTTCTGCCACAGACAAAGCATAAGCAACTACTTCTGCATAACCATACCTTTGAGGTTACTTAATCTGTCTACGTTGTCTCTCTGTAGCAATACTATGTTATTGTGATTCTTTTGCAACATCTTGTTGCACCTCCTTCTTTTTGGGCTGTTCTACAGAATCTTCTTGCATCGGTTTTGAAGTTTCAAACTCTAATTCCACATGTTGTTTATCACTTTGAGAATCACCTATGTCAACATTATCTTTTCTAGAATAAAGCATACTAGATTCATCAAAAGTTATATCTCTGTTGGTAATAAATTTAGGAGATTTAGGATCAGGACACCATAACCTGTATCATTTCACTCCTTGTCCATACCCTAGGAAAATACATTTCTTAGTTCACAAGAGCATGGGCTGGACATCCAAAAATTCTTAAAGAAGAATAATCAACATGAGAACCAGACCAAACCTCCTAAGGTGTTTTACATTCAATAGCAGTCGACAGAGACCTGTTCACCAAGTAGCATGTGGTATTAACTACTTTAGCCCAAAATTTCTTAGACAGACCTGCATTAAAGAGCATACAACGTGCTCTTTCCAAAAGAGTTATGTTCATGCGTTTTGCAACTCCATTTTGTTGTGGAGTATTCTTGATCATACGGTGTCTAACGATGCCTTCGTTCCTGCACAATTTTGTAAATTCATCTGAACATAATTCCAAACCATTATCAGTCTGAAAACGCTTTACTTTCTTACCAGTCTGATTTTCAATCATTTCCTTCCACTATTTAAATTTAGTGAACACATCACTTTTATTTTTCAGGGTATAAATCTAAACTTACAAGAAAATTGTTCAATAAAAGTCAATAAATACCGAGAACCACCTTGAGACGGAACTTGTGAAGGATTTCAAAGATCCGAATAGATAGTCTACCGTATCGTTGGTCCTATGTGCTGCAGTAGAAAACTGGACTCGTTTTTGTTTACCAAAAACACAATTTTCACAAAATCCAAGCTTATTAATTTTCTGACCGTAAAGAAAATCACGTTTGCTTAATATTTCCATACATTTCTTACTCGTATGCCCCAGGCGCATAGGCCACAAATGAGTATTATCTGAATCTGAGTCAACCGATGAAGATACTAATAAAAAGCCAAGAACTGTGTCACCCTGCAAAAAATAAATACCATTATTCTTTCTACCTTTCATCACTGTTAGAGAACCTTTTGAAACTCTGAAGATTTCATCATCAACGAAAAACTTACAACATTTAGAATCGAGAGTACCTAGAGAAATTAAATTCTTCTTAACATTTAGAACATGCCAAACATTCGTTAACGTTCTTATAATACCATCATACATCTTGAGTTAGACGGTTCTTATTCCAACTATTTTACATGCCATATTATTTTCCATTAAGATTGGACCACCATTAATTGATTCATATGTAGAAAACCAGTATTTATTAGGGCATAAATGGTAGGAAGCACCTGAATCAAGAATCCACTCATTTTCTGAGTTCAGATCACCGACAGTAACGAAAAGAACATTTTTGGCATTTGAGTTATTTTACACAACTCCAGCAACATCAGAAGAATTACTAGTAGATTTGTCATTTTTATCATTTTCCTTAAGTTTTTGACAATCTCATCTAGTGTGCCCTTTTTTGTGACAGTAGTAGCACTGAATAGTTTTGTTGGACCTAGACTTTAACCTAGATCGATCTTTATTTTCAAAATTGATTTCTCCTCCTCACAACAAGACCTTCAATAATTTCATTTGTATTATTGCTAGACACTATTTTTCTCAACTCTTAAGAATTTAACGATTATTTAACATCTTCAATACTAATGGCATCTCTTCCATAGAATAATGTTGTAACAAAATGCTCATAGAAGGGAGGCAAAGAACATAATAAAATAAGGGCCTAATCTTCATCTTTAATTTTGATGTCAATATTTCTCAAATCCATGATTACTTTATTAAACTCGTCAATATGTTCTTTAATAGGCGTACTTTTCTTCATTCAAAGTGTATTAAGATCTTGCTTCAAATACAGCCAATTAGTCAAAGACTTTGTCATATAAAGTCTTTCGAGCTTTAACCACAATTTTGTCGTGGTGTCTTCCTCCACGAATTAACACAGTACCCTGTCTGCCAAGTTGAGAATAATTGCACTGTGAGCTTTCTCGCCAATTTCTGCAAATTTGACATCAAACAACGTAGCAACTAGAATTTTGGTAACAATTGCGGATCCGATAGAAGTTTCTGCTCCAGCACCTACGTCTGTGCCTTGGTCGGCACTTTTATCCGAGCCTTTTTCAACAGGCAATTTTTCTTAGCACCATAGTGCCTTCTGCAAAACCTGTTGGACTAGCAAAGCGTCCATTTTGACACACCATAAACTGAAGTTGATTTTTCCATTAAATTTCTCGATCTCATATTTGGCCGTCATTTTTTGGAAACTCCAAAAGTAACAAAGCTAAAATAACTCTGATACCAGTTTGTTATGAAATAGGTATAAAATCACTATTCCTGCGTTGGTTACTTTCACTTGAATAGAAACTCGTACTGCCCAGAATCTGAAATGGAGTTAAAATATGATAACAAGAAATAAAAATAGTATAACAAACACACAAATAAATGGAGACAAGAATTTAATGTGGTTCGGCAGGATACCTACTCCACAGGCGAAGATGGATCAAGAGTATTCACTATAGAAAAATATGAACACAAGTGGTAATAGCTCAACACTCAAAACCCAAATCCCAAATACACCCAATAATCCTCACGGATAAAATACAAAATTGGATATAAAAACTCTTAAATAGGATCTCTCTCTAAAATGGTATTTTTCCCTTTGCCTCACCCTTAATCTCTGCACTAAATGATAGAACACAACACCCTCATATATATAGTTGATGAAGGTTGTGGAAGGATGAGAAAAGCAATTGGATCTTTTCCATTTCTTTATCAACAAAGATGGCTAAGGGAAAAGTGTAGAACTGATAAGTGTAAAATACCTATCTACTTCTAAATTGGATTCGGTAGTTTTCGAGTGATTTAGTTATATTTAATTGTTTTTTAGTTTATTTTTATGTAATTCAGGTGTAAGGACGCAAACAAGAGACAAACGAGGAAAAACAGTGAAGAAATGATGAAGAAATAAGGTTTCAAGATTATAAGAGTCACCGCCAAGGCGGTGCGAATGCAGAGGATGCTTAAAATGAGAGCAATCCCTCAGCCTAAGCGAAAATTCCACCGCCTGGATAGAGAAGAGACAAAAACTTTGGAATAGTCTCACGACCTAGGAGGAGATTCCACAACCTAGGCGGTGATATTCTACATAGAAATATCTTTATATATATATATATATATATATATATATATATATATATATATATATATATATATTGAGATATTTTCCAAACCTTTACATAAAACCCTTTCTCACCCAATTTGTATGGAGATGCTTGGAGACCCCTTGTACCTTAGATAATTTAGGAGTAGAATAGATTAGTTTAGGAAGTGATCCTTGGCCAATCTTAAAGAGATCAAAGAGAAAGATTCATATGCTGAAGAAGAAGAACAATAGCGAATCGATCTCTGGCAAAAGTGGACCACTCAACTTTAAGATTTTATCTTTCTTTCCTTGTTCTATCTTTGTATCTTAATGTTTTAGTGTGATTTCCTCTTGGTTTAATGTTCTAATGGCCAAGATCATGTTAGTTTAGTTAGATATTAGATAGGGTTAGATGTAATTTATGTAAATACCTTTTTGGTTGAATATAAGTTAATTTTAATGGTTTGTTATCCAATTCCAATTGTGTTTACCATTATTTCACGTTTATTATGCTTGTTACGATAAGCTGAGAATACGGGATTTGACACTTGGAAGAGGTAACCTCGGATTCGGACTTGGTTTTAAAAATAACGCGACGATCCAATAACCCGGGAGAGAGTTGGAAAGTGTGCAATCCATGAGGTTGGGTCAAGACTCACATGGCTATGTGTTTGGAAAGGCGTTCAAGGGAGACTTCGGCATCAACGCGAAGTCATGTATTCGCTCGCTTTTCACTCAGAAGAAGGAGTGAGTGAGTTATTGATACCGAGATTGTTAAATGTGATAATAACCGTTATTGATAATTAAACTAAGCCAAATAGGTACTAAGTGAATGAAATCGATCCCTAGTTAATTAGTGTAATTAGAATTAACCCTTAGGAGTAGTTTTAATTAGTTTAATTTAAACATTAAATTGAATCGTCAGGATAATATGAGACTACGTAAATTGCGGTACTCAATTATTCACACTTTCCTTGTGGACATGATACCCAATCTTAACCGATCCACTATTCTAAAACTTAGACCTCGTATACTTGTGAGTGTAAGTAGCGGCGTATTTTATGCTTTACCAAGAACCAACATAGAAGAAACCAATTCGAACTTGTATTCTTGGTGATCAACAAAAGTGGGCTGGAGTCTTCAACTTGAACTTGGTTTCTTAATGGAGGTGGAAGGTTCAATAATTCTCAAGAAAGTAGGCTACAGTCTTCAGCTTGGACTTAGTTTCTTACTTGTCAACAATAGAGGTGGACAAAACAAATGTGTTAACTATAATGGTGGCTCCCATTATCCACTAACAGGATTGGTGACCTTGTATAACCTCCTCCCACCTTCATACTCCAAAATTTAAGTTGGCTTAGATTCTAATACGACCCTGCCTATTGTTGAGAGCACAACCTTTTCATGGTCTTGGAACCTTCCATTCTCTTGTTACTATTTGGTTATGGGTTTGTTATTTTAATTGGTTTGTATTATTAGTTGTTTGTTACTTTATTAGTTTGGTTTGTTGGGTTGTTTGGTAGGTGAAGCTATATGTATAGCTCTTGATTGAAGGAAGGATGAAAAGCAATGAATAGAATTTTCTCTTCCAATTCTTTTTCCCCTTTGATTTCTTTTCTCAATTCTTATTCTTATTCTTGTATTTGGAGCTGGCACACGCTCGAAGAGTGTTTTTCTTGATCTAGGGTGTATCATTGGTGCTTTCATTGATCTTGCCATGGCGAAATCCGAGATGCCCGCTATTCTGAAATTGCTTCAGGCTCAGATAGAGGATCATACCATTGCTATCCAGGCTCATATTCAGGCTTAGACCGAGGTTCTATGATCCCAAATTCAGCGTCCTCCCGAGAGTCAGACCATTACTATCCAGCAGATGTCGCAGCAGTACAGGGCGACGGTGGATTTTCGTTTGGAGGCTTTACGTTCCGGCAAGGTAGGTGCTGATCCTTTTGCCCCTAAAGCAACTGGAATTGGAAGTGTTTCTGGTTCTTTTACTGCATTTGGTCCCTCCACTCACAGAGCGGATGCTGCCGGTATGACTTCTGGCCTGTATATGGCATACAAGGGTCCATAAGAGATGAAAGAGACGATCCCCTCAACATAAAGCATTGAAAGCATGTCAAGCATTAAGCAGGGACCTACTGATGCTTCCCAAGGCGAAGTTATATCTAGTGAACAAGGTGAGCAAGGTTGAGCTAGATGATTGGGAGGATTGGAATGTCAAACTGATGATAAAAATGAAGTAAATGCCAAAAAGTATTTGAGAGATTTTCTAATGACATTTAAGAGAAATGAAATTGGACTTCCTGAGGGTTTTGAAATTTCATCTGATATAGCAGATATATTAACAGTATCTAATGTGAATATTACTCCTGAGTTGTACCCTAGACCTGGAAGAGTTATAGATAGGCCAATGGGGGTACCTTGGTTGGATTGCCGTGGGAGTATGATTGGTGAGGAGGACCAAAGGCTCTACCCCCCCCGTTACGCAGTTCATGCGACTCCAATTCGATACCGATCACTCCAGATTACGGTGGACCAGTCGTTCGATATGCTGATCGGGTGTTTGATTTACGATCTCATATTTCTCATTTAAAAATTGATCATTCAGCTGCCGACGGGCGCGGGTGGGAAATATCAGTTCACCCCGGTTCAGGTGATGTTTCCGATGATGATGCATGGGCATTTGAAGGAGATTCAAGAACTAGAACGGAGTTTGCCGATAATTATGAGGGATTTAGGGATGGTGTTTCAAATTCATTGCACTTGGTAGATTTTGGATCGGGAGATCTGAGTCTTTTGACTGGGGAAGCAGCTGGTGTTACAGGGAAAGTTTTGACGTTCGCTAGAAACATTGCGCATCATCCAGCAACGTGATTGGATTTTACTCTATCCGAAGAAGAAGATATGGTTTCAGTTGTTGAAAGTGATAACCCCAAGTGTTTTAATGTCCTAAGCAAGAGCTTCGCCCACAAGGTGTTCGATGAAATGATCGCTACTAGGGTGAGCTTTAACACACTTGGTTTCGGTGTGTTTCTATGGAGTTTTTGTGGAAATACTGAATTAGATAGGAAATCTGCAAATGAGTTGGCCATTATAACCCCTAATTCAACCCTATATTATGAGATTGAGCTTGTACGCAAGGTCATTGATTATTGGACTTATGACTGGAAAAATGAGATTTGTTATGTTGGACTTCAAAATCAAGGAGCTACCTGTCACATGAACTCTCTGCTTCGAACTCTGTACCAAATTCCTTATTTCAGAAAGGCTATGTATCATATGCTGACAACAGAGAACGATAATCCTTCAGGGAGCATTCCTTTGGCTCTACAGAGTTTATTTAGTATAATGACACAAGTGTTGCAACAAAAGAATTGACCAAATCTTTCGGAGGGGTTCATATACGAGCAGCCGGTATTTTGGAGCAAATTGAGATGGGTATTTTTGTGCTAAGGTGTGCTCGGCAGATGCTTACCCCAGAGCGTGGCACCAATCAGTTCATTTGCGCCATTTTACTATCGGTTTGTGCACTCCAATTATTCAATGAAATGCAAAAACAAGAATATGTTCCAGGCCAAGTAGCTTTCGTTACTGCTATAACTTCTTGTGTGAAAATGGACAGACTTGATGATACACGTCACTTTTTCTCTAAAATGCCTCGCCGAAATTCTGTAGCATGGAATGCCCTGATTGAGCACAACTGGAAACATGTTCGAGCTCTTTTTTCACACTTGCCCGCCACACTAAATCGGCCCTTGGATTGTTTCACAACATTCCCTAAATCGTGGGTCTCTTTTCTGTATTGGGCCTACTCTGAATTGAACCTTGAGGACAAGGTGGTTTTTCAAGACTGGGAAAATGATACGACACTGCCTATTCATGGTCTTGGAACCTTCCATTCTCTTGTTGCTATTTGGTTATGGGTTTGTTATTTTAATTGGTGTTTAATGGAGCTGGAAGGTTGAAGAATTCTCAAGAACGTAGGCTGGAGTCTTTAGCTTGGACTTGGTTTCTTACTTGTCAACAATGGAGGTGGACAAAACAAATGTGTTAACTATAATGGTGACCCCATTATCCACTAACAGGATTGGTGACCTTGTATAACCTCCTCCCACATTCATACTCCAAAATTTAAGTTGGCTTAGATTCACCGTAGTGTTTCTAGAAAAGATGGTATTTTGTGAAAGCCTAATCCCTCCAAGGGATATAGCTCCAGTTCAGCATGTAGGGAAAAAAAAAAAAAATCTAGTGAGTTGGTTTGATTTAATCTGGTTTGCATCGAATGTGCCTAAGATTGAATTTATTCTTTGGTTAGCTGTAAAGAGAAAGCTTCAAACGAAGCATAGAGTTGCTCAGTTCAATCAAACTCGGAGTTAATAGAACTTGTGTCCTATGTAATGCCGAGGATGAGACCCATAGGCATCTATTTTTCAAGTGTTCGTATTCCATGCAATGTGGACTTTCTTTACAAAGAAGTTGGGCAATGCGACTGGACTGGGGCTTACTTGGTATAACTTTGTTGAGTGGGCTTCGGTGAAGTCGAAAGCCAATTTCGATAGCAACTTGAGGTAGAAGATCACCTTATTTGTCGTGATGGAAATAGAAATCTCAGTGTTTAAAAATAGTTTATGACAAATTAACCTTTTTTATTATGAGAAATACTTTAAGAAATGTAATACCGAATGGTACCGACCTAAATCCATGTAATTGCATTTCAAATTCTAGATTCCAACTTCATACAACAAGAATATCCTTATATGGGTCATTTCTTTTCATTAATACAAAGTAACTTCATACAACAAAAATATAATATAAGAAATGAAATTACAAATAAACAAATATAATAATTTAAATATTACATTCGTTGATTTTTAATTTCAATTTTAATTCTTAATGTTGAATTCCTACCTAAGATATATATGCATCATTTCTAGGTCTTGTTATCTGCCCACTTCATCACATGCATCCTGGCTTTCTCGGCCTGAATTTCCAAACAAGTAATTAATGAATGAAAATAAACATGTCAAACTGCATTTTAATTTTTCAGAAAAAACTTTCATCTACAATGCATTTCACCATAAAATTGATAAATTGGTTGGTTCTTGTCAAAATCACACCAAAGAATAACATTTAGGCATTTTTTGCAATTTACAAATTTATAAATTTGGGGTTAAAATAAAATTTTAAATTTACAATATTACTAATAGTAACTAGGGTAAAATGAGACTCGCCAAATTAAAAATGAACTTTCATCAAAAAAATAAAATAAATAAATAAAATAAAATAAAAAAACAATTAGTATTATTTTACCTCTTTTTCCCAATTGCATCGAGCGGTTATGAATATTAATATCAAAGTCTGAACGAAAGTTCCACCAAAAATCATTCCAGCCCATATTCCCTAATTCAAGACATAATTTGTAAGTATTATACTTCCAAGACTAACATAAAAATTATAGTTCATACCACTTTTGTAAATTATACTTCCAAAGAAAGTAATTTGTAAAAATTATATTCTTTGGATTATTTAAAAAAAAAAAATCAAAATATAAATAAGACAAATAATTTTTGTCTTTGTTCTCAGTGTTTAAAATATAAATAAAACAAGCATTTATGATCTGATTTCTGGAATCTGTTCTGAACTTTTGAGAACAATGACAAAATTATTTTTGTTTTTATTTTTAATTTTTATTTATAACTTTTGGTTTCATATTTCTTGAGTACATACAAGAATAAAAAATCTTTGAACAACGTACAGCACAGATCTTGTTAGTTAAATTATACATACATACCATGACTCCTTGGTGGAAGAGCCATCCCATTGCTACTCCAAGTGGGAGGCCAACCAAATAGTAGCAGCCCAAATTTATATATGCAACATATGACTGCCATCCAGATCCAACAGCAACTCCTGTATATTAAAAAATAAATAAAAAA
Source organism: Eucommia ulmoides (assembly GCA_016647705.1). Taxonomy (NCBI): domain Eukaryota; kingdom Viridiplantae; phylum Streptophyta; class Magnoliopsida; order Garryales; family Eucommiaceae; genus Eucommia; species Eucommia ulmoides. The sequence goes on from CM028325.1 coordinate 16,577,093, forward strand.
AAATTGGTGTTAATATATGCATATGGGTTTTGTCCCACCAGTTAAACTCTAATCAACTAAAAAATCTAAACTCTAATCTTAATAGAGAAACTTTAATCACTCTCTATATCTAGACTGCTTGTATATGTCTGTAAATTATATTTTTGACACATGAAAATTTATAAGAAAAGTGAAGAAGTAATACCAGAAAGGACAGGTTGGACACTGTTGAGGAGAATAGTGAAGGCCAAGAGGAGTGAGAGCTTGCTTACTGCTTCCAGAACAGGCTTACTGGATGTAAATATTAATGCCAATTCATTGTGGAAAAACATAATCAGCACCCAGAAGATGACACCGATCGCCATGGAAGTTGCCACCGATACAACTGTAGCAAACTTGGCTCCTTTCCCATTGCCTGCCCCTAATTCATTTGCAACCCTTACTCTGTATCGTACATAAACAAATACAAACATATACATAAATCTAAGTAGTATAAAACGCAGAGCTAAGTGCAATTATCTAGCACTTTTGTCCTTCAAGTTACCTATTTGTTGCAGAATTAAAAACAGTGTTAATGACTTTGGACAAAAAATTGGTTGTGTTCATTTCGAATCAATCTTATGGGTATATTTTCCTCATTTCATTAATCTGCTAAACTAATATGTTTTTCCCTAACAATAATGCAAGTCTCTATCTCTTATTCTTGAGATGAATCGTTGGTGGGAAATGTTATAAGAAAATGTCTTAAGTTTAGTAAAGTAATAAAATAACAAAATATTCTGATTAGAAGATCATGTAATGACCACAATCCATTTTTCATCCAAAATCATTAGCAACATTTTTAATTTTACGGAATTGAAATAAATGTGAAAGTTGAGATACTAAATGTGCAAAGTCCACCTAGACACTTCCCAAAATCAAACAAAGGTTGTACATGATAACAAAAAAAGAATCTAGGGATTAAAGTGCATTTTTCAATACGTGAGCCCCTGTTAGCCATGCATCCATATCAGCTCTCAGACAAACAAGCCAAAAAGATGTAGGAAAAAGGCAAAAACTTGACCAGATTCCCATCAATTTTGTCTTTTAAATTCAGAGTTCAATTAAAAAATTGAAGTATAATATGATGCCATTAAAAATTTGAAGTAGAAATAGAATTTATATAAAGTTTAAGGTTACATAACGCAATTTGAGCGATTATTGTGTCCTTATTTTCTTGTGGTTTTGTAGATGCTAGCATTTTCAGCCTATTGTATCCACATATTCCCAAATTAATTGATCCATCGTCCTCTAAAGCAACCCAATGACCGCTTGGGAAAGATGTTCTCCCATGGACGATGACTTGTTTGGATTGAATCACTTTTAAATTTTCACAATTTTTCCCTTTATTTTTAAATTCTTTTTAATAAATTTTTAAATATTAAGTTAAAGTTAACTATATCTTTAATTTTTCCGTCAATATTAATTAAAAACTAAAATATGAATTAAAAAAAAATAAAAAAATGTGTAATAAGAATTCCATGAATTCATCATTTTATGGGTTGAAAATGAAGGGGTTAAGATAAGGTTACCCGGTGGCAGCAAAGAAGGCAAATGGTATCATCATCTCCCACCCGTTGATTGACATGCTGTGAACAAGAAAAAAGACATAAACACCCTAAAATTGCTTAATTGTAGGGACAAGTATTTTTTTTTCCCGGAATTATCAATTGCTGGAGTGTTTAAAATATATATATATATTTTATTTTATTTTTTATTTTTTATTTTTTTTATTTACTAACTGAACTAAATTCAGGAACAAGTGTCCTACATATACCTTATGCATACTATGTCATATATTTTATAAATAAAAATAAAGAGTTTGTGAACAAAAAGAAGACGGAAGTGCAGTTTATATAGCATGCCATGACATCACCTTTCATAATTAATGTTGTCGCAGGCCGCCATTGCGGACTATATATATATATATATATATATCATGCCATGTTTGGTGTAATTTCAAATTCTAAATAACAATAATAATAGTAATAAGAATTTTCACTTTATGCCCTCCATGTTTGGTGTAATTTCAAATTGTTTTTCCATTTTACAAAAATTGGAAAACGAAAGAAATCACATTATAATTTTAAGGGTTGAAAGTGCAATTGAAGCTTGAATAAATTAATGGAGATTTGATAATTAGGAGATTGACTCACCAAATAGACAAAGCATCCACGGCGATTTTCGCATTCTGTAAGTTTCCAGTCATCACTATCAATACCCTGTAGTACCAATTCTCCAAGCTGTACAATTTACACATAAAAATTATTTGGGGTGCAAATGACAAATATCTTATGTGTGAAGGCATAAACTGTAATTTAATCCTTTGCAACTTTTGTTAACCATTTTTCTTCCGAATGAAAACCATATAGAGAGAGAGAGAGTACCAAAGCATAACCCCGGAAGCAGCGGATAGCTTGACGAACTCCCAAATCCCGGCGAAGGCCTCAAAAGAGAACCCAGTCCACGTCAACGGACACCCACCGCAAACCGTGTACCCAAACATTCCGACCACCAGCACCCACCACGACGCATTCAGCGTAACCACCGTCGCAATCAGACCCAGCTTCATTCCGTACACAAAGACCCAGCTCGCCACCACGTGAACCACCAGCGCCACCAGAGACGACCACGCCACCGCCGCGTTCTTCAGCTGGCTCTGGAGGAACCGCTGCAAAGGGAACTGGAACGCGAAGCTGAAGTGGAGGGGGATGAAGCAGAGGGCGACGGTCCCGGAGAGCTCCGCCACGTCGTGGGGCTGACCCAAGAGCTTGAGAATTGGGGAGGCGAAGAGGAACATCGGGAGAAGAAATATACAGCAGATGAAGAGAACAATCCATGAACGTTGGAGATATACGCCCAGCATGTAGTGTTTCTTGGCCCCAAAAGCTTGTCCACATAGGGTTTCTAAGGCACTTGCCATCCCCAACTGATCGAAATACAGTAACCAAAAATAAATATTTGGGGCAAAATGATAATATTGATAGTTTCTTGGTAAGATTATAAATTATTATTATAAAGAAGGGGTTCATTTTGTAATTTACTGAAAACCGAAAGAAAAACTAATACGTCGATAATTACAGGTTGTTTTCAGGCAGAGGAAAGGTGGAATACCAGGAGACCGAGGTCGAAGCCGACGATGACATTACTGGCGATGGACATGGCGGCGAGTTCGAGGTCTCCAAGGTGGCCGGAGAACGCTTGGGTGATGACGAACATGGAGTAAGTGGCGAGCCGGCTGAAGATTGCCGGCCCCACTATCTGCCATAGCAGCCTAGATTCAACCAGAAACCTCTGCGAGAAACACTTATCGTCTTCATCGTATTTCGACAGTAGAGGTGTTGTCGGAGTTTGCTCCCCCGGCGTCCCATTCCCAACCATTTTTGAAGGATATATATATACGTATATTTAATTCTTCTCAATTGCCCTTCTCCTCGCACCACCCCCACCGACGGCGGGAGGGGAGAATGGTTAGAGAGAGAAGTGTGCGAGTGAAATACAGAGAAATAGAAGAACAATAATCTTGATCTCTGGTGTATATATAGAGAGATAAGCGCTTCCACTTCCACTTGAGGACCCTATCCAATTTTTAATTATTATTTAATTTTTAATTTATTCAGTTTTTTAGAATTGCATTATATTTAATATTGCAAACGGAAAGACGGGAGAAATCCAACACTAATTGCTAGTCTTCTGTCATATTTACAACAAATTAGATCTGTGTATTGTGGGATGTTAAACAAAAAGGAAAATTACAGGATAATCCCAACACTAGCGTGAAACTACCGATAAAATCCACATCCATTTTCTTGCACCTAGAACTCCTATGCCGTTGATTTCTTACACAAATCAGTCCTAAATTCGTCATCCGTATATTTTTCGGTGACCGATTTGTCCCTCCGTTATACGCGCAACGAGATTCCATTCTTGAATCGCCGAGCATCACCTTGTCGTCGCGCCAACGCCTTTGTAACTTAGATTTGCCGCTATCACTGTCGAAATCTGACTCACTTCCGTCGTCACTGTCCAGATCCGATGACTTTCCCATCGTCGCCGAAGCCTTCCCCACTGTCGCTATCCAGATCCGGCTTCTCTACCACCTCGCAACTCAAATCCAAGGTTTTCAATGGATGTTATCACCTTTATTTATGCTCTGTTTCAATCTAGTGAGTTTTTCTTTATTTTTAGAAAGAGAAAGAAATAATGAAGTGAGTATTAAAGCATTTGGGGTTTCTTTTTTACTATTTACACATTACACCCCGCAATGTTACATGTAACATCCCCTTGAAATATAGTGAGAAAAATGTAGGTATGTGATAATTTGGGTCTATAGTGGTGAGAGAAATTGGATCATTTTTTACTATCAACACATTGCAACCCGCAATGTTACATGTAACATCTCATTGAAATATAGTGAGAGAAATGTGATTGTGTGATAATGTGGGTCTATGGTAATGAAAGAAATTGAAAATCATAACATTTTCTGAAATATAGACGTTACATGCGTATTTGGAGTTCCTTGAAATATAGTGAGAGAAATGTGGATAAATGATAATATGAGTTTGTGTTAGTGAGATAAATTGGAATCGCATTAATGTTACATGTAACATTGAAGTGGGTATTAAAACCTTTGGAGTTTCTTTTTAACTATTTACACATTGCACCCTGCAATGTTACAAATAACATCCCCTTGAAATATAGTGAGGGAAATGTGGGTACGCGATAATGTTGGTGTGTATTAGTGAGAAAAATTAGAAATTGGATTAATATTACATGTAACACCCTCTAAAATATAGATATTACATGTGTGTTAGTGAGAGAATGGAAAATTGCATTAATGTTACATGTAATATCCTTTAAAAAATAAATGTTACATGTGTGTTAGTAAGAGAATTGGAAATCGCATTAATGTTACATGTAACATCCTCTAAAATATCGATATTACATGTAACATCTATATAAAAATATGTTTTGTATGTAATATCAACTGAAAAATATGTTTTGATGTAGATGTAACTCTAAAATATGTTTTTTGATATAGATGTTACATGTAACATCCATTGAAAATATGTTTTTAAAATAATCATTGATTATTAATGTTACGTGTAACATCTATTGAAAATATTTGTTTGAAATTTGTCAATATTAGACAGTGTCACATTGTTACATTTGATATTACATGTAACATCCACGCATAATACGATTCACAAGTCCAAAAAAATATGATTAGCATATCGTAAAAAATATGACATTTTACTGATTAATATAGTGTAAAAATATTAATTTTACGATATCAGGAACTATGAAAAAATCCATGTGTTTTGATTTTAGTATTAAAAGTTACACATGAGGGGTATTTTCGTCACAAAAATAAGAAAATGACTGCTTGGTGCATGGAAATAATAGTAGGTTCAATCTGTAACTTCCAACGCCTTTTAGGACTGCTTGATTATCGCCCCTAAAAAAATTATAATAAATTTTAAATGTTGAAGCAGAAAACACGTAGATATTATTCGATTATTGTGGTAATAATATTCAAAAACGAATGTATAAATTATAAATTTTAGTGAATAATGACATGTTATAAATACCAAATGTAAATATATTATTCAAAATTATATAAATAATCATAAAAATAAAATAATATTTTCATGAATTAACTTTTACTAATAAATTATAGCATAACAAATAAATAATCTACAATTAAGATTAATTTTATCAATTTTTGTAAGTCAACAAATTCTAATTTAATTAATTTATTTCGTAGTCAACAAATTCTAATTTAATTAATTTATTTCGTATTTACTTTTTTCTTGGATGAAAATATTTTTTGAATCGCATTTTGTTTTAAATAATTCAAAATGTGGATCAAGAAAATTAATAATATATTTTTGTATGGATTAAAAAATTAAATTAATTAAAAACAAAAAGAGACAAATTGTGTAGAATTATTTATTATTTAATAGAGTTCTTTACCAACTAAATATCTTTTTAAAACTAAATTACTAAAAACGGATGAATTCCAACTCATTTATACAGCCTGAGCTACCCAGGGTTGGGATCCCCTGGATTCAAGGTTTTAAATATCGGCCGTTACATACCGTAACGACCGATTCGTACCGAAAAATGCGTAGGCCGATACCGATACACGACCGATTCCGGCATCTAGGGCTGAATCGCACCGTATCGGGCCGTTATAGGCCGATACGGGCCAATACGGGCCGTTAACGGCCGTTACGGAGACCGTAACGGCCGTTACGGTCTGTAAAGAACAATATTCTTCACCGACTGACCGATCGACAGTTTGCTGATTTCGCGCACACTTTTCAGCTTTCTTCAACGTTCAAAGATTCTTCATATAATTGAGCATATAATTGAGCAAGGAGGAGAAAAAACTAGTAGAAGATAACCAAACACTTACCGATTAGACCGTATCCATCCAAAGAGCTCGTCAAACGTTGAGGATTTCGTCACGGTGTCGCCAAACCCTAATAGAAACAGCTCGCCGCCGCCGAACGTAGCTCTCGCGTCGCCGGCGACGTCTTCTCTCCTTCGCGTTGCAGCTCGTCGCCGTCGCCGTCTCGCCTCCGCTCCGTTTGTCTCTCTCTCTCTCTTTCTCTTTCTCTCTCTCTCCATTCGGGTGTTATGCTATTGATTTGGGCGTGTGTGGCTTTTTGGCTGAAGTTGTTTACAATTTAGAAATAATTGTAATCAATTTAGTCCTAAAATTATTTATAAATTACAATTTAGAAATAATTAAGGGGTTTAAAAATAATTTTTGTTTACAATTTAGTCCTAAAATTGTTAATTAACTTGTTTACAATTACAATTTAGTCCTAAAATTGTTAATTAGCTTTTTTACAATTACAATTTAGTCCTAAAAATTTTTAACTTATATTTTTGTAGCAATTTTTTTTTTTTTTGTCATTATTATTTATCACATTATATATATATATATATATATATATATATATATAATGGTTAATGTAGTGTTAATTAGCTTCAATTATAATTTTAGTAAATAGTATGAATTAAATTTGTGTATGTAAATTGCAGAAAATTAAAATTTAACAATGTCGGGTGAAGAAGGATCACATCCTCCTAGTGATGATATTGGATGGAAATTCGGGATTCCTATTGGTGGTTCTAGACACAAATTAAAATGTAAATTTTGTGGTAGAGAGATAAATGGTGGAATAACTAGATTGAAGCAACACTTGGCGGCCAAAAAGGGTCAAGTAGCTCCATGCCAAAGTGTTAGTGCCGACGTTAGAACGCTTATGATGAAACATCTTGAAAGTAACTTGGAGAAAAAAATGGATAAAAGAAAACAAAGAAAAGAAGTGATTGAACAAATTCAAGCTTTTCAACGTGATCAAGATGATCCTTACGATTTAAGTGATGATGATAACTCGGATGATCCAGATACGGCTTATGCACGAAAAGAAAGTATAAGGTTGCATAGAGAAGAAGAAGATAGGGAGAGATATAGGAGGGATGCAGGCAACCGATATGAGACCGGGAGTAATAGCGGGGTTGGTGAAAGTACCAGACGGGGAAGCACTACTACTCGCATTGCTAATATGTTTCGACGATCTTCTACTGTCCGTGAATCGAGTTCGAAAAAAACTTGCATTGATTCGTCTTTACCTGAAGCATGGTTAGCCTAGATTGATATTGATCTACACCGTAGCAAAGCCCCCAAACAACAAAAGATCTCAACAAGGGTAATAAAAGGGTTGAAGAAAAAATTAGGGGTCCCAGTTAGTCAATTTGTGTTATACACACGTTTGCCAACAAACGTTGTTAATTTGCCATGGCTTGAGCCAATATTGGATGTTGCAAGGGAGGTTGGAAAAGGAGTGAAAGTCCCTACTCCTTACGAGGTGACTGAAGTTTTCTTACCTAGAGAATATGAAGAATTGAGAAAGTGGATCGAATCTCATAAACCAAGTTGGGAGGAGAGGGGCGTTACGATCATGTGTGATGGATGGAGCGGACCTACCCGGAAGCACATTATCAATTTTTTGATTTATAGTAATCGGGGGACTATTTTTCATAAATCAGTGGATGCCATCGATGTTGTTAGCAGAACTGCCAATTATTACTTTGGGCTTATGGACAAGGTGGTAGATGAAATTGGTGAAAAATATATTGTCCAAATCGTCACTGATAATGAGCCTGCAATAAAAGCGGCGGGGAAAAAACTTATGTTAAAAAGACCAAATTTATATTGGACAGATTGTGCTGCACATTGCCTTGATTTGATATTGAAAGATATTGGAGAGAAAACAAATGTGCTGAAAGTCTTGGATGATGCAAGAAGAATATCACGCTTCATTTATAACTCTAGTTGGGTTATTGATTTTATGAAGAGATTTAATGAAGGAAAAGAGTTATTACCCCCCGGGATTACACGTTTTGCCACCAATTTCATTATATTGGAAAGCATTGTAAGGTATAAGAATGCCTCACAAGATATGTTTAATTGTGATGAGTGGAAAAGCAAAAGATGGGCGAAGGAGAACTGTGGAAAAAAAGTTAGAAAAATTGTGAACGACAATGGTTTTTGGATAAAAGCTTCAGAAATTTTAAAAGTTCAAGAACCATTGGTGAGGGTGCTTAGGCTTGTTGATGGAGATGAGAAGCCTACAATGGGATTTGTCTATGAAGCTATGGACAAAGCGAAGATGGCCATTGAAAAAAGTTGTCGTTACTACAAAAAATATTGGAAAATAATCGACAAAAGATGGCAATTCCAATTACACCATGATTTGCATGCGGCTGGTAAGTAATTGACTAATTGTAAATTCAATTTTAAAAACTCTTGTTACTTGTTAGAATTAAACTTCCTTTAACAAAATGTGCTTTTTGTTTTGAATTCATGTAGGTTATTTTTTAAATCCTCAATTTCAATATGGTGGTAAACTTTCTGACCATAGAGAGGTAATGGAGGGAGTTCAAAAAGTGATTCAAAGATTAGAGCCGAATATTGATAAACAAATTCAAACTATTAATCAAGTTAGTTCTTTTTTTTTTTTAAGTAACAACTAGCGACTAACAAGTTACTAAGTTTTCTATGTTTTATTTGTGGGTTTTTGATTTGTTACGTTCTAAATATAGATTATGACGTTTCGTGATAAAGAACATTCTTTCGGGACAGTATTGGCTCAAAAAGCAGTAATACGCACGAATCCAAGTAATACAATGAACAATTAACTATTAATATAAGAATCTCAATCTTCGTATCGTTTTAATTCATATTGTTTCTACAACTGAATGGTGGATCCACTTTGGTGCATCTGCCCCTGAACTTCAAGAGATTGCAGTTAAAGTGTTGAGCCAAACAACATCGTCTTCTAATTGCGAGCGTAATTGGAGCACATTCAGCTTGATACATACAAAGACAATAAATCATCTAAAGTATCAAAAACTGAATAAACTTGTTTACGTGGCTTATAATATGAGGTTGAAAATTAGACATGCTACAAGATTAAGCCACAGTGAAATTGAAGACAATTTCAACCCTATAAACTTGGATTATATCTTTGAAGAAGATGATCCACTATCTCCATGGCTTCAAGAGAGAGAAGAACCATTGTTAGATGATCAGGACAACTCCAGATGGTTAGACGTAAGCGATAATGAGGTCTCTACTTCCAGTAGCCAAGCACCTCGACGTTGGCAAAGTGATAGTCCATTTGGAGATGGAAGTGATATTGATAGTGGTTGTGGTTTGAGCCCACCTAGTGGAGAGTCTAGTGGTGATGATGGTGGAGGTGGAGGTGGAGGAGACACTAGACGATCGTCGTATCATGGAGAGTTAGGAATGGCTGGATTTGCAGACAATGTTGAATGTGGGGATATTAGTGAGCCACGAAGGAATTCTGTTTCTAGTGCAATTGGATTATCAAGAAGAAGACCAAACCCACAATCCTTAAATTTCGAAGAATATGATGACATGGCAAACTGCTTTGGTATGCTTGGAGTTGGAGGATACGGATATGGATATTAAGGGGATAATTATCATCAGTGGCCTCAACCACAACCATATCCTTACCCTTATTATCCCTTCTCGGAATATGTTTCGGCGATTATGTGGGTATGGGTCCTTTAGGATGCCCACAACCTCCTACTACTGGATACTCATATCTACCACCACCTTCTTACCAATACGGTGTCCCTCCTCCACATCAAGAGAGTTCGAGTTCTACTTTCGGTCACTGCGAAGAAAGAGAAGAATCTAGCGGTACTGGTGGTAGTGGCCCTAGCAACACCATTTATGATAATTGCACCTTTAACTACTTTGGTGGTTATGGTGCTGCACAACAAAATCAGAGTGGTGATCATGCCGATGCCGACTATGAAGAGCCTGCGCGCAATTCGTTTTGGTATTGATAATTTTATATGAGTGTATTGTTTTTGTAATATGATATACAAGTACAATTTACTCTTTTATTATATTTGTGTAATATATTTTTATTAAGTATTGTGTGCATCATCTTATTCTTTTAAGATTGTTAATTACGACAGTTTTTCGTATTTTTTATGTCTTTATTGTGTTGTATATAACCTTAAAATGTCATAAGATCTATTATAATGTGTTTATTAAATGTTAAATGAGTGAAACAATTATTCTTATTGAGTTTTGGGGGATGTTCTAGTGATTTTAAAAAATTCACGACCGTTACAGCCGATTCCCGTTACGGACAGGCCGATACTCTCGATACCGTTACATCGTTACCATTACTGTTACGTAACCCGATACCGCGATTTAAAACCTTGCCTGGATTAGAACCCGAGGTTCCTAACCTCGGTTACAAAAAACGAGATTTTTTTTTTCGTGGGTGTTAAACCCGGGGTACACAACCCCGAGTTTAACACCCTAAAAAAATAATAATAATAAAATAAAATAAAATGGCCCAAATGAAATTTTAATGTTTTGAGCAACTTTGAGTCAATTAACGGTCTATTGGCATTTTAAATAAACTCAATTTTTTTGTGTGTATAAATTAAGTTTAAAACACTCAATAATTCTTTAAAACAGACAAGTGAATGATTTTTAAAAAATCGGTCAAGTTGGTCAGATAAGTTGTTTCGATGAAGGTGTAATTTTTTCGAGAATTTGGAATAAACAAAATATGACCTATTCGTAACAGGAATGAACCCATTTTTTTTGTATGCAAATTATGTTCATAACACTATATAATAAAACTTAAAATACTAAAAACGGACAAGTGAATGATTTTTAAAAAATCGAAAAAGTTAGCGAGATGAATTGTTTCGATGATGACGTAATTTTTTCGGAAAATTAGAATTAACAAAAGATGGCCTATCCGTAACATAAATGAACCCAATTTTTTTTTTTTTACAAACTATATTCATAACACTATATAATAAACTTATAACAGTAAAAATGAATTAGTAAATAATTTTTAAATAATCGTCAAATTTGGTTGGATGAGTTATTTCGATAACGATACAGTTGGGTCCGAGCCATCATTTTGGCATTTGAAGATTTCAATTTTACCAATGCAACAAAACGCACGCTCGTGACGAAAATTATAAATTTAGGCACCCAACACTTCAAATCCAAATATTGGAAAAAATACTCGACCAAACCGCCTATGGCTGTTTGCCACGCCTAGATCTCGAAAAAATACCAGAAATAAAAAAACAATTGTCCAAAACAGACCACCGAGCGCAACGTTATGCCCATTCAAACGTTTTTTACTCTCTTACATGTTTTCTCTTCTCTTAACGCCATACTTCCCTATTCCCTTCTCTCTCAACTTCAACTTTGTACCTTGAACATTTATCTTTGCTTGTAAGAATTTTTTACGATTATTTAAAAATTATTCATCAATTCATTTTTAGTGTTTTAAAATTTATTATGTAGTGTTATGGACATAGTTTGTATAAAAAAAATATTAGGTTCATTTTTGTTATGGATAAGTTATTTTTTGTTAACTCAAAATTTTTCAAAAAAAAAACTGCATCGTTATCGAAACAACTCATCCGACCAACTTTGATAATTATTTAAAAACTATTCACTAGTCCATTTTTATTGTTCTAAGTTTTATTATGTAATGTTATGAATATAGTTTGTATACAAAAATAAAAATATGGTTCATTTCTGTTACGGATAAATCATATTTTGTTAATTCTGAATTCTCGAAAAAATTACGCCGTCATCGAAATAGCTCATTTGGTCAACTTTGCTGATTTTTTAAAAATCATTTACTTGTCCATTTTTTATGTTGTAAAAAAAATTATAGAGTGTTTTGAACTTAATTTATGCACAAAAAAATTGGATTTATTTAAAATACCAATAGACCACCGATAATTAACTGCATAAAACATTAAAATTTCATTTGGCCATCTTTCCAATTTATTTATTTATTTATTTTTTTTTTTTTTTTAAGGTTGTTAAACCCGGGGTTGTGTACCCCGGGTTTAACACCCACGAAAAATTAAAAAAATAATCTCGCTTTTTGTACCTGGGGTTGGGAATCCCAGGTTCTAAACTCGGGGATCCCAACCCCGGGTAATTCAGGTTGTGTGAATAAGTTGGAATTTGTCCGTTTTCAGTAATTTAGTTTTAAAAAGATATTTAGTTGGTAAAGAACTCTTATTTAAGATATAAAAAAATAAAATAAAACAATATGTAAGAACTTTAAAAGGGTGATTTTTTAATTCTATTAAAATTTTCTCTCTCTTTCACTGTTAGTATTGGATTATTTAATAATTTATAGTAAAAGTAAGTCAAAAAAATCATGATTAAATGTAGTCACTGTCATATGGAACTAGCTAAGCAAATTCTTGTGTTACTGTGTTCTCTGCATGGTTGATTATTCCAGCTCGACACAAATACGTGTCAAACTTATCTTTATATACATCTAACCTTAATTAGTTTGCCCTCCTTTCCTCCTTTTTAAAAGGAGAAGACACGGTAACAGTGCGTTTGATAATTTGCACCAAGTCTTTTTTGGATGAAAAAAAAAATAATGAATAAAAAACAGGAAAATAGATTTTAAAAAAAATAAAATTGTTTGGTGTGAGAAAAAATGTAACGAAAAAAAAATGAAAATTTTGTAATTTTCTTTTTTTTTTTTTTTTTTTTTTTTCACACCAATAGAAGAGAAAAAAAAATGAGAGTTTTTCAAGAAGAGAGTAAAATTATAACTATACCATTGATAATAGAATATTTAATTAACTTTTTATTATTTTATCCTATATTAAGAGCTCCAGGAAATTAACGATATGAAGAGTTTTGTTATTGAAATAACCCCTCGTAAACTCTAGTTTTTAGTTTTCGACGTTCTATTAATTGGAAGAATCACACACCAATGCCTCGCGAAAATCGTAAAAGTTATAAATGGAAAAGTTGATTAATGTAAATTATATTTTGATTAAGTTGTGTATTTTCCATATTGTGCATGCCATTTTTGAATTTTTGCGTTCCCTCTTCCATTTCTAAATTTCTGGATACCGAAGTCGGCAGTGACAATAATGTATTGTGCACATAAGTTGTTTTTATTATAGTTCGTTTTTGTTTTTGTAAATACACTCTATTGATGTCGGATTTTGGATGACCTCAACAGTATGGTCTGGTCAGTGTTGGTGGAGACAGAGAGGTCTGGAATGGAGATCTTTAATCCGTGGATAGGTCCCCTGGCCGAGAAGGGACAGACCTGAATTGGAATTGGCCCAAAAGTCTTCTGGTCTGGCTTGTGACTTGAGGAAAGGTGAATCGGAGCTTGAAATGAAGCATATTCGAGATGGAAAACACCTGAAAACCTACACAAATGACTTGTCGGGATGGTCTCGGCGTGTTTCTTCCGGCGTGAGAATCAACATACGGGGGGAAAATTTATAGAGAAGCTATTGAGAAGAGAGAGCAAAATTCATCTACTTTTGGGCAATAGTATGCCCTCCTATATATAGGCATAGAGTGGATTAGCTTAAGGATTTAAGCATGGATTAATGTCTCCTCAATATCATATGTTCCATCTTGACATGTAGCTACTGAGAGGGTGCCAAGGACCCTCTTACTTTGTCCATATTTAAGGATATTTGTAGATATTCTGGGATATTTGTAGATACTTGTGGATATTTATGGCTATTTGTCGATATTTATGGATATTTGTAGTTGGAGAAATGAGTCGGCCCATAAACCGAAGAAGACACATTCCTACTGTACCCAAGATGGAAAATTCGATTCCTGCCCTTCCTGGATAGCTGGAGACGGGAAGGAAGAGTTATGTGGAGTTTTCTGCCCTACTTTTCTCGAATAACCGGATATGAGAAGGGGGCTTTGCATGAAGAGCTTTGCGGAGTTGATTTCCGAGATGGGCAACGCTGCTGTGGAGGCTGCTAAGATGGTGAAAGATTCCTTATCCTGATGTGACTTGCCTGCTCTTTCTGGAGAATGTTGAGACCTTTGGGATGGTTGGCATGGATGGAGAAGTTCCTCTGCTCGGTGCAATCTTTACACTTAATCCTTGGTATGACTTGATATTTGTGGGGAGTTGTGGGTACGTGGCGGTCTTCAATTGGTTGCGTTGGGGTGATCATTTTAGATTCATCAGTAGTCCCCCAGTCCCTAGTGTTGAGAAGAAATTTGAAAGATTGGGGACCTCTCCACGGATAAGAAGCTCCACGGAATGAAGATCTTCATTCCAGACCTATCCGTCTCCACCAGCATTGATCGGACCATACCGTTGAGGTCATCCAAAATCCGACATCAACACACTCCATTGGTATGTTTTTGTCATATGTCTCCAATTTCTGCGAACTTGTTGTTGAATGAAGTGTTCGAGTAAGATGTTGTGTATTTTGCCTAATCAATGGTACTTTGTTTCTGGTTAGTTTCTTTAGACTTTGTGCAATACTTATTGTTGTGAATATTTATATAGCAGAAGCCAATCTGACTATTAACAAAAGTTAGTATTTGTGAATGTTCACATAAAAAGAAGACATACATGTACGTTTTTTTAATTTTTAATAATATCATTTTTCATATATATATATATATATATATATATATATATATATATTCACATACCCAACTAATAGTCCATCAAATCTTAACATACCAAACATACCTGTGGTTGAAAGGACAAAATAAAAAATAAAAAATAAAAGTAAAAAAAATAAAAATGAAAAAAATAATATAAACTTTTATTCATAGTGAAATAAAAATTATTTTTCCTAACGTTGTTTGGATAAAAGAATATAAAAGAATGAAAGTATAAGATTTTATGTCTGGTTAAAAAACATAAAACGAATGAAAATAATTTATTTATTTAATTTATTATTTAATTTTTATATATTTTCAAAAAAAAACAAACTTTATTATCAAATATTTATATAACTGTAGTTTAAGTGTTTTTCAAAAAAGTCTCTCATTTGCTTTTTTTATTTTTTTGATGGAATAAAAATTTATATGAAAATTGTGTATTTTTTTTTTCATTCTTCCATATATATATTTTTTTTTTCTTTTGTCATCATTTTTCATTTAAAGTTTCCACCCTTCTATTTTCTACTCCAAGAAACGCAACCCTTGCAAGCCAGACAAGGAACGAGTTAAATGCTCTTTTCAATCACGTGTCAAGCTTATCTTTAGATATAGGAATAGTTATCAAGAAATTCTGGTACGAGGACAAAACTACCGAATACACTTATTTTAAACACATGTTACAAAATAATCTTTTTGTGACGATTTTATTTCTCGTATTATATTTAATACAAAATTGTATTGAATATAACACGAGATCATATTATATTCCACTTTCACGCCGTTTATATTCTACCAAATCGTCGTATCCATTCTATCTCACCAAAACAATCATACAATATACCAACATAAACTTCCACTCTCTCAGGGGCATAAACCAAGTCCATTCTCTCTCTCTCACACACACACATTTGTTTAGAAGATGATTTCGAGACCGTCAGCCATCGTGTTATATTACAATTCTTTTTTATTCAAATTGATAATTTTTTCTCTATATTCATTTACTTGATTTTCTCTAATACAAACTAAATCAATCCAACCAAAAGGACCCTAAATTCCACGTACCCAAATTCAACATTCAATCCAAACAAATGAAACTTAAATTCCACATACATATAACTCACATATTCAGAACAAAAATCAGTTCAGAACAATTTAAATTAAATTTGAAAAAGAACAGGCCACCTAATCGCTTTCGGCGTTCAGAACAATTTAAATTAAATATGAAAAAGAACAGGCCACCTAATTGCTTCCAACGCCGCTCTTTCTCTGCTGTGTTTGTTGTTCTCGTCACCGTTCAGCCTTTCGGTGTGCTCGTCGTTGTAGACGTTCGCCGTATTCCCACCATCTTTCAACGCCCCAGCAAAAACCATAAGATTCTACTAGTTTTTCAGTTACATTTCCCCATGTATATTTATTTCAATTCTCATTCAACTTGTTTATGATATCAGCTGAAATAATTCAAAGAGATTATACAGAACTAAACAAACATATGATATCGCTTGAATTTTCTCAACAACAAACAAAAAATTCAACAAATAGAACAAACAGTAGAAGAAATTGAGCTTCAATTTCGAGATTACTCAATAGTAGTATACTCGTGATTCAGGAGCTCCATTATCTCTTATTTGCAACCGAAGCCTTTCCGATTGTAGTTTTTGCTCCTAGTCATGTTGTGATGGAACACCTTCGCGTCGAATTTGATCTTTACGGCCAACGATGGCGACGAATAAGACTCTCTGTAGGAGCATCGGACTAGGAGAGGTTTCCGGCATTGGAAAAGCTTGGTCAGATAAACAAATCTGGTTGTCGAATAGAGAACCAGTACTCGTATAGAGGATGAATTGAGAACCATAAAATCATAAACATAAAAAGAAAAACAAAATCCAAAATAGATCTAAACACTAGATATCTAAAGGATGAATCAAAAACCAAAACCCGTTGAACAATCGATTAATTTACCTTGACCAATCTGTTTGTTTTTGGATTTGGGGTTTGGATGATGAAATCATTACCTGCAAAGGAGAAAACAAAGACGACCCATTTTACCCTTCTCCATCATTCGCTCCTTGCTCTGCCCTGAGATTAGGTTCCGGCGTCGTGAGAACGTGATAGGTTGAAATTACCTATCTATTTCCAAGCCGAATTTGATAATTTTCTTATGTTTTTGTAATGTTTTAAATCGTTTATATTAGTTTTAATGTAAATCAGGTGTAGGGACGAAAAAGGTTGACAATAATAATTTGACAATAATAATTTGGCAATAATTAGACAATAATAATTATACAATAATCAAAGCTATATCTTTATCACATATGAAGTATATGGATGAGTTTTTACACATCTTAATCATATATACCTAGGAGCCCCACGGTCGTGACACGTGGCTTTTGATGTATACTTAAATTTTTTAATTTTTGATTATTAGTTGTTATATTGTTCTTGTGACTGCGGAGTTGAGGACCACCAATTTCCTGTAAGGCTGGCATAGGATTTGGGGTGTAATAAAATGACATTCTACTTGTATCATTGGTCAAAAGAAGCCTACTTGGTTTTTTCTTCCTTAGATGACAATGACTTCATAAGGCCAATAATTCAAAAAAGATTTGTGATATTTGATTGTTAGTATTCATAGTATTTAAAGTACATTATAAATATTTAATATTTAATTATATATTTTTAATTTAAATATTAATTCCAACAATGGAATTCATTATAAATAGAGGTTTTTCACTTTGAACCCATGAAGTTTCATAGAAACTCTACTTTAGTCTCTATTCATTCAATTTTAACACATTAAACTCTGAAGTATCTAAATCGTGTCAAATGAGGAGCTCAAGATCAGAACCAAAATGAGAGATCATCAAGAGGAAAAGAGGAAACATTCTTAAAGCGGATTTAGCGGAAGTGGAACCATTCATTTCACAAATTTGCTTTTCGTTCTTTATTTTTCTCTTTGTTCTTAAACTTTGTAGATTGTATGATGATGCTATTCTCATGTAATGTTGAATATTCGGTTATGAACATGAGTAGCTAAGTATCTATTGTCTAGGGATTGATTTAGTTCATGAATACTATGTTTGTTTGAATCGTTGTTTCGTTATCGGTTGTTCATATATATTCGATTGTGTTTACTGTTCTTTTACTTCCATTATATGCTTGTTATGATATATTGGTTATTGTGAGAATACGGGGTTTAACAATCGGGAGAGGTAACCCCGGATTCGGATTAGGGTTTAAACATAACGCGACGTTCTAATGTTTCGAGAGATTATTAGAAAGTGTGCAATCCGTGAGATTGGGGCGATATTCATGTAATCGTTTAGACGCTAGATAAGGATATCGGTGTTGATACGAATTGCATATTCATTCACTTTACACTCAGGAGAGGAAGTGAGTGAGTTTTCGATACCTAGATTGTCGGATAGTTTAAATACCTTTAATGTAAATTAGACTAAATCAAACACGTTTAAGTGAATGAAGTTAATCCCTAAATAATTTATTCCAATAAACTTCATCCTTAGTATTATAGTTTAATTAGTTATTATTTTAGTTTAGTATTTTTATTATAAAAAAACCTAAAATTGGATACGACAACTCTACTCTTCCTATACTATTAAAACTTGATTCGTATACTTGCGGTATAGTAGCGACGAAATAATTCCACTATCAAGTTTTTGGCACTATTGCCGAGGATTGACTTTTAGATTGTTGTTGATATTGTGAAAAAGTAACTTGATTTTAATTTAGGAATTTATTTTATTTTTAATTTTTGTTTTTAGTTTTGTTTGATTTACAAGGTACTTGAAGATGTATCATCAATAAGTGCTATTGCGATTTTCTCAACGAGATTTCGAGCCATTCTATTGTGCTTGGGAACGATACAATGAGTTTTTATTTCGATTCTCCAATCGTAGTTTCCTGAGAAAGTGTCAACTATTAAACTTTCTCGATGGGTTACAAGCCGCAACAAGAACTTGGGTGGAAGGAGAAAATGGTACCACCTCATTCGACCAACTAACCACAGACGAAGCCTATTGGTTGTTGGAAGACGTGGTGGAGTTTGATTGTCAGAGTTGGAATTATTCAATAAGTTACCAAAGCTTGGGGGATAGTTCCACCGTTTCGGAGCCATGGATTGACACCCTGGACCAACATGTGGAGTCTTCCCCCACCTTGGAAGAGATGTTCGCTGAATTTATGGGAGAGACTCAGGTTTATTGGAGGGAAACAAATGACTGTCTCAATGAGCATGAGGATCATCTTGACAATATTGGGATGACCTGCGCTGAAATTGATGTGAACATAAAGTCCCTCGAGATGCAAACCGATCAGCTTAGTTGTTTTATTAAGGCCGAGTTAGAAGTGGTGGCATTGAGAGACACACAAGTCACATCCAATTGTGAAGGCCACCAGGAAAAACCGGATACAAGCAGGAGGAACTTGGGTGCGTTCAATGACGATTATTCTAATGAGGAGAAGACCCAAGTGTGGATTGGCGATGAAGAATCACATGTTGACAATTGTGATTCTTCACCATTTGAGATCCAAATTTTGATGCCACCCCCGATCCAAGACGATCACATCTATGAGGATCCGATGTGGCTTAATTGTCCTCCATTACTTCTAGCATCGTTCATTTAGGCCAACCGAAAACAAAATTCGGAAAAGAATCAATTTGAGAACACGTGCCAATTAATGCCACATTTTACCGAGCTTGAGGGCGTTTTGAATCAAGACCCGTGGTAGCGGAATATTATGTCGCTACTTTTACCAGAAGTGTACGGGTCAAATTTTAGTAGAGTGGGAGGAGTTAGGGTTGTGGTACCCACGAACATTGGATTAAATGGTCGTTGAGTACCGCGATTGTCAGAACTTTATTTAGGCGACTCAAATTTATATTTTTGTTTTATAAATAGTATACTAAACTAATTAACTAAAGTACTAATTAATTAAATATACTAATATTGACATTTAAGGGAGTAAATTGTCTAGGGATTAACTACCTTAATTTAAATGTGTTCACTTCAATCTAATTTACATTAATGGCATTCATCCTATTCAACAATCTCGGTATCGAAATCTCATTCACTACCTCTCCTGAGTGTAAAGTGAATGAATATGTGACTTCGCGTCAATGCCGAAGTCCCCCTCGAGCGTCTATACGACACTTGGTCACATGAGTCTCACCCCAACCTCACGGATTGCATACTTTCTAATACCCTCTCGGGTCATTAGATCGTCACGTTGTGTTTAAACCCTAGTCCGAATTCGAGGTTATCTCTCCCGAGTGTCAAACCCTGTATTCTCAAAATTAACCCTAATACCATAACAAGCATATTAAGATTGTAATAAAATGGTAAACACAATCAAATAAACATGAACAACTATTAACGAAACATAGATTTATTCAAACAATATTTTCATACACGAATCGCTCCCTAGACAATATATGTTTAGCTATACATGACCATAACCAAATATACTACAATAAACAATCTAAAAATATACAAAACTATCAACCAAACTAAGAATAAAAGAGAGAAATGAGGAGACTAGCCGTTATCAGAAGAATCGACGCTAAAACCTCTCCGAGAACGTTTCCTCTTCTTCGCGTTGTGATCTTCTCTTGGTTGATAAGGCTTGGAGCTCTTAAGACACTCCCGAAAAATGTTCCTTTGTGTTTGGGGAGAAGAGGAAAGATATATATAGGATTCAAAATATTTCAAAATATCCTAAAATATTCTAAGAGATCTGCTGTTGGATCACTGCAGCGGTAGGGAAGTCAACAGCCTTCTGTCTGATGATCGCTTTAGCAATGGAGAATCAGAAACTCTCTATACTTTGACTGCTACAGCAGTGGTTTCACCGCTGCAGTGGTGGATGCAGGTTCTAAATATTGTCCGTTTTGCTATTTTTCTTCACCGTTCTTCCACTGACTTGATCGTTTATGGACCGTTTTAGTCTCTTTTCGCCCCAAATACTTGATTTATAATAAAATAAATAAAAACGTATTAAAACATGTTAAAATGCTCTAAAAATACTCGAAAACTACCAAAACTGGCTTGGAAATAAATAGATAAATTACACCTATCAAATACTCTTAAACTTATAGAATTTTGCCAGTTCTCGAGCAAAATACTCACACTAAAAAAAAAAACTAATTAACTAACACAAAAACTAAACACGAATAAAAACATAAACTACCTAAACATAACGATATGAGAGTTTTGAATTCAACTATTGATCAAAATATTTTTTCCTCAACAACCCCCAATCATATCGATTTCAGGAGTAAAATGCACCATGTGATGTTTTATAATTTCGACATTCAATAATGGTAAACGCCATTCTAGATCCTTTTAACGTGTATGTGCGAAACTTAATAATATAACTATCCAACAACCGGATTTGATTATCCACCAACGAAACTCACGACTTAATTAGGATATCCATATGCCTGATTAGGTTCTACTCTCCACTAATGTAGACTAAGAAGTTCATAAAGATCAAAAGGACTTGGTTCGGTTTGGAACATGGCCAAGGGTATATCAGGAATATAAAACAGGTTAACGTTGTTAACTTAACGATACCCAAGGCACAACGCTTGGCACATAATCACACTCATAACCCCATAGATAAATTTAAAACAACCCTAAACAAACATTTAAGAACTTTGTACTTGTCGAATTAAACAAAAATGCTACTATATTTACATTTTTTTTTTCAACAACAACCACACTCCCAAACTTATTCGATTATTACAATTTCATGGGTGTGGTTAAAACGAAAGAAAAATGACAAGTGAGTACTCGAATACTGAACCAATAAAAAGTTCGCCCTAAACCTAACCGCTCACTTCAAGTAGCATACACGAATACTAACTTGATTCACTCAAATTGTGCCTTCGGTTTAGCAATATAGGTTTAGAAAGAATTCAATTAGCTAGGTTATTTGTTATGTGTTCATAATTGAAACGGTATTATAGACTTCGACAGGGTAACGAGGGATAAACATATAGCATGGTAAGCTTCAAGGGCTCAAGCGAATCAAATGAATGCCTAAATCACATCTCCTAAACTACTTCGCCTAGGATTTTACCTCAAGTTTCCCCCAATCAGGTTCTAGAATCCCTTAAATTGTCATGAATTTGGCTAATGGATAATTGGCCTCAAATCAATTGAATAGATATACATTGAGTCTACGTGCTTGTGCAAATTAGGATCCATAATAACTTTTACCAAAACGACATGCCAAGCACACAAAAACATACATGAACGGGCATTACCCTTGACCTCGAAAAACAACTAGGGGATAATATCATTATCGGGTAATGGCCCAAATGAACGCAAAACTCAGTACACAACAAACATAAATACATTTACACTAAACTAAACAAACATTCATATAGTTAAACAATAAAACATACTAACATACTACACATCAACCTCAAACTTAAAATAGCCAGTGTCCACAGGGACCCATCAACGATCCCAATAAAGCATGATAATGAAGACGAGGTTTAGAACACGTACCTGGGAGGCGAGACAAGCTCGCCTCTAAATAAAGTCGGCAGTAATGGATCTAATTTATTTTGAACTTGGGTTACTTCCCAAGAAGCGCTTGATTTATTGTCCTTAGTCTAACACAGAGAAGTGCTTGTTAAAGAGCAGCTTCCGCCTATAGTAAGTGTCTTACAACACCACATATGGGTCTTGATTCAAAACGCCCTCAAGATTGGCGAGATTTGGCAATGACTGGCCCAAGCTTTCAACAAGAATCTTCACCAGCTCATGTACTTGGTGGGTATAAAAGAACATTGTAAATGGCGACAAAAGACAAGTGAGCCACATTGGATCCTCATAGATGTGATCGTCTTGGATCGGTGGTGGCATCACAATGTAGATCTCCAATGGTGAAGAATCACAATCGTCAATCTATGTTTGAGTTCCCGTCTCATTCGAATAATCATCATTGAACTTACCTAAGCTTCTTCTGCTCGTATCTGGTTCCTCCTGGTGGATTTCATAAATAAATGTGGCTTGTTCATTTCTCGATGCCACCACTTCGGACTCGGCCTCAATGAAGCAAAAAAGATGACCGATTTGAGTCTCAAAAGACTTGACAGTCTCAAAACTTTCAGCGTAGGTTGTCTCAATAGTGTCAAGACGAACCTCATGCCCATTAAGTCAATCATTCGTTTCCCTCCAAAACGCCTGAGTCTCCCCTATAAATTCAGCAAACATGGTTTCCAATACGGGGGAAAACTCCATATGTTGGTCTGGTGTGTCAATCAATGGCTCCGAAATGGTGAAACTATCCATCAAGCATTTGTAGCTTGTTGAATAATTTCAACTCTGAAAATTGAACTCGATCATGTCTTCCAACAACCAATAGGCTTCATCTACGGTTAGTTGGTCAAAAGAGGTGGTACCGTTTCCTCTTTCCACCCATGTTCTGATTGCGACTAATAACCCATCGAGGAAGTTCAATAGTTGACACTCCCTTGGGAAACAATGATTGGGGATCTAGAGTAGAAAATCTTTGTATCGATCCCAAGCACAATAAAACGGCTCAGAATCTTGTTGAAAGAAATGCAAAAGCACTTGTTGATCTAACATTTCAAGTTCCTTGCATAAGAAACAAACCTACAAAGGAAAAAAAAAAATTATAAACACAATTAATGCCTAAATTAAAATTAAGATATTTACTCACAATATCAACAACAATCTAAAAGTCAATCCTCGACAACGGCGCCAAAAACTTGGTAGCAAAATATTACGTCGCTACGTTTACTGCAAGTGTATGGGTCTAGTTTTAGTAGAGTGGGAAGAGTTAGGTTTGTCATATCCACATAGATTGGACTAGATGGTCGTTACATACCACGATTGTCACAACTAAACTTTATTTAGGCGACTCAAATTTATATTTTTGTTTTATAAATAATATACTAAACTAATTAACTAAAATACTAATTAATCTAATATACTAATATTGACGTTTAAGGGAGTAAATTGTCTAAGAATTAACTTCGTTCATTTAAACGTGTTCATTTCAATTTAATTTACATTAACGACATTCATCATATCCGACAATATCGGTATCAAAATCTCATTCACTACCTCTCCCAAGTGTAAAATGAATGAATATGTGACTTTGAGTCAATGCCGAAGTCCCCCTTGAGTTTCTATATGACACTTGATCACATGAGCCTTGCCCTCACGGATTGCATACTTTCTAACACCCTCCCGGGTTATTAGATTGTCACATTGTGTTTAAATTCTAGACCGAATCTAGGGTTACCTCTCCCGAGTGTCAAACCCCGTTTTCTCAAAATCAACCCTAATACCATAATAAGCATATTAAGATTGTAATAAAATGGTAAACATAATCAGATAAACATGAACAACCATTAACGAAACATAGATTTATTCAAACAACGTTTTCATACACGAATCGTTCCCTATAGAATATATGTTTATCTATACATGACCATAACCAAATATATAACAATAAACAAACTAAACATATACAAAACTATCAAACAAACTAAGAAAAAAAAAAAGAGAAAAACGAGGAGACTAGCTATTATCTAAAAAATCGACTCTAAAACCGCTCTGAGAACGTTTCATCTTCTTCACGTTGTGATCTTATCTTGGATGATAGGCCTTGGAGCTCTCAAAACACTCCTGAAAAACGTTTCTTTG
Source organism: Eucommia ulmoides (assembly GCA_016647705.1). NCBI lineage: Eukaryota > Viridiplantae > Streptophyta > Magnoliopsida > Garryales > Eucommiaceae > Eucommia > Eucommia ulmoides. The sequence goes on from CM028325.1 coordinate 16,601,837, forward strand.
TGTATGGGGAGAAGAGGGAAGAAATATATAGGATTCAAAATATCTTAAAATATCCTAAAAGATTTGCAGTCGGACCGTTGCAGCGATGGGGAAGTCAATAGCTTTTTGCCGAATAACCACTGCAGTGGTGGAGAATCAACAATTCTCAGTACTTTGACCGCTGCAGCGGTGGTTTCACCGCTGCAGCGGTGGACGCAAGTTCTGAATATTGTAAGTTTTTCTCTTTTTCTCCACCGTTCTTCTATCGTCTTGATCGTTTATGGACTGTTTTAGTCCATTTTTGTCCTAAATACCTGATTTATAACAAAATAAATAAAAACATATTAAAACGTTATAAAAATACTTGAAAACTGCCAAAATCGGCTTGAGAATAAATAGATAAATTATACTTATCAACCTGTATGTTGTGTTGTATGACACATACTATGGGCGAAAGTCGCTCTTTGACAAGCCCTTCTCCGTGTCAAGTCGAGGACATTAAACCAAATACTTCTTGGGAGGCAACCCAAGTTTTCAAATAAATCAATCCATCACCATCGACCACACTTGGAGGCGAGATTGTCTCGCCTCCCAGGTACGTGTTCAAAACCCCATTCATCATTATTCTATATGTCAAATGTTGAGTTTGATGTTGGGTCACTGTGGACATTGGCCATTCTGAGTTTGGGGGTATTGGTTTGATGTTTTGTATATTTTCTAGTTTAATAACTTTTTGTTAGATATGTAGTTAAGTTTAAATAGTTGTTAAACGTTTTATAGTTTAAGTTAAATTATAATTTATGTTCATGCATGTTTAGAAGTCTATTGTTGTGTTGTGGATATTTAGTGCAATGTATGCATGTTTGTGTTTAGTAGTTGTAAAAACATGTTTATGTATGATGTAGTAATTGTGTGTTGAGTTTGAGAGTTCTTCTGGGCCATTACTCGATGATAAAATTATCCCCTAATTTTTTATCGAGGTTAGGGGTAATGCTCAGTCATGTGTGTTCTGTGTGCTTGACATTTTGATTAGGTAAAAGTCATTTTGAATCCTAAATTGCACAATCACGTAGACTCAATGTATAGTTATTCAATTGATTTGATGCCGATTATTCAGTAGCAAGTTCATGACAATTTTAGGGATTCTAGAACCTGATTGGGGGAAATTAGAGGCGAAATCCTAGGCGAGGTAGTTCAGGAGACATGATTTAGGCATTCATTTTGATCGCTTGAGCCGTTGACGCCTACCATGTTATATGTTTACCCCTCGTTAACCTGTCGAAGCCTGTAAGCCGTTTCAATTCTGAACACGTAACAAATACCCTGGCTAATAAAACATTTTCCAAACCTATGACACTAAACCTAAGGCACAATTTTGAGTCAAAATGAAGTGAGCATTTGTAAATGCTACTTGAAGTGAGTGGTTGGGTTTTAGGTGAGCTTTTGATTGGTTCGGTATTCGAGTACTCACTTGTCATTTTTCTATTGTATTCTCACACCCGTGAAATTGTACAAATCAAATAAGTTTAGGGGAGCAGTTAGTTATTGGGAAAAAAAAAAAAACCATATGAAAATATATTTCTATTTTTGTTTGTCTTTGACAAGTACAATGTAACACTGTCATTGTTTTTTATGAAAATCATCCACATGAGTGATTTCCGTAAAAAAATGATGGGGTTAACGATTTGAATTCAATTAACACGATTCAAATACTTCAGGGTTTAAAGTGTTCATATTGAAAGAATAGGGTCTAAAAGTGGAATTTCTCTAACTTTTAGGGGTGCAAAGTGCAAAAACCTCTTAGAAATATTTATCAATTTTGGATTCATCAGTATACAAGTGATTGGTCAGCTAAATCTTAATCTAATTGAATAACTATTAGTTCATATTTTGCCCATAATGAATAATTATGAATCTGCCATTTGAGGAAATTAAATGGGCAAATAATTATTGGAATGACTATAATTTAAGATTAAATATTTTGTATTTTTGATAAATTATGTCATTTCTAAAACAATCTAAATAATTTTTGAGTTAAATTATTGAACAATTTTCAGTGATTCAAAAAAGAATTTTTACTCCATTAATGTTGAGATTCAATAAAGTTTACCAAAACACTCATTTTTTGGGATTTTGTTTTAAAAGAAAAAAGCTAATTAAAAAGGATTAATTGGCCAAGCCAAATCTCATATGATGCTAAATCCACAAAAAAAAAAATAAAAAAAATAAATAAATAAAATGGTATTTATTTGGATATATTAAAGGTAGAAGTTCCCAACTAATATTTATTTGAGGTTTTCGCACTTTGCACCCCTAATGTTTTGGAACAATCCCAGTTTTATCCATATATTTTCAATTTAAACATATTAAATCCTAAAGTATCTAAATTGTGTCAAGTCAATCTAAATAGGTAACTTCCTCATTTTTTATGGCGAAAATAAGTCACGTATCAAACACAGAATCACCCACATGAGTGAATTTCATCATAAAAAATTATGGAAGAACTGATTTGACATGATTTAAATACTTCGGAGTTTAATGTGTTCAAATTAAAAGGATAGAGGCTAAAGTGAATTTTTCTGAAACTTAAGGGCTGCAATGCAAAAAGCTCTATTTATTTATTTTTAAATTTAAAATGTATAATAATATTAATTTTTTTTTTTAATAATTTATGCAGATCTCGAGATTAATTTTATAATTTACTACCATATACCTCTGTGATTTTATTCCCAACAAGGGAATAGCATTTCCTCCTGGCTCCCGTCTGTGTATCATATAACGCCACTTTATGATCAAGTATTAGTTGAAAATATTTAAAAAAGGTTACTTTGTCATCAAGTTTCGAATTCTTGCTCTCAAGTAACGTAAGCAATTACACAAGCATTCTTGTCTTATATTTATTTGTTTCCACGTTCCATATGGCAGCTATCACTTCACCCATGCACCCGAATAAAAACGAATGAATAAAAAGCAGAGGGATAATATTATTAAATTATTTATTAAATAAGTTAATATAATTTTTTATTTAAATCTATTAAAATTTGTATTCAATATCATAATTAAACTAATACAAATATAAAAAAAAATTAAAAATTAAGGTTAAGAAAATATAAATGAAATAAAAGATTTTGAAAATACAAAATGAAGAATTATGTAACAATAACAGAAAATGCCGATTTATATTTCAATTAAATCTTTATAATAAAAAGTAAATAAAAAATTCCTCGGTAAATCCACTTTTAGAGTGAAATAAGTCTTGAAGTACCCATTAGATAAAACATTACTTATAAGTATTATTTAAAATAAAAAATTGACACCAACTCTCCTTAAAAACGTTTAATGACCAAATTGTGACTAATATACGAAACCCTAATATCCAATTTCATATTTCCAATTTCAAAATATCTCCCTCTCTGTGACAACGAATAGTCGACCTCTCCCTTTCTTTCTTTGACAAATGAACAGTCACATTTGCTGCTCGTTGCTGTCTTCCATTGTTGTCATCCTCGTTGCTTTGCTCTACCTTCTTTGACATTCGTCGTCGCTTCATCTACCATGTTTGTGTCTTCCTATTCCTTCGCCGCCACCGCATCTGACTTTTGCACCACCATGTTGTGACTTGTTCATCCATTTCTTTCTCTTCCTTCGTGACCACCACTTCTTTCTACTTAGATCTAGTAAAATTTGGCCAGATTTATCAAGATCTAGACAGTTCTGCCCAAATCTAGAAGTTGAAGGGTTTGAATTGATGCATATGCACATAAGATTAAGGGGTAACAACTTGTTGATTTGAAGTCCATGTCTCCTAAAATTTTACATAGGAGAGGTGAAAATATAAAATGAGGTAGATGAAACAAACTAAAATAAATAAGGGATATAAATTTGAATATATGCAGAAGTTGAAGAGTTTGAATTGATGTGGTAACTCAAGGGTAAAAATCAATCTACAATGAATTCACAAACCAGACTACTAATAATCAATTTAATTGAATAATAAAGAAACATTAAAGACTGAGATGGGATACTTAGAAAATGAAGTATGTGAATGAATCTCACCATTCATATCATTTTCTAGAGGGGGTAGAGCAACTAGGAGTGATGATTATGTATTCCAGAGCTCTCGTTCATTCAAAAGTTAAGGCTTCCACTTAAATTAGATTAGGAGGGTTAGTGCTATTTTTTTTATTTTATGTTTTTTAATAAAACTTATGAACAATATTTTATTTATTGAGTTCCTTAAAAATTATTTTTATTTTAGACCTGGTACTTATGGAGAAATATATTTTTTTCTATTCCCCGCAATGCGCGGGTCAAAAACTAGTACTATAACTGAAAATGAAATTTCAAAGGATGAAACAATAAGTGCTCTCCATTGCATTTTCTTGCATTCTAGGTGTTTTTCTTCAAAAAATTAATTTATTAGATTTTAAATGCATTTGAGGTGGGTTCTAATGGCACAATTATTGTTATGTAGAAAAAATAATTTCTTGCACCAAATTTGGTATGGTATTTTGAATAATTCTTTGTGTATGATTTGTGTAAATTATATATTTTTTATGATGTATAACATATAATCATATATATATTTTTTTAATTTCTAATTAGTTCTTAAATTCAGTTACTATTGATGCATAAAATTGGTATACACTTCGAGTATAGTCTAGTCGGATGACAGGTGAGTTCTCTTGTTGAGGTGGAGTCGTCAGTTGAAATTTTTTTACGTGAGCTGTGCTGAGTCTTGGGAGAAATGACCTACTAGTCCAAAGTCCTGCTCCTCAGGGGGTGTACTTGCAAAAGGCTCATACTGAGATTTGTCCCGGTGAAACCCTGCCGGTGTGGTAATCAGTGCTCAGAGAGAAAAGGTGCAGTAATGCAGCAAGTAAACAAATGAACTTGCGCGTAATGTAAAGCTAACCTCAGGCTTGCATAGCCCGTGACATATATAGGAGTTGGAGATGATTAGTCGGGCCTAAATACGCTTAATTAGTCGAAACCTTGTGTTTAGCTGATAATTCAGGATGTTTAGAAGATAGCCTATTTGGCCAAGCCCATGGGCCTTTGCCAGGACTATGATGGTAAGTTGGTGGAGGAGAGCGGAGATCCATGGAACCCTAGAGAAGAAACAAACTGGAAGGGAGAACTGGTCGAGGTAAACGACTGAGTCCCTGAAATTGATCATCTAGGACATGATGCAGAGCTCAAAGCGGTTCGTCCCTGTGGGGCTCCTCGCTCATCCCTAGGTGCAAATGAGGTTCCAAGGATGAGCCGTGGTCGGCGTATGCTCAGGTGTGGCGTTGTAGATTATAGAATGTGTCCCTATTACTACGAGAACGAACACAGGCTGGGTCCCAAGTATTGACTCAGAGGTGCCCAAAAATACTCTCATCAGTTACCCTCATTGCCCTGTGCAGCGAGGGAAGCGAGGCGGTCAGGAATATCAATTCTTGGCTGGAACGGGTGTCCTGGAGACTTCTAAGCATGAGAAACACCTCTGATTGACATTTTTTCAAGAGTTAGTTTTTTTCGGAGGAGCTTATTCGAAATAGACCTCCATACGATTCGAGTCTGGGGTTAGGTTGCATGGCAGGGCGACCCCAAATTTCTTTAATTTTCTGAACGACAATGTTTCAAGAGTTGACTTTTTTTGGGGAAAGAATTTGAGATAAGCCCCCATACGGCCGGGGTCCAGGGTCAGGTAGCACGGTAGGGCGACCCTGAATTTTTTTTATTTTTAGGGCGTCGCCTTTCAAATGGTTAGTTTTTTATGAGGAGCTAATTTGAAATAGACTCCCATACGGTTAAGGTCTAGAGTTAGGTAGCACAGCAGGGCAACCCCAAATTTTTTAATTTTCAGGGTATAAACACGACATTTTGACTGTCCCGCAAAAATTTTATGCTTTATTTTAAAATTTATTTTATTTTTATTTTCAAAAAAAAAAAATAGAGAAAAAAGAAAAGAAAAAAGTGAAAAAAAGAAAAGAAAGATAAAAGAAGAAAAAAATAAAACTAAAAAAAAAATGGAAAAGAAAAGGTTTTTTTGTCAAAAATGGGATTAAGATTCATTTTTTCTTTCCTTTTAGATTTTGTTTCATTTTCCTCGTTGAATTGGGACTAGGATTTCTAAGATTTTTTACTCCACATCTTTTCTATAAATAAGACATTTCTCCTCATAGTTTAGACACAAAAATTTAGAGAGAAACTCTTCGGGGACATTCAGAAATTGATAGAAAAAACTCCTTAGAGAGTGATTCTCATCGTAAACCCATTCGGGAAGCTGTCTGCGAGAGAAAAAAAGCCTAAGTATCAGGATTCTTGGCCTAGAACATGTGTGTTTTCTTTTTTTAATCTATTTTTTTAATCTATTTTATTTTCTTCGCAATTTAAATTCCTACAAGTTTTATTGTTTTTTAATTGTCCAATGACTCAATGAAAAACACCGGAATGAGATTCCCCATTCTTAATGAAACCCCCCCCTTTTTTTTGTTTGTAATTTATATAAAAAAAAAAGTCGTTCGATGATCTGATGAAAACTCCGGGGTATGTTTCTTGCGTTGAGCTTAACCCCGAGCGTTAGGTGAAGGATGTTTTATTATTTATTTTGCTGCATTTTTTTTTTTTTTTTTTATGTATTTTTATTTTCTGCATTTTTTTTTATTTCATTCTTCTTATCAAAACCCTAAAAAATAAAAAAATCAACAAAATAATAAAATCTTTTATTTGTAGGAATTAATCCTTACGAACCTTAAGTTGAATCCGACGATTCGATAAATCGTAGGAGAGTTTTTCATGGTCTCGTTTCCATTTCCCGACCAGAGTGGAATTTAGAAACGAATAGTTTTAGAAAATCTCTTCGCTCGGTAAATATTTTTGTGGGATTTTGTTTAAATTTCGGAAAGATTAATTTCAACTAAATTATTTTCGCGAACCTCCCTCGATTCTCATATCCATAGAATTTGAGGGAATTTCAAATCGAAACTTCTTTAAATTAATTGGATAAACTTAAAATAGACATTTTTCTATCCATCTAGGATATTTACTTCTTACATTATTTAGACGACATGTTTAGTACACTTTCATCACTCACACATTTTTTTTCTACATATAGTTTTTTTTTTTTTTAATTTCATAAATCCATGTTACTTTTTCATATCTAGTCACGAAACGTGGACCACTTACGTTTTTGTTATAATTAAATCATTGTCACATATAATCAGGTTAATTCACTTAGTATTCATATCAGTTTGCACTGACATATTTAAATTAAACCTTTTAGTTCATTTTTGGTCATTTTTGCATATAAAATAAATTCATATAATTTTAGTTTTTGCATTCATATTTTCATATTTATTTACTTATTTTAGTTTGCTCATTTAAAGTAAAGAAGTCTTTTGGAAACATATATGAATACCCCCCGGGGACCATTCTTATCGAATCCTTAATATTCGATAAGAGGTTATACCGGGGGAACATTCCAAAAAATCCAAAAAATTGTCCCACCTTATTTGTGAAAATACCAAAAAGATTTTAGAAGAAAGAAATGATTTCAAAATGAAATAAAACACTCGAACTAATCTAATTGGACTTAATTGAACATAAAGTACCATTTTTGGACGGGCGTCCTGGGGTGCCTAACACTTTCCCCGAGCATAACCGACCCCCGAGCCTTTAAATGAAACTTTGGTTTGATCGTGTCTTTTTGGAATCAATTTTTTACGTAAGCCTTTTAAATTATTTTCTAAAAATTCGGTGACCTAGCACACCATTTAAACCCAATGCTAGGTGGTGACTTCTTATTTTAAAACGGTGTAAGTATATTTTTTGAAAAAATCGGTGCTTAAAAAAAAAACCTTCTCTTTACGCTAATTATTTATTATTTAATATTCTTTTCCTTTCGAAAAATTGAGGCGCATCAACTGACGACTCTGCTGAGGACAATTAGAGGGTCAAGCCTAATATGTCCAAATAAATCCAACTATTCCATATCCGAATGTTATATTTTATTTTGTTTTTTCCTTTTATTTTTGTAAATAAGTTGTAATGTTTGTTCCTTTTCTTCTTTTCTTTCTTTTTTATCACGCTGTTGTATTGTTGTAACCCTCCGACATGAGTATGGTCGTCTTCTATGCATATTATCCCAACGGGATTCTATGAATACAAGGTGTGGAAAAGAGTTTTTACTTGATGGAGTAATGATGTCTTAGGAAATCTTAAAAACCAAACGAGTTCAAAGTTTCCAATATTGATTAAGTAGAGAAAAAAAAATTCATAAATTATTATCTGTTTTGCTCTGTCATTATTGAAATTGAAAACTTTGAACTCGAATGGATTTTAAGGCTACCTAAGACCCACGTGGACTAATAAATGGGCTTGTAGTTAAACAGGACAAAACAAGAAAATGGGTCCCAGAAAAGCAAATCCGGTTCCCTCTATTCGAAGTTCGATCTTTACTCACAGTCGGGCCTAGACTCATTTCAGGATGACATGAGAAAATAATCCCGAATCTCCTCGTACAACCTAGATGGCTCGGATACAAGAAACTATCGACATGCTAAGAGAAATGATCAATGAACTTAGCTGACCCCAGGAGGCACCTGTTCCTCCGTCTAGTGGAACTCTTGTGATTGAATCACCAAATGGAAAGCCTCCAAGTGTTGGGATGGAGAACTCAGTGCCGAATCCGAACCACTCTGACTCAAACTTCGCGGTATCAGTCTACTATGAACCCCAGATGGGCCCTCATTCTTTCGCCTATGGAGCACCAGCATATCCCATCTAGGAGAACGTTTATCAGGCCTCACCAGAAGGCTCGGCCCCTACCATATCGCAGATTCCTCATTTACCCAGAGAGGTTCGTTTATCCACTGAACGATCTGAATGGTAATCAACCAGCCCCGACCATTGAAATCGAGAACAGAGAAGAAGAGAATGGACTCCTTCTAGCCTGGGTTCTGAAAATGGAGGAATTGGAGAAAACCAAATAAGAATTGAAAAGGGAGAAGCCATCCCAAAAAACAGCGTATAAGGAGTTGTTAGCACCACCCCGGGTGGTGTACCTGAAAAACTTCGTAGTTCCATAGTTCATGAAGTATGATGGTACGAGCCCCCTAGAGTGGCATGTCAGCATTAACTAGGAAGAATTGGGAGTCTATGCCCGGAACGAAGACCTTTGTCTGAAAATATTTTCGGAGATCATTGAAAGGACCGGGTCTCAACTGGTACATGATGCTGGACCTATCATAGATTAAAACATTCAAGGATCTGGTAGAGGCCTTCTATGAGTAGTATGTGTACAATAAGGACGTTGTGCCAGACCGCAATACCTTCTACCATAGCTTCCAGAGGTACACTTCCCTCTAGAGGGAGGAGGCTGCAAAAGTTGTCCCTAGGTTGAGCGAAGAGGCTCAGTTAGAGATATTCAAGTCAATTCATACACCGCCTTTCTATCATGATCTCTTGAGCATAGTATTGGTTTCCTTTGGCGATGCGATCAAGCAAGCCGAAGTTACAGAAGAAAGAATAAGGAGCAAAAAGATTGAAGGGACCACGCTTGACCCGACAAAGAGGTCAGCTCCACCAAAGAAAAGAGAAGATGAAGTATCCATTGTCGTTTTTTCCCAGCAAACCTATCACCAGAACTACCCCCAAGTTTCTTATCCCCAAATCTAGCCAAACCAGAACAACTAATATCGCAACTATCCCCCTCAAAATCACCAAAACCAATATTACTCTCAGAACCAATCCTATTCCCAAATCTGTCCTTGCTATTACCAGAACGTACCTTTCATTTACCAAAACCACACTCCCTAATATTATCCCTAAGCCTACTAAACACCTGCTTACCATACGCCCTCATATCAATCTAAACAAAACTCTCTACCTCAAATTCCTAACCATACCTTGATGTGAGGAACCAAATACCACCAAGGTTATCTATCTCGTGCTACTGGGGGAAACTTTCAGAACGATGACAAGGAACCACTAGACCTTCCGGTATCAATCACCGAGTTGTACCGGAGTTGTTTTGAAGCAAGGGATGCTAATACCCCTTCCATCATACAAAGTTAAGCCTGGGAGTAAAACAATTTTTTCGAATGCTTTCTGTGAATACCACTCGATAACTAGAGAACATGCGACCAAGCAGTTCTTTTAGCTAAAGGACAAGATCCGAGAGTTTATACGGATATGAGCCATCACATTTCCTAAAAAATATAAGACCAGTGTACCAAACTGTTAGCAGAAGCTGCTGCCTGAGCATGCCTCTTTAGGGAGTAGTGAAACCGATCTTTAGCAAAACGTTGGCATAGATGGGAGCGAGTAATTGTTCAAGGCTTAATTTGAAAAAATCTACAGGTTGCAAAACTGGGGTTCTTGTTTACTTTCAATCTGATAGGTGTTTTGAAAAAATTGGGACATCTTCACGTACTCACATTTCCATCTCGTTGGTCTTTTGGATGAAAAAGGATTTGCACTGTAAAGGCTTTTTAAATTTCAATAATGCAATACTGTTTATCCAAAAATGTGGTCTAATGTTTGAATTTTACTCTTTTAGGTACCCAAAATCACCTACATATGTTGTATGTGATATGGCTGGGCGAGGATGCGAGTATACAATTTTAATACAAAGCTAGACTACAATCCAATGGGACTAGAAACAAAGGAAGATTATGTTTAGCCAAACGATGGTGAGATCCAAAAGGCTCCTAAACAAATCCGTCAGCAATTCCGTATCAGAGAATTCAAAATTCAAGATTGGATTTCATTGCCCTAATGATACTTTGATATGTTACTGCAAGCTGATCAAGCCATCTCCGGTGGTCCTTTAGTGATTTGATAAAACCGGGTGTAAACATCTTGGTTCACCTGCTGTCAAACCCAATGGCAAAAAGGGAACACAATTATTCCAGGTCAATGATCCCAATATAGGAGCTCAAATATTGCAAGAATATCTCAATTCGCAAAGAAGATCCAATTCATTTTTACGCTCGACTGCTCCCAAACTATTGTAAGTTCGATCATCTATTTCAAAAAAAAAAAAAAAAAGAGGAAAAAAAAAAAAGGAAAGAAAAAAGAAAAGGAAAAATGAAAATGGGGGGGGGGTAATCGAGTAGGAAACGCTAGTATGAAAGAGATTAGAAGAGAAAAAATATGATAGTTTGGTATGTTCAAAGTTTTAGCCTTAAGTCAATTTGGCAAGCAAATGACGTTTCTCCGAATCAGAACTTGATAGATTTGAATGGAATCTGAATTTGTGAAAAGAAACATTGGTCGTGGTCTGAAAATGTATCATAACCATATTCCTCTGCAATTCGACTCAAGATCTCACAGAAAATCATATCGGGCATTAAAGGTACATATTTTAGTAATTTTTCGACATTTTACCATTTTTTTGGGACTAAATCAGTTTTGCAGGATTTGAGAAAACACAGAGCATGCAGAAATATTAGAACCCCAAGCATCAAATCACTTAGAAATTTGAAAAGACGAGAATCCAGTCGAGCAAGCTAAGGAGACCTTGATGAAACATGTTGGACCCTCCCATAGGTTGAAAAGCGAAATGTTGGAAGTTCAAAACAAACAAAAAAGAAAAAGAAAAGGAAAAAGAAAGAGGAAGTCTCATTGAATTACCCGAGGCATGTTAGGTCCTGAGTTAGAAAGCGAAGCTTCTAAATTCAAATGGAAGAATCTCTCGATATTACTCCGATCTAAGCGCCATCAGCCGAAGCGATTATGACCGAAAGGGGGGGAACAAAATTACAAGTCATCAAAGATGACAAGCTTTTAGACTAAAATTTTATTTTGCATGTGTTTTCTTGTCTACTTAAAGGGATCTCGAAAAGGACCAAAAGCATGGACACTAGGACCTCTCACCTTCCGGCGAACTCAAATTGGAAACCATTATTACTGGATTCAAAAATCTCTAAATGAGCATCTAGGTATACATTTTTCTCTAAAAAGGGCGTTCAGTCAACTACGCTAAACCTGATCCTCGGTATAATGCTAAAGTACGTAGACAACCTGTAAAAGTTCAGTCATCTGAGAGTCAGCCCCAGCCAAAGGTTGGGCCACATTTTATATCTTTGCTCTCTTATTTTTGCCCAGCCACAAGCTAGGGCATATTTTATACCCATGGACTTTCTTTTGTAACCAAGCCAAGAGTGTTAGGGATTGAACAATTTTCTATCACTCTAAATGATCCTCTAAATAGACACTTGTTCATCACGAGTCTCTATTTTTTCATCCTTCAAAATGATCCTCTGAACAGACATTTGTTCATCATGAGAATCGTTATGAGTCCTTTTTCATTACTCTAAATGATCTTCTAAGCGGATACTTGTTCGTCATGAGTATCGTCATGTGTCTCTATTTTTTATCACTCTAAACAATCCTCTAAACGGACATTTATTTGTTATGAGTATTGTCACGAGTCTTTTTTTCATTACTCTAAACGATCCTTTAAACAAACACTTGTTCCTCATGAGTCTTTTCATTTTGTTATTACTCTAAATGATCTTCTAAATGGACATTTGTTTGAGTATCATCATGTGTTATTTTGTTATTACTCTAAACGAAATTCTAAACGGACACTTGTTCGTCATGAGTTATTTTATTTTATTTGTTCTGTCATTGAAAAATGCACTTTGAAAAACATTAGAAAATGGGACGTTCAAAATGACATGATCTCCTATTTTTGTCAAGCAAGTGGAACTCGCATGACAAAGAGGGGCAGCTGTAGACACGATATTTTGACCGTTTCACAAAATAATTATGCTTTATTTTAAAATTTATTTTATTTTTATTTTCAAAAAAAAAATAGTGAAAAAAGAAAAGAAAAAATGAAAAAAGAAAAGACAGATAAAAGAAAAAAAGAAAAAAAAAGAAAACTAAAAAAAAAAATAGAAAATAAAAGGTTTCCTTGTCAAAATGGGATTAGGTTTCATTTTCTTTTTTTTTTAGGTTTTGTTTCATTTTCCTCATAAAATTGGGATTAGGGTTTCCTAGGGTTTTTAGGATTTTTACTCCACATTCTTCCTATAAATAAGATTCACCTCTTCATAGTTTAGATACACAAAAATTCAGAGAGAAACCCTTCGGGGACATTCAAAAATTGAGAGAAAAAATCTCTCAGAGAGTGATTCTTATCGTAAACCCTTTTGGGAAGTTGTTTGCGAGAGAGAAAAAGCCTGAGTATCGGGATTTTTGGCCTAGAACAGGTATGTTTTCTTTTTTTAATCATTTTGTTTTTCAATTCATTTTATTCTCTTCGCAATTTAAATTCCTGCAAGCTTCATGTTTTTAATTGTCCAATAACTCAATGAAAAACGTCGGGATGAGGTTCCCCATTCTCAATCTGCACCTTTGAGCGTTTAAATGAGGACACCTGCTATTTTATTTTTTTATTTTTTTTATTTCTGTATTTTTTTGTTTGTTTGTAATTCGTATAAATAAAAAAGTCGTTCGATGATCCGATGAAAATGCCAAGATGGGTTTCTCGCGTTGAGCTTAACCCCGAGCGTTAGGTGAATGATGCTTCATTGTTTATTTTGCTGAATTTTTTCTATATATCTTTATTTTCTGCACTTTTTTTTTTTTTTTTTTTTTTTTTTTTCATTCTTCTTATCAAAACCCTAAAAAATAAAAAAAAAATAATAAAATCTTTTATTTGTAGGAATCAATCCTTACGAACCTTAAGTTGAATCCGATTATTCGATAAATCGTGGGAGAGTTTTCCATAGCCTCGTTTCCATTCCCCGACCCGAGTGAAATTTAGAAACGAATGATTTTAGGAAATCTCTTCTCTTGGTAAATTTTTTCGTGGGATTTCGTTTAAATTTTGGAAAGATTAATTTCAACTAAATTGTTTCTGCGAACCTCCCTCGATTCTTATATCCATAGAATTTGAGAAAATTTCAAATTGAGACTTCTTTAAATTAATTGGACAAACTTAAAATAGACATTTTTGCATCCATCTAGCATATTTACTTCTTGCATTATTTAGACGACATGTTTATCACACTTTTATTACTCACACATTTTTTTTTTATACACATAGTTTTTTTTTAATTTCATAAATCCATCTTACTTTTTCATATATAGTTACGACACGTGCACCACTTACGTTTTTGTTATAATTAAATCATTGTCATATATAATCAGGTTAATTCGCATAGTATTCATATCAGTTTACATTGACATATTTAAATTAAATCCATTAGTTCATTTTTTGTTATTTTGTGCATATAAAATAAATTCATATAATTTTAGTTTTTGCATTCATATTTTCATATTTATTCTCTTATTTGAGTTTGCTCATTTAAACTAAAGAAGTTTTTAGGAACATATATGAATACCCCCGGGGACCATCCTAATAAAATTCTTAATATTCGATAAGGGGTTATACTCGAAGAACATTCCAAAAACTTGTCCTACCTTATTTGTGAAAATACCAAAAAGATTTTATAAGAAGGAAATGATTTAAAAATAAAATAAAACACTCTAACTAAACTAATTGGACTTAATTGGACATAAGGTACCGTTTTCGGACGGGCGTCTTGGAGTGCCAAACACCTTTCCCGAGCTTAACCGACGCCTGTGCCTTTCAATGAATCCTTGGTTTGATTGTGTTTTTTTTTAGTCAAATTTTTAATTAGACCTTTTAAATTGTTTTCTAAAAATTCAGTGACTTAACACACCATTTAAACCCAATGCTAGGTGGCGACTACTTATTTTTAAGACGGCGTAAGTATATTTTTTGAGAAAACCGGCGCTTAAAAAAAAAACCCTTCTCTTTAAGCTAATTTTTTATTATTTAATATTCTTTTCCTTTCAAAAAATATGGGCACGTCACAGGGTGCCACACGTTTACCGTAAATAAGCCCTGAGCACAGACTGGCCTTCACCGTGGATAGAACGGAGGCGAGCCCGAGAGGGGCAACACGTTTCGAGCGCACGAGGGTTTGAGTCGTGTCCTATTCTAAAAGTGCCTGACCATACTATTGGATGCACGGGCTAGCCCTAGGCTAGCATACGCTGGTCCCTTGGGACCAACCTGGCGCTGGCCCCAAGGGCCAATGTTGTACACTAGTCTTGGGGCTAGCACGACACTGGCCCCATTTGGGGCCAACTGGCACCCCATGCACGCCCGATGCGCCTATCAATGTACTCGTCGATTCAGGGTTGATCTTCTTATAAATAGAGAGAAGACCTTATTTAAATGCATTCGAGTTCTTTGAGTGCTTTCTAAGAGGTTCCTCTGCACGATATTCTTATTTTTGAAATGTCTTATCGCATTTCTAGCTCTGAATATTTGTCTTCCTCTAAGAGCAGCTCAAGAAGCAGCTCAGGCTCCAGTACGTTAGAGCGAGCCTCCACTACTGCAAGGGATACCGGATAGTGCACGGATACCCTGAGCTCGCCTTCTTCTTCTCTGGCAGTTCGGACACCATCACCTAGGAGAAACGCCTCCCTAGACAACCTGTTGTCCGTGGTTGGTTACCCTGTCGAGCGCGGAGGAGAAGGCTCCTCGTGAGAGCCCGTTTTTATCACCATTTTGGAGGAGGAGGACCATGTAACAGAGAAGGTATTCCTCTAGGGTGATTCCCCTGGTACCGTGGCCCGTCTGCAATCTAGGACCCGAGATTTTGCATTCTACTATTCCCGTCTAGAATCCCCTGAGGATCTTCAGTAGAACGTAACCAATAAGGACCTAGTAAAAGCTCGTAGCCTATACACCTTCTCGGATTCCGTCGTGACGAGGATGTCTTATGCTGACTAGAGGGCATACCAACGACCCCCAGGCTTCGTTACTGTGTTCTTCCACCAGGTGACTACCGAAATTCACTTTCCCATTCACCCCTGGGTCCGAGCGGTCTTCAAGGAGCTTAGTCTATGTCTGTCACAATTGGCTCCGAGCAGTAAGAAGATAGTGATAGCGACGTACATTATCTTCAAGGCGGAGGAGGTTGAGCTGAGCTTAGACTTTTTCATGCTCTCTTATCTACCAAGTCTCTGTCGTCATGTGCTGGGTTATGCTACGTGTCCTCCAAGTTAGCATTCCTAACTGACACGGAAGCCCACACGCCAAATTGGAAGCCGAGGTACTTTTACCTTGATGGCGACGGCTGAGAGTTTGGCCCTAATGTGGAGGATCATTCAATTTCCATTCAGCGATACTAGGGACAAATTGGTAAGGAAATCTCAGGGGTAGCTGAGATAACTGTACTCCAGGAACTTTGTGTTTACTGGGTTCCTGTCTCGTTTTTACAAAGAATGAGAAATAAGGTAAAACGTTGCACAAGGCACAAGAGTTGTATCCTGAAATCGCTGCGCTGAGAGAGAGGATCCTGAGGACACCCTTTAACTGGGTAAACGAGTTGTTGAGCCCAACTTTATACGATATTCACTTCTATCGAGCTCCGTCTTTGCCCCTATTGAGCTCCCATCGAGGCCTAAGAATAGTAAAACTTTTTCCTTCTCGTTCATTTTTCATGCCTGATGTCCAATATTCTTACCCATGATTTCTTGGCAGGTATGGACAACGTTGTTTTACTAAAGAAAATTGCTGCTAAGAGAAAGACTAGGGACACAAGGAGCCCTACTATTGAGCAGGGACAATCCTCCCAGGGTGGTACTCCACCTTCCAAGCCTCCAACCTACACTAGGGTAAAGACCGGAGAGTTTGGTCCCAGCACCCAAGGGCCAAACACCAGGGTGACTCTGCAAGAGAGGAGCAAGTGCCCTGTTGGAAAGTCGACCAAGCAAGGCGCACAAAAGGGGAAGCACACTTAAAGCCAACACTAACTATTCCTATCCCTCTTGAGGCTCATCCCGATTTCTTTGGAGTCAGGAATACCGAGGTAGTGGTCAAGACTCGCCTTCTGGACAACCCAACACTTGCACCGGGGTTCCTGGGCCGGGTGACCATTCCAGCTGACATGAAAAAGATCGTTAGTACCATCCTTGAGCGGCTTGCCGAAGATGTCTATAGAGACCTGACGAAGGTAAGTACTTTACTCTTCCTCAGTACTTAGATTCTTTGCAAATCATTTTGAGTTTCTCGAACATGTTCTCATCTACCCAACTTACTTTTCTTGGCAGGCTGCCATTTGGTAGCACTGATTGGCAGACCAGATCTTCTCTGAGGGCTGACTTCTTACTGAGGTAGACTCTCAACGTGTGATAGGTGTAAATTATCTATCTATTTCCAAATCAAATTCGTTAATTTTCAAGTACGTTTATAGTTATTTTTATATATTTTAATATGTTTTTATTCTTTTTTGTATTAAAACAGGTACGTGGGGTGAAAAGGTATGAAATCGGAACATAAACGAGCAAATCGTATCGAGAACGGTGGAAAAATGAGCAAGACGACAAGATTCTGCAAACAAGCTCACCGCCGAGCGTCCAGACCACCGCCGTAGCGGTGAAGACGTTGAGAAGATCAATTTGCTGCTGACAGCCCACTGCCTAGGCGGAGAATCCACCGCCTAGGCAGAAATCCAGCAGAAAGTTCTCCCAAGCCACTGTTATCTCCATCACCTCGGAGGAATCTTAACCGACATACTTTACCGCCGCGGTGGTCAGCCTCTGCGCAGTATTAGATATTTATTTAGATATTTTGTCTATTTATATCCCTTTCTTCATTCCTCCTTTGCTGCTCTTCGGCCATTACATCCCTTAAGGCTTAGGTTAGGATATAGAGAGAGTATGGGGAGTGCTTAAACATATTGGAAGGAGAAGATCAACACGCGGAGAAGGAGAATCGTTCGGTGAACGGTTTTAGCCGCTAATCTTCAGATATCGGCTAAGTTCATCCGTTTTTCCTTTTATTTCTTATCTTCTATGTATGTTTGAGCATGTTTAGCCTAGTTTCAATTGTATAAACAACTATGGCCATAGGTTAAACGTGGATTATGTATGGGATTAATATCGTTTATAAAAATGTAGTTTTGGTTTAGTTGCATTTCTTTGATGATTGTTCTTCAATATTTGAGTGTGTTTATCATATTGTTTCTTTATTGTGCTTAGATTTACATATTAAGAATATGGAGTTTGACAAATTCCGAATTTGGAATAGAATAAACAAACGCCACGATCCAATAACCCGATTGGGGTTTGGATTGTGGACAATCTATGATGTTTGGGCAAGACTCACATGACCTAGAGTTGTTAAGATGTTGAGGGAGACTTCTTCATTGATTCGAAGTCATGTATTCTCTTGTCTTACACTCGGGAGAGGTGGCGAGAGAGTTTTAGAACTAAGATTGTCTATAGGGTAAACACAACGCATGGAATCAATGACGTTGGGGCGAGACTCACATGACCTAGAGTCATTAAGACGTTGAGGGGGACTTCTTCGTTGACACAAACTCACGTTATATCCTTCGTCTTATACTCGGGAGAGGTGGCGAAAGAGTTTACGAACTGAGGTTTTGTGTGCAATCAATGAGGTTGGGCCAAGACTCACGCAACCTAGGGTTGTTAAGACATTGAAGGGGACTTATTCTTTGACATGAAGTTGCGTTATATCCTCCATCTTACACTCGGGAGAGGTAGCGGATGAGTTTTAGATACCGAGATTGTCAAATACGTCGAACACCATTATTGTAAACTAAACGAAATCAAACATGTTTAAGTAAATAGAGTTAATCCCTAAATAATCCATCCTATAACTATATCGTATTAGTAATTAGTATATTTAAATTAGTATTTTAGTATTAGTATTAATTATTTAAATTCTTTTTTTGTCGCCTAGATAAAGTCGAGTTATGATAATCGTGGTACTTGATAGTAATCTACACCAATCCCTATGGATACGATACCCGACCAAAAGGTCCATTATATTAAAACTTGATCTGTACGCTTGCGATGAAAGTGGCAGCGCGTAATTAGCAGCCACCAAGTTTTTGGTGCCGTTGCTGGGGATTAGTTGTTGTCAGATTTAGTTTCGGGTAACATCCACCAAGTTTTTGATGTTGTTGTCGGGGATTGTCTTATTGATTGTTTTCGATATTGTGAGTAAATAACTTGATTTTAATCTAGGCATATCTTTTGTATATAATTTTTTTTGTAGTTTTGTTTTCGTTTTCCTACAAGATGCTTGAAGATGTTAGATCGACAGGTACTCTTGTGTTACTTTCATTGCAAAATCTCGTCAGTCTTAAGGGCATGTGTCGGGCCGAGGACATTAAACCAAATGCTTCTTAGGAGGCAACCCAGGGTCACAAACAAGTTAGATACATCTCCGTCGATTTGAGTCGGATGCGAGATCCTCTCGCCTCCCAAGTACGTGTTCTAAATCCCCGTCTTCTATATTATACTATATACTGTCATTGGGATCGCTGACGGCTCGTTTTGGACATCACCTGTGTTGAGTTGGTGATGATGTGTAGTATATTTTAGTATGTGTTTACATTTTTAGTCAAATTTTACTATTTTTATCGTTTGTATGCTTGTTTAGGATTAGATTGTTTCATTTATTTGTTG
Organism: Eucommia ulmoides; assembly: GCA_016647705.1. Lineage (NCBI taxonomy): Eukaryota > Viridiplantae > Streptophyta > Magnoliopsida > Garryales > Eucommiaceae > Eucommia > Eucommia ulmoides. The sequence continues at coordinate 16,621,298 of CM028325.1, forward strand.
TTTTGTGCTGAGTTTTGACGTCATCTGGGCTTTCACCCGATGATAACTCTATCCCCTAGTTGTTTTGAGGTCGAGCGTAATGCTCATTCATGTGTGTTCTGTGTGCTTAACGTATCGTCTTAGTAAAAGTTATAGTGGATCCTAAATGCACGAGCACGTAAACTCAATATAGCACTATTTTATTAATTCGAAACCAATCATCCGTCAATCAATTTTATGACAATAGGGATTCTAGAACTTGATTTGGGGGAAATTCGAGGCGAAATCCTAGGCGAGATTGTTTAGGAGATATGATTTAGGTAGTCATTTTGTCACTTGAGCCTTTTGAAGCCTACCATGTAATATAATTATCCCTCGTTACCCTATCGAAACCTAAAAGCCGTTTCAATTATGAACACTTAACATATACCCTAGCCGATTGATTTTTGTCTAAACCTATATCACCGAATTTAAAGCACAATTTGAGAGAATCAAGTTAGCAGTTGCAAATGCTACTTGAAGTGCGTGGTTGGGTTTAGGGCAAACTTTATATTGGTTTGGTATTCGACTACTCACTTGTCGTTTTTTTTTTTTTTTTTTTTTTCACACACACCTTAAATATTACAAATCAAATGAGTTTGAGGGTGCGTTTTGTAATTGAAAAAAAAAATCGTTTCTTTTTGACATGACAAGTGAGTACAACGTTCTTAAACGTTTGTTGAGGGTCGTTTCTAAATAAACTCTAGGGTTTCGAGTATGAGAGTGCCAAACGATGTGCCTCGGGTAACGTTAAGTTAATGATATTAACCCATTTTCCAATTCCAAAGTACCCTTGGCCATTATTCCAAAACCGATCCAAGCCCTAATAATCTTCATGAACCTTCGAGCCTATTGATAGGTGTGAAAAACCTATCTATTTCTAAATCGGATTTGTTAGTTTTCAAGTGTTTTAGTTATATTTAATTGTGTTTTAGTGTAGAACAGGTGAAAGGACGTCAAAGGGCGAGAAATAAGTGAAAAAGGTGGAGAAACGGTGAAGTAAATGTGAAAAACAGGGTTTTGGTAAATAAAGATCACCGCCTAGGCAGAAGTTCCACTGCCTAGGTGGAAAAGAGACAGAATGCTGGAGTGCTGAAGGGCTGAACCACCGCCTAGGCGAGAAAACCACCGCCTAGGCGAGAAAATGACAGATTGTTATGCCAGAATGCACCGCCTAAGCAGAGAAACCACCGCTTAGGCAAAGTTACCGACAGAACTTAACCGACTTAAAGCCACCGCCTAAGCGGTGAACCACCGCTTAGGCGGTAACACTCTGCACAGAAATATCTATTTTCAGATATTTTGAAGATATTTCCAAACCTTACCTATTTAACCCTTTTCTCCACCAAACCTCAAAAAAGGCTAGAGACGTGAGAAGAGGCTCCGGTTGACATCTTGAGGGCTCTCCTTCCACCTTAGTTAGGTTTAGGTAATTTAGGAAGTAGATTAGATTAGTTTAGGAGGTGTTCTTGGCAAATCCTTGAAGAGCTAGAAGAGGAAGTTCATCAACGGAGAAAAGGAAGTTCGGGAGGATTGTTCTTTTGGCGAAAGTGGATCACTCCACTTTGAGATTTGGATTTTCTTCCCTTGTTTCCATATTTGTATTTAATGTTTATTGTTGATGATGATGATCTCCTCTTGATTAAATGTTGTATTGTCTAAGAACATGTTAGTGTAATTTAGAGATTAGTCAGGGAAAAGTGTAGTTGTGTAAATACTTGTTTGGTTTAATATACGTTTCTTTAACGGTAGTTGCTTTTAAGTCCGATTGTGTTTATTATTTGATGACGATCTTAATATGCTTGTAATGGCATTAAGGTTGGATTTGAGAATCTAGGGTTTGACACTCGGGAGAGGTAACCCTGGATTCGGACTAGGGTAAACACATCGTTACGACCTAACGACCCGGGAGGGCGTTAGTTAGTGTGCAATCGATGACATTGGGTCAAGACTCATGTGGCCTAGAGTCATTAAGACATTGAGGGGGACCTCTTCGTCGACGCAAAGTCGCGTATTTTCCCGTCTTACACTTAGAAGATGTGGCAGAGGAGTTTACGAACCGAGATTGTCGGATACCTAAACTCCGTTATTGTTAACCGAACGAAATCAAACGTGTATTAAGTGAACGAAATCAATTCCTAATTAATCAACCTAGTTAGAATTAACCCACTAATTGTAGTTTAGCTTAGTTTAATTTCAATTCACATCTTCCGTCGTCAGGATAACACGAGACTACGTTAATTGCGGTATTCAATTCAATTATTCACACTTTTCTCTATGGGAACGATATCCGATCTTCAAAGATCCACTATATTAAAACTTTAGACCTCGTATACTTGCGAGCGTAAGTAGGCGTGCACAAAAGCGTCCCTACCAAGTTTTTGGCACCGTTGTCGGGGATTAGAGTGAATTTTATTTGAATATTGTCAAATTCTGTTCCCGTCAACGCCTACCAAGTTTTTGGCTCCGTTGCCGAGGATTAGAGTGAATTTTATTTGAATATTGTCAAATTCTGTTCCCGTCAGCGCCTACCAAGTTTTTGGCGCCATTGCCGGGGATTAGTTTGGATTTTATTTGAATATTGCAAAAGAAATGAGGTATTGGCTCAGAACTTAAGTTTTAAATAGGAAAAGAAAATGTATCGTATCTTCGTTCCATCAACACACCAAGTTTTTGGCGTTGTTGACGTGGGATTAGTGTGAATTCTAAGTTGATATTGCGACTAAGTGGTCGAGTGTTAATCCTGACATTTATTTTTGTTTTGTTTTTAATTTTTGTTTTTGTTTCATTGTGTTAATGAGATCAAGCAGGGCGAGAAAAGATGAAGAAGATCGGAATTCTTAATTCTCAATCCCGAGATTGAGCTTATTGCAAATGATAAGGACTGAGAGGAGAATCCGACTTCAAGCCATGATCTTGATCCGACTAAGCCTTTGAGCCCAAATTCCTTGTCTATGGGGAATTTTGGTGAAAACTACTTAGTGACACGATAGTCCAGCTGAGGATGGTAACTCAAGCGCTACTTTTTTGTTTTTTTGAAATAAAACTTAGGGTATCAAATTACCCGATTTTTGTTACTATTTATTTGATTATTTATTCTTTTTGGAAGCCAGCATGGCTTTGGAACGTGTTCGGAAGTGAATTTAGGAGTATGGAAGTTTGGGGAAGTATTTTAAGTTCAAAAACGTTGAACAAGCAAAGTGAAAACGTACGGGGTGGAGCCGTATTTTGAAAATTTGAGAAAAACATGAAAGTGAGAGTTTCAGGCCCACCGCCCAAGCGGTAAACCACCGTTTAGGCGGTAAAAATACAGAGAAGGTGTTTTTCAGCAAAAAAAGGCCTACCGCCCACCGCCCAAGCGGTGAACCACCGCTTAGGCGGTAAAAATACAGAGAGGGTGAAAACAACCCACCGCCCAAGCGGTTAACCACCGCTTAGGCAGTAAAAATACAGGATGCACCAAATTTTCAAAATACGCTCCACCGCTTAGGCAGAAAAACCACTGCCTAAGCGGAATTTCATCAGTATGTTTGTTTTTAAAGAAAAGAGTTTCACTACTTAAGCGGTGAATCCACCGCCTAAGCGGTGAACCTTCTGCTGTTAAAAACAACCCGTTCGTTCAAAAATAGAAATCGCAAGGTTCCTTCCCCAAATCCACCACCTTCTCTCTAAAACCTCACTCCCAAACTGTTCCAATATTCAAAAATCATCCGTCCATTACCAAAGGTAGTCATTTCCACCGCGATTCAACCTCCAAGAATCGGATCTCCACCCCTATTTCCGAAAATTTAGGGTTTTGCGTGAAAGGTGCGATTTTTTCATTTTCTTTCGATTAGACCATTAATTCTCAACAAGTAAGTTTCTTTTACATTACATTTAGTCTATTTGTTGAAATTATTGGTTGGTTTACATGATTATATCAAAGAAATCATTGGATTTTGAAATTTTGCCCCAAAACACTTAACCCTAGTTTCGCGATTTCGTAGTTCCGTGGGTTTTTGGTTTGATTCTTGATGATACACATGTTTAATTGGATTGGTTGAGTGTATGAACTAATATAGGATGTCACATTTGTGAAATTTGTTTGAAAAATTCAAATGGGTGTTCGTTTTGGGATGTATGTGTTCTTGAAAAAGTGATTAGGGAGGTTTATGTTTTTCAATTGTTCATATATGATAAGGTTGTATTGGGTTTTTGTGATTGTGATGGTAGTAAATGCCGAAAAGAGTAGCAAAGAAGAGGGCCAGAGGACAAGGGTCGAGTTCAAACCCTAGGGTGCCGACCGACGTTGACTACGATACCACCCGTTTTGTGTCAAAACAGGTGGCGAAGCACTTTAAAGAACACAAAAAATATCGTGCCTGCATACGTCAATGGGGTTTCGATCCGATTGAAGATCTCCCAGTGGAATTTCAAAATAAAATTCGAAGCCGCCACTAGGAGCAATTCTGTAAATCACCACCCCTAGGTGAGATTGCTTTGGTCAAAGAGTTTTATGATAATGCTATAGAGGCCATTGACGACCTAGCAAGGGTTTGGAATCAATCTATTATCTTCAGCCCCAACTTTATCAACCATCTCTTTGGACTGTCGGCACCGGAGTCCCTTGAAAGCCAAGACCCTACTTTGCATAGGGTCATCCAAAAGATCATATCTGGTAAAGTAAAGTGGAAACACCAAGGGCCGAACGTCGCTACCTTTTCAGTGAGTTGCCTCAAGCCAGTTTCAAAAATCTGGCACCACTTCATCTGCGGAAGCCTCCTACCGACATCACATCTGTCAGACGTCTCAAAGGATAGGGCCTTTTTGATCTATAAAATTCAGACCGGACAACCAATCAATGTAGGATTTCTGATCTATTCATCGATCATTCATACTACGAAGACGGTAAAGGGTGGGCTCCCGTTTTCGTCACTATTGACCCATATTTTTAGATTAGCTTATGTGACTGTATCTGGGGGAAGCCAGTGTGACCCTATCACTCCATTTACTCTGTCAGCGATAAACCGATTGTGGAAGACTGGGGCGCAAGAGGAACCTGAGCCTGAGCCTGAGGAAGGGGAAGAGCAAGCAGACAAGACGGTTGGACCGTCTAGAGCCCTAGATGAAAACTCCCAAGAGAGGATAAACAACAAGTTTCAGACCGTCCTCCAGAACCAATATGAGATCGCTTCTTCCCTGGACCAATTTTCGAGGCAACAAGATCGAGTCCAACGGAAGATTTGGAAGGGCCTTGGCCTTGAGATGGACGATTACCCTCCGATGCCATCTGTGCCGCCACATCTACTCCAGAGACCACACTCTCCTTCCCAAAGTGATGATGGTAATGATTCGTCTTCAGGTGAACAGTAGGGAATAAGTCTTATTCTCTAGGTATGTGTTTAACCCATTTTGTGTGCAAGCATACTATATGTTTATTGGGTTCACTGATGTTAGAACACTGTCACGTTCAGACCTGGATGGTATGGATTGGATGATAGTTTAGTGGATGTTCATCCATTTTGACTTTTTGTAGAAAATGATGAACAATTATTATTTTTTGAACAAAATGGAAAAAAATTTGATGTACAAATTTAAGTTTATGTATGTATTTTATTATGAATGTTTTAATTTTAAATTTTTAGTTTATTTAGTTTAATTTTTGTTTTTGCATGTTAGATTAATTTAAGTATGTTAGTTTTAGAATTAGTTTAGTATTGTGTATGTATAAAGTTGTGTTTACATGCTTAGATGTGAGTTCATTTGGGCCAAGACCCAATGATGAGAATTATCCCCAAATTGCATATTGAGGTCGGAGGTAATACCTTCCTTGTGTGTTTTGTGTGCTTAACAAGTCGATTGGGTAAAAATTATCTCGATCTGAAAAATGCACGACATTTGAACTCAATATATAATTATATGAACGATTAGACATTGATTATTCGATATTAAGCTCATGATAGAAAATGAGGAAACTAGAACTTGATTTGGGAAAAACTTGAGGCGGAATCCTAGGTAAGGTAATTCTGGAGACGTGATTTAGGCCGTCAATTTTTCGCTTGAACCGTTGTAGCTAACCTGAAAATGTTAATTCCTTATTTCCCCTATCGAAGACGATAACGTAATCAAATTCTGAAAACGTTCAAATACTCCTTTCAATTAAATTTTTCCTAACCCATGTCGCTAAGCCTAATTTTAAAAATTGAGTGAAATCAAGTAAGCGGTCGAATTTTTGATAAATTTTTATTGATTCGGTATTAGTGTATTCACTTGTCACTTTAGTATTTCTTTTTGCACGCTCCTAAATAAGGTTGGGGATGTGTTTCTATCATTTCTTTTTATATATTCCTAAAATTTTATAAATTCGAATAAGTTTGGGGATGTGTTTCTCTAATTTCTTTTTGTACTCTCCTAAAATTGTAATAATTCGAGTTAATTTAGGAATATTTAAAAAAAAAAAAAAGAATAAATATAGTTTTAATTTTCTTCTCTTTCGACAAGTGAATACCAGGATTTTCATTTCTTATTATAGTTGTACTTTAAATGTGGGGTTATGAAAGAGGATAGCGACAAGCAATTTTACCTCGGGTATCAAACGACTAAACCAAATTGCTATTTTTATTCCAATGATACCCGTGGTTGTTCTCCAAAGCCAAACCAAGCCCTATTGATCTCTGTGAATATCCGAGCCTACATAGTGGATAGTAGACTCCAATCAAGCGTATGGTTTTCCTGAATCCTTAAACGGTTTAAATTATAAGCTGAACAATTGAATAATCGAATCCGGTATTTGACTAGTTATACATTTGAGTTCTCACACACACACTTCAAATGGATCTAGAATGGTTTTTATTGATATTGATCGTTGAAATTCTAGAACACCACTTGGTGTAGGTTACTTCCCGAACTTGATCCGATTTAGGGATGTTGAGGGAGGAACAAATTGGTCATTTTGATTGAACTTTATATTTACATGCATATACTTCTTTCGTGTTAGTTTAATTTTTTCATTTTTAGTTGGTTAGTTGGTTGGTTAGTTTAGTTTAGTGTTAGTGTTTTGCTCGAGGACTAGCAAAATTCTAAGTTTGGGGGTATTGATAGGTGTGAAAAACCTATCTATTCCTAAATTAGATTTGTTAGTTTTCAAGTGTTTTAGTTATATTTAATTGTGTTTTAGTGTAGAATAGGTGAAAGGACATCAAAGGGCGAGAAACAAGTGAAAAAGGTGGAGAAACGGTGAAGTAAATGTGCAAAACAGGGTTTCGGTGAATGAAGATCACCGCTTAGGCAGAAGTTCCATTGCCTAGGTGGAAAAGAGGCAGAATGATGGAGTGTTGAAGGGCTGAACTACCGCCTAGGTGAGAAACCGACAGATTGTTATGCCAGCATGCATCACCTAAGCGGAGAAACCACCGCTTAGGCGAAGTTACCGACAGAACTTAATCGACTTAAAGCCACCGCCTAAGCGGTGAACCACCGCTTAGGCGGTGACACTCTGCACAGAAATATCTATTTTCAGATATTTTGAAGATATTTCCAAACCTTACCTATTTAACCCTTTTCTCCACCAAACCTCAAAAAAGGCTAGAGACGTGAGAGGAGGCTCCGGTTGACATCTTGAGGGCTCTCCTTCCATCTTAGTTAGGTTTAGGTAATTTAGGAAGTAGATTAAATTAGTTTAGGAGGTGTTCTTGGAAAATCCTTGAAGAGCTAGAAGATGAAGTTCATCAACGGAGAAGAGGAAGCTCGGGATGATTGTTCTTTTGGTGAAAGTGGATCACTTCACTTTGAGATTTGGCTTTTCTTCCCTTATTTCCATATTTGTATTTAATGTTTATTGTTGATGATGATGATCTCCTTTTGATTAAATGTTTTATTGGCTAAGAACATGTTAGTGTAATTTAGAGATTAGTTAGGGAAAGGTGTAGTTGTGTAAATACTCGTTTGGTTTAATATACGTTTCTTTAACGGTTGTTGCTTTTAAGTCTGATTGTGTTTATCATTTGACGACGATCTTAATATGCTTGTAATGGTATTAGAGTTGGATTTGAGAATCTAGGGTTTGACACTCGGGATAGGTAACCCTGAATTCGGACTAGGGTATATACATCGTTATGACCTAACGACCCGGGAGGGTGTTAGTTAGTGTGCAATCGATGATGTTGTGTCAAGAGTCACACGGACTAAAGTCGTTAAGATTTTGAGGGGGACCTCTTCATTGACGCGAAGTCGCGTATTCCCCCGTCTTACACTCGAAAGATGTGGCGGAGGAGTTTACGAACCGAGATTGTCGGATACCTAAACTCCGTTATTGTTAACCGAACGAAATCAAACGTGTATTAAGTGAACGAAATCAATCCCTAATTAATCAACCTAGTTAGAATTAACCCACTAATTGTAGTTTAGCTTAGTTTAGTTTCAATTCACGTCTTCCGTCGTCAGGATAACATGAGACTATGTCAATTGCGGTATTCAATTCAATTATTCACACTTTTCTTTGTGGAAACGATATCCGATCTTCAAAGATCCACTATATTAAAACTTTAAACCTCGTATACTTGCAAGCGTAAGTAGACGTGCATCTACATTAGTGGAGAATAGATCTCGGGTCAGGCATATGGATTTCCTATACCTAAAAGATTTTAGTCATGATCTATATTTAGGGATAATCTCATCTAATCAATGGATAGTTATATATTTGAGTTTAATCACACACACTCAAACAGGATCTAGAATGGCGCTTACTATTTTTGAACGTTGAAATTTTAGAACATCACATGGTGTGATTTATGCTTGAACTTGATAGCATTGGGGGCCAATGAGGGATAGTTCTTTCGCCCGGTAGATGATAATCAAAAGTTACACATTTTTGTTTTTAGTATTTTCCGTTTTTAGCTTTCAATTTCGTAATTAGTTTTTATATTTTCTTGTATTGTGTGGGTGTTTTGCTCGAGGACTAGCAAAATTCTGAGTTTGAGGGTATTTGACAACAACCAACCCCCGGCAACGACGCCAAAAACTTGGTGGCCACTAATTAAGCGCTGCCACTTTCACTGCAAGTGTACAGATCAAGTTTTAGTATAATGGACCTTTCAGTTGGGTATCGTATCCACAGGGATTAGTGTAGATTACTATCGAGTACCGCGATTGTCATAACTCGAATTTATCTAGGCGACAAAAAGGGAATTTAAATAATTAATACTAATACTAAAATACTAATTTAACTATACTAATTACTAATACGAGATCATTATGGGATGGATTATTTAGGGATTAACTCTATTTACTTAAACGCATTTGATTTCGTTTAGTTTACAATAATGGTGTTCGACATATTTGACAATATCGATATCTAAAACTCCTCCGCCACTTCTCCCGAGTGTAAGACGGGAGATATAATGCAACTTCATGTCAACGAAAAAGTCCCCCTCAACGTCTTAACGACCCTAGGTTGCGTGAATCTTGCCCCAACCTCATTTGCACACAAAATCTCAGTTCGTAAACTCTTTTGCTACCTCTCTCGAGTGTAAGACGAGGGATATAACGTGACTTCATATCAAAGAAGAAGTCCCCCTCAATGTCTTAACGACTCTAGGTCATGTGAGTATCGCCCCAACGTTATTGATTTCATGCATTGTGTTTATCCTATCGACAATCTTAGTTCTAAAACTCTCTCGCCACCTCTCCCAAGTGTAAGATGAGGGAATACACGACTTCAAATCAATGAAGAAGTCCTCCTCAATGTCTTAACGACTCTAGGTCGTGTGAGTCTTGCCCCAACGTCATAGATTCTCCACAATCCTAACCCCGACCGGGTTATTGGATCGTGGCATTTATTTATTTTAATCCGAATCCGGGATTTGTCAAACCCCGTATTCTTGATATGTAAATATAAGCACAATAAACACACTCAAACATTGAAGAACAATCATCAAAGTAACGCAACTAAACCAAAACTAAGTTTTTATAAACGATATTAATCCCATACATAATCCACGTTTGATCTATGGCCATAGCCATTTATACAATTGAAACTAGGCTAAAACCGTCCACAGAATGATTCTTCTTCTCCGCGTGTTGATCTTCTGCTTTCGATATGTTTGGGCACTCCCTATACTCTCTCTATATCCTAACCTAAGCCTTAAGGGTTGTAATGGCTGAAAAGAAGCAAAGGAGGAAGGAGGAAAGATGTATAAATAGACAAATAAATAAATATCTAACGTTACGCAAAGGCTGACTGCCGTGGCGGTGAAGTATGTTGGTTAAGGTTTTGCCGAGGCGATGGAGATAGCGGTGGCTTAGGAGAACTTTATGTTGGATTTTCGGCTAGGCGGTGGATTCTCTGCCTAGACGGTGGGCAGTCAGCAGTGAATTGATTTCTCAGCATCTTCACCGTCGCGGCGGTGGTCTGGACACCGCGACGGTGAGGTTGTTTGCAAAATCTTGTCGTCTTGCTCATTTTTCCATCGTTCTCCAACCATTCTCAATACGATTCGCTCGTTTATGCTCTGATTTCATACGTTTTCACCCTACGCACCTGTTTTAATACAAAAAGAATAAAAATATATAAAATAACTAGAAACGTACTAAAAAACTAACAAATTCGGTTTGAAAATAGATAGGTAATTTGCACCTATCAACGAGCCTCTCTAAAAAAGAGTGATGAGGTAGAGGTCAAACTCCGAGTTGATCTGTCCGCTCTTCGAAAAGAGAATCTTAGACTCCGGACGGATCGGTAGAATCTCAATTCTTGGATTGATAAACTTAAGACCAAGTTAGCCTCATACAAGCGGCGCACCAAAGACTAAGAGCAGAAGTCTCAAGCCATCACTACCCAGGCCAGGGAGAAGGGTAGATAAGAGGTAGTAGAACAATGGAAGGAAGGCCTCGGGTATGAAAAACTTCGGGAGAAGATAACTAACAACTTCTTGGAGGTTGGGAACAAGGCCACAATGAAAGCCATCCACCTCTTGCACCTTGACTTCTCCTGTCCATGTGGAGATGGAGTTCTCTAAGCCGGATGCCGATGCCAAGCACGAAGGCACCGGGTAGGAAGATGTTGAGGGGGCGCCTGAAGAGGGTAAGCTCGATGTTTCTTTTCCCCTCCTAGACACTTCTCATTTTGAGGGCGTGAAGGACTGATCTTTGGGCCGTTGCTTTCCCCGCACTTGAGTTTTTGTAGGCTTTTCACTTATTCTTTTTGTTGACTTGAATTGGGTGGACGACAACCTCTTTTTATAATGGGCTGATGACCCCTTCTTGTACATCTTTTGAACATATGAATGTAAATTATTTTTTGTATACTTCTGCAAATTTTTTCTTCTTCCCAACGTTTTTGCCATGTCATTTTCTGCCCGACATGGTTTTTAGAGTTGTGAAATTTTGCAAAGTTTACAAAAATTTCTCTTAACAAAAACTTCCAAAACTTTTCGTTTCTGTCCGAGGCCATGGACCACTATCCCTCCCAGTTTAGGACACGAGTTGATTGTAAGGAAATCGTGTCGTGAACTCAGGAGGGAGGGTTTTCCAAGGTGCCTGGTCCTCTCGATCCACAGATATTCAACACGATGGTTGGTTCCCCGTGGCCGATCATTGGTGAGTTCTCCTTAGTCGAGTTCATTCTTGAACCTTTTTAGGTTATCTCGATTTTAGCTCATGCAGGAGCACCTTCCCTTTTAGAACGTTGGACTTATTGTCAACTAGTGGGGAGAGGTACTTAGCTGTAGGTTCTCGAACTCGATCAATGCCCCGCCCTTGGTGGATGACCTTGGTCTTTCCCTAGGTACAAACTATTGATCTTCGGAAAGGGTCTGGTTGTTATCCTCGATGCTTAGCATCGGGATGAGGCTTGCAGAAAGTCGTCCACGATGTTGGGTGTCTGGAGGCCGTTATAGAGAATCACCCACGACCCTGTGGGTCGGGATGCCATTTACTTGGAGGAGTACAAGGCACATTGCACAGAATAATTTCTTTATTTTGATAAACAAAAACTATTACACTATACAAACCAGAAGTAATTTACAAAGGTGGATCTTCCCTACAGAAGTAGCGTTTCAGATGGTCAGCGTTCCGCGGGTGCCAGAACGATACAACTTCTTCTATTTTAAGATCATAGGTGCCTGGACGCTTGATTTCGATGACTCTATACAACCATTCCTAGGAAAGGGCTAACTTTCTGATGCCTTGTTCTTTGGTCTCTAGAGTGACCTTTTTGAGAATAAGGTCATCGATGTTGAAAGAGTGAGGGCGGACTCGTCGGTCATAGTATCTCGCCACCCTCTCATGGTAGGCAGCTTGCTGAACCTGAGTTTGTTCCACTTGTTCTTCGATGAGGTTAAGGTTCAACGATAACGCCGTATTATTCTTGACTTGATCAAAGGCCTCAGTAGTTTTGAGAGTCTGCACACTTATTTCTGTAGAGATGACGGCTTCGGAGCCGAAGGCCATTACAAATGGTGTTTCTCTAGTAGAAGTTCTTGGAGTAGTGTAATACGCCCAAAAAGATAGGGTAGACATTTTCCACTCACCATCTTTTCGATTTGTCAAGTCTTGTCTTTAACCTATGCAAGATGGTCCTATTTGTGGCCTCTACTTGGCCATTTGATTGAGGGTGGCCGGGGAATGCAAAGTTCGTCCTGATCCCTTGTTCTACATAGAAAGAGATGAAGAAGGATTTATCGAACTAGGTGCCAATGTCGGATACAATTGCTCTTGGGACCCCCAAAACGGCACATAATATTCTTTCACGCAAAGTCACAAATTTTTTCCTTGGTGATTCGGTCTAGGGGCTCAGCCTCTACCCACTTTATAAAATAGTCAATGGCGACGACCAAGAATTTTCTCTGCCAAGTCCCCGGGGAGAAGGGTCCGAACAGGTTAATACCCTATAGGGCAAAGGGCTACGGACTAGTCATTAGAACCATCACGAGTAAAGGAGTGTGAGGATACAGGGCAAATCTCTGACACTTGTCACATTTTTTTATGAATTCCAAGGCATCCTCATGCAGGTTGGGCTAGAAATATCCTTGCTAGAGTAGTTTGTTGGCGAGGGACCTGCCCCCCCAAGTAGTTGCCGTACAATCTTTCGTGAGTCTCACTCAGGACATATTTGATTTCTTATGGACAGAGACACCTAGAATAGGGGTCTAAGAATGACCTCCAATATAGAACTTCATCAATGAGAGTATACCTTGCTGCCTAGTAACGTATCCTTCTGGCCTCTGTACGGTCCCCTAGGACGGCACCCTACTCTAGGTACTGTTTGATTGGGTCTATCCAAGTTGGCTAATCGGTGAGTTCACAGATGGTAGCCACTGGATTCGAGGCTGTAATGCTCTAAGTGTCAAGGTACTCCACAAGGATGCTTTTCTTCAGAGTCTACTCCACCGCTGATGCGAGATTTATTAAGGCGTCAGCGCATCTATTCTCTTCCCGTGGGATTTAGGACACTTGAAATTTTTTAAAATTTGTCATCAGCGCTTTGACCCTTTCAAAGTATGCTGACATACTCAGATCCTTTTCCATGTAGTCACCATTTACTTGGTTGACCACAAGTTCCAAGTCACAGAAGACCAAGAGAGCTTGCACATTGAATTCCCTTACCAGACGAAGACCAGAGAGCAAGGCTTCGTACTCGGCTTCATTGTTCATAGCCCTGAACCCAAGTTAGAGAGCGTATTCCATATTTTCTTTATCAGGGCCTACTAGAATCATACCCGCTTCACAGTCGCTTACATTGGATGATACATCTGTGTAGAATTGCCACACTGTCTGGTCGAAGTCGCATGGGTTGAAGGAGGTCCCTGGGTCTCCCAGATATGGAAGTCTATGATGATTTACTTCTGGATCATGATTTTTTGGAAAGGTGAGCTCTACGATGAAATAAGTGAGGACTTGGCCTTTGATGAACGTTTTCGGCTGATATTCAATATGGGACTGTCCTAATTCAAAGTTGTACTTCATCAACCTTCCCAAGACATTGGGAGAATGAAATATCTGCTTCAGAGGTTGCTCAGTTAGAACCACAATAGTGTGTGCGAGGAAATATTGTCGAAGTTTTCTAGAGGTGGTGAGCAGGGCATAAGCCAACTTTTTGAATTTTGAGTATCTAGACTTAACATCCAGGAGCACCTTATTGGAGTAATATACCAGGTTTTGAACACCATTTTTCTCAACAGGGTTGCGCTCACTGTAGCTGAGGAAGTAGAAATGTATAAAAACAACTCATCTCTCACCTTGGGAGCGCTGAGTAGTGGAGCTGAGGAGAGGTAACGTTTTAGATCACAAAATGCAGCTTCACACTCGCCTATCCAGGTTTAGTCTTTATTACCATGAAACACTTTGAAAAGGGAAAACACCGCTCTAAAGACTTAGAGATGAACTGGTTCAGGGCTGCAAGCCTGCTGGTAGCTCGTAAATATGTCGCTACTTTCACTGCAAATGTACGGGTCAAGTTTTAATATAATGGGAGGAGTAAGGGTTGTCGTATCTATAGAGATTGGTTGAGATTATCGTTGAGTATCGTAATTGTCATAACCTAACTTTATTTAGGTGATAAAAATATGTTTTATTTATAAATATAAATATTAAACTAAAATACTAATTAATCTAATTAAACTAATTAATACTACATTGAGACGTTTAGGGAAATGGATTATCTAGGGATTAACTTCATTAACTTTATTTACTTAGACGTGTTTAGTTTCATTTAGTTAACAATAATGGTATTCGACCTATCTAACAATCTCAGTATTGTAAACTCATTCACTCCTTATCCTGAGTGTAAAGTGAATGAATATGTGACTTCGGGTTAACACCAAAGTCCCCCTCTAGGGTTTTTACCAAAGTCCCTCTCTAGGGTTTTTTAGAACACATAGTCACATGAGTCTTGCCCCAACATCATGGATTGCACACTTTCTAACTCTCTCTCGGGTTATTAGATCATCACGTTGTGTTTAAACCCTAGTTCAAATTTGGGGTTACCTCTCTCGAGTGTCAAACCCCGATTTCTCAATACATCTAAACAAACGTATAATGGAAATACAAGAACGGTAAACACAATCGAATAACAAAGAACAACCGTTAAAGAAACACAATTCAAACAAACAATATTTTCATAAACTATATTAATCCCATAGATAATCCAAGTTTAGCTCATGACCATAACCGTTTATACAATAAGAAATGAGCTAAACATGCTCAAACAATAAACCAAAGTTAAGAAATGAAGAGAGAAACGAAAGAAACTAGCCATTGTCCAAAGATTTGATGCTAAAACCGCTTCGAGATCTCTTCTCCTCCTTCGCTTTGTGTTCTTCTCCTTCGGGTTCGGATGAGCTCTCCCCAAAAACACTTTCTAATCTATCTAATCCTCTAAGGAGCTCTAATGATCCGAAAATGAGAGGAGGCAAGATATGGGCACCAAAATATAAAAAAAATATCTAAAAAACTACTTTACAAGTGTAGGGGTCACCGCTGCAATGGTGGGTATGTCGACAGTGGTCACCGCTACAGCGGTGGATTGATCATTGCAGTGGTGGTTCATTAGTGACCATCCGGTTGTTTCACCGCTGCAATGGTGGCCTGACCGCTGCGGTGAACTTTCTGCATTCCTAGTAGTTTCACTGCTGGAGCGATGGCCTGCAGTTGCATGATTTGCTCATTTTACTCGTTCTTCCACTGTCGTTTCACCGATTTGATCATTTATGAACCGTTTTCATCCCTTTTTACCCCCAAACACTTGATTTATACAAAAACACATAGAAACGTATTAAAACATATTAAAACGCTATAAAAAAATACTCGAAAACTACAAAAACTGGTTTGAGAATAAATAGAAAATTACACCTATCACCTGCTGGTCAATATTTGGATCTCATTTTTTGAGAAGGGCGAGGACATGCCAAGTATAGCTGTGATATGATCAGGGTTGGCATCAATCCCGCGCTGTGAGACCATTTAATTAAGGAACTTCCCGGCAAAGACGCCAAAGATGTACTTGGTGGGGTTGAGCTTCATCTAATGGGTTCTTGGCATGATAAAATATTTCTCAAGGTGTGCTAGATGATCAGGGGCTCGCGATCTTTTCACAAGTATGTTATCAATGTAAACTTCCATGGTCTTGCAATCTCCTCCTTAAACATTTTATTAACCAACCTCCGGTAGGTTGCTCCAGCGTTGTGTAGCCCAAAGGGCATCACCTTGTAGCAATATTTTACCCGATCTATGATGAAGGACGTCTTGCTCTTATCAAGGGAGAATAAGGGGATTTGATTGTAGCCGACATAAGCATCTAGAAAGCTAAAGAGCTCGTGACCCGCTGTGGCATCAATAATTAAATCAATCCTGATAGAGAAAATAAGTCTTTGGGGTAGGCCTTGTTGAGGTCCTTAAAGTTAACACAGAGTCTCCACATGCCCCCAGCTTTAGGGGTGAGCACGACATTGGACAACCAGTCTAGAAATATTGCCTCTTCCACAATACCAAACTTGACCAATTTCTGTATTTTTTCCTCGATGCTTTTCTGGCATTTAGGGTAGTATGGATCTGTGTGGAGCCTATACATGGTTACTTTTGGATCAATTCTGAGGAGCTCATCATGGAACCAGGAGAACACATCGACGTTCTTTCGTAGTAGCATTGTGAGCTCAACCCGTTGTTCTGGGGTGAGCCTGGCTCCTATTTTGACAGTTTTTTCTTCAAGATTTGGGTTAATCAAAATTTCAACCAAATCTTTATGTGGGCGGGGGCCTGGCTTTTCATCCCTACGATCATTAATCAGGCCATGAGCTCAGGATTTGTTAGCTCAGACCCTTAGGGCCCAGGCCCCGCCAATGTTTGCTACTTCTTTTATTCTAGTACCCTCTGGGCACAAGCGCGTGACACCTCTTGGTCACCCCTGATCTCTCTGATCCTCTGACTGGTAGAGAATTTCATGACTTGATGGTACAGAGAGCAAACGGCCTTGAATGCCAAGACGGTCGGTCACCCTATGATAGCATTATAGGGTGACAGTCTGTCCACAATAAAGAACTTTGTCCATACTATCGCAGACCTTGTGCTTGTCCCAACCATGACAGGCAAAGAAACCCATCCGAGGGAGTTGACCACCTCTCTCCCCCCCCCCCAAAAAAAAAAAACCAATTAGGGGGGACTTAGTGCGCTGCAGAGTGTTAGCCTCTATCCTCAGTTTGTCGAAGGCCCATTTAAAGATGATGTCAGTTGAACTCTCTCCGTCGACTAGGACGCGCCTCATCTTGAAATGATTGACCAGGGTAGTGATGACTAGGGCGTCATCATGGGGAATATGTACTCCTCAAAGATCAGCCTCGCTAAATGAGATAACATTGTATGAGGTTGCATCAACTGTGCTTACTTCATATATATCCTCGTTCACTTTTCGTTTGGCCCTCCGCTCATGCCTCTATCTAGAAGATGATGTTTCACTCCAGAGTCGAGTCCACCGTGGATGACATTGATCTCTCCGTCTACGCATTGTTGATTTCCCCAGTACCTGCCTTCCAGGACTGTGGCGAGGGCGGTTCCCCCATCGTCTCTGGGCCTAAGGCTCTACCGGCAATTCTTCCTTGACGGGACGCTCCTGATTCTCTCTCCGGATGTAATTTTCTAGATATCCTCTTCGGGTGAGAGCTTCAATTTCTTGCCTGAGTTGGAAGTAATCTTTAGTGGAGTTTCCTCGGTCCCGGTAGAACACACAATATTTTGTCATTGCCCTTCCGGCCGACTTGCCTCTCAAGGGTGGCGGAAGAGGAAAGAAGTCTTGCCCTGAAGTCTTCGCGAAGATGGTGGCCACCGAAGCTATGAGTGGGTTAAACCCTTGCTGGTGGCGTCCCAGGAGAGGAAGTAGTCTCATCTCCTTGGGCTTGGGCCCTAATCTCCCTTTTGCCTGCAATCTTCTTGAGCCTTGCGTTTGATTTGAACCTCTATTCTTTAGTTCTCTTGGCTTATTTACTCATTCCTTCTCTCTCCTGGTTGCAGCATAGAGGTCTGCACGATGGAACCTAGCCCCACGGTCTAGAGCTTAATCAAGAGTGGGAGTAGCGTTAGAGTGGAGGTCATAGGACAATCTCTTATGCTGGAGCCCGTCGACAAAGGAATTCAGTGCTACACCCTAAGGGAGGTCGTCACATGCATTTGCTTCTCGGTTGAAGCGCTTAACATAGTCTCCCAAAGATTTAGAAGGCCGCTGCCGAAGTGTGAGGATATCAGCCATAGTCTTCGACCTTCACTAGGAGCTACTGAAACGAGCCAGGAACAACTGCTCAAGCTCCCTGAAGGTAGAGATGGGTGCTGGCCTTAGACCCTGGAACTAGGACCTCGCTACACCTTTGAAAGTGATAGGAAAGGCTCTGCACCGCAAAGCTATAAAGGCCACTTGCATGTCCATAAGAGATTGAACATGGACAGGTGGTCAACGGAATCTGAAGCCCCATCATACGAATTCATCAAAGGGTGAGTGAAGAACCGTGGTGCTACTTCCTCCAGAATTTTCTTCACAAATAGGGGCCTCACCTCTATGGAAATACCTGGTCCTAATCGACTTCTTGGTACCTCTTGGAAATGGGCTTCCATATCAGCCAGGCAGCGCTCCACAACCCCTCTACTTTGGGCTCTCCCTACACACGACTTCCCGCAACTCGGGTCGTAGTGTGATGGAAAGGAGGTCAGTAGGAACCAACTTCTCGTTAATGCCGACCTCTATGATTGGACCTGGCTGGAAGATGAAAATATTGACCATCAGGGGACATTGACAGTTCTCTTGGCACAAATTCGTGCGGCGGAGGAGGTGGAGAACATTGCAGTCTTGAGGTGGCTCCTCGGGTGCCACGGTCTGGAGAGCTGGTCCCTCCAAAGTAGGTGGCAGCGATAAGCGCACGAGGAAGAGTAGAACACACGACTTGAACTCGCCCATTTTTCTTTTAAGAAGATCAACTCGGGATGACTCCACGGCCCCCAAAGTCCATCCCGCAGCCCCAGGTGGCAGAGTTGACGGTACTGCCTGGTCTCAGAGGGGGTAGTTGTCTTTGTTAGTGGGAACTAAAAGGTATGTCCTTGGAGTTCTCGACATATCTTCTCTTTCTTCTATTCCGGGTCTGTCTGTCTAACCAGACCTTATAATCATCCAGGCTCAGCTGAATAGAGAGCAGTAATCAGGGGAAGGCTTTTTGCACAGTTCCCATAAATGGCGCCAAACTGTTGATGCATAAAACTGATACACACCTCGAGTATGGTCCAGTTAAATGACAGGTGGGTCTTCTTGCTGAGGTAGAGCCGTCAGTTGAAATTTATTCACGTAAGCTGTGTTGGGTCCTAGGAGGACTGACTTGCTATGTCCAAATTCCTGTTCTTCAGGGGGTGTACCTGTATAAGGCTCAGACCAAGATTTGTTCTGGTGAAGCCCTTCCAGCATGGTAATGAGTGTTCAGAGAAAAAAGGTACAGTAATGCAAGAAGTAAACAAATGAACTCACGTGTAATATAAAGCATACCTCGGTCTTGCATAGCCCCCGATATATATAGGAGTTGGAGATGATTAGTCAGGCCTAAATACGGTTAATTAATCGAAACTCTGTGTTTAGCCGATAATCCAGGGCGTTTAGGAGATAACCGTTGTGCTTGGTCTTTTGGGTCCATTTGGCCAAGCCCATGAGCCTTTTTCCAGGTCTGTGATGATAAGCTGGTGGAGGAGAGTGGAGATCCATAGAGTTATGGTGAAGAAACAGGCTAGAATGAAAAGTCGATCGAGGTGAATAATTGAGTTCCTGAAATTGATTGTCCGGGATACGACGCAGAGCTTAGAGCGGCACGTCCCTATGGGGCTCCTCGCTCTTCCTTGAGTGCAAATGAGATTCCAGGGAGGAGCCATGGTCGGCGTATGCTCCAACGTGACATTGTGGATTTTAGAATGCGTCCCTATCACTACGAGAACGAACACGTGGTTGGGTCCCAAGTGTTGACTCAAATGTGCAAAAAAATACACTCATCAGTTACTATTTTTTCTTCTTAATTTTTTTTCGCTTAAACGTATGATGACAAAATATCTTTTTTAATTAGTTTTTAAATTCAGTTATAATTTTTTCTTCTTAATTATCTTCTTTTTTTTTTGTTTAAACTTAGGATGGAAAAACATTCAGTTATAATAATTTAATAATACAATGGAATGTTTGCACATTTTTCAATCTAATTCTTTTATATTAAGTTTATATTCTTAAAATATTTACCAATCAATAAACATATTGCGCTATGAACCTATTTAAAAATAAAAAATAAAAAAAATTGATCATATTATTGAAAATTTGATTTTTATTTTAAAAATATAAAATATTCAATTGAAAATGTAAAAATTATTAAAGTAGTTTAAAAACGCGGACAAGAACCACGTAAAATATTAAAAGTAGAGTACAATAGAGTTTAGAGTTAAAATTTAGATTTAACTAGTTTTAACCCGCATTATATGCGAGTTTATAAAAAGAATTATTATTTATTTCTTATTTAAATATTACACTTATCGTATAATTGATCTTGTACTGTTATATTTAACATAGTTTATAAAAGTGTAACATAATAAATTTTAACACTGAGAAATAAAATAGAGTTGTAACCTATAAACTATTTATGCCAATTTTCAAAACTATTACTATTCACCACTTATATTTATTTTTGTAAAAAAGTGTAATAATAAGTAAATAAGTTCCTAGAGCGGTTTACAAATTTTTAAATTTTTTTTTTCAAACAATAGTTTTAAAATAATCTAATAGGTTATTTTTATATTGTTTAATGATCTATATTATTTGGTTACAAATGTTAAATAAAGTACATAAAATTGAATAAATTTATATGTAATTAATAGATGGAGGGAAAGAATTTTATTAAATGATTGGAGATAGAGAATGAGATGAAGAGATATAGTTACATATAGTTATAATGAAAACAATCGATAAATTTGAAAAATATTTTCGACACTTATTTTCTTTGATGTTAAATATAAAATTATTTATTTTTTCCTTTACTATTAAAAAATTAATTAAAACTATCAAATAAAAATCTTGCTCTTATAACCCTCTGGAAATCGTGGTCAAGTTTGATTTTTGTTAAAAAAAAATTGTTTATGTAATACATTTTCAGTTCCAATTTATTTCATTACTTTTGGAATCAAATGATAAATATTATATTTTTTTCAATATTTAAAGTGTACTTGGTTCATAATTTTTGAATTTTAAAACTATTTTGATAATTAAGTAATGTTGATTTGTATAATACATTTTCATTTCTATTTTTTTACTAATTTTGGGATCAAATGATATTTTTTACAGTTTTTAAGTATTTAAAGAGTATTTGCTGATGAATTTTTGAAATTTAAAATTATTCTAAGAATTAAATATTTTTTATTTATGAAATTTAGTTATCGTTTATTTATACACTATTTAATTTAATTATATATTTTTTTAATTATTCGGTTGAAGTTTTTGTATAAGATTTTATTTAGTAATAATTTCACTCAGATTAAAAAACAGTGAGTTTGTAGATTTTGGGCATTATTACCATTTATATATATACTATTTCATTTAGTTATATTTTTTTAATTGTTTGGTGAAGTATTTATATAAGATTTTATTTGATTTTAGTTTCACTCAGTTTAGAAAATAATGGGTTTGTAGATTTTCTAGTTTTTATTTTTAAATATTATTATTTTTTGTCATTTTAAAGCTCGATTTGTATATGAAATTGGTGGAATAAAAAAAATTATTTTTTAATTATTTCTATCAACACTTATATGAGAATTAAAGAATACAAAAATTAGAAATACTATTTTTTAAAATAAAAAATCTATGAAGTGAGTCATTATAATTTTTTATTATTTATTGTAAAATATTATATTTTATTTAAATGGAAAAATCTCACTATTTTAAATATAAAAAAAAAATTCATTAAACTCACTACGATTGTAATAAATAACAATTAAATTTATTAAAATCACCATATTAATGATAAATAATATATAAAATTCATTTAAATAAAATAAAATATTAAAAAAAATAGAAATTAAGAAGAATAAAAAAGAAATTGGTTGCATAAAAAAAAAATTCTAATTACTTCTATCAACACTTATATGATAAAAAAACGAATATAAAACTTAAAATAATATATATTTTTTTAAAATAAAAATTCTTATAAGTGAGTTGTTATAGTTTTTTGTTATTTATTTACAAAATTATCTTTTATTTAAATGAAAAATGTCACTATTCTAAATATATAAAACAAAATTCATTAAACCCACTATGATATTAATAATAAATAACAATTAAATTCATTAAAATCACTGTATTCATGATAAATAATATTTAAAATTTATTTAAATTAAATTAAATAATAATAATAATAATAATAAAAAGAAATTAAGGAGAATTAAAAGAAATGGTTTTGTGAGCTCTCATTCATTCCAAGTGTAGTCTTTTAATTTTAGTTTCTTCTATATAGATATAGATATTGGAAAACATTATGTTTTATTTAAATGAAAAATATCATTATTCTAAATATATATCTATTAAAACAAATCATTAAACCCACTATGACAATAATTAACAATTAAATTCATTAAAATTAATATATTAATAAAAAATTATATTTAAATTTTATTTAAATAAAACATATAAAAAAGAGAATTCATTTATTTTTTGCTTAATTCTTTTTTAAAATTTATAAATTTGATATTTGCTGTGGTGATTAACAGTGATTGTGGTGGCGGTGAATATTTATAGTGGTGGTGAACGTTGTTATGTTGGTGAATGTTTGTTGTTGCAGTGGTAGTGGTAGGAAATGGTCATGATGGTGGTTATGATTTTTTTTTTTTTTTTTTTTTTGGGTGTTTGGTGGTGGTGGTGAAAGTTTGTTATGTTGGTCGGTGGTGATTGTGATTGTAGTAAATATTTAGTACAACACGAACAAATTGAGGAAAATTTTATCAAAAATATTTTTTATTTATTGAATAAGTGTTTCGTAAAAAAGAAAAAAAAAAAGAAAAAGAAAACAAAATCTTAATATATTGTAGGAAACTTACATTACCCCATATTGAATGATCTTTTATGTTTTTAGGACAATACAATTAGTGTTTCTCAAATTAAAATATGAAAAAAATTCTTCATTCGTATAAGAATTGAGAATTGTTGGGGGGAGAAGTTTTTCATAAAAAATTCAATCTCAATTCTCTATTTTCTCTAAGATAATTTATTTAAAAATAATTGAGATATACTATTTAGGTATCAACAATAATAAAATATAGACCCATATTTTCTTGATTTCTTCTACCAACAATAATCAAATATAATTCACATAAAATATAAATATAATTTTCTTAATTACATAAATTTGATCTCCGTACCATATTGAAGTTCTTAAAATCATGAATAGAAAGAGATTGAATTCACTACACCGATCCATCTCCAAAAAAAGAACAAAAAGGAAAATCGAACCCCACAAACCCGACCTATTTTACAAACCCAAGAAAGAGCTTTGTACACTAGAGCATTTTCGATTTTAATGGATAGTTTTAGGCATTCAGAAAAATCAACACCATTATCGCCTACAACCCACTTGAAACTTGCAGCCGTCGCAACACCAAGAGTTGATTAGTACCCAAATCCACAAATTTTTGGGGACAAACCTGATGATCCAATAAGAACGGTACGGTCTTTTCTAACGAAGAACTCAATCTCGGACTGACCAAGATTGAGACTTGGCCTGAACACCTAGGATTATCACCGTTCGCACAAGAATCCACTCCAGAAGGATTGCATGTGTATTAGTCCCCCTAAATATTATGTTTTGAAGAAAAAAATATAAATTTTAAAAAATGTAAGCAAATATTCAGATTATTCCTATATTTGGATATCGAAAAACCATATATACATGTGTGTGTGTGTGTGTGTGTTTATTGATGTATCAATGCAATATGATGATTAAAATGTTCTGAACTCCATAAATTTGGTCAAAAAAATAGTTTCAACTCTACATATCTCAGAAGAAACCAAAAAAAAAATCATCAAAATATTCAAGAAAAAATCAATACAAATGATAAAAAAGTGAAAATATATTATGCATATATAAATGGAATACAAAAAATACCCATACGACTGTAATCATGTTGGACTCTTCAAGCTTGTCATCTTTCTCCATTTGTTGAGCATGTCTGACCATTCTATGAGCCAAATTGTTCTTAGCGGACCAGACTGACCGTGGCAATTTTCGTTTGCTATGTGGTATAAATTTTGCACCTTGAATGGATATATATATATATATATATATATATATATATATATATATATATATATATATATATATATATATATATATATATATGTACTAGAAGAGAAGATAGAGTTTTTGAAAGGAAACAAATGTAATCGAGATGTGAGATGAAAAGAGAGTCTTTGAAATTGACACCTATACGGTGTTTTCTGGTTAGGGATGGCAAAAAAATTGAACCAACGGGTAATCGAGAGAAATTAAACTGAATGATCTGAGTTGAGACTGACTAAATAATTTTGATTTTAGTTTTAGTTTTAGATTTAGATTTAGAAACCGAAGCGACATTAGTTTTAGTTTTGAGATAATAAACGCGTAACCGAACCGTGATATATATATATATATATATATATATATATATATATGTATATATATGTATATATATGTATATATATGTATGTATGTATACACTAGGGCATAACCCGTGCCTGAAGACACGAGTTTTAATTTTTTTTTATATTTAAAATTAATTAAATTACTTTATTAATATATACTCCAAATACTTTGGAAATGAAATTACAAACCAAACAACCCTTAGGAGTAATACCATGTTGAGTTTAAAAATTATACAAAGAAAAAAAAGAAAAAAAAAATAATTTTATGACCAATCAAAACACTTTCTACTTTTGATGTTCACATTTTTAATAAACTATCAACTTGATTTTGAAGCATTCTAAAAATTCCTAAATTATCCATCTCCCAAACAGATTGTATTTCTTGAAGTGACACACACCACGTTTTGATCCAAAATCGAACAACAAACCAAATGGATCTTTATTCATACTCATCCCACTTCCAATTTCAGTCATATTTCACATAGATAGACCTTCAATATTCGAATTTTTAGTATTACTAGCAATGTTAACATTGGTATTAGCATTTGATGCACTTGTATAACATTGGTATTACATAGTTTGGGCAATGAATCATCCATGCTCCCTATCGAATAAGCACTCCTAGTTTGGGCAATGAATCAGCCATGCTCCCTATCGAATAAGCACTCTTAAAAAATTAAAAATATTGACATAATTTGTTTTGTTTATACGACACACTCCAATATTCAAAAGTTATTATCAAATGAAGGCAATCAATAATTAATGTAAAAAAAAAAACAAAAAAATTGGACATAGCTCTCTCTATTTATATGACATTCGAAATTATCAACTCCTGTTTTATAACACAACACTGACAAACACAACCAATATCAATCAGGCACAACAACAATGAACACAATCATATCATACAATAGTAAGACCATAATCTACAATATGAACTTTAACAATACGACGAATAATAACTATGTATATATATTATAAATTTAGTAATATAAGTCCACCACCCAAGACACTGGAGCCTACCACCCAGGGCTATTGGAACCTACCTTAATTATAGTTTGTGAAGCCATAGATTTCTCCACTTGTCTTCAATATTTGAAGTGGCACATGTTTGTATATCGTCTAGTAAAAATCAAACATAATAATTATCAACTGGACAAATAAATTAAAATCATATTTAAGACAAATAAATAAATAAGTCCACTCATGGTTAGGGAAAATTACGTTAAACATGGACTCTCAAACCAAAATTTAAAGACGACATTAGAGCATACTAAACAATTGGAATTTACACTAAATGTTACAAATATAACTCTAGTTTTTAATAATCTTGTAAAAAAATTATCACTACATAGAAAAAAAATTACAAATAATTAGATCTCATTTAAATGCATAAGTAAAAAAATGATAATATTTCTAAAAACACAGGAAGCAGGCAAGAAACAATTATTCAATAGGTACCAAAACAAAAAAAAATAAAAAAATATATGTTATGAAAAAATTAGACATAATCCCATTTATTTATAGTACATTCCAAATTTCGAACACGACATTAACAAACATGGCCAATGACAATGAAGTACGAAAATAACTAACACAATCATGTCATAAATAATAATCATTTTCTTGACTATGCAAGTTACAATAGAGAAAACCTATATACTGTTGCAATAAATTATATATGTGGCTATTATATACCCATTAATAGAGTATTATTGGTTAGTCTATAAGGTTTTTTTGGTATTTCTAGGTGACATTCTAAACATTCTATGAATATATTTACCTTGGGATGCTAATAGTTTCCTTGAGTGCTAATCTCTAAGTGGCTTCAATATTGTAATCGGCAATGTACATTATACTGAATCTTTTCTCAAACTTTCACATGTCAGGACCAGTAAACTTTTCATCTGGTCTTCAAATAATAATATTTGCTATCGATCATAACAAACAAAAACAGGTGAAAAAAAATAGATAACTACAAACTAACTTGATTTTTATAACCATATGAAAAAAATCCCGAAGTGGTGGATTAGGTGGTATTAGATTTATCCTACATCATGGTCCATATATGGTTTGCTGTCTTCATAGTATGGAGACTTGGATCCAAATATATTGATATTTGGAGAGTCTAAATCCGCCAATTCATTCCTAAGACCATACTTTGACTTCCGACAAGATCATACTTTCCCAATTATTTTTGCCTCTCTTTTTGCGTATTTTATGGGGAAACCATAGATTCTCTTTAAATATTTTTGAAATATTTGAAGTGACAAATATATGTATCTCAGTCAATGAAAAAGAAACACAATAATTGTCAACTGGACAAATAAATAAATTAGTATAATATTGAAGACAAATAAATAAAAAAATAAATCCACGACTAAGGACTATTGGAAATTACCTTGAACATACTTTTAAACCATAAATTCTGTTACTCAAATATTGAAATGATTGAAGTGACACATGTATATATCTCGACAAATAAGAAACCCAAATAAATAAGAGACTAAATTAATAATATATTGATAACAATAAGTTGAATTAAATTAAACAATAAAAATAACGCAATTACCTGATGATGGTACCCTCATCTATTTAGAGTAATCTAATTTATCATATTTAAGCAGACATGGAATTCAATCTAATACTATAAAAATCAATAAAACATGAAAAAAAATGTTAATGTTAATGGGACCTCAAAAGTAAAGTAAATTATCCATTATTTGAAGGCATTATTTTATTTTTAATGAGAGTAAAGTTGTGTGCAAAAGCTAATATGTTTCGATAAGTTTTCAGCACAACATTTTTAAGTGGTGAAAACTAAATCATAAGTTCACTATAAGAAATGATTACAAAATTTTGATATTTGTAATAAAATTGATTGATAAATCATGTATTTTCATTTAACAACTTTATAATTGT
The DNA here is from genome assembly GCA_016647705.1 of Eucommia ulmoides. Classification (NCBI taxonomy): domain Eukaryota; kingdom Viridiplantae; phylum Streptophyta; class Magnoliopsida; order Garryales; family Eucommiaceae; genus Eucommia; species Eucommia ulmoides. The sequence goes on from CM028325.1 coordinate 16,648,872, forward strand.
GATAATATCCGTAATATTACTATTTTAACCAAAAAATTGAAAGAGTTACATATTTAGCTAGTTATTGTGAATAACTAAATAGTGGTAGAATACTATTATGAAAGAAATTTTCATTTAATTTTAAAATCCAAATAATAGCCCAAATATCTACCGAAAGGGTTGTTAAATATTAAAGTAACGATTAATTTAAAAAATTTGCATTAGTAAGCCAATACTAATAACATTGAATAAAATTTCATATAATAAATAGCAACATTATCACAATTTAACTATAATAACACAATCAAACATCAATATAAAATACAGTTTAAAATCTGCACAAAGGAAAAAGATTATAATCTGCAATTTCTCCAGTCTTTGTGAAATAAACTCAATCATTTCAAACGATACACAATTACTTTTACGAAATAAGCTTTATTTATTCAACATTACCTAGGATTTAACTTACTTTTTGAAATTAAGACAACCAATTCCAAAAATAATAAATGATTGTTTCGAAATCTACCTTAAAATTGTATTGACGAATTATAAAATTTAAAGAGAATTTGATATAGTCTACTTTGTTTATCAAATGGAAATAACAATAACAGACGTGACAAATAACCAATAATGTAATACTTGCAATAATATTCCTTTAAGGAAAGAAGTGATGTTAAAAAAAAAAATAATAATAATAATTAATTAGCACATTGAAGCATGAAAACAACAATAACAGACGCGAAAAATAACCAACGTAATGTTTGTAACAATATTCCATTAACCAAAGAATTAATGTTTAAAAAAAGAAAAGCAAAATCGATTGAACTTACCAGAATTGAAGTCCAGGAACTTACTTGAATTGTTCCGAGTATGACTAATTTCTTAATATTATGGCATGAAACCATCGTGGTCACTTAAATAACAAAATAATAACAAAGTATTACATCTATTTATAATTTACCATTCCGAAAAGACTTCGATAATAATTTTAAAAAACATCAATTTCAATTTTATCGAAACACATAACCATAAATTCTCTCAATTACATTTCAGAGTGTTTGGAGAGAGATGCGAATATATCTTGGCCAATTAGGAACCACTAAAATAATCTACAATTTACAAATATTAAAGTAACGATTAATTTAAATAACTTTTGCATTAGTAAGCTAATGCTAACAACATTGAATAAAATTCTATATAATAAATAGCAACATTATCACAATTTAACTATAATAACACAATCAAGCACCAATATAAAATACAGTATAAAATCTGTACAAAGAAAAAAGGCTATAATTTGCAATTTCTTCACTCTTTGTGAAATAAACTCAACCATTTCAAACAATACACAATTACTATTACGAAATAAGCTTTATTTATTCAACATTACCTAGGATTTAACTTATTTTTTGAAATTAAGACAACCAACTCCAAAAATAATAAACAATTATTTTGAAATCTAACTTAAAACTGTAAGGACGAATTACAAGATTTAAAGAGAATTTGATATAGTCCACTTTGTTTATCAAATGGGCGTGATAAGTAACCAACAATGTAATGCTTGTAATAATATTCCTTTAAGAAAAGATGTGATGTTCAAAATTTAAAAAAAGAAAAAGAAGAAGTAATTGGCACATTGAAGCATGAAAACAACAATAACATACGCGACAAATAACCAATGTAATGTTTGCAACAATATTCTATTAACCAAAGAATTAATATTTGAAAAAAGAAAAGTAATATCGGTTAAACTTACTTGAATTGAAGTCTTGGAACTTACCTAAATTGTTCCGAGTATGACTAATTTCTTAATAGTCTTGCATGAAACCATTGTGGCCACCTAAATAACAAAATAATAACAAATTATTACATCTATCTATAATCTACCATTCCTAAAAGACTTCAATAATAATTTTAAAAAACATCAATTTCAATTTTATCAAAGCACGTAACTATAAATTCTCTCTATCATATTTCAGAATGTTTGGAGAAATATGCGAATGTATCTTGGCCAATCAGGAACCACCACAACAATCTACAATTTACAAATATACAAATTAGTTAAAAAAAAATAAAAAAAATCAATGCAATAAATTAAATTATTTTAATTTGAAATAATAAATATAATTGAATACATCTTGTTTAAATCCCTATTTTAATAAATTCATCTTATTTACTCGTCCAAGCTCTCGAGCCATTTCCTCCTAATCCTATAAAATCATATTCGAATAATTGTTTTGCTAATTTAAACAAAAATTAAGATTTGTGGTACCTTTTTATTTAAGACAAACTATAACAGAATTTCATGATATACAATATTTGTAGTTGATAAAGATCCCTAATCAGGGAGTAGGACACTTAATCGATCGAAAGATGTACATCTTAATAAAGCGACATAAAGTTGGTCATGACTGAAAACCGGTATGGTTAAGTCGACTCTGACAAATTTGACTGATTATCCTTGGGATTTATTTATCGTCATGTAATGCGCCAGACAAAATGGAAATTAACGTCTTGTCATTTGAAATGGAAATTCCGTACTTGACGGTGTCAAAGAAATTCTAGGAATGAACGCCATATTTCCAAGTTTTTCGCTAGTTAAAATTCGAGCCTCTATTACACGCGAGGCATATCTTACAACCGTCAATCTTGTGCCATTACAAAGCTCTTCATTCGGTGCGATATTTTGCAGAAACATAATTGGGCAACCTACTTTCAGATCTAACTTGATCGGGGGCAACCCAAGTAGGTCTAATAAATTCAAATATTCATTAGGATACCGGTTTGTAATTTGAGGATCAGATCCATCATCTTCAGACATTTTATATGCAACCAAATACATAATTGTATCTCCAAGAAATCTTTCTAATGCAGTTGAATTTACAACACTTACATTATTGTTTCGCGCAGAAAGAATTGTACGTTCTTTTAGAAACGTAGGATTAACAATATCCGGTGTATTAAGATCTGGATAAACAGTTGATATTAATTCATCCATATTACGCCAACTTTGTATAGTTGATGGCAATTGTATGGTTTCTTGTGGATTGTTTCCAATCTAAAATATTAAAATAATAACGTCCAATTTAGTCATTATCTATAAGTAAATATGTATTCACAAAATAATATTTAAAATTTACCTGTAGCAGAAACTTTGAAAACTCAGTATTTTTATTATTTGTGTTGCTTAAGCCCATGTTTAATTCCAAAGTCAAGACATTAACTTCTTTCCAAAGGTTGGAATGTCTCAGTGTAGCAGTAACAATTTGTTGGCAAACTCCTTTGGATATAACAGGCAAGATCTTCCTAAAAGCTCTCCCAATAACTACAGTTATACCCCTAAATGATTTTTTGTTATCACGAATATCTTGCAACGTGCGATTGACAGCTTCAACACAGTACCTATGTTATATAGGAACTTCATCCCAAATGATAAGTTTGGTTTCCCTGAACAACTCGAAATACAAAGACTGTTTACTAAATCCACACACTGAATTATCAAGAATATCCAACAGAATACAGAATGTAGAATGTGTTGTTCGACCTTCTTCTAACAATAGATATGTTATACCAAACGATGCAACTGCAACAACAATATGACCAAAACTACGATATTTTGTTGCAACTGTTTTATAGAGAAACATTTTTCCAGTACCGGCACCATCATTAAGGAAGAACATAGTTCATCGATTAACAAATATAGAGGAAGTTATAGCTTCATAAGCAACTCATTGTTCAATATTAAGGCATTCAATGTTGGTTTCAACATTCAATTGTTGCGCATTATGTTGTAATTGTCTGTGTTCCCATATTAGTCTATTTCCAACAACCGTATTCCAATTTTCTATCGGTAGTGGCATTGATGGAAAATCGATTAAAGTTTTGCTTGATTCTTGTAGTAGCTGATTCAAAAGATACAAACTATAATCTTTAATTTGGTCTTCAGTTGGATCAGAAATTGCAAATGATGTGCGAAGTTTATGTGGAATATCATCACAAATATACCTTGAAAATCGATCCCATAATTCGTGTGGATTTACCAGAGAACATTGAGTAAGAAGTATACAAAATAATCTTCTTAACTGATGACTAGTTCTCATGACGGACGCTCCTTGAAGACTTTGTATCTACTTACCATCATCTTCTAAGAGTCCCATTGCCACACATGCAGCCTTAAATGTCGCATGTTCAAAGTTGTTCACTGTACGTAAATACTTAAACGATTTTGGTCCTTTGATAGCTGTTAATAGCAGACGCAAATAAAATCGTTCACCCGAATTAGGAGGTACAAAGTATATTCTACCAACAATAAATCCCTTCTATTTTGGTTTCCATAATTTTCATTTTTATTCCAAACAAAGTGTTGGGGAAACTCCTGATAAGTATACGCACGCGTATCTTCATGTGCTACACAATAGGCAAAATAACCCGTTAGAGTAGATATTTGTGATTGAGCCCTAGAAACAATAGCTTCCATGGTTTCATTAGGATTAAAAAGAACGTGATGCATTCCAGGCAGATGGAGTTCCAATCGAACAACAGTTGGAATCTCTTCATGTAAAGGGAAATTAAAAAGTCGCCAAGCCGCTTCAATGTATCTTGTATCAAGATATTGTTTGATTTCATCTATTTCTCCCAAAGTCAATGTACCTCGATCGCCACCTTTGTAGATATACTTGTGAATATATTTCACACATATAATTCCCTCGCAAACCTCAACATTAATATAACAATCAAACATTTTCAAAAGGTATGGATTGTAAGGAACAACATCCTTATTATCAACTTGTTGTCCCCTAACAGTATAAACATTACCATAATTACAATGACAGTAAATCAGATTACCATCTTGATCCATGGTTGTTTCATCTGCCCAAACCCGTGGATACCTTTTTGTGTATCTACCATTTTCTATGCAAGGAGCTTATGGATTTCGAGCACCGCATGGCCCATGCACCATACATTTCTTGACAGTTTCAAAAAGTTTTGGTTCTTCTTCTGAGTTAGGAAATTTTGCACAAACTATTCGATCTACTTGAGCACACGTTTGAATTTTGTATGGACCGTCAAGAAAAATAAGCAAGTGCATATGTGGAAGACCCTTTTTTTGGTATTCAATTGTGAAAACATGGGCGACCTTTTTCCCAAAAACTTGACTATTTTCAACCTCTTTCATCAAAGCAATCCTCTTTTGTTGAAAAACACAGGCAATCAAATCTGGGCAGTCACTTAGCATTTGATGCGGTAATAAGGCTGAAGTTACTTCATTCCAATTAGGATTTGTAGTCATAGTTAGAAAAACGTCTGGATGATGGTTGTTCCACGTTATAGCCATTGAATCTTGAAATAGTTCAAACATATGCCTTGGACCATTAATAAATGAAGATGAAAAAACTATTCGCTTACCTATTTGATCAGGTCTCAACCCATCAAATGGTAAATCAATAAGATTTTGATATAGTTCACCACGTAGATTTGATTGATTAAGTCAAAAGTAATTCAACCGATTTTACTCTGTTGCAGCCCAAGCATCTACCAAGAATGCTTGAAATAACTTTCCACCCCTTAGAATCGTTGAATACTCGATCAGTCTTTCAAATAATCGATAACTATAACATTACATCTGAGTTAATTGATCATCTGTATGTTGATCATTTAACACATTCTATTGTCTAAATCTGGGTTCCCATCCAAGCTCACCAAAAGGAAACAACAAAACATAGTGCAACGGTAAATAAGCCGGATGATATTCATTATTTTGCATTAATTCATTACCGCCCCTTAAATGTAGAACAATATCTCTCATACCACGAAACTGAGTTCCATTCCCTAGTAATATTACAGCTATCTCATTTGTTGCAGGCAAATTATATCGTCGACGATCTGTAGATACATTGTACTGGAGAATAGCAGACAAATTTTGCATATTCAAATCCATTTGATTTAGAATTGCGTGAGCCTGACGAAACTTAACCGTGAAGGCATTGTAATAAACTATCTTGGATAATTTGCAAAACATCACTTCTCAAATGAGGATTTCTCTGACATCTAACGCTATGAGCATATGCAGGATCATAAAAATACAATTGAGAGTAAATTGGATTTTGTCCGTGTTCAAGAATCAATGATCCCGTTTGATGGTGCAATTCACCATGTATAGTAAATGATGTTAGAACTCTTCCGCTAAATACCCTTTGATCTAATTTAGCACCAAGACTTGTCAAAGCATTTATTGCGTTGTACTCTCGAATGTAACGACGAAATGATTTTGATTTAGTATCTCCACCATCAAATAACACTTTAATGTGTGGAGGTGGTATTGTTAGCAAAGGTAATTTAACTTTACCTTGTAAATAACATGTTCCAAATAAATAACGTTTTGTGGTTGATTTTGACAATCTTTCATCCATCCAATGCAAAGCTGAACAGTAAGTGTAAATAACATCCATTTGGCTAAGAGTATGACGATTCAAAATTATACCATTCAAATGATTAATTGGTAAATTTTTTAAGTCATCATTGTTTTGACTTATATCAAGAAATTCATCCGCACACGTTGGCCTACATTAAAGAAAAATTAGATTCATTCATTTGATCATACAACCTAAATGATCAAGGGATTTTTTTTTTTACCATATATGTTCAAATAAAATAAGTGGCTCAACTTCCACTCTGGATTCTTTACGGAAATTGTGAGTAGAATTTAAGTTTGATTCAGCATAAAAAACTTCATCAATATTTCGTGGATCCTTTATAGTTGGAATAGTTTGATTGTTAACGACATCCACAACCGCTGGTGCTAGTGGATTTGCAGTCATAGATGGACCATTAGCAGGACACATGATCTGACGATTTGATCTCTCACATTCCCTTCTTGCTCCTTGTGTAATATCAGCTTTTGATATCTTCTATACATAATTGTAATACAATTATCAATTAAACTAAAATAACCGTAGCAAACTATAGTTAGAGATTAGTGATTGTTTTTAGTAGTTGCACATTTTCTTTTTGGAATTTAAGTAATGTTTTGATTCATTTTCTTAAAACACAATTAGAAAAGCACACCTGTTCATCTTGTACTATAGATTCTTCATCAATATTGGACTTAGAAGGTCAATTTATATTAGTAGCACCTCTCATTTCGTTATCCACCATTGGTGTAGTAGTTTGATTCTGGAAGACGTCGACAAGCATGGATGCTTGTGGATTTGCAGTCATAGATGGACCATATGCAGGACACATCATCTGACGATTTAATCTCTCATATTCCCTTGTCGCTCGTTGTGCAATAGTAGCTCTTGATATGTTCTGTATGTAATTGTCATACAATTATGAATTGAAATAAAACAACTATATATAGGAAACTATATTTAAAGATTAGTGATTGATTTTAGTAGTGTAACAAAATTTCTTTTTGGAATTTAAGTGATTTATTGATTCATTTTATTGGAAATACAATAAAAGAGAAAAGCACACCTGTTCATCTTACACTCAGTATCTACCACTGGTATAGTAGTTTGATTTTGGAAACCACCTTGGACCATGGGTGCTTGTGGATTTGCAGTCATATTTGGACCAATTGCAGGACATGTCGTCTGATGATTTAATCTCTCACGTTCCCTTCTTACTCGTTGTGCAATAGCCACTTTTGATATATTCAATAAATAATTGTAATACAACTATTAATTGAACTAAAATAACTATAGGAAACTATAGTTAGATATTAGTGATTGTTTTTGGTAGTCTAACACATTATTTTTTTGAATTTAAGTGATTTATTGATTCATTTTCTTCGAAACACAATGAGAAAAACATACGTGTTCATCTTGCACTATAGATTCTTCATGAATAGCACTTCTCATTTCAGAATCCACCATTAATGTAGTAGTTTGATTCTGGAAGACGTCCACAACCATAGGTGCTTGTAGATTTGCAGTCATAGATGATTGACCATTTGCAAGACACATCGTCCAACAATTTAATCTCTCACGTTCCTTTTTAGCTCATTGTGCAATAGTAGCTTTTGATATGTTCTATATATAATGGTAATACAATTATCAAACTCAAATAACTATAGCAAACTATAGTTAGAGATTAGTGACTATTAGTAGTATTTTAACACATTTTATTTTGGGAATTTAAGTGATGATTTTATTAATTTTCTTGATGGAGATAGTGACAGCGACGATGGATCGCAAACAATGATCAACACACATAGATCAACGGATCTAAGATTAGAAATCAAGATCGATCGTAAACTTGATATGGATCTGGATCTGAGATCAAGATCAAAGGTACTAGATCGAGGCAACAATCGATCGATCATAAAATGGATTCGAGTTGTATGCACAATGATTATGGTGTGTAGGTAGATAGATATGTGGGATTCAGAGAAATTTAGGGAAAATTGGGCATGATTGTTAGGGATATGGAATGAGATAGGAGCAAAAAGTGTAATTTTGTTATCAAGATTCACTCTATGTAATTAATAATGAAATCCCTTCATTTAATTAGGATTAAATATAAGTTTTTTTTTTTTTTTTTTTTTTTTTTTTGTTTTTTTAGTATAGTTTAAGTATTTATCTATTTAGATAACAGATAAAAAAATATTGCAAAAGTTATATAATTACATAACCAGGGTGTATGGAAATAGAATTAACCATTTTAATAATTAAAAAACAGTAAATCATCTATCTAATATAATTACGAAATAATACTATGACCATTCATAAAGAAGATTTAGTAAATAACGCATACATACCACATTAGAAGTGACATTCTCTTTCTCCTTTCCTTTTCCTTTATAGTTTGCTTCTTTATTTTGTATGGCCAAATGTTTATCCTTAAAATAATAAAATGCATAACCACAAATAGTTAAAATAAGTTCTAAAGAAATCAAAATGTATAACTTGTTAAAGTAGTAGAACTACATTCCCAACTTATATCACACAAATTTGAAGGGCAAATGCCCTTGTAACCCTTCTACTTTATCTTAATATCAACTAACCACATCTCCTAGAATTCACGTGCTTAACAACTCATTCAATTTTAGAAAATTGATAGAAAAGATGTTATGTTGAGTTTACGCTTAAACATATTCATTTGAGTTTGCACTTAAACATATTCATTTATCACCTTGGGTGCAAAATGTAGGTTTTAAAATTAGATTGGGGTTAAATAATAGTAAGAGAAAAGTGAGCGGGGGTCAAGATTTTCTCTATATAATTAATTATGAATAATTTTTTTTGTACTAATAATAAACTTTATAAAATTAGGATTTTATTAAAATTAATTTTAATTAGGATTAAATATGAGATTTTGTTTTAGTGTAATTCAAGTCTTTTGTTGTAGATAACAGATAAAAAAAAAATTGCAAAGTATAATAATAACATAAATATGGTGTGTGGAAATAGAATGAACCATGTTCGATCATTAAAAAATAGCCAATCATCTATCGAATAGAATTACGAAATAATACTATGACCATTCATAAAGAAATTTTAGTAAATAACGCATACATACCACATTAGAAGGGCCATTCTCTTTTCCCTTTTATTTTCTTTTGTAGTTTGTTTCTTTATTTTGCATAGCCAAATGTTTATCATTATAAAAATGAAATGCATAACCACAAATAGTTAAAAGAAGATCCAAACCAATCAAAATTTATAATATGTTAAAGAAGTAGAACTATATTACCAACTTATATCACACAAATTTTAAGTAAAATTCCTTTTAACCCTTTAACTTTATCTTAATATGAACTAACCACATTCCCTAGATTTCACATGCTTAACAACTCATTCAATTTTATAAAATTTAAAAAAGAGATGTTATGTTGAGCTTGCGTTTAAACATATTAATTTCTCACCTTAATATGAGGATGAAAATTAGATTGGGGTTAAGTGGTAGTGAGGTAAAAGTAATAGGGGTTACAGGTGATTTGCCCAAAATCAAATAATAATGAATTATGAATAATTTTTTTTATACCAATAATCAACTTCATAAAATTAGGATTTTATTAAAATTAATTTTAATTAGGATTAAATATGAGATTTTTTATTTATTTTTAGTGTAATTCAAGTCTTTATTTGTTGTAGATAATAAATAAAAAAAAATTACAAAGTATAATAATGACATAAACATGGTGTGTGGAAATAGAATAAACCATGTTCGATCATTAAAAAATAGTCAATCATCTATCTAATAGAATTACGAAATAATACTATGACCATTCATAAAGGAATTTTAATAAATAACGCATACATACCACATTAGAAGGGACATTCTTTTTTTCCTTTCCTTTTCCTTTGTAGTTTGCTTCTTTATTTTGCATGGCCAAATGTTTATTCTTATAAGAATGAAATGCATTACCACAAATAGTTAAAAGAAGATCCAAACCAATCAAAATTTATAACCTATTAAAGAAGTAAAACTACATTACCAACTTATATCACACAAATTTCAAGGAAAATATCTTTTAACCCTTCTACTTTATCTTAATATGAACTAACCACATGCTTAACAACTCATTCAATTTTATAAAATTGAAAAAGAAGATGTTATGCTGAGCTTGCACTTAAACATATTAATTTCTTACCTTAATATGAAGGTGTAAATTTAGATTGGGGTTAAGTGGTAGTAAGGTAATAGTAATAGAGATTAAAGGTGATTTGCCCAAAATCAAATAAGAATGAACAATCATTAATAGTTAGACAAATATACCACATCGATAGAAAGATTTGAAACAATAAAAAAAATTACTCAACAAAATTATAACATCCTTACTCTTGAAATACACATTGCATTGTATTCTTGTTCGGTGTGAACTTTAACTTGGACATTTCTTTGTTAAAGAAATTCAACCTGTCAAAATTTATATATATAAATATAAAATAATAAATTAAATGGTTAAATGGAATATTTTCAATAAAGAATGATTTGACCATACAATTTCATTCAATTCAGTAGTTTTCTGCATTAAATACAAAAATGATTATCAAGATTCATTGTTAAAGAAAAAATAAAAAATAAAAAATAAAAAACTTGAGATATAATGAAATTTACATTTCCGTAAAGAGTTATTTTATCCATTGGCAGTAGATAATAACCAGCAAAAATAAAACCAAAATAATAATATTTTATCAAATTAGTGAATAAAGATCTGCCTAATTTACAAAAACAAACTGATGCAGACTCAAATGGCAGCATGACAGAAACAGAAACAGAAACATAAATTTAAGAACAATTTAGAAATGTTTGTTCTCAAAAATGGCAATAGAATAGAAACAGAAACAAAATTCAAATCGGGGACATGACAAATCACAAAAACATATAGTTTTGACATGAAAATGATCTACCCGTATGCATAAAATCAAACATTATTAGGGATTCTGTTTCACATTGACTTTATTAGCTAAATTTCATAAAATTAGGGATTTTGTTCCACACAAATCTGTTGACATTATTGACTCTAATTTGTTGCAAACAATGCAATTCATGGGAAATTAGTTAGCTAACCCCTAAATTAAACAAACCCTATATTTCAGACAACATTCTCTAAGAAAAACTGATGCAAACTTACATAGCTAAAAAAAACATAGCAAAATATTAACAGAAGTAATCCTAGTGCATTTACATACTTACTTAACAAAATAGAATCTGTAAAGAACCAATTAAACCCAATTATTTAGCCAAACTAAAACAAAAACAAATTTTAGAAGGATAAACAAATTTCTTAAACAATTAAAGAAATTAGCACCGATGAAATTCCAAAATATCACTTTATCACCAATGTTTTCACTTTCCAATCATTTCTTGAGGTAAATCAGATTAAAAAGAAATATTATGATTACTGAATTAGTAATTTTGATCATTCAATATTTTAATCCATAGTTTCGAGGTTTTAGTATTTAAGGTATACATTTCATACATTTAAGAGTAGAAATTTCGGTGGCATTTGTTTAGTGTTTTTGTTTTGTGTTTCTGTTTCCATAAAACTCTGAAAAGAAACAAAAATATAGAAACAATTTTGTTTAGTTCTCATAAATTTGTTCCTAAAATTTGGGAACATAACAGAAACAGGCTGAAAGTGCCATTTGTTTTATTGTTGCTGTTCTTGAATTTTTTTTTCTGCTCCCATAAAACCGAGTGTCTTTACAAAAATTCTAAGACTGAAAAACTGTGTTTCTATTTTGTTCCCATATTTTAGAACATTTTTTTCTGAAAATGAAACGAAATTTTTTCTTAGATTTTTGCTTTGTTCATTGTTTTTTGGAGAAGGAAACACCAAAAACTGTGTTTTTTGGAGAAGGAAAATTTTTTCTTAGATTTTTCCAAGCTGATGTGATTTTTGTTCCTAGAAAACATGGAACCAAAATGGAAATCTAGAAAACAAAGGAAGTGGTTTCCTTTATGTTCCCTATATGTTGAGAATGAATTTCTACAAACAGAAGAAAAGAAACTAAAAACACGGCCACAAGAACACAGGTTATACGAAGAACGTCACATATACAAGCATTTCCTAACCCAAACCAACATAAGCCAACATACGTCCCACCCCCAAACTCGAAGTCAAACATGTCTTCAAATTAAGCACAAGAGAATAAGAACACATACCGAGAAGGCAAGACAATCTCGCCTCCTAGTGCATTTTGCGGTAATGCTCTGGACAAGGTGACCGGTGTGGGGATTTATTCCATAGCGTGCATCCTTAGACTCCATTATTTTGAAAACTTGGGTTGCCTCTCAAGAAGCGCTTGGTTTAACGTCCTCGGCTTGATACGGAGAAGTGTTTGTCAAAGACCGATTTTCGCCCATAGTATGTGTCATACAACACAACATATGGGTCATGGTTTAGGACGCCCTCAAGCTTGGCGAGATGTGAACGCGATTGGAACGTACTCTCAACTTGATTTGGCTCCAGCTTATATGCTTGGTGGGCATAAAAGAACGGAGTTGGGAGCGGTAGGGGACAAGAGAACCACATCGGATCCTCGTAGATGTGATCGTATTTGATTAGTGGTGGCATCACAATTTGGATCTCAAATGATGAAGATTCACAAATGTCGTCTTGTGATTCTTCATCGTCGATCCATTCTTGGGTTTCTTCTTCATTCGAATCATTGAACATACCCAAGTTCCTCCTGCTCATATTCGGTTCCTCATGGTGGCTTTCACATATAGATGTGGCTTGTGCGTCTCTTAGTGCGACCATTCCCGACTCGGTCTCAATGTAGCTAACTAGTTGACCGATTTGCGTCTCAAGAGACTTTACGGTCATGTCGATTTCAGTGCATGCTGTCTCAATATTGTCAAGACGATCCTCATGATCATTGAGACGGTCATGAGTTTTCCTCCAAAAAAATTGAGTTTTTCCCGTGAATGCAACGAACATTTCTTCCCTGGTGGTTGGTGCAGGGTGTCAATCCATGACACCTAAATGTTGGAACTATCCCAAGCTTTGGTAACTTGTTGAATAATTCCAACTCTGACAATCAAACTCCACCATGTCCTCCAACAACTAATAGGCTTCATATATAGTTAGTTGGTAGAAAGAGGTGGTACAATTTCCTCCTTCCCCCCAAATTTTTGTTGTGGCTTGTAATCCGTCAAGGAAGTTAAGTAATTGACACTCCTTTAGGAAACCATGATTTAGGAACCGAATGAGCAACTCTTTATATCTTTCCCAAGCACAATAAAACGACTCAAAATCTCATTGAGAAAAACTCATGAAGACTTGTTGATGAGCCATCTTCAAGTACCTCGCAAAACAAACAAAACTAAAAACAAAAATTAAAAATAAAATAAATGCCTAAATTAAAATTAAGTTATTTATTCACAATATTAACAACAATCTAAAAGTTAATCCCCAGCAATGACGTCAAAAACTTGGTAGCAAATTTTATTTGTCACTACAATACCGCAAGTGTACATGTTAAGTTTTAATAGAATAAGAAAAGTAGAGTTGTTGTATTCACAGGGATTGGTTTAAATCGTCGTTAAGTATCACGATTATTGTAACCTAACTTTATTTAGGGGTTCAAATTTTGGGTTTTTAAACTAAAATAACTAAAACAAATATAAATATAAAAACAAAATAAAATATAGATTTTCTATGATCAAATGTTCTAGGGGCTTGATTTCATCTCGTTATTCCTATGTTATCCTATTAAGCAATTATTAGCTAATTCCGTTCATTCAATAATCAAAGTTCCCGTGCTATTGCTCTCTCCACTACCTCTCCCGAACGTCAAGTAAGAGAATATGTGATCACTTCAATATCGATACCCCTATCCCGTATTTAGGTGAAAACATTCGTTATACCCGATCTTATAGATTACGCAAGCTAAAAATGTCTCCCGATCTATTAAAGCTTACGTTGTGTTTATCCTAAGTCCGAACCTGAGATTACCTCTCCCGAGTGTCAAATCCCAAGTTCTCAATTCAACCAAAATATCATGTAAAAGCATACATTGGAAGCATTATAAAGATAAATACAATTAGATGGTGATTCTAATTAATAAATCTAAAACTCGATTACCTCCCGGTTTCACGAGATCCTAAATTCCCAACTCGAATACTTAAGTGTCAATTTTCTCCTGGACTCACAACAACCTAAGTTATGCATTCCCAATTTCGGTTACAAATTCAACCTCTCCCGAGTATAAAATTCGTAACCTAAAATCGTCTAACTCATTGGCCACATGAATCAAACACATTAGGCCTAGTAAATTCATAAAATGGAATTAAATCTAACAATTAACAAAATAATTTAACATGGTTCAAACGAGACTACATCAAGCCCTAGATCTAAATATTAACTCAACGTAGAAGAATCCGTGACTAATATTATCAAGACTTTCATAGATGAAAACATGTGTTCAATACAATATCCCAAATACAAAATTCAAGTAATATTAGAGAGAAGAGAAGAAAACAAATCTGATTTGTAGAGAAGTTTTGCTCTAGATCTTCAATCTCGTGCCTTTTCCTTGTCTCGTTCACGTTCCTCTCCAATTTTTTCTTGGATCTCTCCCTTCTTCCTCGTTCCCTCACTCTCCTCCCGTGTAAAATGGGCCAAAAAAAGCCCTTAAATAATTTTAGATCCTACTATCGGTGCTGCAGTGCGCATTGGACAACGCCTACACCCACTTCATATTTTAGCCATATCTTTCTTGTTCGAATTCCGATTGAGGTGATTCAAAATTCTATAGAAATATAAGATATATATCTACAACTTCCATGTTTTTAGGGTTTCCAAAATCGAATTGCGTCATGGCCAAAATTAGTCTTGAAGTTCGTGAAACTGTACTCATTTTGCACATTTCCTCCCATTTATTTGTATACCTACAAAACAATATAAAAATACATCAAACAAACAAAACTGCTTGAAAACACACAAATATTTTAACCTAAAAGTACTTGATTTGTTGGTAAATAAGTCACTCATCAATGGACTATTGCTAAGATAGAAGAGATGGAGTCTCTTCACAGGAATCATCTTGATGACATGCTCATTCCTGCTAAAAGCATGTCAGAAATCAGGAAAATAAAATCTTTACTCAGTGATGAGTTTGAGATGAAAGATTTGGGTACAGCTCAGAGAATTTGGGGAATGGAAATTTGCAGGGATCGTCAAGCTGACAAACTTTGTTTGTCTCAAAAAAGTTATATTGAGAAAGTACATGAACGATTTGGCATACAAAATTCTAAATCCGTTTGTACACCACTAGCTTCTCACTTTTGCCTATCTACAAAGATGTCCCCACAGACACACTAAGAAAATAAAAATATGTCATATGTTCCATATGCTAGTGCCGTTGGCAATCTTACGTATGCTATGGTATTTACTCGTCTTAATATTTCACATGTCATTAGTGTTGTTAATAGATACATGGAAAATCCAGGAAAAGTACATTGGCAGGTAGTGAAATGGATTCTTCGTTATTTAAAAGGTACTACAGATGTTGGTTTGGTATATGAGAAAAGCAGAGACACTTGTGGAAGTATCATTGGCTACGTGGATTATGATTATGCAGGGGATTTAGATAGAAGAAGATCCTTGATAGATTTTATATTCACTATCTCATGATGTCCAATTAGTTGGAAAGCAACTTTACAACCTGCAGTTGCTCTTTCCACTATAGAAGCGGAATATATGGCAGTGACTGAGACAATGAAGGAATCTATTTGGCTTAGAGGTTTGGTTTCAGACTTTGGCTTATAACATAATTTAATTGTTATTTATTGTGACAGTCAGAGTGCGATACATTTGACTAAAAATCAAATGTATCACATAAGAACCAAACATATTAATGTCAGGTATCACTTCATTAAAAATATTATATCTGAAGGATTGATCAACGTTCAGAAGATTGGTACAACAAATAATCCAACAAATATGATGACAAAACTTGTCCCCAGTCACAAGTTCTAGCATTGCTTGAGCTTGGTTCGTGTTCAAAAGACGTAGAGAACTCTTTGGGTTTCTTAGAGAAGATTAGATCAAGATTTATGTCATTTTCCATCTAAATGAAAATTGTCTTACAACTCTTTGTCCTTATATCTACTGGAATGGGGGATTTGTTAGTGGATAATGGGGGCCACCATTATAGTTAACAAATTTGTTTTGTCCACCTCCATTGTTGATAAGTAAGAAACCAAATTCAAGTTTAAGACTCTAGCCTACTTTCTTGAGAATTCTTGAACTTTTCACCTCCATTAAGAAACCAAGTTTAAGTTAAAGACTCCAACATACTTTTGTTGACCACCAACAAAACAAGTTCAAATTGGTTTTTTCTATGTTGGTTATACACTTTTCCCTTAGCCATCTTTGTTGACAAAGAAATGACAAAGATCAAATTGTTTTTCTCATCCTTCTACTGCCTTCATCAACTATATATATGAGGGTATTGTGTTCCATCATTTAGTGTAGAGATTAAGAGTGAGACAAAGGGAAAAATACCATTTTACAGAGAGATCCCCTTTGAGAGTTTTTATATCCAATTTTGTATTTTAGCCGTGAGAATTATTAGGTGTATTTGAGATTTGGGTTTTGAGTGTTGAGGTGTTACCACATGTATTCATATTTCCCTATGGTGAATACTCTTGATCCGTCTTTGCCCGTGGACTAGGTATCCTGCCAAACCATGTTAAATTCTTGTGTCCATTTATTTGTGTGTTTGTCATACTATTTTTATTTCTCGTTATCATATCGTAACTCTATTTTAGATTCTGGACAGTACGAGTTATTATTTACATGAAAGTAACCAACACAGGAATAGTGATTTTGTACCTATTTCATAACAAATTCCTATTACCCATCAGATTGCTAACCTTAGCATTCAGGGAAAGATTAAGGTCATAAGCAATCCTAGGTCCCATAAAATCCAAAAGATATTTATTCTCCAACTAATTATCCCAAAACGGAAAAGTATTATCCCATTCCCATCATCAAAAGATATAAGAGACTTAAATTGTTCTCTCAACTTCAAGAGTTTATGCCAATTCTACGAAGTCTTTTAAGGAATCTTGGCGTACCAAATATTTTTATCTTTCAGATAGTAGGCTTGAACCCAATCAACCCACAAAGAATTTTTTTTTTGTCCGTAACCACAGCCAAGAGATGCTTGAGCAACAACTTGTTCCACATAACTACGCTTTGACTCATGGGCCCGCTCATTGTTTGTGAAATTTCTAAGAAGAAGCTCAATCTTCACCAAAACTTTATTTGGAATCATAATATTTGAGAACCAGAAAATATGACTACTATTCGAAATTGAGATCACCAATTGGACACTCCCTGCATAAGACAGAGATTTGTTGATACATGATTTAATCCTACTGTCCACTTTATTAATAATCTCCTTACAGTTAATTTCTTTAAGCTTTGTGTAAATGAGGAGAATTCCCAGGTACTTATATGCTGGAGTAACAATACCACTATTATATGCTTAGGTACACAAACCGTTTGATGTCATCCACTATTGAAATGCTTCTCATAAAAAGAAACAACTTATTTTTGAATTCCCTCTTTACTCTCTACTTTAGTGTCCTATTCCAAATAACGACTCATAATATTTTTACTAGAAAAACAAGTCATATATTTGAGAAAATAACTTTAGTTTTGATCTCCACTCTTCAACAATTGAACCCTGGATTTTTTGTTTAAAGAAGTCTTCATTAGCTTTAGAGGTATCAATGTACTTCTTAAGCAAATCTTTATCTTTCAACCTTAAATATTGATTTGTAGGGTCTGTAGCTAAAGACATCTGACACTGGTCCAACTCATCACTGACTCTATCGACATTTTCAACCACATTCGTACCAGTCCACCTATTAATCTTCTCTATTTCCACTTCTAATTTCATCTGCTTTTGGGACGCTTGAAAAATCATCCCTATCATCCATGAAATTGAAAAATCTAAGGTGGCATTTGGTTAATGTTTCTGTTTCTGTTTTTCTGTTTCTACTTCCAATAAACTGATATGAGAATTTTGTTCCAATAAACTGATATGAGAATTTTGTTTATATTATGGAGTATTCCTAGAATAGAAACATGTTTTGTTACTACCATTATCCTAAAATTTTCTTCTAATGTTTATTTTTTGTTTAAATGTATGATGGCCGACAGGGTGGTGGTAACTGATAGTGTGGCAGTGAAAAAAAATTTCTGGGAATTAATAGAAATCAACATTATTTTGTTTTACACATTCTTAAGGAATTTAGGAAATACTCTCAAATTATTCTCAAAATTTTGAAAACAAAGACATGTTTACCAAACTTGTTTTTGTACATTAATTCTAAAATTTTGGGAACAAAAATAAAAATTAGAGGACAGAAATAATAACCAAATGGCGCCTAAACAACTCTTCTTCTTATCCTCATTAAAAGGCATATGGAATCCGAAATATTAGGAGAGAGAAAATCTTCTAAGAGTTATTATACCTCAAATTCCATGCTTCATTTGGCAACAATCTCTATCCAGTGTAGTAACCTCCCCGAATCTCTTATTAAGACCAAGTGCGGAAAGTACCTTGGTACTGTAGATCACTAAGCTTAGCATCATGAAGGCAATCTTGAAAATTTTCCATAAACTCAATCCAAATCTTGAGTCTCCCAAAGATTTCTCACAGAATTAAAATTCCCAAGTAAGATCTAAGGTTTAGAAGTATTCATCCTGTTGCAATGTACAATATCCCTCCAAAGAACCTTCCTCCCATCCCGGTATTTAACACAACCACTTAGATTTCCTCATCTCCATCAATTCACTGTTGCTTACTGATGTTCAAGTTATAAGTGTGAGGAAAAACTGATCATGCCACAATTTACACGATCAGATACCGTCAATCAAAGATACATCATGCCAATGAATAATCAATTTAATCTTTCTGAATAGTTTCGCCTTGTAGTTAGGAACACTTGTTAGCACCAATAAAGAAAATGTGATAATAACATAAATCTCAAAATACGAAATCTAAAATTCCTAACCTGGTCCTTTATTTTATGCGTCTAGATTTATTATTTTATATTCTTATACTTAAAAATCAAAATTTAAAATCAAAATTCATTTGTTATCAATGAAAGAAAAAATAATTGAAATTGATAGTTACAAGACCGATCCCTATGATTTGACACCTTGCTTGAACTCTTATTACATCAGTATCGCGGTATCATTAAAATGGTATTAAATTTGAGTGATCAAAAACTTCAACTTACAACAATTACTTTAGACTAGTATCAAAGTCCAAATTACAACAACTCTGACTCAATAGCCACAGTGAGAGATATTGGTTGAGGATTAGTCGACCGAAGGCCCGATGTGTGAGAAGAGATTGTTAGATTTATCCCCCATCGGATGTAAAAGGGGTTAGGGTTGTTGTCACCTAAACTCTAATAATAGTGTAGGGTGATTTTTTTTTTTATTTTTTTTTTTGTTTTTTTTTGTATGTGACCACCAACTCCTTCTATATCTGATGTGAGATAAATCCAATAATTTTTTTCTCACACATCGAGTTTTTGGTCGGCTAACTCTCAATCAGTCTTTCTATTTGTGGATTTTGGTCAGAGGAGTTGTAACCTAGGCTCTAATACTACTATAGGATGGTCTTTGGTCTCTATCAACCGCAAAAGCTCACTCAAGAGGTGAGCGTTTTCCTTATACTTATAACTTGACTACTCATCCTTTCCATATTCAATGTGAGATAAATCTAATAATTTTTCACTCACACATTGGGCCTTTAATCGGCTAACCCTTGACTAGTCTCTTCTTTTATGGCATTTGGGATAGAGTTGTTGTAACTGAGCTCTGATACTAATGTAGGGTGATCTTGCGTCTCTCTCAACCCCAAAATCTAAGTTAGAAGGTGAGCTTTTCTTTTACACATATAACTGGATCACCAACCCTTTTCATATTTGATGTGGGATTTACCAATAGAGAATATTATACAACTTGATCTAATGAGTGATGTGAGTCATGATCTCCCTAATATTCTTCATCTTAGGATGGCACTTCGTAGAATAAAAGGCTTACCCGAGATAAACTATGGTCCTCCCTCCAAGATGGCCTTGTTGTGCTTTAACTCTACAATTGAAACACATAAATGCCTTCTTCATTACTCAGCACTTGCAATAATCCCATTGGATCCCAGATTATACGAGTAAATGATACAACGACATTATAAGGCGTCCGTCGATTGACAAAATAACCGACCAAAAAAGATGTCCACTCATCTAATCTCTTTTGTACAACTCGAACTGGGGGACAAACCTTGATACCATCGTCGCAATTCGGAGGGATGTATTCCAACTTCATCGCAATAGCTTTGCCCGAATTTGAAGCTTGCACCAGCTCACTCTTAACACTTTCCAAAAACAGGCGTACCAATTCAAGTATTTTCGAGGTTGATTGCTTTCGATTCATCATCTGTCTCCAAGCTCGTAGTATACACTTGCAATTTCCTTTCATTTTGCGTCATCTCTAGTAGCGGGTGAACATCGCAATCATCTGGACGAGCTTTCGCCACAGTACCACCCTTCGCTTTATTCGTACCTTTGATTTTGGTAACGTTCCACTCAAAATCCTCAGTAAATACATCTTTTGACAACACCCTACTAAAATTTGATCGCCGAAGAAGCCCCAAATCGATTTCTTGGCATCTCCACGACTGAAAGAACACCTCTGGCCACTCAAATAACTGGAAAACTCAAGACATAATTGTTGGGTTTATTACACATTAGAAGGAATTTGTGGTCAAATTATAAATATGAGAGAAGTCTCACCTCATGAGTTAATTTTTGACGTTGAGAGAAGTCCAAAACCATCTTACGTTGGTATAAAAGCCTAGGTTACAACAACTTTTGTCCAAGACCATCCTATACTGATATCAAAACTCATGTTACAACTATTCTGGTCTAATAGTCACAAAGGAAGAAATTGGTCGAGGGTTAGACGACCAAAGACCCGATGTGCTTGATTTATCCCATATTAGATGTAAAAAAGATTGATGATCAAATTATAAGTGTGAGAAAATATCTCATTTTATTTTATGAGTTAAGGTTGAGAAAATAACTAATAAAATGAGTTAAGGGTTGATGTGAAATATTATATTATAAGCATGGTTGACAGTGTAGAAAAGATAATACAGAGTAGAAAAAATATTATAGGGAAAATTAACCAAAATTACACATAAAATTATCGGCTAATTCCACTGATTAAGTAATAAACCAATAACTCTTAAAATACAAATTACATGCACAACGTAATCCCAAAATTCAAATCCATACATTTTTTATTGACATATTTGCCCTTACTAGATTTGTGGGCTTTGGAGTTTTCATATTCAACAAATCATTTTATTTTGATTTCCTTGCAAGAAAATAAGGATCGAGAATTTCCATATTCAACAAAATTATTTATTAAAATCAAAATAACTATTATTCTGCACATTTTTTTCCTTACAATCTAATTATATATTCAAATTCGTTTAAATAACATATTCACAACGATATCAAATTAACTATTTTTTTTATTAGTTTCAGTTTTCACATTAATGTTATATTCAACATAGTACTTCAAGAATTTTTAGTTTCTATTACATTGGTATGTAGTAATGTCATATATAACATTAACATCACCGTTAATGTTATATATAACATTCATAAGTATCCCAATTTAAAACTAAAAAAAAAAAAAAATTAATATCAATCACCGAACATTACATTCAGCATTGGTGCCACACGAGCTATAAGATATTACATATAACATTTACATGAAATACGATTCATATCTAATAAGAAACAAGTGAGTTATTAATATGTTACATTCAATAATCAGTTAAGATATTACATTCAACACACTAATATTTTCAAAGAGACCATCGTAAGTAAATGTTACTTGGTGTAATTACTAAATGTTACATGTAACATTTATATTCATTACGAAAAACAGTTTCAAAAAATGTGATTGATATCTCATTTAAAAGATAATTATTCACACATAATTAATATATAAAAATTTTGTTGTTTTACGTTCGGGTTAAAATCAAAATAAGTATTTTTGTTTTACCTATAACTGATCATATGTTACCTAATTTACTTCCACATTAGGAAGAATTGATTATATGATATTATGAAGCAGTACATTAAATACAAGCATAAGATGCTATAAGAACCGCTCGATTTACAGAAAAAATTATAGTTCTAATTAATAATTTTGATACTTTGAATTGCTCGCGTCCCAATATTATATTACTGGTGCTATTCCCGCAAAATTTGGACAGATTAGAGTCTAGTCACATAGGGGCATAGGCAATCAATTTTTTAAAATATTAATACCCAAGAAAGAAAGACTCTTCTTCTTGTTTTTCTTTCTCACTCTCTCTTTTTTTGTTTTATTTTTTTTTTAATATTATGGTTTTTTTTTTTTTTTTTTTTTTGGCTTAAAAAAAATTAAACTAGCGCTAAATTTTTAAAAATTTATTTAAAAAATATACTCATGGAGATTAAAAATCTTAAACTCTTAAATAATGTGGGTAAACGGATGTGACAGTGCATTATACTAATCAGTCTTCCACACTCATGGTTAGAGACAATGTCCCCTTCCACACATATTTGAGTGTAAGATTCTAATCCCATCCCTTCGAAGTCTTAGGTTGCGTTTGGATAAGGGATTTGATGAATCTAAGGGATTTGAAAAATGAAGGGATTTCAAAATTCTGGATTTTAAAATCCCTTCATTTCACAAATCCGTTGTTTGGATAATCTTTTTTTTTTTTTCTACTTTTATCCAATTTCTGAAAAAAAAAAAAAAAAAAAAAAAAAACAAAGGCGACAAACAGATCCCCGACAAAATCGAAGAACAAATCCCATTTTTGAAATCCAAGAACAAATCGAAAAACCACTTCGAAATCGAAGAACAAATCACGATTTCGATTTCAAAGAACAAACCATGATGAACAAATTCAAGAACAAACCACGATTTCGTTGTTTGATTTCGATTTCGTCATTTGAACACGAAATCGATTTCGAACCCTATTTCATCGTTCGATTTTGATTTCGTCATTCGAAAACAAAATCGATTTCGAACCCTATTTCGTCGTTCGATTTCGATTTCGTCGTTCGAAAACGAAATTGAGATTTCGTCAGGAAGCAGACGATGGCGACGTTCAAGAAGCAAACGACGGCGATGATGAAGAAGCAGACAACGATTTCGAACCCTATTTCGCCGTTCGATTTCGATTTCGTCGTTCGAAAACAAAATCGATTTCTAGCCCTATTTCGTTGTTCGATTTCAATTTCGTCGTTCGAAATGTTTGATTTCGAGTTCGAAATCGAAATCGATTTCATCGTTCGAAAACGTCGAATAAGAAGAAAAAAAACGTTTGAAAACATTGAATCAGGAGAAAACGATGGCGACGATGAAGAAGCTTGAATGAGAAGAAAAAAAAAAAGAAAAAAAAAAAAGGAAAAAAAAAAAAAGAAAGGGAAGGATTTGGCAAATGCAAGCTTTCCCAAAGGTATTTCCAAATCCTCCATTTCACTCTTCAAATGATTTGACAAATCCACTCTCCTCAAATCCTTTCACTTCCCAAACAAGGAATTCATTAAAAAAAAAATTTGAAATCCCTTAACTAAATGAAATTCCCCCTATAAATTCCTTACCCAAATACAACCTTAGGATGCGTGAGTCGGGGGAAGGTAGAATTATAATGCATCCAACCGGAGCTGGCCCCCAACATGAATTTGGAGGGTTCTCTCCAACTTGTACATAATCAAGTTGCATTGTTTGGTTCAATTTTGACGGGTTGGTACTGTGAAATTATTTGATTATCACCTATTTACATGGCCGTCATCTATCATTAAAAGTGCTTTTGTTCGAAGAATGGTTGGATGTTGTCAAGTTTGATATTGACAACATAGGAGGGAGCTAGTGTTGTAAACGAAGCGAGGCCAACCGAATATTAGGTGTTTAAAGTCTTTTTTTTTTTTTTCTTAATATGGGGGTATTCCTATGATCATCACGAAGTCACGAACTAACAGAAGACAGGAGCTCAAGCTCATTAAAGAAACTAATACGGCTAGAAGCAAGAATATTAGTTAAGGCATCTGCCACATAATTAGGGGTGT
This sequence comes from Eucommia ulmoides, assembly GCA_016647705.1. Lineage (NCBI taxonomy): Eukaryota > Viridiplantae > Streptophyta > Magnoliopsida > Garryales > Eucommiaceae > Eucommia > Eucommia ulmoides. The sequence goes on from CM028325.1 coordinate 16,673,475, forward strand.
TCACGGGTCGGATCAACCGGGTTTCGTTGGGAAAATTTGGCTGATCCAAAATGTTCGGGTTACATAAGAAGTGTCCCGATTTTGAAAGTTTCGGATCGGGTTTGGTCGATGGCATATGCAATCAGAAAGAAACAACTACAATTTAACAATTTAGGCATGTAGAAAACAAGAGTTGGAACAAAATCAGAAACAAACACGAAAACAAACGAAATCAAAAATAAGATTTGGAATGAAATCAGAAACAAACACGAACAAACGAAATCAGAAACATACAAAAGCTCTGTGCTCGCCGTCGATATGGCAGAAGCGTCATCGTCGATTTGGAAGATCAAAAGCAGATGTCATCGTCGTTGTCAATGATTTGAAACTTGAAGAACTTGAAATCGTGCAACACATTATCTCTCACAATCCCACTATAATTGCAACCGGCTTATTTGCTCTCTCAATCTTATCACCATCTTTATTCCCAAAACTTGACCTCCACCTTTCCTCTTCAAATCCATTCCCAATCCATCGTCGCCGTCACTTTCTCCATCTTTAGTGCATCCGCTACTGCCGTCATCATCATCGTCGCCTTGCCATCTCCATCGTATCCGCAATTATCGTCGCCACCATCGTCTTCTCAAACAAATGCTACCTTCAGGTATTATTTTCTCCGATTCATCTCAAATCCAGAATCAAGAATTGACCTCCGATTTTCTTCTTTTATTTCATCTCCAGCACATGCGCTACTGTCGTTGTCATCGTCGCCTTGCCATCTCCATCGCATCTGCAATTGTCGTCGCTGTCATCGTCTCCTCGAATAAACACTGCCTTCAGGTACTATTTTCTCCGATTTCTCCGATTCATCTTAGATCCAGAATCAAGAATTTACCTCCGAATTTCTTCTGTCATTTCGTGGTAGATGAATTGATCCAAATCCAGATCAATCAGGTAATCGACACTGCCTTTTGGTACATGTTTCTCAAATATTAGCTCCGTTTACTTCTGATTACCTCTGATTTTCTCAATTCGCCATCCCGTTCTATTGCCATCATCGTCATCCCGTTCCATCGCTATCGGAGATCAATCGCCATCACCATTCGCTTTACTCCCTTTCATACTACCAGCATTCGCTCATCTTAGCAATACTCAGCCTTCGATTTGCACCTAGCCGTAGCGGCCGTTCTTGATTTTATCGCTAGTGTCACTTATTTCTCTCTTCCCCTGGTTTCAATTTAGATTTCTTATAAATGGAAATATGAATAAATCAGACATTGTTAGCTTTGAATATTCTTTTGGATTGTTCAATTGGGGTGATCAATGCATGAAACTCAAAATTAATCAAGCATTTTAGTCACATGAATGTCTGTGGTCTGACAAATAAGTTTATATTAGATTATAGAGTGCCTGTTTATACTCTCATCCCTTTTAATAATTTCCAAAGCTGTTGGCCAATGATTATTGCCATCTTATTTTTTTCTTCTTCAAAATTTCACCATCAAATTCGACTTGACCAGTTTATTTGGTCCTTTTAGCCTACATGCATAACTTGGAATGGTTGAGCTCAATGTTTTGCATTAATAGATCATATTTTTGGAATAGATTTCTTTGTAAATATAATTGGTGGCCGCTAATTAAGCATTGTCACTTTCACCGCAAGTGTACGGATCAAATTTTAATATAATGGACCTTTCGGTCAGGTATCGTATCCACAGGGATTTGTGTCATTACTATCGAGTACCGCAATTATCATAACCCGACTTTATCAAGGCGACAAAAATAAAATTTAATTAATTAATACTAATACTAATATAGCATAATTTAATCTATACTAATACTAATATTAATATGGGATAGTTTTGAGAGAATATGTTATTTAGGGATTAGTTTTGTTTACGAATACGTGTTTTGTCTCGTTTTAGTTTATGTTAACGGTGTTCGACTTATCCGACAATCTCGATATCTAAAACTCCTCTGCCACCTCTCTCGAGTGTAAGACGAGGGAATACATGACTTCACGTCAACGCCAAAATCCCCCTCAACGTCTTAACGACTCTAGGTCATGTGAGTCTCGCCCCAACGTCATCGATTGCACACTTTCTAACGCCCTCTTGGGTCGTTAGATTGTCGTGTTGTGTTAACCCTAGTCCGAATTCAGGGTTACCTCTCCCGAGTGTCAAACCCCATATTCTCAATATATCTAAACTAGCATATAATCATAGAAAACACGGCAACACAATCAACATACGAAGAACAACCAAGAACAAAACACAAATTCAACCAAAACTACATTTTCATAAATAATATGTTAATCCCTATTACAATCCATGTTTAACTCATGGCCCTAACCGTTTATACAATGTAAAAGGAGCTAAACATGCTCAACAATTACCAAAATGAAAAAACAAAGAGAGAAAACGAACTACTTAGCCGATATCCGAAGATTTGCCACTAGAAACTTCGATCTTTCGCTTCCTCGTTGATCCTCCACCTCGAGTTGATACCTCTCCCTCAAAAATCCCTTATCCTAACCCTAAAATATGGCCTAAGGCCTTAGGGGCTCAAGAAGAGGGAAGAGAAGAGGAGAGAAGGGCTTCAATAGGCCAAAAAATATCTCCAAAATATCGATTCTATGCAGAGGATTTTGCCTAGGCGAAGAAAAATTCACATAGGCAAAGTTAGGCGGTTAACTTTCTACCGAATTTTTGCCTTCGCCTAGGCAAAGTTACTGCAGGTTTGCAATTTTGTTTTGATTGTAACTTCTTCATACGAACTTTGATTGAGGTGATTCAAAAACCTATGGAAATATAAGAAAAATATATACAACTTACATGTTTTGAGTGTTTCCAAAATCGGATTTTATTGTATTCCAAAATAGCCTTAAAGTTACAACACCTGTACCGGCTTTGCAGGTTTGGTGACCACCTAGGCGAAAAAGTAGGCGGTGGAGTTGGAAATGTTCTCAGCAATCTTCACAGCCTAGGCGGAGGTCTGGACACCTAGGCGGTGGGCTTCTTTCACAATGTTGCCTCCTGGCTCATTTATCCACCGTAACTTCATCCGCTTTGGTTCGATCACATCGTTTTCGATCTGATTTCATACCTTTTCACCCCACGCACCTATTTTAATACAAAAAGAATAAAAACATATTAAAACACATAAAAATAACTTTAAATGTACTCTAAAACTAATAAAACTAATTTGGAAATACGTAAGTATTTTACACCTATCAAAATTCAGAATTTTACTAGTTCTCGAGCAAAATACCCACACAATACAAGAAAATATAAAAACTAATTAAGAAATTAAAAACTACAAACGAGAAACACTAAAAACAAAAATGTGGAAGTTTTTAATATTATCTACCGGCCGAAAGATTTTCCCCTCATTGGCCCCCTAATCCTATCAAGTGTGTGATTAAACTCAAATATACTACTATCCATTGATTAGATGAGATTATACCTAAATAAAGATCATGACTAAAACCTTTAAGGTATAGGGAATCCATACGCCTGACCTGGGATCTATTCTCCACTAATGTAGGCTCAAAGGTTCATGAAGATCAATAGGGTTTGGTTCGATTTTGTAATAATGGCCAAGGGTATTTTGGAATAGAAAATAGGTTAACGTCGTTAACTTAATGTTACCCGAGGCACATCGCTTGGCACTCTCACACTCGAAACCCCATAGTTTAATTAGAAACAACCCTGAACAAACATTTAAGAACGTCATACTCACTTGTCATGTCAAAAAGAAACTATTTTTTAAAAAAAAAAACAACCCCAAACTCATTCGAATTTCTACAATTTTAAGAGTGTGCAAAAATGATTAAGTAACACACCCTAAAACGTATTCGAATTCTTATAACCTTAGGAATGTGCAAACAATATGAACGACAAACGACAAGCGATTACTTGAATACTGAACCAATTAGAATTTCGGCCTAAACCCAACCGCTCACATCAAGTAGCGAAATGCTAATTTGATTCACTCAAATTGTGCCTTCAGTTTGGCGATGTAGGTTTGGAAAAAGTTCAATCGTCTATGTTATTTGTTAAGTATTCTGAATTGAAATGGTTTTTAGGGTTCGACAGGGTAATGAAGGGTAATGATTCATCAAGGTAAGCTTAAAAGGCTCAAGCAATCAAAGGAATGCCTAAATCATATCTCCTAAACAACCTCGCCTAGGATTTCACCTCAAATTTCTCCCAAATCAAGTTATAGAATCCCTATTGTCATAAAATTGAGTGAAGGATAATCGGTTTCAAATCAAGTAGATAGTGCTATACTGAGTTTACGTGCTCATACATTTAGGATCTACAATAACTTTTACTAAGACAATACGTCAAGCACACAGAACACACATGAATGAGCGTTACACTCGACCTCAAAACAATCAGGGGATATAATCATCATCGGGTAAAGGCCCAGATGACGTCAAAACTCAACACAAAACAATAACTAAACTAAACAATCTAATCTTAAACAAGCATGCACACGGTAAAAACAGTAAAACATGCTAACTAAAAACATAAACACATACTAAAACATACTACACATCACCACCAACTCAACACAGATGATGTCCAAAATGAGTCGTCAGCGATCCTAATGACAATATATAGCATGATATTAAAGATGGGGATTTAAAACACATACCTGGGAGGCAAGAGAATCTCGCCTCCGACTCAAATTGACGGAGATGTATCTAACTTATTTGTGACCCTGGGTTGCCTCCCAAGAAGCGCTTAGTTTAATTTCCTCGGCCCAACACATCTCAAGATTGGCGAGATATTCAATGATCAAACTGCAAGAGCACCTATCGATCTAACATCTTCAAGCATCCTGCCAGAAACAAAAACAAAATTACAAACGAAAATTATATACAAAAATGCCTAGATTAAAATCAAGTTATTTACTCCTAATATAAAAAATAACCTCCTTCCAATCCCCGGCAACGGCGCCAATAGTGTTCTAATTTGATATCTGTAATTGGATTTGTAGCACGAAAATGTCCAGAGATTTTGTTTTTATTTTATTTTAAGATTGGATCATTTTGGTTATGGTTATGTCATTGCTATTCATTTGCAGTTATTCCATTTGTTGCTTCTACCTAGAAATCTTTAATTTTAGTCATTAGTGTCCCAGTGAAGTAATATAGAAATTATTCCTTAAACCAATGAGAATATTGACCTCATTCAATCATATTAGGATCTTTAATTTTATCTTAAAGTGAATCAATGTGTTTTGAGTTGTTTTATACCTAAGTTAAGTATTTTAGAAATGTTTTCTAAAATGTTCTGATTCTAATCCAAATTTCTTAAGGTTTCAAACCAAAATGTTCCAAAATATTTTAAAGTATTTTGTTTTAGTTCTTATGAATAACTATTTTTTTTATTCGGTCTAATTTTAATTGCAATAATGTTATCTTATTTGTGGATCCCAAGAAATGACTGGAAAGTGAAAATATTGGTGATGAATTGATATTTTATAATTTCTCTGAAAATTTATGAATTTTTTAATTTTATAAACTACATATTGTGATTGGCAATTTTACATTGTTGAATTTTGCAGCTTGACTTTTGCATTCAGTAGATGTGACAATATTGAAGTTCTCTCGCTCATAGGTAATCCCAGAGAGTTGTAGAAATCTATATTTATTTATTTTTTATGTTTATGTGGTACTCGATGAAAATGTTATATGTTAAGAGATTTCTATTTAGTTAAATTTTTCTATTGTTTGCAATTGATTAGTTCTTTATTTTTCTCAGAAAAATTGTTCTTTGTAATCTTATAGACCTAATATTGTCCATAATAACTTGAGTACCATGAATCACGATCACTTGGCCTTTTGGGTACTCGAAGACCGTTTATGTGATTTAGGTAGGTTTTGACATCTCATGAGCATTAGAACCCATTCAAGTAAAGCTCAAGGCGAAATACTAGGTTATGTGTTATTGGATAGATAATTTTAGCATTCTTTGGATCGTTTAGGCCTTTGAAGCTAACCTTGAAAAATTGTTTATCCTTCGTTAACCTAATTGAGCCTCATTGCCCAATTCTTTCATTACCCACATATGTACATCTAACCCACTAAATGCATTTTCACTTCCTAAACCCACCACTAATTGGAATTTTTTCATGGATCATTGAGCATTATGACTAGCATGGGTTGTGTTTGGAAAGTTAGATTCTACTTCTTTAGTGGTTATTGATACTTCAGTGGTTATTAAGGACACTGCTTCTATAGTGGTTAACAACACTACTCCGTCATTGGAAAATTTGCATATTGAAATTTTAGGATTGCAGGGGGACACAATGTAAAGAGTAGAGTTAGAATCTACGGTTCCTTCTACTACAAAATTGTCGATTACTCATAAAGCAGGTACACAACATAAGGATATCCATTTTCCATATAAGTTGGCACATACAGTGGCAAACAATACAAAGTCGGCCAGTCAGTCTAGTTGCTCTAAATCCGATGATGAACGTGCTACAAGCAAGTCTTCTTTTGTGTCGGGTTATGCTACAGACCATTAAGAGGTGGATGACCAAGGTTTCACTCTGGTTAAGAAGAAGAAATGGAGAAATGCAAACTTAGGTGTTGTGGGAAAGGTTCTTAGAACATTTGGGAGAGTTATCTATTCAAATTCACGTTATAATGACTGAAGCTTTCCTATTTTGGAATTGTAAAGGCATCAGAAACCCTACCACGGCCTCTCGTTTAAAGCGAATAGTTAAAATTTCTAGAGTTTATTTTGTAGGGGTCATAGATCCTTGGATCGATGACTTAAACATTCAAAGGATTGGAAGGGCTATTAAACTTTGTTGCGACGTTTCTAATCAACAGTATGGTGGAAAAATCTTGGCATTTTGGAAAGACTACTTAGATGTCTAGATTTAAATTTTAATAAACAATTTATAGCTTGTAAGATAGGCTGGCTAAATGTTGAGTTAGTTGTGGGTTCATTTACTTGATTTCATGTCGACAAATACTCTTCCTATTATTTGGGGAGGAAATTTCAATATTATTCGTAATGATTCGAAAAAATTGAGGCATTTTTTACCTTCTTGCAGTAGCATGCAAGACTTTAATATCAGGTTCAGACTTAGGTTAAACACAACGTAAGCTTTAATAATCGGAAGATATTTAGAGCTTACATAATCTATAAGGTCAGGTTTAACAAATGTTTTCACCTAAATACTAGATAGGGATATCAGTATTGAAGTGTTTACATATTCTCTCACTTAACGCTCAGGAGAGGTAGTGAGAGAGATAGTACGAGAACCTTAATTATTGAATAAACGGAATGGACTAATAATTTACTTAATAGGACAACATAAGAATAATGAGATTAAATCAAGCCCCTAAAAAAATTGCGCATAGATAATCCATATTTTATTTTCTTTTTGTATTTATATTTTTTTTAGTTTATTGTTATAAAAACCCAAAATTTGATCACCTAAATAAAGTTAAGTTATAATAATCATGGTACTTAACGATAATTTAAACCAATCCCTGTGGATACGACAACCTTACTCTTCCTATACTATTAAAATTTGACCCGTACACTTGCAATATTGTAGCGACAAATAAATCGCTACCACTAATTCGGTTTCCTTTGGCAACAATACATTTCATAACATTCCTTCTCTTGTCTCTGATGTAGATAATGCATTCTTTTACAATGGAGGAAATCAGAGAAGCTTTATGGTAGATTCCGTTGGATGGGGCCCAGGGTTCGGATTCGTTTTTGTCGGCTTTCTTCCAAAATGCGTAGGAGGTTGTGTCCACCGACCTTCTTGATGCAGCAAGCCATTTCTTGAAAGGTAAAAGTCTCCCAACTTCTTTATGGAGCACTGTTTTCGTGCTTATCCCTAAAAAAAACACAACCAACAGCCTTGAAAGATTTTCGTCCGATAAGCCTGTGTAATATTTGCTATAAAAAAATTTCCAAGGCTCTTGCAACTCGTGTTTCCGCTCTTCTACCTCGCCTTATTTCCAATCAACAAATGGTTTCGTGCAAGGCCGGGCTATTTCAGAAGCGTTTGGTTTTTCTCATGAGCTTATCAAGGACTTAGGTAAAGAAATTCGGGGAAAGAATGTCATGTTTAAGTTGGATATGATGAAGGCTTATGACAGATTGGATCTTGACTTTCTTATTGAGGTTCTAAGAAGATTTGGATTTTGTGAGGCTTTCCTTAATACTATCCAAACAAAATTTAGGAATGTCTCGTTTTCTATTGCTTTTCGGGGGGTTTATAAGGTTTGGTTCTAGACTTCTAGGGGCTTATGTCAAGGAGACCCTATATCTTCTCTCTTATTTATTCTGGCTGAAGAAGTGTTGAGTCAAAAAATCTCAGCCCATGATATAATCTGATCTAATGGCCAAAAATGTCTTTTGTATCATTCAATTTCGATTGTTGGATATTCGATCCAACAGTCTAAAATGTCTTAAATATAAAATGTCTCCAAGTGTGTATATATATATATATATATATATATATATATATATATATATATATATAGAGAGAGAGAGAGAGAGAGAGATAGTCACACACAAAAATATAATTTTTGATGTCTTCTCATATTCCTTAACATATGGTGGAATTGGATGCAATTTGAAGAATTTAATATTATTAATTGTTATAAATAATTCAAAATGGTTAATTTACTATGTCTTCTCAAATTCTATAACGGATAGTGAAATTAGAAACCAAAATTTCAAGAATTCACCTATCATTAATTGAAATAAAGATATTAATAATAAAGATAATAAAGATGGCTTGATGCATGCATTTGTAAAATTAAAACTTCACAATTTAAATCCACCAATGTAAGGCAAATTCACCAAAAGCAAGTAATGGGGTATTGGAGAGCTCTATTTTGATAACTTCATTTCGAGAGTAACTGTTTAATGGGACGCGGATATAATTTTCTTCAAGGTTCAATCGTGGCTGCTAGATCTTAATAGGAGTTTAATCTACAAGCAATTTTCTTCTCCGTTTGGTATTCACTCGCTCAGTTTATTGGGTTGTGTTATTTGTCAGCCCATTACTCGTGCTCTTTCTCTTTGTTGCTGGTCAGCCCCCCCAACGGTGTCTTCAAGTTGAACGTTGATGGGGCGTTGAAATAGTCCACCATGCGTGCCAGTTGTGGCGAAAGAATTAGGGACCATCTTGGCCGGTTTTGCTTCACTTTCTATTTGTCACTGCAATTACGACTAGTTTTCTCACTGAAATGCATGGTTTATTTTAGGGGCTTCAATATGCCATCCAGTTGGGCGTCTTTCCACTTGTTATCGAGTGTGATTCGAAGAGTTTGGTGATGGCATTTCGCAAGAGCTGTCCTGACTGGTCCGTTTATCACATTTGGCCCTTTATTCAATTGTGGTTTCGCTATTTAGATATTAGCATTTCTCATGTGTTTTGTGAATGTAATTATGTGTAGGGGTGTTCAAAAATCCGATTAACCCAAAAATTCGACCCTAGCCCGCCCTAAATGGCCTAACCAGGAAAAAAATGGTTGAAAAATGAATTACTACGGTTAGAAAATGACCAGAACCGACTGATACGGATCGAGGCTTGGATCAACTGATTTTAAATCAAGGCTACCCAATCTGATCCAACATGAAATGACGTCGTTTCATAGAGGGATAAATAGCAAATTATGCAATGAAAACCCTAGTCGCTCATTCGTCTTCTACGACGACAATGTGTTGCAACTTCGAGTTCAATGCTTTGCGATTTCAAGTTCTTCAAGTTTCAAATCATGGCTGGATTTCTCCATTTATCTCGAAAAGAGGTTGTCCAATTATTTTCAATATTTTATTTGCTGATGACACTCTCATTTTTGGTAATGGCAGTGTTACTAGCTTGATAAATTTGATCCATGTCCTTGAGGATTACCAACATGTATCGGGTCAATTAATTATCCTTCAAAAAAGTAACTTCTACTTACATCCAAATTACCCTTCGGTTAGGAAGCAGTTGATTGGAAGTATCATTGGTTTCTCCCAGGGGTCGTTTCCGTGCACTTATCTTGGGGTTCCTTTATCTCACAGTCAAGTAAAGGTCTGAGACTATGATTTTCTTTTCTCGAAAGTGGCGGCTCGTATTGAAGGTTGGAAGGCGCACTTTCTTTCTCCGGGAGGAAAACTAGTCCTTATTAAACATGTGTTGGCTTATTTTCTCCTCTATCTGTTAGCTTCTTGTTGAGTACATAAAGGGCTACTTTCAAAGGTGGAATCTTTGATTGCTAGATTGTTTTGGAGTTCATACGATAATCCTCATCATCGTCATTGGGTAGCTTAGCGTTCTCTCTATACTAGTAAGAAAAGTGGCGACCTGAGTCTGCGTAGCCTTATGGATTTGAAGAAAGCTTTCTCTATGAAACGTCTTTGAAATATCTGGACTAGTTCTTCCCTTTGTTGTTCATTCATGAAACATAAATATACAAAAGGTTTGCCTCCCTATTTTTGGATTGCTAAATCTGGTTCCTCCTGTCTCTAGAGGGACATAGTAGATGTTAGGGATGTTTTTTTTTTTTTTTTTTGAGAATTTTCAATGGCTCGTTGGAAATGTAGAATTGGTTCATTTTTGACATGATAATTGGGGTCGAGGGGCCCTTTCCAGAGATCTGAATATTACGAAAATTTTGAACATTGTAGCTACCAGTATTGCTCTTGAGGATTGGTGGAATACTGACCTTGATGATGCTGAAGTACAGTATGTGGAGCTAGCAAAACCTCTTCTCAATAGCTTCCCGGATAGTCTTATTTGGACCTTGAGTTGAGATGGATCTTTCTCAATCAAATCTGTTTGGAGAGCTATAGCTGGCGTGGATCAGTCTCTTCCCCAATTCTCAACTCTTTGGAAGCTTCACATTCCAATTAAATTCTTGATTTTTTTCTTGGAAAATGATGAGACAGTGTGTGCCCGTTGATTCGAACATTTAGAAACTCGGCATTAGCCTTCCGTCTGCTTGTAGGTGTTGTGTATCTAGAGTTTGTGAGGAATCTTTTCATCTTTTCGTTACTGGGTGTATTACTAGCAACATTTTGAAGCGTTACAGTGCTTTATTCAATGACCCCTATATCATTCAACCTATCCAAGACCGTTTCATGTTCTGGTGGCATATTTTGAAGGGTCCTTCTCAATTCTGCTTCATGGGGAATATGGTCCCTTTACTTATTATTTGGGAAATCTAGTTAGCGAGAAACAAAGTGTATCACGATAATATTATATATATATATATATATATATATATATATATATATATATATATATATATATATATATATATATATATATATATAATAAATCAGCTCATTTATATTCAGGGCCGTTGGATCAAGACATAAACATGAAAGACATTCGTAGCCATTGGATTACTTTTATCTTATACAACATATATTTTAGGGTTTGGAGCCGCAACCTCTCACTCTTTTCCCCAGCCCTCTTTCTCTCTCTCTCTTTCTCCCACCTTCGACGTCGCCGCTGAAATTGACCAACTGCAACCATGGCCATCGCCATCGCCACCGCCACTGCTATCGCCATCGCCATCTCCGTCACTCTCGACTCTACCCAATCCACCCTCGGTTCCTACCTCCCTCGACGACGGTGGCCGGATCACCCTCATTTCCTCCCTCCCTCGACGATAGCGGCTAGATCTTCGGCCATATATCCATCGCCACCGCCACCGCCACTGCCATCGCCATCGCCGTCTCCATCACTCTCGACTCCACCCAATCCACCTTTGGTTCCTACCTCCCTCGACGACGGCGGCCGGATCACCCTCAGTTCCTCCCTCCCTCGATGATAGCGGCCAGATCTTCGGCCATATCTCTATCGATTTGGCCAGATCTGGCTAAATCGAAGTTCCCTGTGCAGCTACTACCGCTGCCATTACCCTCTGCAGGTACGCCTTCTCTTTCTCTGCCTTTACGCCCTCTATTGTTCATTTTTCTATTAGACCCTAAGTTGTGTAAAATCCTATTTGGCTAGATCTGGTGACCAATAACTTTGCTTCAATAGTTGAATGCGCTGCTGTTGAGGTGCATTTCGCGTCAGTCGATTTGTTTGCTAAAACGAAACACATTTTCGAGGGCCTATTTTGGTTTTTCATTGTTTTTGGGACGTTTGGCGATTGAAATTAGGGTTTATGTTATGGATTTTAGTGTTTTTGGGATTTGAAATTAGAGGAGAATTGCATGCACATGTCTTTTTTTTTCTTTTCTTTTTTTTCTTTTCTTTTTATTTTTTTTATACGTATTTGTTGTTTATGTGATTTTGGGATATTGTAGGGCAATAACGAGCAACGAAGAAGATAAGAGGTGTCCTCTCTGTGCGGAGGAGATGGACTGGACGGATCTGCAATTTAAGCCCTGCCAATGTGGTTATCAGGTTTGGAGTTCGAAATCATATAGGCTCTAGAATAAATTCCCTTCCCCCTCTCCCATTATATATATGTTTTAGTAATGGGATTTTCTATTTTCCGTGAGAGTACTTTTATTAGCTCTTTACATTGATTATTTGATTTGGGACCTGACTATGCAAAAGAAGAGTAGGGATTATTGAGCATAATTTTACCGTTTCATGCTTTTATTGTCATTCATTGCTTTAATTCGGGCCGGCTTGACCATGGAATTTTTCTTAGCATTGTCTTAGTTTTTTATTTTTATGTTTTGATTAAGTTACTTTATGGGTTTTAGATTATCATAGTAGTGATAATCTAGGTACAGTTTGAATATTTTTTTAGGATTATTTTGTAGAGAAAATTACATGTTCCTATTTGCGTTCCTATATCTGTTTTGTTCCTGTTTCGGTTCTTTTGCTGTTTCTGTTCTATTGCTGTTCTGTTCCTGTTCCAGTTTCTGTTCTGTTCCTGACTCGCCACCAATTGGAAAGATGACGACGATCGGCGATGATGTTCCAGTTGAGTTCTTGCCCCTTCAGAGTGAGTGATTTATTTTTCATATTTGTTTCTTTATTTTTTTGCTTAATTGCCTAAATATTAGGTTATTTATTTCTTAGATTTATAATTTTGTTCTTTTTTTCCCTGTTTTGTTCCACTTTTGTTCCTGTTCTGTTCCAGTTTTGTTATTTTATATATTATTTTATATTTTGCCTAAATAATAATTATTTTATATATTATTTGAATGTTTTTTTTTTTTAATTTAATTTCTGTTCTGTTGTAGAATTAAAGGAAAGATAGATAAGCTAGCGACGAGGGAGGGAAGCGGCTGTAGAATCAAGTTAAATTTTAGCTCTTGAAAGGTTGAAAGGTTTTTAGGAATGCAGTCTGTTTAGGATTCTGTTTGTCTAATTTTTTAATAATAAATGCATAATTTTGTCATTCAAAATTTGATATATTATGAAGAAGTCATTCCAAGTTTATAGAAATCTGTTAGTTGAGTTTTGATTTCACAAGCATTCAACGTTCTTTGATCCTAAATGTGTTTGATTTCCCTATTTATGTTTCTCTTTTGTGTGTGTCTTTTGCGATGTTGTTGAGAACATATTATCAAGCTTGATCTTACATTTGTATTTTGTTGTGAACTCAAATTTCTGTTTAGTTGATTTACAATACATTCCCTGTTTTTTGTTTCTGTTTCTGTTCCCTGTTTCTGTTTCTGTTTCTGTTCCCTATTTCTGTTTCTGTTCCTGTTTGGTTAGTCCTCATTAGTTGGTGAATGTGTTTTAAACTTGCAAATATTGTTTTATAAATCAGTTGCCCATATCTTGGTCGGTTACATGGTTGCCCAAATCTTGCTTGGTTAGTTGGTTTGAGATTTATAAAAGTTCAATATCAAAATCATATCTACTTTATTTAGTGTTTGATGTTACATTGCAGTGTTGAAGAATATATTCAACTAATTAAAAAAAGACTACAAACACCTTGCTGCAACTGCAACGGCTTTTATCAGGTGAGCATCTGCATTTAAAATTAATCTGCACCATTTTTTTTTTATTTTTTTTTTTGTTTGACTTAAAAAAAAAAAAATGCAGCATTCACTTCTAAAATAAATATTATTTTCATCCCCCCAATTGGAATGCTTGAATTATAGTTTAAATTGTTTGAATAAAAAAAATCTAAATGTGTTCATATTATTTTTCAAAACTGTTACCTCCACTTTCGGATTCTAAATTTTCAAACAAGCAAAAGTATATTAATATCCACTATTTATATACCCACCTCATTAGGTGTGTGCATTTTTTGAAGGTTTTTGTGTTATGTAATTTTTTTTTAATTGTTCAGTGATTTTTCTTTTATAATTTCAATAGAGGTAATTATTCGTTTTCTTTTTTTATCCATAAACAACCAACCGATGAATAATTATTGCAAAATATTAATTTACATCCAATTGAAAGACAGTTTTTCGAATTTTTTTCTCTCAAATTTTTGTTTTTCTGATTGTTCCTAGATTTCTATTGCACTCGAGCATGGAACTACCTTCTCCAAACAATAATTCCATGGAACCTGTAAATGAATGAAAACAATTTAGGGTTTGTATATTAGGGGGTGTTTTTGTAATCTGCCACAATTTAAGGGGTGTTTGATAAACTAATATAAGTAGTTATCAAGCCAAAGGTTTTATGCGATGGGATTTCATATCGGGGCTCGAGAGAGAGAGAACGCTTTAACAGAAAAAATTGTTTATTAAACTGTTTTATCTCTTTTAAGCATCACTTTCTACTCCTAATTTACAATTATTGAATTTTTTTCCTTTTTATTTTATGCAGAAATTATTGAAACAAAATACATATTGTGGAGGTAGTGTCACTCTCTCAGGTAAAACCATTCATTATTTTTTTTTTTTCGTTTTTTTCAATTCTGTTTTCTTTTTTTATTTTTTATTTATTGTTTATTTTTTTTTTTTCCGCCTGTTGTATTTCTGTTGTTCACTCCCATTTAGGGCAAGGATCATATACTCATGCAAGTTTAGATAACTTAGTAATTCAGTCTATGTTAAGATGAGAAGGTCTTATTGTGTTTGCAAAATTTGTGCTTAATATTCTAATTAGGATGAAATTAGTTAACCTAATAATTGGATGGAATTTTCTTTGATTTTCAAATATTACTATGAATTTTATATACAGGGATCTATTATCTTACAATAACTTTGGAGTTCATTTATCACATTAGATGAAGTTTCCTTTTTGTTTCAGCCATCGCAAACATGGGGAAGTTCAATTTTTTGTACTTTTTATTGATTGAGGCTTCCGTAATTTGGTTTGAGAGTATGTTTAAGGTAATTTCAAGTAACCATGAGTGGTGGACTTATTTATTTGTTTGTCTTTAATATGATACTAATTTATTTATCCAATTGATCATTATTGTGTTTCTTTCTCATTAGACAATATGCAAACATGTGGCACTTCAGCCAAATGGAGATAATCTATGGCTTGACAGTCTAGAATTAAAGTTCCAATAGCTTTGGGTGGTAGATTTATATGACTAAGTTTATCGTATTGTATACTTTGGTATTATTGTCCATTAGAAACTATTTGTTTATTATGTGATTGTGTTAGTTATTATCGTATCTGAATGTTATTGGTCGTGTTTTAGTGTCGTGTTGTTATAAAATAGCAATAGAGAATTTAGAATGTCATATAAATAAAAAGGAATATGCTTAGTGGTAAGATTGTTCTATGATGACCAGGAAGTCTTGGTTCGATTCTTTGTGGGGATTATATGATTTTTTTTAAGTTCGTTTTTTTTAAGCACGTGCCTTCAGGCACGGGTTATACACTAGTATATATATATATATATATATATCGAGACTTACCATTATATACAACTTGCCGTATCAATAATTCATTATCTATCACGATATAGATAAATTGTTGGCACAACATTATTTTTTATTTAAAAAAAATAAATATGAAAATTATTTAATTTTTTCACAAGCTTTAATTGTGAAGTTTTAAAACTTCACAATCTAAATCCACAAATGTAAAGCAAATTCACCAAAAGCAAGTAATGGGGTATTGGAGAGCTCTATTTTGATAACTTCATTTCGAGAATAACTGTTTAATGGTATTGTGTCTCCAATATATATATATATAATTCACTATCTATCAATAATTCACTAATTCACTATCTATCACGATATAGATAAATTGTTGGCACAACATTATTTTTTATTTAAAAAAAATAATTATGAAAATTATTTAATTATTTCACAAGCTTTAATGTAGACCTCCAAATTCATGTTTGCTTAGATAATTTCAATCATACTATATCTCCTCCACATGTAATGACATATCAACCATAAGAAAGTAACGATATAACTTGATTTAGTAGTTTTTATAAATACTAGTCAAATTCTTTTATCTTGAATTTATTTCACATCACATTGTCAAATCATACATATTTTTTTTGACAATATTATAGTGTCAAATTACACATGTCATTACATTGTACTTGTTATAATTCATACAAAAATTAAATAAGTTGACAAACTCTTGGCTCAATTTAATCTTAAGACACTCAGTCTTGGATACTACTAGATGTAGTATTATTTTTCCATTTCAAGAAATAAACTATTTTAGTTTTACGTTGAAATACTTAATTCAAGAATGTTGTATTCCTTGATTTAATAATTGTGGTTGTATACACATTCTCAATTTTAATTTCATCCTTCAAAAAATTACCAATTTATCAAGACGTCCCCCCATTTTTAATTATTTATAAATAGGCCTCATACTATTCTACAATATATTTAAGATGTCTTGTTTAACCTCTTATGGAATACATATCCCCCATAAGTTTTTGAATTATTAATAGAAGTAGTAAAATATTTTTTCTTTCTCTAATTTGCACAAATCAATTTAGAGCTTTCACACTTCTTTCAATTAAACAAAAAGAAGTTTAATTCAATTTGACGTCACACTCAAGTTTCACATTTATGACTTGAAAACATTTTTGTGTACCTTTTTTAAATTAATAAATTTTTTTTTTAGTCATATTGACTCCACACAAATCTTTCCTGTAAGAAAACAAAAACAAAACTACAAAGAAAAATTATATACAAAAGAAATGCCTAGATTAAAATCGAGTTATTTACTCACAATATCGATAATAATTCAAAACACAACCCCTGGAAATCGTTACCAAAAACTTGGTCGCAATCGCCGAAAACTGTATTCGACAAACCAATCCCCGGCAACAGCGCCAAAAACTTGGTGGCTACAATTTATGCGCTTCCACTTTTACTGTAAGCGTACGGATCAAGTTTTAGTATAGTGGACCTTTCAGGCGGGTATCGTATCCACAGGGATTGGTTGAGATTACTATCGAGTACCGCGATTGTCATAACCTGACTTTATCTAGGCGACAAAAAATTAATATAATTAATTAATACTAATACTAAATTACTAATTTAATTATACTAATACTATATTGAGATAGTTATGGGATGGATTATCTAGGGATTAACTCAATTTACTTAAATGCGTTTGATTTCATTTAGTTTATAATAATGGTGTTCGACCTATTTGACAATCTCGGCATCTAAAACTCCTCCGCCACCTTTCTTGAGTGTAATACGTGGGATAAAATGCAACTTCGTGTCAACGAAAAAGTCCCCCTCAATGTCTTAACAACCCTAGGTTGCGTGAGTCTTGCCTCAACCTCATTGATTGCACACAAAATCTCAATTCGTAGACTCTCTCACCACCTCTCCCGAGTGTAAGACGAGGGATAAAATGTGACTTCGTGTCAATGAAGAAGTCCTCCTCAACGTCTTAACGACTCTAGGTCATGTGAGTCTCGCCCCAATGTCATTGATTTCATGTGTTGTGTTTACCCTATCGACAATCTCAGTTCTAAAACTCCACCGCCACCTTTCCCGAGTGTAAGACGAGGGAATACATGACTTTTAGTCAATAAAGAAGTCCTCCTCAATGTCTTAACGACCGTAGGTCACATGAGTCTTTCTCCAACGTCATTGATTTCATGCGTTGTGTTTACCCTATCGACAATCTCAGTTCTAAAACCCTCCCGCCAACTCTCCCTAATGTAAAACAGGAAAATACGTGACTTCAAGCCAACGAAGAAGTCTTCCTTAATGTCTTAACGACCCTTGGTCATGTGAGTCTTACCCCAACGTCATTGATTGTCCACAGTCCTAACCCCGACCGGGTTATTGGATCGTGGCGTTTGTTTATTCTAATCTGAATCTGGGATTTTTCAAACCCCGTATTCTCAATATATCATTCTAAACATGATAAACAAACAATATGATAAACATACTAAAACATTGAAGAACAAACATCAAAGAAACACAATTCAACCAAATCTACATTTTTATAAACGATATTAATCCAATACATAATCCATGTTTAACCTATGGCCATAGCCATTTATACAATTAAAACTAGGCTAAACATGATCAAACATATATTGAAGACAAGAAATAAAAGGAAAAACGGATGAACTTAGCCAATATCTGAAGATTAGCTGCTAAAACTGTCCACCGAACGATTCTCCTTCTCTACGTGTTGATCTTCTTTTTCGGATATGTTTGAGCACTCCCCATACTCCCTATATCCGAAACTAAGCCTTAAGGGTTGTAACGGCCGGAGAGAGATCAAGGAGAAGGGAGGAGAGGGGTTTAAATAGGCAAAATATCTAAATAAATATCTTAGACTGTGCAAAGCTGACCACCGCGGCGGTGGGATTCAACGTCGCGGTGGTGGAGTATGTCAGTTCACTGTTCGCCTAGGCAGTGGAGAAGGTACTGGAATAAGGACCATCCTGATGTTTCACCGCCGCGGCGGAGTTCTGGACTCTGCGACGGTGGGCTTTTTTCACAATATTGCCTCATTGCTCATTTTTTCACCATTCTCCGACCGTTCTTGATACGATTTGATCGTTTATGCTCCGATTTCATACATTTTCACCCCACACACCTATTTTAATACAAAAAGAATAAAAACATATTAAAACTTAACAAAAACGTATTAAACATATTCGAAAACTAACATATTCGGTTTGAAAATATATAGGTAATTTACACCTATCAATGGTAGTGAGGAATATGTGTTTGGCCTTAGTTCAAATGATAAGGATGATTAGTTGATGCCTGAGGGAGAACTTGGGTAGTTAGACTCAAATGAATTATAATAGGAGCCAGAAAGTACTGGAAATATTAAAAAGTAGCAATGATGATCAATTGTCTAATTATGAGTCTAGTGATAACTCTGGGAAGAAAAGTGTTGAGGAGGATGAAGTTTATATTGGCAGTGGTAGGAAACCCTACAAAACAAATGGGTAGTAAGATACTTCTAATTGCTCGGTATATCGAAAACCAAGGGATGGGGAAACACCTGTTTTTTCTATAAGAATGTTGTTTACCAGTATTCATGAATTTAGGGTTGCCCTTACAGATTATTTAGTAAAGGTTGGCTTCAAACTGTGAATGAATGGGGAAGAATCATTGCTACTTGCAGTGAGAAATGCTGCTAGTGGAGAATTTATGCTACCCCTATGCCTGGATAATCTTCATACATAATTAGAACTCTGAAATCCTATCATACATGCATTAGAAAAAGGAGTCATGTGGCTGAGGCAACTTCAACTTGGATTGCAAAGAAAATTCTTAAAGAGTTCAAAACTAATCCAAACCTTGACACTGATTGTCTACAAGCTAAACCGAAAGAACTTTGGGGTGTTGAGGCATCCAAGAGGCAACTATATAGGGCTAGGGCAAAGGTACTAAAGATGCTTAAGGGTAATTATGGTGCATCTTATACTTTGCTACCTGGTTATGAAGTGCAAGTAAAGAAAAACAATCCTAGAAGTGTAATAAGGATACAATATTTCATACCATCAGTTGCAGTGTCCCTTGTTTTTTTGCCATTTGTTTCTTTCTTTCTATGCTCAGATGAGGGATATTTGGATGGGTGTAGGCCTTTCATAGGAGTGGATGCATATTTTTTGAATAATCCATATGGTAGTGTACTGCTGTCAGCTATTGCTTTGGATGGTAATAATGGTCTATTCCTATTAGCAGTTGGTGTAGTTGAGGGAGAGTCAATCCAGACATGGTTTTGGTTCTTCCAAAATTTGAAGGAAATGCTTTGAGGACCTGTAATTACGGCTCTTTTCACTGTAATGTCTGACTAGCACAAGGTATTTTTACTTCTGAAAATTTAATTTATATTTAATGCTCTATTTAATGTACAGTTTAATGCACTATTTAATGCTCTGTTTTATTCTTTGGGTTAGGCAATTGAAACCTCAGTTGCTAAAGTTTTTCCTTAAGCAACACATAGAAGATGTTGCCAACACCTACTAGGGAAATTTCGAAAGAAACACCCTAGATTACATTTGAGGAAGCTATTTTGGAAGGCTGCAAGGTTATATAATGAAAGGGGGTTGTTGGATGCTATGGAGATAATGAAAACACTGGATGTCAATGCCTACAATTGGTTGATGGAGCACCCAATTTAGACATGGGCAAGGCATACTTTTGATGAAAAAGTAAAATGTGATCATATGGCCAACAACCTAGTTGAATATTTCAATAGTTGGTTAGAATCTTTTAGATGCAAACCTATTTTGAATCTACTTGAGGGGATTAGGACAAGGCTGATGACAAGGCTGCATAAAAAGGTATGAAAAGACTATCAATTGGGAGGGTAGAGTCTGCAATAACACTAGGAAAAAGTATAGGGCAGCAGCGGATGATGGACAGAAGTACTATAGAGTTTTATGGGCTGGTGGCACTAAATTTGAAGTGAGTGATGAGATGGGTGTTGGACATGTTATGGACTTGGAGAAAATGAACTGCATATGTAGGGAGTGGCAAATTAGTGGTGTTCCATGCAAACAAGTTGCAGCAGCCATCATTTCTCAACGAGCCAATATTGAAGACTATATTCATTACATCAGCATCCACCATAATATGATCCACCCAAGTATAGATTATAAATTTTGGAAGTTTAATCCAAGTGATCCATTGAAGGCCCCACCAAATAAAAGGCAGCCTAGAAGGCCAAAAAAGAACAGAAAAAGGGGAGAGGATGAAGAACCTACAAATGGAAAGAG
The DNA here is from genome assembly GCA_016647705.1 of Eucommia ulmoides. Taxonomy (NCBI): domain Eukaryota; kingdom Viridiplantae; phylum Streptophyta; class Magnoliopsida; order Garryales; family Eucommiaceae; genus Eucommia; species Eucommia ulmoides. The sequence goes on from CM028325.1 coordinate 16,694,515, forward strand.
GAACAAAATTGGTAGTGGTGAGGGACAACCAAGTAGAAAGAGGGTAAGGATGAGACAAACCATCAAGTGCAAGATATGTTTGCAATTTGGACACAACAAAAGGATTTGTCCAAGACAAAAAAACAAATGGAGATGGTGATGCAGCAGATAGACCAGTAGATGGAGCAGTTGGAGCAGTAGGTGATGTAACAGGTGGATTAGCAGCTAGAACAGCAGGTGGGAGGAAATCTATCGCAACCAGATGGAGAGCTAACTCAAGCCTCTGGGCAATGAATGTGGTTGAACTATTTTTTGTTTTTGACAAATGGTGTAGATTGATGGCACAACTGTCAACTAAGCATGGGACAAATGTTTTTTTGAGCTATATTGTTGTTTATTTTACAGTAGAATCCAACTGATTTATTTTGTATGTATTTTGAAATCAATTGGAAATACTAAATGTAATGTATGTATGAACCACTTTTGATGTATTTTGATATCAGTTAGTTGAGTATTGTTGAATGGAGTATGGTTTGAATATGTTTGATTGTGGTTGAATATGTTTGATGTCAATTGGTTGAGTATTGTTGAATGGAGTATAGATTGAATGTCTTTGATTGTGGTTGAATGTGTTTGATATCAATTGGTTGAGTATTCTCGAATGGAGTATGGTTGAATGGTGTATTTTGATACCAAAATTGGAAATATCAAATGGTTGTGTTTGATTATTGTTGAATGTGTTTGAATGTGGTTGAATGTGGATGCCATTTTCATTCCAATATCATTCCCTATTGTTAAATGTGGTTGAATGTGATTGAGTATTGTTTAATGTAGTTGAATATGGCTGCAAAGTTTTTATTCAATGCTGTATTTTTTGCATTCCAGTCTACATTTACACTTCAACTAGATGAAAGGCTGCATTCCAGGCTGAATGAATGAAAGGCTACATTTTTTTTTTAATCATAATTACAATTCAACTTTGCCTAAATTTGAGCAAATCACCTCCATTTTGTTTAATCACACTTCAACCACATTCATTACAGGCTGCATTCTTGAAAGGTTGCATTTCTTGATCACAATTACACTTCAACTTTGTCCAATTTAAGCAAATGAACTCCATTTTGTTTAATCACACTTCCAAATCATGCTCAAACTTTGCAAATATGACAAACCAAATTTTTTTTCTTCAATTTCAATTTATCACAAGTACATTTCAATTTCAATTCATCACAATTACAATTTCAAAAGTACAATTTTCATCACATAACCAAAATCACTTGAAAACACCAATTTCATTACAAACAACAAACTTTAATTGCAAGAAATAAAAATACAACAAAACAAATCGAAATCCATTTCTTCATCTTCCCCACCATCAATTCTAATTTCTTCAATCTCAAATTGTTTTCACACTTCAATGCAGCAGCCTTATCCATCAGTTCTAGATACATATCATCTATTTTCTTAGAAATTCCATCATCTTCAACAACATCTTCTGCTCTAGTTATCTTAATTGAATCTAGAACAAGTCATTCCCAAATTCTACATGATCTGGTAGAACAATAATAATAGAGAAGATCCTTGGTAGGTTTCTCAATTTGAATAACCCTAATGTGTGCTCTTTTTCCACAAGCACAGTATTTGGGAGAAAATTGCACATCTATGTTTGAACCCCCCCCCCCCCCCTCCCCCCAAATTGTTGCTTAATCCACCAGATAACATACTACCTTAGGACATTGAGGGTTTTAAATGGTCTAGTTTAAGTTGTTCGTTGTTGAGGGTTAGGTTAGGGATGATGACCAAGTTCAGGGTTTCAAATGGAGGTAAAGGTAAAGGAGACGATGAAGGAGAGATAGATGAGAAAGAGAAAATAAAAAGAAGAATAAAAATGGATGAAGAAAAACCTTTGCCTTGTGACTGCTGGTAGGGGGCGATTTTGTGCACGCCTACTTATGCTCGCAAGTATACGAGGTCTAAAGTTTTAATATAGCGGATCTTTGAAGATCGGATATCATTCCCATAGAGAAAAGTGTGAATAATTGAATTGAATACTGTAATTGACATAATCTCGTGTTATCCTGACGACGGAAGACATGTATTGAAATTAAACTAAGCTAAACTACAATTAGTGGGTTAATTCTAACTAAGTTGATTAATTAGAGATTGATTTCGTTCACTTAATACACGTTTGATTTCGTTCGGTTAACAATAACGGAGTTTAGATATCCGACAATCTCGGTTCGTAAACTCCTCCGCCACCTCTTTCGAGTGTAAGACGAGGGAATACGCGACTTTTGTGTCGATGAAGAGGTCCCCCTCAATGTCTTAACGACTCTAGGCCACGTGAGTCTTGACCCAACGTCATCGATTGCACACTAACTAACGCCCTCCCGGGTCGTTAGGTCGTAAAGATGTGTTTACCCTAGTCCGAATCCAAGGTTACCTCTCATGAGTGTCGAACCCTAGATTCTCAAATCCAACCCTAATACCGTTGCAAGCATATTAAGATCGTCATCAAATGATAAACACAATCAGAATTAAAACAACAACCGTTAAAGAAACGTATATTAAACCAAACGAGTATTTACACAACTACACATTTCCCTAACTAATCTGTAAATTACTCTAACATGTTCTTAGCCAATACAACATTTAATCAAGAGGAGATCATCATCATCAACAATAAACATTAAATACAAAGATGGAAACAAGGGAGGAAAAGCCAAATCTCAAAGTGGAGTAGTCCACTTTTGCCAAAGAACAGTCCTCCCGATCTTCCTATTCTCGCTTGATGAACTTCCTCTTCTAGCTCTTCAAGGATTGGCCAAGAACACTCTTTACAACTAATCTAATCTACTTCCTAAACTAATCTAATCTAACTAAGGTGGAAGAGAGCTCCCAAGAACAACCAAGCCCTCTCCTACGTCTAAGGAGTGTCTAAGGTGTAAGGGTTCTCTTCTAGGTTTGGTGGAGAAAGGGGTTAAAATGAGGGATTTGGAAAATATCTTCAAAATATCTAAAAATAGATATTTTTGTACAAAGTGTCACCGCCTAAGTGGTGGTTCACCGCTTAGGCAGTGGACTTAAGTCGGTTAAGTTCTGTTGGTAACTTCGCCTAAGCGGTGGTTTTTTCCGTTTAGGCGGTGACTGCTGGCAAGATATTCTGTTGTTTTCTCGCCTAGGCGGTGGTTCATCCCTTCAGCACTCCAACATTCTGCCTCTTTTCTACCTAAGCAGTGGTTTTTTCCGTTTAGGCGGTGGTCTTCATTCACCGAAACCCTGTTTTGCACATTTTGTTCACCGTTTCTCCACCGTTTTCACTTGTTTCTCGCCCTTTGACATCCTTTCACCTGTTCTACACTAAAACACACTAAAACATAATTAAATATAACTAAAATTCTTGAGAACTAACAAATTCGGTTTAGAAATATATAGGTTTTTCACACCTATCAACTGCTTATGGACGACGACGAATGAGATGATGCTTGGCCATGGACATCAATGGAGGTGAAGGAAGGAAGGCTATCGATCATTGAAAGATGAAGAAGAAAGAAGGGTAATGAGGTCATTTTTCATGTTTTCAATTGGAGGGAAGAAATAAGGGAATTTAAGTTATGAAAAAAGGGTAAATAAGGGTAATTTCGTCATGATAAATTGTCAAGATGGTCAAAAATTAAAATTTTGATTTTCAATGGGTATTTTTGAAATAAAAATGACCTAGGTGTCCAAGTATCCTTTGATCAAACAGTTCAAGGGGTGTCCCATGTAGTTTTTAAAGTTGAGGGGATTCTCATGGTTTTGGTCGAAAGTTGAGGGGGAATATAAAATAGTTTACAACAAATATTCAGAAACCCAATTCATGCAACAATAAATATTTTAGATTGTAAAATACATGAAAGTAGTAAATAAATAAAGTTATACTAACTATGCTTTACCGATGACAATCTCAAAAATTTATACTGATCGAGATTATCGTTTAATGATATTTCCTTAAAGTAAATTTCGCCTTCACTTAAATGATCCAGCGAACAAAACAAATATTGAACTCTCTTTCAAGAATAAACTTATAACATAGACTCAAAGTGTAAGTGTACTACAAGATGTTCTAAGTTTCATGCCTAAATGATAATGCAAACCTCTCTATTTATAGAGTAACAAATGAGTAATTCCAACACACCAAAAGTCTCACTTTAAAGCCATTAAGAACACTTTAAGGCCAATAAGAATTAATCACATATAACTCCTTATAAAAAAATGAGTTACAAATATGAAAAGACAAATCTAATTTGGTTAGGAAAAGTGTTAGAATCAATTTGAAGAAAATTCTAGAAAGAATTCTCTTTACTAGAATTAACCCAAGTCCAAACCCAAACCCACGACCCATGACCCGATCTAGATCCACAATCCAAAATGGATTATAAAAGTGGTTTAAGTGTTTTTCATCAATAATGTGGAATTGCTTATTTTACATACTTCAATCAACTTCATGAGACTATTTTTAAAAACAATTTATCATTCACATCTTAATGATTTTTGACAAATTAATATTTCACGTTAATCTTCTCACTAAGAATAATGTATTAATATATAAAAATATATCAACCAATAATTGAATCACATAAAAATAATTAGACTTAAAATAGTCAAAAAATTATTTTTGTCTAACAAATAAATTATAATTGTAATCCCCCGAAAATAGAATATTTTGGTTCGGAATATTTCGGTTCGGATTTTAGGTAGAATTTCTACTCTTTTAATATATGTATTTAATCCATGTTATGATATTTATGCTATTATCATTAAAATTGTTGATTTGCATGTATTGATTATAAACATGTATTATGTGGCGATTATATGAAATACATGCTTATGTGTTTAATTATTGTGTTGATTAGATACACGTATTAAAGGGGTTTAATTGTTGTATTGATTAGATACACGTATTAGAGAGATTGAAATTCTACTGAGCCCTAACTCATAACTCCACAGTTTTGATTGCAGTGCTGGTGAAAATGAAACTATACCAGGAATTTTATTTGAATTTCTATTTAATTTGTAATAAATGTATTTATTATTCACTGTTGTAAAATCGACTCGATAAGTCGATAATTATAATTATCGCCCTATGATTGTAAAATTTGTTAGATTTATATAAAATGAAGTATTGGTCATTGGATTTTAGTATTAATTCTCCAATGGAAGAAACCACATGACGACCCAAGGAAATCGGGCCGTTACAAAGTGGTATTAGAGCTAGGTTTGCGACCACCCTAGGCTTGGGTTATGGTACCCACAACTCATAATAAGTGAAGAAATGCTTAAAAAATAATAATTTTTGTATAACTCATTACTTAAAACACACACACACACAAAAAAAAAAAAATGATATGGAAAGTGGTATTAGTTTCCACCTCCTTCGAATTACAATTTTGGGAAATGCTATTGGCGCTCACAAAAAAAAAAAAAAAACTATTGGGATTATTTTGTTTTGTGAATGATGAGATTGAGTTGGGGTGGTTCTACATAGACACTTCTTACTTTGCCAAATGCACATGATAGGTGAATGTTATCTATCTATTTACAACCGAATTTGGTAGTTTTCGAGTATTTTTATTAAGTTTTAATTTAGTTTAATTTATTTTTGTTTAAAACAGGGGTTAGGATGTAAAACGGTCAAAAAACGAGGAAAACAGTGAAAAAACGATCAAGAGGATCAAGTAATCAAAGTAGCAGTTGCACCGCTGCAGCGGTCAACCCAGCGCTGCAGTGGTGAAATAACAGAGAGTTCCCTAAGTTCGGATCGCTCACTACAGTAATGGTGATAAAACAAAAGGCCTACCGACATGCCCACCGCTGCAGCGGTGAATCCACTGCTGCAGCGTTCAGGCTCCACCTGTTTTAGACATTTTTCTAGATATTTTGTTTGTTTTCTTTTTGTTCCCATTCATTCCCATTGTTCTTAGAACACTTAGAGAATGTATTTGGAGTATTCTTAATAGCTCTCAACCAACCAAAGAGGAGAAGCTCAATTGGAGAAGCGGAAACAAGATCAAAGAGGTTATTACGGACGCCACCTTCAGATAACGGCTATTCTCCCTTGTTTCTCGCTTTATTCTTAACTTATTTTTGGTTGTTTGAAAATGTATATATTGTTTATCATTGAAAATATGGTTATGTCTATGAGCTTAACACTGATTATCTATGGGATTGATGTAGTTTACTAATATACATCGTTTATTTAATCTTTGTTTCGTTATCGATTGTTCTTCCCTATTCGATTTTGTTTACTTTTCTTCTTCATTTATATGCTTGTTTAGATATATTGAGAAATTGGGATTTGACACTCGGGAGAGGTAATCCCGAATTTGAATTAGGGTTTAAATACAACGTGACGATCTAATGACCCGGGAGGGCATTAGAAAGTGTGCAATCTGTGAGGTTGGGGCGAGACTCATGTGACCAAGCGTTGTATAGACGTTCGAGGGGGACTTCGGCGTTGACACGAAGTCACATATTCATTCACTTTACACTCAGGAGAGGTAGTGAGTGAGTTTTCGATACCTAGATTGTCAGATAGTTGGAACACTGTTAATGTTAACTAGATTGGATCAAACATGTACATAAATAAAGTTAATACCTAGATAATCTATTCCCATATAATATATTTAGTATTATATTTTAATTAATTATTAATTTACTATATTAATTATTAAAAATAAAAATCCAATTTTTATCGTCTAAATAAAGTTCGGTTATGATAATCGTAGTAATATCGCGACAATTTAATCCAATCCCTGTGGATACGACAACCCTTCTCATTCACTATTCTATAAAACTTGACCCGTCCACTTGCAGTGAAAAGTAGCACCTAATTTACGCACTACCAACAAGAAACAAATTTTCTTTGGCTTTGTCCTTTTCATCTCTCTCTCACAAAGCAATTGTTGTTGTAGCCATAGTGGTCTAGCCTTTTCAATTTTGTCTGATAAATTAGAGGGTGTAAATTTGAGCCAATAGCTTTGCGTGGTTGGAAACTTGTAGAATAAATTTTGTTAATTAATTAAAATATTTTACCCAAAAAATAAAAAATATGTCAAAACCATGAACTATATGAACCGGTTGTCTATTTTCTAAATTCAAATAAAATATTACATTTTATTGAAGAATAGGGAAGGTTGTTTTGAGTTGGTGCAATATATATTCTTGAGTATTTTGTATTGAACTCGTTTTGTTATTAAGCTTAGGTTATAGATTCTGTAAACTCGGTGAGTGTTGGGTTAGTAATGGACCAAAGAATTTGTTGCTGAATTGAAAGTATCAATTTAAAGGCATTTACTATCTTCTATATAAATGATCAAATTATATTTTCATATTAAATTGTGAAGAAAAAAAATGTTGATGAAAATAGACAGTTTTATGATGATTAATGGATTAAGTAAATTTTTAAGTGTGGAGATTGAGTTTTACTATCCTACTATACCATAGTTGTCTCGTTAGAAGGGCATATCCTGTGAGATGTTGTTGGTTCTTATAGGAAGGCATGTCCTATAGGACGTTGTGTTGTGACCTGACAGGAGGGCAAGTCTGGTAGGTGATTAAAATATGTTGTATTGAAACCTAGCATGAGGGAAAATCCTATTGGTAGTTGATATAATAACTCTCAATCGTGAGGTAAAACGATTATATGGCTAGTAAGAAAGTATGATATTTTATTATATACAAGTGAGTTAACCAGTTGATTTAAATTCAATTGTTCTATTTTGATGATATTTTGTTGGGATTTTGATATTGCCAAGTAAGTGGCTATATTTTGTTGGAAAGTCGATTTTGATAAAAATACTTGATCCATAAATTGATTTTTGTATTAAGAAGATAGTGCACTGATAAAATAATTTAGATAGATATTGGTCCACTACTAGCAATAGGTAGAATTGGAGTAAGAGTAATTGTTGAAACTTTTGGGGACTTTATGAAATATTTACATATACATGTTTTGGTTGAGTATTGAACTTGTCATGTTATATGAGTATTGAATTTCTGAGACGAAATATCATTTATGTGTTTGAAACATATTTTTAGGTTTAAGACGTAATTATGTGATTAAGACGTATTTGATGTTTGTAGTTTGACACGTATTTATGTGTTTCATGACGTATTTATATAGTTGAGTGGTATTTATGTGTTTTCAGACGTATTTTAGGGGGAAAAAAATCCATTATTTGAAGTTTGGATTATGTTGATATTTATGAAAAAGTTTACGAGATTATTGGAATCTTAATGTGGATATTGGAGATGATTATTTTTAGTTTCACAGGATAGTCCACAAGGAATTGAGCTATCTACTGGTTATAATATTGGTTGCGATATGTTGACTTGAAATGTTGGATGAAATTGATAAATGTTGGTTATAGGATATGACAGTGGACTTAAAAAGTCATGCTAAGTGAGAAAATTATTGAGGTCATAGACCTGTTGCAATTGAGATAGACCCAATCCAAGTGAGACTACTGTGATATTTTAAAATATATTTGTTGGACAGATGTATTGATTGCAATTTTTATCAGAGTGCGCAGTGGAAGTATTTAGAAACATAAAATTCTATGCCAATTGGTTATCTGTGCTAAGTGTTACCAACCAAAGTGCATCATTTTGAGTTGTGTTGAATAAAGTATGGGTTATCGCAAATACGGAAGTGGGGATACATAATATGAATTTTGGTGGGATATGGATTAATGGTGACTTTCAGTTACGGGACCCTATATAGAAAATAATTGTTCTAGAATCGATTGTGACTAACATGACTTTGCGAAGCGATTCTAAATTATTATTATTTTGAACGAAATTTCGAGGACAAAATTTATTTAAGGAGGGTAGATTGTAATACTCCAAAAATTTATATTTTGAAAATAATATTTTATATAAGTTTAATATTTTTGGGATTGTTTTGTAAATTTATGGCATAAAATAAATATTTGATAATTTTGAGGGTTAAATGTTAATTTTAAATTAACTTTTAAAGGTTTTGAGACTATTGTGTTATTTAAAATATATTTTTAAGAGTTTTGGGATATAATTAATATTTTTATTTTATTTTAAGGGGCATATTTGTGTAAATAATAAAAAATAATATAAATATTAAAATGTGTTATCTTTATGAAATGAAGACAGCACATAATAAATCATACATATATACGTTTAAACATGACATGTATAATAATAATAATAATAATAATAATAATAATAATAATAATAAACAACCAACACTAAAGAGATAAACATGCATATTAGTTGGATATCAACATTAAAGCATATTAAGCAAAGTTCAGGAGATGATTTGGAATGTTTTTTTGAGCAAAAATAGAATATTTCAGTTCGGATTTCGACTTTGAATTTCAGGTAGAATTTCTACTCTTTTAGTATATGTATTTAATCCATGTTATGTCATTTATTCTATTATCGTTATAATTGTTGATTTTGCATATATTGTTTATAAACATGTATTATGTGGTGATTATATGAAATATATGCCTATGTGTTTAATTGTTGTGTTGATTAAATACACGTATTAGAGGGGTTGAAATTTTACTGAGCCTTATCTCATAACCCCACAAATTTGATTGTAGGGCCAGTGAAAATGAAATTGCGTCAGGAATTTTATTTGAATTTCTATTTAATTTTTAATAATTGTATTTATTATTCACTGTTGTAAAATCGACTCGATAATTCGATAATTATAATTATCGCCCTATGATTTTATGATTTGTCAGATTTATATAAAATGAAATATTGGTCATTCAATTTTAGTATTAATTCTCCAATGGGAGAAAACGCGTGGCGGGCCTGAAAAACCGGGCTATTACAATAATTGTAGAATATATATATAATAAATCTGGATGGAGATAAAGAGAACCGTCAAATTAAAAGACAAATCCATCTATATGTTCAGACCGTTGAATGAAATCAACTCAAAATATAATTTAAAATTGGGGTTTCTCTCTCTTTACCGTCGTGCTCTCTCACTCTGATTCCCTTTTTACCTCTCCCCTCAAAGAACTACATCGGCGCAATCGTAAATCCTACCGCCACTCTATTCTCATCTCTCCATTCTTATTCTCACTATTTGTTGGTCCCTACTCTCTCTTCCATCCCTCTTTTATTTATATCTCAATTTCACTCTCTTTCTCTAACCCTTATGTCCACTACCCCTACAAAACCACCACCATCACAACAACGACGACTTCTCCCTCTATCGCACACTTACATATGGTAGTAGATCCAACCCCCATTTACCTCATCTATCGCTATCGCGTCGTCTAGCCACAAATATACAACCCTAGCCATACTTTCTTCTCTCCATATATTGAGTTTCCCTCTTTCTATGTATTAAGCTCATCAGCCAAATTGATGGTCCAGGTAAAGAATATTTACAAGAAAATTCAATCTGGATTGAGATATGTTGCCCCATAGATATACCCAAGAAAGGGAGTGAAGTGTGTAGTGCTACAAATTTTAACAATTAAATTCCAAATACACAAGTAATCAATTTATCTAATTTATTATTATCTTGTATGACAACAGAAATGTATTTAACTAAGTGCACACCCAAACAACAGAAATAAACAATCAGCACATAACAATTTATCCTAGTTCGGTAAGCTACTTTTACCTACGTCTAGTCCTCCGAGCTCTATAGGGCTTTCGCAATCCACTAATCCTTGATTCATTTCCTAGGTAAAAATCAAACCCTTACAATCCTTTTAATAGGTTCAGGACTAACCTAATTCTTTTCACAGACTCAGAATCAAGCATTTACAAGTTTTACTTTTTCATAGGCTAAGGAAGAACCATATCTTTTTACCAGGTTAAAGACTAACCTAATTTAATTACAAGAAGAATCAAGCCTAATATTTTTCACAGGCTTATGATCAAACCTAAATACTCTGATTAGACACCAACCCAAATATGTTTAATCCACTCACACTCACAAATACAAAAAACACCAAGTTTCTTCCTACAGGAGCTTCTACCACCTCAAAACAATTATGCTCAATTAATGTCCTGAATACTATGTGATAGAATTACTTGAGAAAATAAATATGATTTAACTCAATTTAAGCACACAATACTATATACTCAGATTTCTCAGAGAAAAATCGTTTCTTAAGGAAATTCAAACTAGAAAAATGATTTTTCAAACACAAATATTCCAAATTACTAATTAGATCATTAAGAACATTTTCAAAACTACTCTCTTAGAAATATTTTAGCAAAATTAAACTTTCTTTTAAGCAAAGACTAATTTAAACTCTTTGTTCTTGATTTCTTAAAGTTGAAAATGCAGGTTTTATTAAATAGATTTTAAACCATGCCTGTTATTGTATAAAATTGGTACACACCTCAAGTATGGTCTAGTCATGTGATAGGTGTCCTTTTGCTGAGGTAGAGTCAGCAGTTAAAAATTCCTCAAGTGAGTTGTACTGGGTCTTGGGAGGATTGATCTACTGTGTCTAAAGTCCTGCTCCTCGGGGAGTGGTACCTGCAAAAAGCTCAGGCCAGGATTTATCCCATCGAGGGCCCTCTGGTGAGAGAATAAGAGTTCAGAAAAAAGAGATATATAAATGCGTCAAGTAAACAAATCAACTCAAAGCATTCGCTCGTAAAAGAAAGTGTACCTCGAGCTTGCATAGCCCTTGGTATATATCGGAGTTGGAGATGATTAGTTGGGTCTAAACATGATTAATTAGGTGAAATCATGTGTTTAGCCGATAATCTAGGAAGTTTAGGAGATAATCATTGGACTTGGCTTTTGGGCCCATTTGGCGAAGCCCGCGAGCCTTTTGTTAGGCCCGTAGTGGTGAGTTGGTAGGGGAAAGTGGAGATCCATGGAGTGCTGGATAAGAAACGAGTTGGAATGGGGAGCCGGTTGAGGTAAACGGCTAAGTCCCTGAAGTTGGCTGTTTAGGGCACGGCGCAAAGCTCAAGGCGGCACGTCCTTGCGGGGTACCTTGCTCCTCTCTGGGTGCAAAAGAGATTATAGGGAGGAGTTGTGGTCGGCATGCGTTCTAGCATGGCGTTGTGGATTCTGGAATGCATCCATATCACTAAGAGGATGGACACATGGCTGGGTCCCAGGTGCTAACTCAGTGGTGCCCGGAAATACCCTCATCATTGCCTATAACGGCTATTTTTCAAAACATAATACTTTAAATAGCACTTTGAGATCTCATATAGAATATACTTCCAAAATAGATATATTTCATTTAAAAATACTCCTTGAAAAGCTCAATTTAGTTTTACCAATGTAACTCATATAATTAATTAATATAAGAACCAATTAATAGGATCTTCATAATATGTGACATATCATTGCAATATACTCAAATCCCCCAAAAAATTTGATTTTTCAACATTTAAAACCATAGGATTGGGGTAGAAGGTTACGAAAATCGAAACAGTCAAAATTGACTGAAACTACTACCATCGGTCGGTTGCCCAGATTTCGGTGAACCGCCCCTTTGGTCGATTGACCGATCCGGCCAATAACTTATTCTCTCAATTTCCTTCAAACTACTATTTCTGTTAGTCGACCGAGCCATTTCGTTGGTTGACCGAATCGACCAGTAACTTCCTTCCACATTTTCTTTCTAACTACTGTTTCTGTTAGTTAACCAACCATTTTTGTCGGTTGACCGAATCTATCTGAAACTTCTCATTTTATTGTTAAAAACATTTTCTCAAATCAATACTTTATAAAAAAATATTTTCATGATTTTAACACTTTATAAAATCTTTTAGGATCTTAAATTTATTATTTCTTATTATGACACATATAAGATTACTCATTTTAAAGTGACGTGCATGATCCTAATCGGGTTGCACTAAGAGCATAAGAGTAATGAATTATTTTTATGTAAGAATACAAAAAAATTGAATGCTCCAAAGAATCGTCAACATCTTCGGTTTGAAACCACCTTGAATCTCTTGTAAAATATTGTCTTGTAAATCTTTAATGATTATCTTTTTCGATTCAATATTTTTCTGATTTGAACAAATGGAACTCTTTATCTGAAATCACTTAATAAACTTAGTTCCATAAAATGTCAACGTTCAATTGTATATCAAAACATCTAGGGTCAACAAGATCCTTGATCAATTTCTCCGTAGGATTGTGGAGCAGGATGATTTTGTGCTCGATGCCGATGAAGATACGAAATCCGAATTTTGTATCCTTCATCTATGGCACACTCACATCTCAAAGTCACTTTCCCGCCATCAACCTATCATACCCAGACCGCTACATCCTCCCAAATCTGACATACAGCCACTACTGTACGCATTCATTGAAGTCTCTTTCTCATGGCCATCACAAGGCAGCCTCTCTCTATCATCGATTGCTCTAACCATCATTGATCCCACCGTCTCATCCAGTGCTACTGGATATTTGCCACTGATGTTCTTTTTCCATTGATACTAGGAAAAAATACATTTTAAACACTCTAACTATGGACATATTTCTATATAGTCGAATAAGTTTTTTTGTTTTAGTTTAAACCTTCTAAGTTTACACTCAGTTTTAAATGTTCCTCTTGTTATATTTTCTATCCAATTTAACAGAAATAAGGGATAAAATAGTCTTTTACTATTTTTTTATTTTTCGTATTTTCTTTGCTTTTTCTTTTCTCTTTTTTTTCCTTTTCTTCTTCACCTCTCTCTCTCCTACTCAACTCTCCCTCTCTCTTCCTCCCTACCTCCCTTCATCTTTCTCTCTCTAAATACTGTAACATGTTCTTCTTCTTCTTCTTCTTCCTCTTCCTCTCTAAACCCAAAAGTTCAATTCTCTTCCAAATTCTATTTTAACTAATTTGGTTCATAAAACGGGTAAGAAATTAATAAAGAAATAGAGAGCGTCGATTCCCTGGCAGCGACGACATTGCAGCAGCCGTATCTTCTGCCGAGGATCCGCTTCCTGCCTACCGACGAAGAGCCGGTGATTCGCTACCTCAAGAAGAAGGCCTCCTCCACTCCTCTTCCGGTCTCCATCATCGCCGATATCGATTATTTCTAGTGAGGTCAAACACACTTTATACCCTCATAGTTTGCCTCAGTATTGTTAAACTATTAATTATTAACATTCAATTTCAAAATTTTGAATTAAAATTCTATGAAACTCTAATTCCTGCTACAAACTTGATTACAATACGTAATATTTAATGAATTTATTGTTATTTCTCATTAAATCTATTAAATTGGGCAACTTATACATATTTTCATGTGTTTGAGGGGGGTTTGTTTGTTTTGGTTGTTAGCTAAAGCCACGTTTGGAGGCCACATTCGGAAGTACCTCAACGGAGCAAGGCCAAACACGCCGGTGACGTCAGGGTATTGGAAGGCTACCAGAACCAATAAGCCGGTGATGACTTGCGGAGGAACTCACAAGGTATATGCGAAAAAAGCACTGGTTTTCTATGGAGGAAAGCCCCCAAAAGGTATTAAAACCAATTGGATCATGCATGAATATCGTCTTGCTGATAACAAAACAAATTCTACGCCTCCTGGTTGCGATTTTCCCAACAAAAAGCCTCTTTAAGGGTGTCTCTCTCTCCTCTCTTTCTCTCTCTCTAAAATATTTAAACCAAGTAAGAAAAAATTGTTTATTTTTTGAATGGTTGTTATTTATAGCTTGATGATTGGGTGTTGTGTCGAATCTACAAGAAGAACAACACGCAGAGACCCATGGATCACGACAGGGATGACTCAATGGACATGATCGGATCCATACCCGCTCCATTACAAATGGGTTATTAGAACCCCAAGCTGTCACCGTTGAAGGACTCGAATTATGCCGCCATGCTTAAGGGTGAACAAGACCTCTTCGACGGAATGCTTAACGGAGACGCCATCAACGGCGGTGGTTCTCTCACCCACTTGAACCCCTCCCATTCAAAACCACAGCTTCCCATGGCCGTCAGCGCCTGCGGAAGCCTGAACGAAAAACAATCATTCCCAAATCACCCCCGTAACAGAGGGTGGTTTTCAGCAGGAAGACAGAGAGAGAGAGAGAGAGAGAGAGAGTTGAGGGCAGAGAGAGAAGTAAAGAAAAAGAAAAACGAAAATAAAAAGAAAAGCAAAGAAAAGAAAAAAAAAAAAAAAAATAGTAAAATACAATTTTACTTCTCATTTCTGTTAAATTTGATGGAATATGTAACAAAAAGACTATTTAAAATTGAGTGCATACTTACAGGGTTTAAACTGAAGTGAAAAAACGTATTAGACTATAAAAAAATGTGTCCATAGTTAGAGGGTTTAAAGTGTACTTTTCCCTCGATACTAAGAGACGACTCTCTCCTTCTCTCTGTGTGTGTCTTTTTATCTCTCCTCCCGACGTCTCTGTCAAAACCCTAACGCTATTCTCCTTGAAATTGATGTTTATTTCTGATTTGAAAAGCATTAATTTCAAATCTGAGCTAGATTTGGCTAAATCTAAGTTTGATTTATCTATATTTATGTTCAATTGATGTCTACACCGTTTTGCATCATATTTATATTTTTTTTTTCTCTCGAATTTTGATTTGAAACTCAACTTCTGTATATTTTTATTGCTATTTGTTTTGGAATTTTGGTAAAAACAATTATTCATGTTAACCCAAAAATCTACCCAAGAGGGGAGGTAAATTGAGTAGTGATAAAAAATTTAAAATTTAAACAATAAATTCAAATATAAATTATCAATTTTCTAATTGATTATTATCGTGTCAGGTAGAGGAAATATGTTTAATTAAGTGAACACCTAAACAATCAGAAAAATAACAATGCAGCACTCAAAGATTTACCTAGTTCGGCAAGCTACTCTTACCTACGTTCGATCCCCCGAGCTCCATTGGGGATAAAAAAAATTAAAATTTAAACAATAAATTCAAATACAAATTATCAATTTTCTAATTGACTATTATTGTGTCAAGTAGAGGAAATATGTTTAATTAAGTGAATACCTGAACAATCAGAAAAATAACAATGCAGCACTCAAAGATTTACCTAGTTCGGCAAGCTACTCTTACCTACGCCCAGTCCCCCGAGCTTCATTGGGATTTCGCAATCTATTAACCCTTTGATTCCTTTCTTAGGTAGGAACCCAACTCTTAACATCTTGATTCTTTTTCCAGACTCAGAATCAACCTTTACAACTCTGATTTTTTTCACATGCTCATAATCAATCTTTACAACCCTGATTCTTTTTATAGGCTCAGAATCAACCTATCACACCATCATACTATTACACTTAATCTTTACAACCGTGATTCTTTTCATAAGCTCAGAATCAACCTATCACACTATCACACTATTACACTTATCATTTTCATAGACTTAGGAAGAATCTTGTCTCACTCTAATTCTATTACAAGAAGAATCAAAACCTAAATCTATTAAAAAGCTAAAGACTAGCCTGATATTTTTCACAGGCTAAAGATCAAACCCTAATCATTTTCTCAGGCTAAAGATTAAACCCTAATCTTTTTACATGCTAAAGATCGAAACCTAACTACCCTGATTAGATACCGTCCCAAGCGTGTCTAATCTACTCAAACTTGCAAATACAAAAGATTTACCAGTTTCTTCTTACAAAGAACTTTTATCATCTCAATATAATTATACTCAATTAGTGTCCCGAAATACTATGTGAGGCACAAATCTTATTTAAAAAATTTAACACATAAATAGCAAATAATCAGATTTCTTAAAAGAAAAACTGTTTTAAAATATTTTCACAATATTAGATTTGAAAACGATTTTTCTCAAAATAATTTATCCAAATAATTAAGAAAATAGTCTGAGAAAGTAAAATAATTTGCTTAGAAAGATCTCACCAAAAGTCACTAAAAATGATTGCAATAACTCAATAGCGAACACAATCCGGTGACCAAAACTTTTAGCGCCTTGATCAAGAACTCTTTCAAAAATCTCTCTTATAAATTTCAACAAATAAGATCTCCATTAAAATTGTCAAAACCTAAGGGTTCTTGATTACCTTTTTATGAAACCCATAGGTCTCTATTAATAGACATAGAACTAGATCTATAGCGGCTAATTTTCAAAAGTTATGTCATTAAAGGACACTCTAAAACCCCATATATCATATACTTCCAACATAAGTATGTTTCATTTAAAAATGCTCTCAGAAAACCTCAATCTAGTCCCCAAAACATTTTTTATTCAAAACTCGTAAAGCTAAGAAGTGGTTTTACCAATTCAATTAAGAGAATAATTAAATATAAAAACCAAATAAATAGAAAATAAATAAATAATATATATATATATATATATATATATATATATATATATATATAAGTAAAACATTCAAATCCCTTACAAACTTATTTAAAATTGTTAAAACTAAGGAGATTTGACCCGAAAACCAAAACAGTCAAATTTGACTGCTGACCCTATTGGTGGACCGACCCTGTTAGTCGACCGGACATAATAGAAGTGGACCAAATTGGCCATTAGTTCACCCATCTAACTTCCTAAATCTACTATTTTGGTTAGTCAACTGACCCTTTCCATTAGTTTAACCGAATTGATCCAAAAATCCACTATTTTAAGTGTTAAAACTATTTTTTCAATCAGATCCTTAACCAAAAATATTTGTATGCTTTATCACTTTATAAAACCCATTTTAGGACCTTAAAATTATCACTTCTTACTGTAACGCAGATAGATTTATTCATTTTATAGTGTTGTGCTTGATCCTAATTTGGGTTACATTAAGATCATAAATGTATTGAGTTGTTTTAGCCTAATTACCTTCAACATCTTCAATGCTCTGAAAATCTTCATTGTCTTCATCTTTCACCCGTCTTAATAAAGAAGACAACCCTTATGTTGTACACGTGTAATGTTAAAAATAATAATAATAAATGAATAGATTAAAATTGATGATCAATGAATATCACATTTCCTCCTTATATATATGTATAGACCCAAGCATGTATAAAAAAAAATGAAAAACAAATATAGAAAGAAAAGAAAAAAATCTCTCCCTCCTAACGCTCGCCCTTCCTCAAAATTTACTAAGGTTCACAAGCAACACCGACTACGGCAATATTTCGACGATAGCCTATTAACAGTACAAATATTGAGGTGAGTATATTGTCTTCTATGTAAATTGTCAAATTATATTTTCATACTAAATTGTGAAAAGAAAATATTTATGAAAATTAATAATTTTATAATGTTAAATGGATCAAATAAATGGCTAAATGTGAAAAGTGATTTTTATTATTATTTTACTACACCATAGTGTGATCCCAACAGGAAGGCATGTCCTCCGGGATGTTGTTGGTCCTAACAGGAAGGCATGTCCTGTAGAACGTTGTATTGTAACCTTACAAGAGGACAAGTCTTGTAGGTTGTTATTGTTGTTGTTGTTGACAATGATGATTATCATCATGGTATGGTGGTTTATACCACGTGTTGTCTCCTACCATTAGAGATATTGAATGACCCTGACACTAAAGACAACCTTAGATTGCACAAGTTACGATACCATTATAACTCCTAATCGTGAGGTGAAACGAACCTATATTTAGTAGAGAAGTGTGTTTCTGGTATTTTATCACATAAAAGTGATTTGATTGGTTTATTTATATTTAGTTTCTATATGATGATGATGTCTATGAATTTCGTTACTGTTCAGTACGGTTATATTTTGTTTTGAAAAATTATCACTCTGGTTATATTCTATTTTGGAAAATGGATTCTAACAATTGTACTTGATCCATAAATTGTTTTAATATTATGAAGATGGTACACCAATAAAATATTTTATCTCAGGTACTCCAAATAGAGGCGGGTCGACTACTGACATTAGATAGATTTATGGAGTAGGTTGTCAGGGCAATTGTTTTTAATTAGGGATTCAAACTTTTGTAGTGTTACTGTAAAGTTGGACATGTATAGTTGAATTTTAAATTAGTAAATATTAATATTTGTGACAGTTGACAGTTAGTGAATATTTATTATTGGTTGGATAATAGCAAGTTGAGATCATGTCTATTATTATTTTATGTATCAGAATGGCGCAGCGGAAGCATAAGTGGAGTGGTTTGTCTTTTACCTCTATTTCTTCGTAAAAATGAAAGAGAAATATCTAGTGACATCTCTAAGAAACTGAGTCATTACAGTTGGTATCAAAATTTAGGCTATAGGTTCTGTGGACTCAGTGTTATTTTCATGTCAGTAGTGGGCCATAGAATAAGTCTTTAAGTTGTGACGTTGATTTACACGTGAGTTGGGAATCGTTTTTCGTGATTGTAGTACATATGCATTATTTCTTTATTGAGGTAATTAAATTTTGGGACGAAATTTCTTTAGGAGGGAAGGATTGTAAAACCCAATTCTACATATACATATTTTTAATTACATTTTGTAACATTTAGGAAGTATTTGAGTCTAGTATGTTATTTTATAATTCTAGTTTAAAACTTTTAGGGGTTATTGTGGCATTTAAAAATTTAGTTTTAAAATTTTGGGGGTTAAATATAATTTTAATTTTGACTTTAAAAAAAACAAGTTTAGGTTTATTATGTTATTATAAATAAAATTTTAAGAGTTTTCAAATATAATTAATATTTTTTTAATCTTAAGAGGGATATTTTTGTGTAAGTTTTTTGTGTAAATATTATATATATAAGCATGAGTTGTCTCCTTAATAAAGAAGACAATCCTTATGTTGTACAAGTGTAATGTTAATAATAATAATAATAATAATAATAATTAAAAAATAATAATAAAAAAAAAAGATTAAAATTGATGATCAATGAATACCACACTTCCTCCATATACATACGTATAGATTGAAGGATGTGTAAAAAAAAATGAAAAACAAATATATATCTCCCTCCTAGCGCTTGCCTTCCCTCAAAATTACTAAGGTTCACATGCGATGCCCACTACGATAATATTTCGACGATAACCTATTAGTAGTGCAAATATCGAGATGAGTGTATTGTGTTCTATGTAAATTGTCAAATTATATTTTCGTACTAAAGTGTAAAAAGAAAAGATTTATTGAAATTAATTATTTTATAATGTTAAATGGATCAAATAAATGGCTAAATGTGAAAAGTGATTTTTATTATTATATTACTGCACTATGGTGTGATCCTAATAGGAGGGCATGTCCTGTAGGATATTGTGTTGTAACCTAACAAGAGGGCAAGTCTTGTAGGTGGCTGTTGTTGTTGTCGTTGACGATGATGATTATCATCATGGTATGATGGTTTATACCATGTGTTGGCTCCTACCATTGGAGATATTGAATGACCCTGACACTGATGGCAACCTTAAATTGCATAATTGTATAGGTTACGGTACCGTTATAACTCTTGATCGTGAGGTGAAACGATCCTATGGTTAGTAGGGAAGTATGTTTCTGGTATTTTATCACATAAAAGTGATTTGATTGGTTGATTTATATTCAGTCTCTATTTGATGATGATATCTGTGAATTTTGTTATTGTTCAGTGTGGTTATCTTTTGTTTTGAAAAATTATCACTTTGGTTATATTCTGTTTTGGAAAATGGATTATGACAAATGTACTTGATTCATAAATTGTTTTAATCTTATGAAGACAGTACACCGATAAAATATTTTGTCTCAGGTACTTCAAATAGAGGCGGGTCCAGCTCTGGCATTAGATAGAGAGAGGGAGTAAGTTGTCAAGGCAATTGTTGTTAATGAGGGATTCAAACTTTTGTAGGGTTAATGTAAAGTTAAATAGGTATAGTTGAATTTTAAATTAGTAAATATTAATATTTGTGTCAGTTGACAGCTAGTGAATATTTATTATTGGTTGGGTAATAGCAAGTCGAAGTCACGTCTATTATTATTTTATGTATCAGGGTAGCGCAGCGGAAGCGTGGTGGTAGAGTAGTTTGTCTTTTACCTTTATTTCTCCGTAAAAATAAAAAGGAGAAACTGAGTGGCAGCTTTGAGAAATTGGGTCATTACAAATTCTTTTTTCTCATTTCAACCTATGAAACTTTAAATCTGAAACCACTTGATAAAGCCATTAGTTCCATAAAACATCAACCTTTCATTGTTCTTCAAAACATTAAGTTCAACAACCCCCTCTTTTATATGATGAAAATTAACTTTGATATTTTCTAAAAAAAAATAATGTAGCCACTCCCCTTAAATCTGAGGATGATTTTTTTCAACTCATTAAAGAGCCATTATGAGAAACAAGAAAACATTTATCGAAAAGATTTTCAATATAAGTATACAACTTCCCCCCTATATAATTCAACTTTTGCCCTTATATAATTGTAATCATTAATTCATGCTTAGGAGATCGAATACACTCTTTTAAAACATCATACAACTTCTCCCCTTTTGTCATCTCAAAAGCGGGGACGAATAATCAAAACATTAATTCTAGACACACATCATAATGCCTAACCATACCTAAATCCCAAATAATTTAAATATCACTTCTAGATAAAGATGATAACATAATACTAAAAAAATCTCAATATTTCCTAAAATTATATATTTTCAACTAAGTCAACAAGCTTAATTTCATAATACCAATTAACAACTTCCCTTTAGATAAAATCTAAACATTAAAACACAAGAACATAGAGCATTTATCATTCATGATAATTTATGAAGCTTATTGATATAAATCTAATATATGCTTAAACGTGGATAATCATATATTGTCATGTTGCTATAAAAAATTAGCTTCCTATCAAAACAATAATCAATAAAAACAGGAGATGATAAATGTATGCTGAAGATAATTCATACTAAAGATCATGCATTCAACCAAGCAACTAATATCAAAAGAGATTAATAACATGCAAAAGTATCAATAGTTAATAATCAATAAGCATCGATTGATATACCATATATATTCAGATGATTATGCAAATGGTATCGAAATGGATTGACATGATTTCAAGGAAAATACCAACCATGCAAACTTAAATTCATATGATCATTGCCGACAAAGTAGATCATTTTAAATACTGATTTTAAAAAATATTTAACATTTGATAGGAGAAATACGATAAAGTTAATAACCATCACATGACTCAATAAAACATTATTAGCTAACACTAGAATTCCATATAGACATATAATCAAAGCATGATATTCATAAATATGCGAGTCAATTTATGTGAAAAAAAAATTCAATGACAATTTCACATTACATAAATTTCACATATAATCATACAAGAATGAGATTGTTTTACCACTGAGTTAAATTAAGATTCAACTCTAATCAATTATCTCCTTGAATCAAACTCATTCTTATCATTGATGTTAATCTTGAGATTTTGATGGACAATTAAATGTTGATGTTTTTTGTGGGATTAACGATTTATTTCAGTATTTCAGTTTATTAGTTCCATATGATGAAGATTTGATGATAAATATAATGAAGGATTCAGAAGTTGAAAATTTTGAAGAACCTAGGGAAAACAACTCAGGTTTAAATTTTAACTCTTAATATCCCAATTAGAATCATATACGAGACAAAAAGATTTTTAAATCATTTTTATAAATATGTGTGTTTTTAATAGGATCCTAATTAGTTAAATTATTTGTTCCTATGTGTAATTGAAAAAGAAATATTAATAATTGATTAAAATTGGAGTTAAGTATTTAGTAGTGCTAATTAAGAAAAGAAAATGGTTAAAGGGGCGAAAACATCAATGAGAATGAATTAAAAACGAGTTTAGAAAATAGGTCCAGTATCCTTATGTCGACCGGACAAAACAGATGAACTCTCTGTATCTCTAAGCTGACAGGTAAGTCTACCGGTAAAGAGAAATGGAACTCTTTGAATCGCGAAGTCACAGGTAAGTCTACCGATGAAGAGAAATAGAACTCTCGGAATCTCTAAGTCTACAGATAGGTCAATCGATGGGCACAGAATCTTTGGCACGGCTACATCCTGAATCGACCGGTCGACTACTGATCTTGGTCGGTCGACTGGTGTGTCAGTCTCAAAATATTGTGGAATTCCGAATTTATATCTAAAAGTAGTCATTTTTTGGTTGGGGTTTATGAGAGATTTTAGGGATTTTATGATATTTAAGATATGCTACACCTATTATTTAATTCCTATTGACTTGGTTCATTAAGTTTGAATATTTCTCACTTTGGGACATGTAATTGTTTCTATTCTATTTAATTGAGATTAAGAAATATTTGGGAGACTTAATTGAGAGATTTAAAAGCTATAATTAAGTGAATTGAACAAAAATAAAGTCATAATGATATAAGGGGTTTAAGAGAGTAACTAAGTGTCATGATAAATTGGAACTAGCCATTAGAGAGCTGTTTTTAATCCCATATATAAAGACCTGCGTTTTTTTTTTTTTTTTTTTTTTATATATATATTATTAAGAGTGATTAAGAGATCACATTGATCTTTTCTAAAAGAAATCATACTGAGTTTTTTGTGATAGCTTTTCTAGGAGACGATTTTGAGAATTATTGGCGGTTAATTATTACTGCTACCGAATCTGAAGTAATATCACTCTATTTATTTTTTCGGTAGATTCCGGGTGAGATCTTTCCAATTACTTTCTATATTGTATTACTTGATTATTTTTGAAATTTGATCTTTAGAAATTGTTTCTAATTTTTTTACTAAAGAAAATATTTTATAAACAATTTCTTGTATCTGATTACGTGCTACCCATTTATTTTTGTTAAAAATTGGATTTTGAGTATCTCATATTTCTATCACTAGTTTTGAGATATTAATTGAGTTTTAATTTATCTGGGGTGGTAGAAACTCCGAGTGAGAAAAATCACTTGTCAATTTTTATTGGTAAGTTGAGTGATGAATTAAATACTATTGGGTGTATTTAATCAAAGGGTAATCGGTTTCAGTCTCTTCCTGTAAAGAGATTGAGGTAGTAATTCTTCCTAGATTGAATCATTTTTTTGTGAATTTTGTAATGGTTCAATTCTTACCGGGTAAAAAAATATTTGGAGTGTTGGTGAGGTTTTAATTCTTTTGCCTGTGTGTTAAAAAGAATTAGGTTATTCTTGAACTTGTAAAAAGTAGAAGTTCTTCCTTAACTGTGAAAAAGATTTTGTAAAGGTTGATTCTGAGTCTGTAAAAGAATTGTTGTGAGGGTTTGGTTCTTACCTTTAAAGGGATCTTGAGTATTAGTGGGTGTGACTCTTCGTGGGGCTCAGAGGACTGGATTAGCCAAGACTAACTTGGTGAACCAGTATAAATTTCTGGTGTGCTGCAATCTTTATTTTATTTATTTTTGTTGTTTGTTGTGCACCTAGTTGATTTTATATTTCCGTTGTGATATAAAGATAATAATTAATTTAAGATTAAAATTAATTATTTAAGTTATTAAAGTATTTTCTCTCTGATATTTTTAATTACCCAATTCACCCCCCCTCTTGGGTATTCCACTGGACCAACAATTGGCATCTGGACTAGTTTAGCTCGACACATTTAGCTAACAAAGATCACTTGGCGCACATAATAGACACACTAGCTGAAGGGCAGTCTATGCACCGACTACCTTTGTTTGCGGGTGAAAGTTACTCGTTCTGGAAAGACAGAATGATAGCCTTCCTTCAGGCTATGAATTATGATGTGTGACTAACAATCGAGGATGGTCCGTTTATTCCAATGGAAAACGGAGTTGAGAAGAAGAAGGAACAGCTAACTGCTTCCAATAAGCAGAATCTCTCTATAAACTCTCATGCTATTAACATTTCATTTTTCTCTTTAGATGCTAATGAATATTCTAGAGTTTCAAGTTGTAAATCAGTAAAGGAGATGTGGGATAAGTTATAAGTTACCCATGAAGAGATAAGTCAAGTGAAGCAATCAAAAATTAACGCTCTTATGAGAAAATTTAAGTTGTTCGGAATGGAGGAAAATAAATCGATTCATGAGATGTATACTCGCTTCAACAACATTTGCAACAACTTGAATCAACTTAGAAATCCATACTCCATGGAGGATAAAGTACGAAAGGTTCTAAGGTCCTTAACAAAAATATAGGAGTCAAATGTGACGACAATTGAGAAAGCCAAGGATCTTAGCAAATAAGAAATTGATGATCTCAAAAGCAACTTGATGACTCATGAATCAGCGATTAAAGGATATGAGGATGATACTAGAAATTGCAAGAGGAAATCCTCGGCGCTAAAGGCTCAAAAAATGAAAAAGATAATGACAGTAATGATGAAAGTCTTGACAGTGAGAAAGAGAAAGATGTAGCGCTTCTCACAAATAATTTTAGAAGAATGACTCGGCACACATTCCGTGGGAGAAGAAACCTCAACATGACTAAAGTGGAATATTACAATTGTCACAAGACAAATCACTTTCAAAGTGATTGTCCTGAACCAAAGAAGGATAAAGAAAAGAAAAAAAAGAAAGAAAAAAAGAAAGCAAAGCAGAGTAAGAAGAAATCCATGAAGGCTATTTAGGATAATATTGATTCAAGTAGCTCAAAAAAATCAGATAGTGAAGATACATCCATATTTGCATTAATGGCCACTGGTGGTGAAGTAACTGAATGTTCAAGTTATGGTCCTTTAGATTTTGATGAATATCAAGAACCTTCACATGATACCACAACAAAAACAAGTTTTAACGATAATTCTATTAGCCGCTAAAAACTTAATTTTTAGCCGCTAAATATTTTAATGGTAATTCATACAACTGTCGCTAATACTGTAGTCGCTATAGGTTATAGCGGTTAATTTATAATTCCTGCTAAGAATTAACCGCTAAATATAAAAGATTTAGTGGTTATTTAGATTTTATATAGCGACAAATTTAAATGTCACTAAAAATAAATAAATATTAAATATTTATTTACATATTTAGTGGCAAATAACAATTAGCCGCTAATATAAAAGATTTAGCGGCTATTTAAATTTTGTATAGAGGCAAATTTATATGCCATTAAAAAAATATTAAATATTTATTTTTATATTGGAAAAAAAATAATTTAGTCACTAAATATACAAGATATTTAGCGGCTAACTTAGATTTCGTATAGCGAAAAATTAAAATGCCGCCTTTTTATATTTAGTAGCAATTAACGATTTAGCCGCTAAATATTTATAAGATAATCTCAATGAAATAAGATAAACTTTAGAATTAATCAACAACAAAAATGCGACTGAAAATATATACAAATAATTGAAAACGTAGATCTAGTATTCTCAAACAATGCTAAAAAACAATACATCAATGAAATACTATTAAATTGAACTCCTAATTTAACATAAATCAATCATCTAAACTAATAATCTCCAAAATCCCTTGGAAAAGTGCAACGAACATCAAACGCCTAATTAGCCGAAAAAAAAAAAAAAAAAAAACACCTGCACATATACAAAAACAGAAACATCAGACAAAAAAAAAAAAAACAGAAACAACATAAATAATAAATGGTGTTCACGCAAAATTTTTGACATAATTCCCTTTGTTTGTCTAACATTCTCAAAGTACTTGTCATTTAAATAACATTATCAAATATATCCAACACCAAACAAGACAATAATCAATACAACTACAACAATCAAAGTGGTGTTTAACAATTATTTTCGAAATTAACAATATAAATGACATATAAGTCCACCACTTAAGACACCGGAACTCACCACTCAGGGCTACTGGAACATACCTTGAGTATGGATTGTCAAAACCATATGATCGCTCTTATATCACTTACGAAGTACTTGTCTCTTTTTCTTCGCCTTTTCCATCTACAATTTAAAATGAAATAAAATCGCAAATCCATAAAGAATGCGAAAATAATAATATTTTATCAATAAAATATCACTCAATTGTTCAAAACACTTGCTTGTTTTACCTTGTATTCTTGAACATGAAAAATCATTTTTATTTCCACAAAATGACATAATTAAACCTCAAACTAAGTTATAGATACAAAAAATATTTAAAAAAACAGAATAAAAAATTATCAATAACAATTTTTTATATTCAGAACAAAACAAAACAGTTGTCTGTTCTATTCTGTTCTGCGGACATAAACAGAACATCACAGTTCTATTTCTGTCCGCAGAAACAGAATAGAACAGTTCTGTTCTATGGACAGAAACAGAATAGAACAGCTTCTGTTCTGTCCACAGAACAGAATAACTGTTCTATTTCTATTCTATGGACAGAACAGAAACAACAGTTATGTTATGTTTATGTTCTGTTTCAACAAAACACCCTATTCTGTTCTTTTTTTTTTTTTTCAAAATAGAACAAAACATCTTGAACAATTTCAAGAAAATTTCTTTATCACACAATGCAGCACAACGATTTCAGCAAACAATCAAAATTTCAACACAATAGTTTCAGCACAATTTTTTGTATCACCCAATTGAACGATAATTTACCGATTGAACTTATAGGACAAAGTAAAAATTACTTACAGGATTTTTGGAAGGTTGAGTTGGATCATTAGGAATATAAGTAGCTTCCTATCAAGATTAAGTACAAAAAAAATTAACATGATAATTACAGCATAACGTAATAGATAAGATAAGATAAGAGTTAATGACTTTATTACCTTCTTTAATTGAGACCTATAGTTTGATGATGATAAATTTTTGCAAGATTCAGTTGAGTCATTCAAAGTATAAATAGCTTGAACCTATAAACATAAAGTAACATAAACGCATGACAATTACACTAACAAGGTAGCTAAATAAATATGAATTAATTAGTTTTTTTACCTTTTTCATTTGAGACCCATAATTTGATGATGTCAAATCTGACTGTTTCATTACCTGCTCAATTTGATACTCCGACAAATTTGTTCGGGGTTGATTTGAGGTATCTGTATTTTGTGAAAACTCATCAGCCTATCAAATAAATTCACATATATGCATTGGTCAATATAAATAACATGATACATTGATAATGGTAAAATTGAACATTGACATATAAAATATTATTTGAATTAATCGTGTTATTACCTTCGCCATTTGAGACTTACAATTCCACGATGACAACTTTTTGGAATTTTGATTTAAGGCATCTCGAGAGTTAGAGTTGACTTGAACCTATCATCGTATAATTCACATATCCCACACGATACAAATACAAACATTATAAAACAATTAACATTGAAAAACTATGGTAAATTAAATAAGTACAAACACTTACCTTAGGTGTCTCTAACATGATATTAGCTTGCAGATTTTTAAAATTTTGATTTGAGGTACTCCCAGTGTTAGAAGTGACTTGAACCTATCATCGTATAATACACATATCCCACCAATACATATACAAACATATAACATTATAGAATAATTCACAACAAAAAACTAGGACAAATAAAATAAGTATAAACACTCACCTCAATTGTACCTAACGTGATGTCACATTGCACTCTTGGTCCTTGTTGACTTGAAACAAATTTTTCAAACAATTGCAAACAATTGTCCATTTTTTATTCCATCTCTGCATGCTTATGTTTCATTTCGTTTAGCTCTTTCTGCAAATTTTTATTTTCTTCGTTAATCGGATTATTCGATATTACAAGATTATCTACTATATTAGATTATTTGGCACATATAACTGAACGAGTGAGCCCTAAGCCATATGTATACACATGACTATATCGATCTTTTCCAATTGTTCGAGCTACAACATCATCTGCTAAATTATCTTCTAACATTTCTATTTGCTGAGATATCATACTCTCAATGTTTGTTTGTAACCCAATGTGCAACAATTAGATTATATACCTCATTTCACATATATATTACATAACTATTAAAAACGCTTACATACAATTGCATTTGATGTTTCTGTATTTGTACGTTTCTCCAAATTTTGTTTATGAGTAGCTAAAAAAATGTCAGCTCGAGTCGGTAAAGAACCATCACCACGTCTTGCAATCTATTATGATCAAATAATTTTAAGTCTAAATAACTAGAACTTTCAAGAAAAAAAATTAAAATGATTCAATAAATACATAGTTACCTCCTTTTCGCGTACTTGAGCAAAACTTTTTGTGCCAGCAGTGTAAGCAATCTTTTGTTTCGAGCGATTTTTCTTATAAGTAGCACTTTGCTTCTACAATTCAAGTAAATAGTTTTTATGATCAAATGTAACCTCGCATAAAAAAAGTAAGCAATAATTCTACAATTTACAAACTTTTGTAATTACCTTAACTTCATCTATATTCCAATACAGAACTAGTTTCTCCCATTGAGATCGCAACACCCTTTCGGGTGGATTTTCGAAACAGTTAGGAACATCGCTCGCATCAAAATATTTAGATTTCAAGCTTTCTTTCCATTCCTTCCACTTTTCCCCTAATGATTTCATTACCCATCTCTTACCACGCATATCAACCACAAATTTTTCCTACAACAAAATGTTTATAATTTCTTACCAATGACAACATAATAAATAATTAAATTAAAATAATAATATAATTCGTAGTACTTCAATTAATCCCCACATCTTATCCCTACTCTTTCCTAGTACGAATTTCCAACTTTTATGATGGATGGGTGTAATATCCCCATTCCGTGCAAGTGTACCAAAAAATCTATCTAGTACTTTGTAATTCTCACCAACTGGTTGTCCCAATTCATTGAGCTTAACATTAATCTGTTTTCCCTCAGGTAAGTTCCACACGTTAGTTGCACGTGTTAGGCCTCTAGGTTGCTTTTTGGAAGAATCTATAAAAGAAGATATAATACATTTAACAATAATATAATTTACCATGTGCAAGATAATAAAATTAAAAGTTCAATAAAAGTTCTATAGATTATTTAAAATATAGAGAGGGAAATTTACCATTTTTTGAGTTATTCAAACTCTCATCATCTGATGTCGACAATGAGCCATTTGATATATCATCGGCATCTGAGCGCATGCGTGAATTTTTTTTATAATTGAGTTCTAATTCTTTGATAATTTTGTTGGTATCGTAAAAGGTTTTCGGTAACTTTTCTCCTTTTGGTAGTGCATGTTTAAGCAATTCAAGTGTTATAGTAAATGACTTGTTGCTCCAACCAGATAGATATTTTATATGAAATAGATGAATAATGAAAAAGAGTACGGTATATTTTTTGCATCCTGGACGTAGCTCCTCGTCTGCCTCTTGAAGCAATTTATAAAATTTCTTAGCTTCATCATTAGGCTCCTCTATAGACTGTGTTGGTTCCCTAATTGACTCATCTCCAACTTTACATTCATCTTGCTCAGTTCTTCCAAACGCCTCAAATAATAAATCATGAATATCATCATTCCCATCGAAACACGTCCTCGAACGAGCATGATTTGACGAATCAAAATTTGTTACAGATTCTCCATGGAATACCTACTCCATGTAACTTTTAGAGAAATCATCACATATTAAGTGGTCTTTTACATCTTCTCTACCCTTTCTTAAGACATTAACACATAATACATGGGCATAATATTCCACTCATTCGTTGATTTTTCAAAAGCAAAATTAAGAAACTGATCAACCCCAATAATGTATTCATTACTACACCTGGACTTGTATATCCAACTTTTATCCATTAATGTTACTCACGAATTTAAATGTCTGATACAGTCTATATATCTGTAAAAATAAATAAATAACTTAAAGAATATTAATTAATAAATCAAAAAAGAAAGACATTTTAAAGGTCTTGATCAAACAATATTTTCAACTCTTATAATCTTTTGTCAAATAATATCTCTATAAAACTAACAACCTATTTGTCATAGGGCCAACAAGTAGATGCACAAATCTATCAATTGGTTGTGAGTTGAAAGAAACACCTCACGTATGTTGGACCATCGGTGCAAATTTTCCTCTAAATCTGACCTTCTTGGGGACAAGCACGTATTGTGTGAAAAACAAATGATTTTTGTGCCAAAATGTTGGTAAAAAGCTATCTCACAAATTCCTCATTCAATATTTTGTGCCAATATTTATTTAAGCTTACTTTCGTTAATGCATATTAAAGGGGTCAGTTTCCATTCGATTTCAATTACAGTAACCATTGCCACCCCCATTCTATTTTCTTCATGCAAAGATAGATACAAATACATCAATTATTATTTTTTTTTCCTAAATTCGGCTCTCCTAAGATAAACTGGTCTTGTTTTTTATGTACACATATAACAAAGAGAAAAAAAAAAAAACCTGATTTGGCAAAGCTTGAAGCAATTGATTGTGAAAAATCATAGGAAGAAGTAGCTTGGATAAAGTGTTTTTTTTTTAACCACTCAAAACTTATTTTTTTATTTTATTTTCTTTTATCTACTACAAAATAGTCTAATATATTAATCTCTATCATCCAGGATGATGTCACTGCATGTTTTGAGTACACTCAAAGCAGAAGACTCCTATTTCTCTTCCAATGGAGACTTTTAAATGCCATGTTCTTAGAGAGCCTATAGGGATGGTTGGATTGATCACTCCATGGTATGACTTGCTTATTTTTTACACGATTATAATTTGTGGTGTTCTAGTATATTTTTGTGCAAGAAGAGTTTTGCCTTAATCTTTAGATAAAACACCAATCAGTTAAAGGAATACATACTTTTATTTTCTATTAAGTAACTACCATCTATACCTACTTTTTAAAAACTGAAACCAAAAAATAGAACAAACAAAAAAAAAAAACAAAAAAAAAACCCAAAAAAAAAAAAAACAGTAACTAAAAATTAAAAAAACTGAATTGAATTAAATTAAAAAAAAAAATAACAGAGAAAAAAACAGAATGGTGATAGAAAAAAATTGGACTGAGAAAAAAAACTGTAAATTTATCTCACTTTCATGGATTTGTTCTCTATATTTTTGTTGGAGAGCAGACTAAAGTAAGATTACGTGAATCATTTAAGTGAGAAGTAAGATTTGAGTTATTTTTCATTGTAAAAAAAGTACACTTCTTAAGCATTGACCTTTGCATCTCATAGATTGCAACAATTCCCCACCCTCGCTCCCACTTTGTGCATCTGATAATCTAACCATTGACCAATTGATCCCATTAATATAAAATTTTAGAGATTCATTTTCCCCATTATCAAGTTAGATTGATTAGTCTTAGTAAATATAGATCAAGTATTATTAAGTTCTTAAATTGTTGGACTTCAAAGGTGCAGTATATTAAGGGATCTTAACAAATCCGAGGAAAATACTAGTTGCAATAGTACCTATGGATTACATAATAAAATTTTTAAGCACAAGACTAGATTAGTACAGCCTTATTGTTGAGCTACATCTCTCAAGTGTATTTCATTGTGATTGCATATAAATACTACATTTTCTAGAAGAACAACATTGGCCTTAAAATATTGAATTATTTAGACTAGCATGCATGATTTCAAATATAATAGTAGGATAACGAATGAGACTTGAATTGAATATAAAACTAAAGGCTCACAGGATATGAGTAGGAACACACGGGTAGTTATACACCAAGATACATGAAATGATAATGCAACCATCAACATGAAGAATGTCAAAACCTTCATCAGGTAGATTACCTCAGTTTTACTGGCAGGAAAGATATTGAGCCTGCGTATCCTTTGAGGATATTTCAATTTAGCCTCATGCTACTGCCTACCATATGATATCTCTGATATTGATGCAGGGAGATCTGGTTCCTCAAGGCAGCTAATAGGACCAAAATCTTGAGACTTTGTAGCAACCAACTGTGCCTCAAACATAAGGTGGGGTTTGGGAACAAGAGAGAGAGAGAGAGAGTTAAAAGTTGAACAACCGAAAATGGAACAACACAAATAATCAAGAAGATGAATCAACAGTAAAGCTAACTCTTCAATATCATCCTTATCGAAAAGGCAACAAATGAAGAAGTGAATATAATTCAGAATTTAGATACATCTAATTCGGAATAGCCAGTTTGTATCTATAGCGAACAATTTTATTTTATTTCTTTTGCCCGTAAACCAATATACTATAGATCAACACATCTATTCTTCTTCAAGAAAACAAAAAAAGCAAGAATTCCAGTACAATCTTGAAGATACGAAGTGCTACTATAAAAACATCACAGAAAACAAACGACTTCCCACTGTTACACACAAAAACAGTATCGTGAACACAAGATTGCTTCCACCCATAACACATCACTGGCATCAAGCTCTACATAGCACATCAGTAAGATGAAACAAACTTTAGAGGGTAGACCCATTCCACCGGAAATCAGAACCCTTCGAATCGTAAAATTTCAAGTAGACATGTGACTTGGGAACATTTAACTTGGATTCAAATATGTTGGCAAGGGCAGCACTCGGGTTCTTGTTCACAGAAGGACTAAGGCCCCCAACTCTCACCAAGTCACTAAAGAAGACTGATTCATCTTTCCCCCCAATTGCCATAGGCACAGATCTTCTAATTGATGCCATAATCCAGGATTCAAGAACGCCCATGGTTTTGGCGACGAAGGAGTTAACCTCCTATAGCGAACAATTTATATACTAGTTTGCAATGGTAATACAACCAATAAAAAGGTAATGAAACCAAATATCTTCGCAATCCTATCAGTTTGCATGTATAACCATTTGTAAATGCAAAATCAACCAAGTGAAGAAATCAACCAACAAAACATACCGATTCAACTGGTGCACGATTGATTCAGCAACAATAGAGAGAACAACGATTAAGGGGTCTTTGGCCGGCAAGATAGGTGGACAACGATGGCGCTGCACAAATATCGATTCAAAGAGATTACTTGAATTCCCAAACCAAATGAGAAATCAACGAAGTGAAGAAATCAGCCAACAAAACATACCTGGTGCACAATTGATTCAACAACGATTGTGAGAATGGAAATTGAAAGCTCTTTCGTCGGCGTTATGGGTAGACAACGACGGCGCTGCACCGATTGAGAGAGAAGTCGAACCGATTAAAAGAACGGTTGGTGCGATTGAAGCTCACAATTGAGAACACCAACTAGGGCTTTCATATTTGTACGATCTTCAACACGAACTAGCTCCCATCAATTAAGCAACGACGAGCACGACCTTCGATCAACATGAACGTTGGGGGAGAGAAAGATGAGATTTTTTCAAAATTTTGACCTCTCGTCCACAGATATATCTAATCTTCAAGTTCTTCTATTTTCAGATTATGACATTTAGCGGAAAATATTCTGTTTTGGAGTTCAGCCTCTGTGTTCTTCATTCACTTCTTTTTTTATCCTTTAATTGTTATGTATGCCTAATGAAATAATTATTTTTAACTTTCTAATTATTGATTTTAATTAATTTTTTTAATTAAAAAAATCGATATCAAAATTTGGCGCCAAAATTTTGTACTAAAATTATGACATTTAGCGGCAATTATAATAAATTAACGGAAATTAAATAAATAGCCACTAAAAATATATCATTAGCGGCTATTTTTTAACTGCTGCTATAGTCCATTTTTGTTGTAGTGTGATTATAAAAACCAGTGTTCTAAAATAAATGTCTTTCAAAGTACAATTAACACATTAAACAAGCAAGTAGTAGACTACGAATCTGAAAACAATGAATTGATATCCAAATTGGTGGATTTGCAATCAATTGTTCTCAAATTTACCGGCAGTTAAAATAACTAGAAAATGCTTTTGGGAAGTTCACGTGGAGTTTTTGATAAAGCCAGTATTGGATTTCAGAAAATTTTTAAACAAAAACGTTTTCATAAATTCTTTTCTGAAACCAAGAATCTTGTTAAATATTTTAAATGTAATATCGTAGGGCATACTATTCATAGATGTTTTGTTAAAATATCTAATCGTAGACAAATTTGGGTTCCAAAAGGAACTAAAATATCCCGACTAACAAAATCGGACCCACTTAGGTTGGGTACCACTTAGGAACTATTTGAGGTGCTCCTTGCAGGTTATTCTAAAAGCTTCAATAAGTAAGGACAAATGGTTCCTGGATACTGGTTGTTCTCGACACATGACGGGAGATAAAGAAAAATTTACATCTTTGACACGTAAAGATGGAGATCAAGTGACTTTCGGAGACAACGCAAAGGGTAAAATTATCGGTATAGGTAATATCGATAATGGTACTACTATTATTAAAGATGTGTTACTAGTTGATGGACTTAAACATAATTTGCTTAGTATTATTCAACTATGTGATAAGGGCTATAATGTTATATTTGATCATGATAGGTGCATTATTAAGAATAGTCATGATAGTAGTATCTTACTAGTTGCATCACGTTTTGAGAATATTTATACTTGCTCATTTGATGATTTTAATTCTCAAAATTTATCTTGTTTGAATGCTTTATTTGAAAATAGTTGGTTATGGCATAGAAGACTTAGGTATGATAGTATGGAGTTAATCTCTAACTTATCTAAGAAGAGTATCATATTTGGCCTACCTGATTTGAAATTTGTGAAAGATAAAGTATGTGATGCATGTCAATTAGGCAAGCAGGTTAGATCATCATTTAATAAAAAGATACACACGCCCACGTCTAGATGTCTTGAATTATTACATCTTGATTTGTTTGGGCCTAACTCTATTGCTAGTTTTGGTGGTAAATTTTATGCGTTTGTTATAGTTAATGATTATTCCAGACTTACCTGAGTATTTTTTTTTTGCTAAGAAAAGTGAGGTTGCTTCTATTCTAGCTAAATTTTGTAAATGAGTTCAAAATGAGAAGCGATGCTCCATTATTAACATTCGTAGTAACAGATGAACAGAGATTAAGAATGATGATGTAGTAAGTTAATGTGATGAGCATGGTTATGCTCATAACTTTTCTACATCAAGATCACCGCAACAAAATGGTGTAATGGAAAGAAAGAATATGACACTTCAAGAGATGGCCAGAACGATGCTTAATGAAAATCACTTACCAACCTACTTCTAGGCCGAAGTAGTAAGTACAGCTTTCCACGTAGTGAAATGAGTATCAATTCATAGAGGGTTTAATAAAACCTCATATGAAATCTGGAATGGTAAGACTCATAATATTTCTTATTTTAAAGTTTTTGGATGTAAGTGTTTTATATTGAATGACAAGGATAATCTTCGTAAATTTGATGCCAAATCTGATCCATTCTTATCGCGAAAGGTTTTAGATTATGATGATGCGAATATTTCAAATAATCAAAACCAATGTGATAATGTACCTAAAGAGTCCCAACAAGAGGATGAACCTAAGGAAAATGATTCGACTTTACCAAGAGCTATAAAGATAATACCAAGACATTCGATAAAAGAAATCATCGGTAATTTCGAAAGAGGTGTAAGTACTCGATCTTCTCTTAGGGATATAATTAATCTTGCTTTCTTATCACAAATTGAGCCTAAAAATATAGATGAGGCGTTAATTGATGAATTTTGGATTTTCGCAATGCAAGATAAGTTAGTTCAATTTGAGCGGAACAAAATATGGTGTCTTGTTCCGAGACTGAATTTTCATCCAATTATTGGATAACTAAATGGGATTTTAGAAATAAAAAGGATGAATCTGGTATGGCAATTAGAAACAAAGCAAGATTAGTGGCACATGCTATAATCAAGAGGAATGAATTGATTATGATGAAACCTATATTCCTGTTGCTAGACTAGAAGCAATTAGAATGTTACTCGCCTTTGTATGTTCACGTAATTTTAAGCTATATAAAATGAATGTAAAAAGTGAATTTCTAAATGACTTTCTAGCTGAAGACGTTTACGTGGAACAACCCCCGAGATTTGAAAGTGATAAATTTTCCAATCACGTATTTAAACTTCGCAAGGCTTTGTATGGGCTCAAACAAGCTCCTAGAGCTTGGTATGAGAGACTCAGCCAATATTTAATCAAAAATGGTTTTCAAATGGGTATTTGTAATATAACTTTGTTTGTAAAGCAAACTGATTCTGATATCCTATTAGTACAAGTGTATGCTGATGATATTATTTTTGGATCTACTAATAAGGATCTTTAGCAAGAGTTTGCTAAGATAATGTAGGTGGAATTTGAAATGAGCATGATGGAAGAATTGAATTTCTTTCTTGGATTGCAAATTAAGCAAACCAAAGAAGGAATATTTATAAACCAAGCTAAATATACCAAGGAGCTGTTAAAGAAATATGGCTTGGAAGGCACTAAAGAGTATAAAACTCCCATGACAACGGCTACAATGATAGAAAAAGACAAGACAGACAAAAGTATTAATGAAAAAATGTATCAAGGTATGATTGGTAGTCTGTTATATTTAACTGCTAGTAGACCTGACATTATGTATAGTATTTGTCTTTGTGCTAGATTTCAGTCATGTCCTAAAGAATCGCACTTGATGCGGTTAAGCGAATTTTTCGATACTTAAAGGGGACGACTGATCTAGGATTATGGTATCCTAGGGGGAGTGATTTTAAATTAGTAAGTTACTCTGACGTTGATTTTGTCGGTTACAAGTTGAGCGAAAAAGAACAAGTAGATCATGTCATTTGTTAGGACATGCTTTGGTTTCTTGATCAAGCAAGAAATAGAATTCAATAGCCTTATTCGTGATCACATTTAGAAAAGGGATATTTTTATTGAGTATATTGATATTTCCGACCAACTTGCTGATGTTTTTACCAAACCACTAGCGGAAGATCACTTTGTGAAAATCATTTGCGGTTTAGGTATGGCTAGGCATAATGATGTTTGCCTAGAGTAGAATTATCATGTGTTCCCCCCACCCTAAACTTTATTTTTGAGATGGCAAAGGGGAAGAATTAGTTAACATTTTATTGAATATCTTAAGGGGGAGTTTATTTTTATATTTGTGCTTTATTGATCATTTGTTTAAGGTGGCGTTTGGTAACCGTTTCTGTTTCCATTCCAGCAGTGGGATGGGAATGGGATGGGATGGGATGGGATGAGAATTTTGTTTTCTT
The DNA here is from genome assembly GCA_016647705.1 of Eucommia ulmoides. Lineage (NCBI taxonomy): Eukaryota > Viridiplantae > Streptophyta > Magnoliopsida > Garryales > Eucommiaceae > Eucommia > Eucommia ulmoides. The sequence goes on from CM028325.1 coordinate 16,732,374, forward strand.
TTTGGGAGTAGAATCGCGTTTGGTAACGATAATTTTTTTTTTGTTTTGGGAAGGGAATTGTGTTTAGTAACCATTTTATCCTAAAATCTTTTTTTTTTTTTTTTCTTTTCTGTTTTGGCCTGACCTGATGGCTACGGCGGTGGCGCCGGTGGCCGGCGGGGCTCCGGCTCCGGCGGCGGCGGACGGCGGTGGCGTCGTTGCCGGTGGCCGGCGATGCTCCGGGCAACGGTCGGCGGCGGTGCTCCGGCGTCAGAGACGGCGGTGGCCCCCGCCGGCGATGACCGGACGGCGGTGGCGCCGGTGACACCCGACGGCGGTGGCGCCGGCGACGCCGGCGGCGGCCGGAAGTGGCCGGAAAAATTTTCGGGGGGACGGTGGCCGGCGGCGGTGGGCGGCGGCGGCAGGCGGTGGTCGGCCGGTAGATGAATAGTAACCATGTGTTTTGGGAATGGAATGGGAATAATGAGAAACAACTTTTTTTTGTTTCTCATTTCTTAAGAAAAAAGTGGACACAATTCTCAAATGGGAATGAAATGGAAACGGAAACAAAAATTACCAAACGCTATTCCCAAACAGAATTCCCAAAAATCTGGGAATAGAATGGGAATTTCTGGGATGGGATGGGTTATCAAACGGGGCCTAAGTGTTTCAGTTTATTTGTTCCATATGATGAAGATTTGATGATAAAAACGACGAAGGATTAAGAGGTTGAAGAATTTGAAGAACCTAGGGAAAACAATTCAGGTTTAAATTTCAACTCTTAATATCTCAATTAGGATCACACACGACACAAAAAAAAATTAAATCATTTTTATAAATATGTGTGTTTTTAATAGGATCCTTATTAGTTAAATTATTTGCTCCTATTTGTAATTGAAAAAGAAATATTTATAATTGATTAAAATTGGAGTTAAGTATTTAGTGGAGCTAATTAAGAAAAGAAAATGGTTAAAGGGGCGAAAACATCAATGACAATGAATTAAAAACGAGTTTAGAAAAGAGATCAAGTATCCTCAAGTAGACTGGTAAGTCGACCGGGCAAAACAGGTGAACTCTTTGTATCTCTAAGTCGACAGGTAAGTCGACCGGTGAAGAGAAATAGAACTCTCTCAATCGCTAAGTCGACCGGTAAAGAGAAAAGGAACTCTCTAAATCGCTAAGTCGATAGGTAAGTCGACTGGTGAAGAGAAATGGAACTCTTTGAATCTCGAAGTCGACAGATAGGTCGACCGATGGGCACAGAATCTTTGGCATGGCTATATCTTGAATCAAGCGGTCGACTGGTGTGTCAGTTTTAGGATATTGTAGAATTCTGAATTTATATCTAAAAGTATCCGTTTTTTTGTTGGGATTTATGAGAGATTTTAGGGATTTTATGATATTTAATATATGTTACACCTATTATTTAATTCCTATTGATTTGCTACATTAAGTTTGAATATTTCTCACTTTGGTACATATAATTGTTTCTATTCTATTTAATTGAGATTGAGAAATATTTTGGGGACTTAATTGAGAGATTTAAAAGCTATAATTAAGTTAATTGAACCAAAATGAAGTCATAATGATATAAGGGGTCTAAGAGAGCAATTAAGTGTCATGATAAATGGGAATTAGACGTTAGAAAGTTGTTTCTAATCCCATATACAATAACCTGCTTTTCTTCTTCTTCTTCTTTTCTTTTTTTTTTTTTTTTTTTTTTTTTTTTTTTTTTTTTTTTTAAGAGTGATTAAGAGATCAAGAGTTCACATTGAGCTTTTCTAAGAAAAATCATACTAAGTTTTTTGTAAGAGCTTTTCTAAGAGACAATTTTGAGAATCATTGATTGTTAATCATTGCCCCTACCGAATCTGAAGTAACATCCTTCTACTTATTTTTTCAGTGAATTCCGGGTGAGATCTTTTCAATTACTTTCTATATTGTATTATTTGATTATTTTTGGAATTTGATCTTTAGAAATTGTTTCTGATTTTTTTATTAAAGAAAATATTTTATAAACAATTTCTTATATTTGATTACATGCTCAGTTACGTGCTACCCATTTTTTATTAAAAATTGGATTTTGAGTATCTTACATTTCTATCCCTAGTTTTGGGATATTAATTAAGTTTTAAATAATCTGGGGTGGTAGAAGCTCTGAGTGAGAAAAATTCCTTGTCAATTTTTGTTAGTAAGTTGAGTGACAGATTAAATACTGTTGGGTATATTTAATCATAGGGTAGTCGATTTTAGTCTCTTCCTGTGAAGAGATTGAGGTAATAATTCTTCTTGTATTAAATTATTTTGTGTGAATTTTGTAACGGTTCAATCCTTACCGGGTAAAATGATATTTAGAGTGTTAGTAAGGTTTTGATTCTTTTGCCTTTGTGTTAAAAAGAATTAGGTTATTCTTGAGCCTATAAAAAGTAGAGGTTCTTCCTTAGCCTGTGAAAATGATTTTATAAAGGTTGATTATGAGCCTGTAAAAGAATCGTTTTGAGGGTTTGGTTCCTACCTTTAAAGGGATATTGAGTATTAGTGGATGTGACTCTCCGTGGGGCTCGGAGGACTGGATTAGCTAAGAGTAGCTTGATGAACCAATATAAATTTCTGGTGTGCTGCAATCTTTATTTTATTTATTTTTGTTGTTTGATGTGCACCTAGTTGATTTTATATTTCCGTTATGATATAAAGATAATAATTAATTTAGGATTAAAATTAATTATTTGAGTTATTAAACTATTTTATCTCTGATATTTTTAATTACCCAATCCATCCCTCCTCTTGAGTATTTCACTGGGCCAACAATTGACTTAAACTCTGAGTTTTGATAAATGATGTTTATTTTTCAGTGGATTATCTTATAATTTAAAACTCTTCGAAACATAATTGGAAGAAAACTATTAGTGTGTGTGTGTGTGTGTGTGTGTGTGTGTGTGTGTGTGTGTGTATATATCAGTTATTCTCAAAACTATACATGATTACTGACTAATTTCCAAGCAATTTTGATGCTATATCAATATGTGATACTGTCTATGTAGGGTTTGACAATAGAATATTATGTTCATATAGTGAAATAACTAATTAGATATACTATCAATAAATATATCAAGTTAACAGAATAGATCAAATTAAACATAGTTGAGATCACCACTTATGAGATACATGATGCTAGCGAAATACATTTATCAAATCAGGATTCTAAATGCATCATATAAGAGGACTACATAATTGTTCATGTAATACACAAATACTCATAAGATCATTTATCATGAAGAATAAAAAAAACTACTATAAATCTTGTATTAGTGAGAATATGATGATCAATTCATACATAACGCATAGCATGTTTCTCGTGAGAAATCCATAAAATAGATAAAGGTTATCAATAACATAACTGAGTATGCTAACATTACTCAATGCATGATATGAATAATATAACCAAATCGTATATATGTATTTTAATATACTTAAATATATGCGATTTTCAAAATCACCACATAATATTTCTAAGATAACAAATGAATACATAATTTAGTACATGTCGTATAAACCATTACCGACTTACTTAATCGATAGGCTGAACACCTACCCTTATTCACAAATTTAATGAACTTAAATTGAGAAGGGTTAGGTGTACCTCTAACGTCCTTGGAGACGACTTTGTTTGTTACCTCATTGTAATTATCAACAACATTCCTGTTAATAGCTGTTTGAGTTGACTGGTCATTTCTGGAGATAACCTGTTAATTTATCACCACAAAATCTTTGTCCAACTTGAACACTTTAGGTTTACTGGTCTTGTTAAGATCAATAACTATCTATTTGTCTTTCTTTGACACCTCTAGTTGATCACTCTTGTTATGATCCACTACAACTCTATAAATCAGCTTCTGCTGATTTTAAGACTGCATTCTATTCCTGTAATAAATATTATTTTGCTTGATAAACTGCACCCATGGCTTTCTGACACCATCCATTTTACACCTTTGTATATTATTTCTATTCATCCTCTTTGACCCAGCAAATTTGTTATTCATACTTGCAGGAATATTTTCTTTTTTAGGTATGCAATTATTTCTAGATCCAATTGGGTAACTATGAAATTAATAACACCATTTTTTAAGATGACCAAATTTTTCACAATAATAATATCTAAAATTATTTGCAAGTTTCTTAAAATAATCAACTTTCTGTGTAGGAGCACGATATTGATACTGATATTGAGGAGCTACTTCAGGGACTACTTATTTTTCAAGATCTTTAGTTTTCTTAATACTCTTGAATTTATCCATTGCCTCATTATGTTCTTTTTGCGCCTTTTCAAGTAATCATTCCAATGAACTGACATTCACCTAACAACCAAAATTCTTCTTATGCATAAATTCAAGATCATTCTTAATAATACGACAATGATTTTTAACCGAATGAATTTTTAAAGGAGTTTTATCAAGTTCACATCTTGCATTTTCCAATTCAACGTTTAAAATTTCAATATTTTTCTTTTAAAATCACTATGCTGAAAATTCAAAACATTAATTTTCAAAAACGCGTTTTCTTCTAGAAAGTTAATTTTTTCAAATAACTTACCAATTTTAGATAGAGTATTTAAAAATTCAGTAGTTTTAAAATATTTGTCTAAAATCTTCTTTTTAAGAGATTTAGTGGTACTAAATTTTTTATTTTCAAGAATAGCAATTTTCTACCCAAGTTTCAAATTCTCTTTACCAAAAACATTTGTGAGAGCAATTAATATCTCAATAGTCTTATCAACAGCCTTATTATCATTATCTTTATCATTCTCACTAACATATCCTTGATTATTAAACAAATAAGAAATTCACATACAACATTAGGGCAAACAAAAGATTCACATACAACGTTATCCTTAGTGCACTCCATGTGATCATGTCTAGCTAGGATATTAACCTAATCGAGCTAAAACCAACTCTAGTACCAATTGTTGACCCCAAAGGTCTACCCAAGAGAGGGGTAAATTAGGTATTGACAAAAATTTAAATAATAAATTCGAACACAAATTATCAATTTCCCTAATTGATTATTATCTTGTTAAGTAGCGGAAAAATACTTAACTAAGTGCACACCCAAACAATCAGAAAAGTAGCAATGCAACACACAAAGATTTATCCTGATTTGGCAAGCCACTCTTACTTACGTCCAGTCCCCCGAGCTCTATAGGGATTACGCAATCCATTAACCCTTTGATTTTATTTCTAGGTAAGAACCAAACCCTTACGATCCTGATTTTTTTGTAGGCTCAGAATCAACCTTTAAAACTCTGATGTTTTTCACATGTTCAGAATCAACCTTTACAATCTTGATTCATTTCACAGGCTCACAATCAACCTTTACAACCCTGATTCTTTTCTCAGGCTTATAATAAACATATCACACTCTCTCAATATTACACTTATCCTTTTCACAAGCTTAGGAAGAACTATATCTCACTCTAATTATATTACATAAATAATGAAAATATAATCTTTTAAAAGGCTATAGATTAGCCTAATTATTTTTGCAGACTAAAGATCAAACTCTAATCATTTTCGCAGGCTAAAGATCAAACCATAATCTTTTTCTTATGCAAACTATTAAACCCTAAGTCTTTTCTCAGGCTAAAGATTAAACCTTAATCTTTTTCACATGCTAAAGATCAAAACCTAACTACCCTAATTAGACACTATCCTAAACGTGTCTAATCTACTCAAACTCGCAAATATAAAAGATTTACCAGTTTCTTCCCATAAGAACCTTCTACCACCTCAATAAAATTATGATCATTATTGTCCCGAAATACTATGTGATAAATTCTATGTGAGGTACAAATCTTTTTTAAAGTTGAGTGTTCGTGATTACCTTTTTATGAAACCCGTAAGTCTCTATTAATAGACTTAGAACTAGATCTATAACGGTTAGTTTTCAAAATTTATGTCATTAAATAAAACTCTAATACCCCATATATCATATACTTCCAAAATAAGTATGTTTCATTTAAAAAAAAATACTCTTAGAAAAACTCGATTTGGTCCCCAAAACTTTTTCGATTCAAAACTCTTAAAGATAGGAAGTAGTTTTACCAATTCAATTAAGAGAATAATTAAATATAAGGACCAAGTAAATAGAAAATAAATAAATAATATATATATATATATACACACACACACACACACATACATAAATACATATAAAAGTAAAATCCCTTGAAAAACTCATTTAAAATCCCTTGAAAAACTCATTCAATTCCCTTGAAAAACTCATTTAAAATCATTAAAACAAGGAGATTTTACCAAAAAACCCAAACAGTCAAATTTGATAGCTTACCCTGTCTGTTGACTGACCCCCTTTGTTAGTCAACCGAACATGATAGATGTCGATCGAATTGGCCAGTAGGTTACCCATTTCACTTCTTAAAGCTATTGTTTTTGTTAGTTGATCGACCCCTTTTGTCGGTTGACCAAATTGACTCGAAAACCTATCAGGTTAAGGGTTAAACCTATTTTTTTAGTTAGACCCTTAACCCAAAATATTTTTATGCTTTATCACTTTATAAAAATTATTTCAGGACCTTAAACTTATCACTTCAGGTTTCAACGCTATTGACATGATATGGATACTTCAATTTTAAGTAGAAGAACAATCCGATGGGTATGTTTTATTCTCACTTAGGTAGTGTCTGGTAGTATAAAGTTGGGTCTTTAAAATTGGAATTAGAAATGAACCAATGTAATTTTTTAAACTTATACAATATGTTAAATTCTAATTCCAATTTTGCAGTTCTAGATGTTACCTTAGTATTTCTTTCAATTGCATATGATTCTTAAGGATGTCCAATATCATTTATGATCCATTATGTACATATGTAGGTGTGTTTTTTGCACTTTTAGGAGTTTAACCGTTTCTTTGCTGGATTTAAGTAGCGGTTTGGATTTACTCTAATTTTAATTAATTTTGAATGTGAAATGTTTTTGAATTGGGTCTCTAAGCGGTTGATTTTTTTTTATCCAAATACATTACCTATGTGTTTGTTGAATTTAATATTTTTATCTAGATCTCAGTAGTCGCAGCAACAAGCCTTAAAATAAAGGTAATTGTATTTAGTATCACCACCATTACTTTCCTATCGGTGGCCACCCCCCTAAAGCTTTGAATGAGATACGATTCTTCTAAATTTTCTAGTAGTATTTTTTTTCCAGAAGCCTCACTTTCTAGGTTATTGTTGCATTGGTCATTTGGTATTAAATTTTGGTAATGATATTTTTTTTTTTATTTTAAAAAATTAAAAATATTGAGTTTCATAATAATGTATGTTCTCAGCCATTCTAAAGAGAAAGTCAAAATAATCTTCATCTTTGAAGAAATTCTTGATTGATTTTGTGCATCTTTGTTGAGAATGATTTTTCAGGGGATCGAGGTTGCTTTAATGTGCGTCACACTTTGTTACTGGAGTTTTTATGGTTTATCAATTCTTAAAGTGATTATATCTTCTTAAATTGGTTATGTTATTAAGGTGAGAAATATTTATTCTTAAATTTATAACCTTAGTTACATGATTATGCCATTAGTCAGGGGTTAAAATTTTGGAATCATTTGAATTTTGTGATAGCAATAGTAATATGTATGTTCCAAGGTATTCTTAAAGAAAACAAAAAAATCATCTTCAATTTTGAAGAAAATTGTCACACTCTTCCTCGAGGCCCCAATGCCCGAGGCTGGGCATGACGTTGACTTGGCATTACCTGTTCAATCAACAAATATATATAGATATAAACGTGTACTACCATAGATTTTTTTTTTCCTCAAAATAGTATTCAACCATTTCAAAATTCGGGAATACATGTGTCTAAATTATTCACAACAAAACTACAAAAAAAAAAAAAATTGAACCTTTCACGGTTCACACCTGTCCAGCCCCTGTCCAGCCAACCTTCCAAAAATGACACCACTTTCTGACTCTACCTAGTGCTAGTAGTAGACCCATCTCTAGCTGCGGCTCCTAAAACCAAATATTTTATCAGTGTACCGTCTTCATAATATAAAAGCAATTTATGAATCAAGCATAATTATCAAATACCACTTTTCAAAATATAATTTAAATATAACCGTACACTGATCTGAAATAACATTCCACACCTATAATTGCAATAAGATAAGGCATTTAAATCAACTAATCAAATAATTCTGATATATAATAAAACACCGTACACATATTTTTCTACTAACCATAGGATCGTTTCACCTTACGATTGGGAGTTACGACAGTACCGTAACCTGTACAACTGTGCTATCTAAGGTGGTTATCAGTGTTAGGGTCATTTAATATCTCCAATGGTAGGAGCCAACACGTGGTATAAACCACCATATCAAGATGATAATCATCATCGTCCACAACAACAACAGATATCAACCACCTGCAGGACTTGTCGTTTTGTCAGATCACAATACAATGTCCTACAGGACATGCCCTCCTGATAGGAGTAACAACATCCTACAGGACATGCCCTCCTGTCGGGATCACACTATGGCATAGTTTGATAATAAAAATCACTTTTCAAATTTAAAAATTTACTTGATCCACATAACGTTATAAGATAATCAATAATTTGACAATTTATATAGAATACAGTATACTCACCTCGATTTTTTGCTACTAAAAATATAATCGTTCGAATGCTACGCGATTGGCGTCGTCTGCGAACCTAACATGCAAAGGGCCTAAACTAGAAATTTATTTAAAATAAACCTAATATGCAATGCGTGACTCTAAAATGCACTATTTTCCATTCCCATTTTATTTTATTTTTTTGTTATACGTAATTATTTAATGCCTAATTATTTGAGTTAATATTAACTGTACGAAAATTATTATAATAATGATGACAAAAAAATTCCTGTTAATAATATAATTTGCAGAAAAATATTAATCGACTGTTAAAATTTTTATTAGTCAACGACACATTAAAAATTGTCGTTTTAGTAACATTTACAATTTTTATCTTAAATTGTATTCTTTGCAAATTAGATATACCTGTATATACACATATATCCACTACATTTCTCGAACCTACTATATTAATCGAGTCTTTGTATATATATTTTTTTACGTAAATATACACTTATATATATATATATAGAGAGAGAGAGAGAGACACACACACACACACACACATACATATGTATTCGTATACATATACATATGTATATAAACATATATAAAAAAAAAAAAACTAAAAATGGTGAGAGAACCAACAATAGTCGTTGTTCCTGCCTTCTTCCTTTTTTTATTTTTTTTAAATGTATGTATACATATCTGTATGAACACTATACATATACATGTATATATATATAAGCCATCGCCATTACAACCCCTTTTTCTTTTTTTTCTTTTTTCTTCTTTTTTTTTTTTGAAGGAAATTCCGTGACCACATATAGTGGTCACATTGTTTCCTTCCTTGGGAAGGAAGAAGCAAACAATGTAGGGCACCATTTCTTTTCATTTTTTTTGTTTGTGATCTTATCATTAAAAAAAAAAAAAACAATATTATAATGATTTATTAATGATTTATAAATATTACATATATGGCCCTAGGACAATGTTATATGTATTTATTAATCGCCAATTTTTTTTTTTTTAAAAAAAGTTAAAGTTAATATTAACATATGAACCCCTAAAAGTTTTAAGGTAAAATTTAACTAGCACAATGAACCCTATTATTTTTCTAAATGTTCTAAAATGCAACTAGAAATATGCATGTGCAGGGACTAGGCTTTTCAATCCTTCTCCCCTAAAACAAATTTCATCTTGAAATTTTAGTTACCTTGAACGAATAAATGCAGATTTTTATTCCTCATCTCCTCTTCTCTCTCTCACGTCGCTTCCTCCACAGAGTGACTGTGCCATAGCACTTTCCCGAACGGAATTGTTTTTACCCATAGTACTTGATCTTTATAACTTAGAATCTGTACAGGCTCCTCAATGTATGACAAGTCTTCTTTCAATTCGATTGGTTGAGAAGCCAACACATGAGAAGGGTCTGGCACATATTTCCTAAGTATTGATACGTGAAAAATATCATGTAATCTAGACAATTCTGGCGATAAGGCTAGTCAATATGCCGTCGTGCCAACCCGTTCTAGAATCTCGTATAACCTGATATACCTTGGACTTAGCTTTCCTTTATTCCCAAATCTCATTATGCCCTTCCACGAGGATATACGCAAAAACACATAATCACCCACTTCAAATTTCAATTCTCGTATAGGCTTGTCAATATAGCTCTTTTATCAACTCCAAGCAGTCTTAGTCTTTCCTGAATCACTTTTACCATGTTTGTCGTCATCTGGGCTATATCTAGCATCAATAATTTTTGTTCTCCAACTTTAGTCCAATAGACTGGAGTTATGTACCTTCTGTCATACGACGCTTCATATGGTGTCATCTCAATTGCTGAATGGTAGCTATTATTATATGCAAACCCCAACAGTGTCAAATGATCATCCCAGCTATCAGAAAATTCTAGAACGTAACCCTTCAATATATCTTCCAATGTCTGAATTGTAGGCTCTGATTGTCCGTCTATTTGAGGATGAAAAGTTGTACTGAATTTTAACTTAGTACCCAGAGTAGCTTGAAGACTTGGCTAGAATTTTGAGGTAAATCTCATATCTCTATCCGATACTAGGGAAACTGACGCACCGTAAAATCTAACAATATCGTCAATATACAATTTCGCATACTTGTCCATAGAGTACGTCGTTTTCACGGCTAGAAAATGGGCAGACATGGTAAGTCTATCAACAATCACCCAAATAGAATTATGCCTTTTTTGGGTACAGGGCAATTCCGAAATAAAATCCATCATGATATGTTCTCATTTCCACTCTGGGATAGGTAGAGGTTACAATAATCCACCCAGACACCAGTGCTCGATCTTGACTTGTTGACAAACAAGACACCTAGTGACAAATTCTGCGATTTCTCATTTAATTCCATTCCACCAATAGTGTTCTCGCAAATCCCTATACATCTTGGTGCTTCCTGGATGCATTGCATACGTTGAACTGTGTACTTCCTCCAATATATCTTTCTTCAAATCAGTATTATTAGGCATATACAGTCTATTCTCAAACATTAAGGCTTTATCATTATCCCTGATGCAATAGTTGGCTCTTTGATCATTCTTTACTTCATCTCTGGTCTTCCCTAATTGGGCATCTAACTTCTGTGCTTCTATAATACGGTCGATTAACGTCACTCTCAAGGTCAAAGTTGCAAGCAATGATGCCATTTGACCAACCGCCAACTGGATTCACAGAGAACTCAATTCATCATATAGGTTAGTATGAACAACTTGAAGGTGTGCGACCGAACCTACTGATTTCTGACTCAATGCATCTGCTACAACATTAGCCTTTCCAGGGTGATAATGGATAGTACAATCATAATCTTTGATCAACTCCATCCAACGCCTCTGTCTCAAATTATGTTCTTTTTGAGTAAACAAATATTTCAAATTCTGATGGTCAATGTATATCTTGCATGTCTCGCCATACAGATTATATCTCTAGAGTTTCAAGGCAAACACAATCGCCGCCAATTTTAAATCTTGCGTCAAGTAATTACACTCATGATTCTTTAATTGTCAAGATGCATATGAAATCACGTGGCTATGTTGCATCAGTACACAACCTAGCCCCTGGTATAAAGCATCACTGTAAATCACAAAGTCACCACCTTCTGTTAGGAGAGAAAGTATTGGCACAAATATCAGTCTATTTTTCAGCTCCTGAAAACTATGTTCATATTTATCAGTCCACTAGAATTTAGATTTCTTATGGGTCAATAGGGTTAACAGGGTAGCTATAACAGAAAATCCTTGTACAAACCGACGATAATAACCCACCAATCCCATGAGTCACACTTTTCGGTCTTTCCCATTGGACAACAGCTTCGACTTTCTTTGGATCAACTTGAATACCATCACCCAAAATTACATGCCCCAAGAATACAACTCTATCTAGCCAAAACTCACATTTACTAAATTTTTCATACTATTGCTTCTCCCTCAAAATCTGTAACACAATCTTGAGATGTTATGCACACTCTTCTTAATTTTGGGAATAGATCAATATATCATCAATAAACATAATTATAAACTGATCTAGGTAAGGCTGGAAGATCCAATTCATCAGATCCATAAAAACAGTAGGGGTATTTGTCAACCCAAATGGTATCACTAGGAATTCATAATATTCATACCTCGTACGAAATATTGTCTTCAACACATCACTGTCTCTGACTTTCAACTGATGATATCTTGATCGAAGATCTATTTTGGAGAATATCTTAGTCTTTTGCAACTGATCGAACAGATCATTAATTCTAGGCAACGGGTATTTATTACGAATTGTTATCTTATTTAGCTGCCTATAATCGATACACATCCTCAGCGTGTCATCCTTCTTCTTTACAAATAACATTGGGGCTCCCCATGGAGAAACACTAGGTCTGATAAACCTGTGGTCTAACAGATCTTGTAACTGAATCTTCATTTCCTTTAGCTCGGTAGGTACCATACGATATGGTGGAATTGATATCGAAAAAGTTCCCAAAAATAATTTGATGGTGAACTCAATCTCCTTATCCACTGGCAACCCTGGCAACTCTTCTGGAAAGACATCGGGATTATACCCGACCACTGGGATATTTGACACCTGTACCTCATTCTGATTGGCATCAATCACATACGCGAGGTATCCTTAGCATCCTTTCTTTAACAATTTCCTGGCACCTCTAGGATTGAAATCAAACTGACAGGGGTAATAATTCTATCCCCCGAAAATACAAACTCTAACTTACCTTGGATTCGAAAAATAACTTCCATTTTAAAACAATCCACTGTGGCATGATAACCGGATAGAAAATCCATACCTAGTATCACATCAAAATCGTGAATACGCAAGGGTAATAAATCCACTGATAATTCTCTATCACCAATACAAAGCGAATTACCTTTATACGTACTATCTATCAACACTGACTCACCCACAGGGGTAGAGATAATAATACTATGTGACAGAGAAGTAGGGAATTTTCCTACATACATTATAAAGATCGTCTAAATAAATGAATGAGTAGAACCAAGATCGATAAGTACACATGCATCTTTATCATATAAAGACATAATACCTATAACCACATCCGGAGTAGCCTGGGCATCCTACTGTATAGTATAAAAAACACCATCCCGGGTTGGAGGTTTGCCGGCCGATCCTCTACTACGCCTATGAATACCGCTAGGGCCAATACTACCCATACTGCTCACAGAAGATGTAGTGTAGTAGCAAATTTCAGGTAATTTGGAAATATGTGGCTCGACTCACGACAACGAAAACATACTGAACCCGCCATTGGACAGTCTCTAATGAAATGATCCAGTGAACCACAGTGGTAGCATACGGGTGTCTCAACTCGTCTAAATGCCTGGCCTCTACCCTGTCCCTACTGGCCTGAACACTGTCCAGGTACGATCTGTCATCGCCCAGAATATGATTGTTGTGGGCCTAGGCTCCTAGCTGACTAATCGGTTGTCGAGGCCCGAGAAAATAGTGGTCGAGGTATAGCTCCCTGAGAGGTGCCACCTGCATATCTGTTAGGTGACTCGAATCTACTCTTTTTGTATTGTTCACAGTTCTCAGCAGCTTCTCGTACATATTTCTCTACTAATTTTGTCGTGTTTACCAATTTCGCATAACTTTTGATCCGCCTGCCAGTCAACCTGGAACGTATTCGCGGATCGAATTTGTTGGCCCAGTGGAATATCCAAGAGAGGGGGTGAATTGGGTAATTAAAAAATATCAGAGAAAAAATAACACTTCAAAAATCAAACAATTAATTTTATCCTAAAATTAATTATTATCTTTATAGCAGTGAATAAGTGTAATAAGCTCTAAGTTCACACCCAAACAACACAAGATAAAATAAAGAAAATAAGCAATGCAGTACACACCAATATATCCTAATTTACCAAGGTACTCTGAGCTAATCCAGTCCTCCAAACCCCATGGAGATTCGCATCCACTAAACTCAAGATTCCTTTAAAGGTAGGAACCAAACCCTCACAATGATTCTTTTCACAGGCTCATAATCAACCTTTACAAATTCTTTTTCCCAAGCTCAGGAATAACCTTTACTTTTTACAGGCTCAAGAATAACCTAATTCTTTTTATACCTGAGGATAAAGAATCAAAATCTCACAGAAACGCTTCAACTATTATTTTCCCAGGTAAGGATGGAATCTTTACAAATCACTCATAATTAATTCTATAAAGGAATAATTAACACCTCAATCTCTTTACTGGAAGAGATTGAAATCAAGTTACCCCTGATTAGATACTCCCAATAGTACTTAATTCGCACACAACTCACCAATTACAAGAAATTGATAAGTTCTTCCCAATCGGAGCTTCTACCACCTCAAATCAATTAATACTCAATTAATGTCCTGATACTAGTAATAGAAATAAAGTGAGGAAACAAAATCTGATTATAATAAAGAATGCGGATAACACAATTAAGCACGTAATCAGATTAACACACAAATCGTTTTAAAAGATTTTTACGCTTTTAAAGTTCAAAAACGATTTCTCAAAAAGATTAATTCACCAAGAAAGTAATAATAATAAAATACTCAATTAAATAATAAGCTTGGAATGATCTCACCAGGAAAACACCAATGGATTGCAAAATAGATCGCTAAACAGCTCAGATTGGTGATGCCAAATAAATTAGCGCTTTAACTCAAGAACTTTAACTTCATAATAATCTCACAATATTTTTTAGTATAATATCATAATTATAACTCTTAGAAAAGCTTAGGAATTGAATAGTTCTTGATATTATGTCTCTTAATTATATGAAATTCGTGGGTTTTTCTATAGGCATTTGAAACAAGCCCTATAACGGCTAGTTTCCACAGGATATATCTTTTAAAATCACCTATAGACCCCATATATTGATACATTTCATTTAATGTTTATTTCACTTAATAATAGTTTTCAAAATATTCAATTTAGTCCCTCAAAATAATTTTCAAACCTAATTCCATAAGATAAGAAGTATTAAAAGGACCAATTTGAAAAATACTTTAATTCTAAGTATCAAATCTATAGGAATATTAAAATAAGAGTATTATATCTTAAAGATATCCATATCCCTAAAAACACTTAATCAAGTAACCAAATAACGGCTAGTTTTGGATCAAATCCCAAAATTCCATCAAACCTGAAAACAAACCATAAGTCGACCGAACAATACTAATCTGTCGACTGGATGATACAGAGAGTTCCATATCTTTTCACCGGTCGACTTACCTGTCGACTTAAAGATTCAAAGACTTTTCTTCTATGCTCCGGTCGACTTACCTGTTGACTTACCAATGCTAGAATCTCTACTAAATTCATTTTTAATTTATTTACTTCAACATTTTCACCTCTTTAACCAATTTCTCTTCTATGTTAGCTCTACTAACTTTCTCAAATTCTATCAGTATTAGCTAACAATAAAATTCCACTTAAACATATAATCAAGGTTATGAGCAATTCAAATCAAATAAATCATCATTTATCATTTAATTCACCTCAACATAAAATTTCATGCATCAAGAAGCATAAAAAAAACTCATCTCAATCCAACTTATTTGTATAAAATAATCTTACTAAGATGCATATACAACAAGTCATAACCACAACTTAGTGGGAACTCAAACACTTAATTCATTTTTCAAAAACATGTAAAATGTTTCAAAATCAAACACATGATAACTACTTTATATAAGCACTTTATAAAAACATGTTAATATACTTTAACTAAATATAATTCCCATAATCATCATATAATGTTTCTAAGATAACAAATAAACACATAATTGAAAATAGGGCTTAGAAACCATCACCAACTTACCTATTTGGCAAGTGGAGCACCTCCCTCTTTAACAAATTTAATGAATTTAAAATGCAGAGGGTTAGGAGTACATTTTCTATCTTTTGGGACAACTTTACTCTTTACCTCATTTATACCGATGATTGATTGGGGTGCGTAATTCTTCTTTGCTTGTCCCTATCCTCTCAACCTTTGATTTTTGCCATTTGATTTATTGATGATTCCATTTGCATGTATCGCTTGTGACTTCCTAGTGATATCCCATCTTGGATTTTGTACAATTTTTCTCTTTGCACATTTCTCTTGTGATTTTTTTTCAACTTCACATTTTGTCTTTGATGCATCTTTTCACTTTGTATGAGTCGCCTTTGGATATTTGGTGACTTCCTGTCTTGGCTTTGATATAACTTCTTTGTTTGCTTCTTTAGGTCCACTTCTGATATTATGTAATTCTGTACAAGACATTTCAATAGTTCTCTTCTATATCCATTTCATTTTGGATCTATCCTTGTTAGATATAAACTTAGGGTTCTAAAATGGACATGATATTTTAAAATACCCAACCCCATTACAATAATAACATCTCAAATTCAATTTATCATAGAAAGTATGAGATGTAAAACAAAAATCATTTCTAACAATAGCCACATAATTATCATTGGCTTGTGATGAAGGATGAGATGATGAAACATATCCACTTTGCCTAGAAAACTAATTTTCAGAATCTCTCGAAATAGACTTAAGGTTGGATTTTGATTTTTCAAAATTTTTCTTAAGTAAATCGATTTTAGAAACAAGATCTGACATTTGCCTGGAAATCATATCAAATTTATTTTTTAAAACTCTATTTTCATTTTCAAGAGAATTCACTTTAGAGAGCAAATTATTAATTTAAAGACAACATCCGAAAACTCTTTTCTACCACAATAATCATCCAAATGCACTTTAGATTTTCAAACACTTTCTCCACCATTTTCAAAAGAATCAATTTTTCTTTTTAAACTCAAGCTCTATTTAGCAAAAAGTAGTGTGAAAGAAAGTAATTTTTCCATAACAATATGGACATTTTCATTATATCATCTCCATCACTACCACTAAAATCACAAGAATTATAAACCATATTATCATATAAGGATCTATCACTATCAAGAGAAGATACACAAAAGAATATTATCCATGGTGTGTGCATGTGACCGGTTTAGCTAGGATGTTAAGCCTAGCGAGTTAAAACCAACTCTGATACTAAATGTTGGCCCAGTGGAATACCCAAAATAAGAGGTGAATTGGATAATTAAAAAATATCAGAGAAAAAATAACACTTCGAAAATCAAACAATTAATTTTATCCTAAAATTAATTATTATATTTATAGTAGCGAATAAGTGTAATAAACTCTAGGTGCACACCCAAATAACACAGATAAGATAAATGAAATAAGCAATGCAGTACACACCGATATATCCTGGTTCACCAAGCTACTCTGGGCTAATCTAGTCCTCCAAGCCCTACGGAGATTCGCACCCACTAAATTTAAGATTCCTTTACAGGTAGGAACCAAACCCTCATAATGATTCTTTTCACAGGCTCAGAATCAACCTTTACAAATTCATTTTTTCAGACTCAGGAATAACCTCTACTTTTTACAAGCTCAAGAATAACCTAATTCTTTTTATACCTTAGGCTAAATAATCAAAACCTCATAGAAATGCTCCAACTATCCCTTTCCCAAGTAAGGATAGAACCTTTACAAATCACTCACAATTAATTCTATAAAGGAAGAATTAACACCTCAATCTCTTTACCGGAAGAGATTGAAATCGAGCTACCCCTGATTAGATACTCCCAATAGTATCTAATTCGCACACAACTCACCAATTACAAGAAATTGATAAGTTCTTCCCACTCGGAGCTTCTACCACCTCAAATCAATTAATACTCAAGTAATGTCCTGATACTAATGATAGAAATAAAGTGAGGAAACAAAATCTGATTATAATAAAGAATGCAGGTAGCACAATTAAGCACGTAATCAGATTAACATACAAATCGTTTTAAAAGATTTTTATACTTTTAAAGTTCAAAAACGATTTCTCAAAAAGATCAATTCACCAAGAAAGTAACAATAATCAAATACTCAATTAAAGAATAAGCTTGAAATGATCTCACCAGGAAACCACCAATGGATTGCAAAACAGATCGCTAGACAGCTCAGATTGGGGATGCCAAATAAATAAGCGATTTAACTCAAGAACTTTAACTCCATAATAATCTCACAATATTTTTCAGTATAATATCAAAATGATAACTATTAGAAAAGCTTAAGAACTGAATAGCTCTTGATATTGTGTCTCTTAATTATGTAAAATCCGTAGGTCTTTTTATAGGCATTTGAAACAAGCCCTACAACGGCTAGTTTTCACAAGATATGTCTTTTAAATCACCTATAGACCCTATATATTGATACCTTTCATTTAAGGTTTATTTCACTTAATAATAGCTTTTAAAATATTCAATTTAGTCCCTAATTCCATAAGATAGGAAGTATTAAAAGGACCAATTTGAATAACACTTTAATTCCAAGTATCAAATCTATCTGAATATTAAAATAAGAGTATTATATCTTAAAGATATCCATATCCCTAAAAACACTCAATCAGGTAACCAAATAATGGCTAGTTTTGGATCAAATCCCGAAATTCCATAAAACTTGAAAACAGACCATAAGTCGACCGACCAACACCAATCTGTCGACCGCTTGATTTAGGATACTAGCCCAGCCAAAATTCCTTCACTCATCGGTCGACGGCCTATCCATCATTTATCGACTAGACGATACAGAGAGTTCCATATCTTTTCACCGGTCGACTTACCTATCGACTTAGAGATTCAAAGACTTTTCTTCTATGCTCCAGTCGTCTTACCTATCAACTTACCAATGCTAGAATCTCTACTAAATTCATTTACTTTGACATTTTCTCCCATTTAACCAATTTCTCTTCTCTGTTAGCTCCACTAACTTTCTCAAATTCTATTTTAACCATTTACAAATATTACTTTTCAATAATACAAATGAGCAAGTAATTTTTCTAATTTAGAATCCTATCAAATACATAAAATCATAAAATCATTTTGGTGTCATGTGTGATCCTAATCGGAATATTAAGAGTTGAAATTAACCTGAGTTGTTTTCCCTAATTTCTTCAAACTCTTAAACCTTTAGCATCTTTGTTATCATCATTTAGCATCCATTTATAACTTGTCATCATATCTTCATCATTGGAACTAAATTAACTGAATCACTCAATTAAACCGTTAGTTCCACCAAAAACATTAACCCCTTTAATTGTTCATCAAAATCTTAGAATCAACAGACTTTTTTCTGGAATCTTTTAAATCTTGCTTCTTCAGTTTTCACGAAATCAGGAGCAAATTGGGATAGGGCATCGAATTTGGTTTCATACTACAGAACGGTCATCTTCCCCTGTTTCAGTAATATGAACTCCTCTTCTATCTCGAACTGATAGGATTCAAGAAAATATTTTTCATTAAATATAGCAACGAATTGATCCCAAGAAATCTCCTCACCTGGAACTGAAATTAACCTCTTCATTTCCTCCTACCAATGTTTGGCCTCTCCTTTCAACTAGAAGATGGTGAGAGGAACTTGACTATCATCCGTAATGGCCATTAAGTTAAATACGTGTCCTACGCTCCTCAACCAATTTCCAGCATCAGCAGGACCCGCAGTTCTTGTAAAAGCCGAGGGGTCTATTTTCTTGAATCTTTTTAGGAGTACCGTCTGAGAAGTTGTTGTTTCAGTTTGGGCCTTCTAGCATTCCATCATTTTTTATTGCTGTTATGTTAGTTGCTCAATGGCCTATAATATTCGCTTGACGGCATCCAAGCTTTCCTACATCCTATCCCTTTTCCTCTAGGGTCCAAAATTCCCCATAATTTTATTTTCACGCTCCATAGTCAAAATCTGAAATGAACTTTAATAAATAACAAGACCAGCAATACAAACAACAGCGCATGATGAAAATGTACTATTTAATCCAATAAAATAGCTACTACTCATGTACCGAACCACCCTACCACACTTTATCTTACGGTCCACTACTGACTAGACAATCAGGCACGTCTACAGAACCTATAACCTAGATTCTGATACCAAAAACTGTCACACCACTCCTTGGGCCCCAAAGTCCAAGGTCGTGCATGACTTCGACTTGGCATTACCTGATCAATCAACAAATATATATAGACATAAACATGTATTGCTGATAGGTGTGATCTACCTACGTATTTCCAAACCGAATTAAGTTAGTTTTCGTGCGTTTATATAGTATTTTATTATGTTTTAATTAGTTTTTCTCTTTTTGTATTAAATCAGGTGTGTAGGGCATAAAGATAGGAAATTGGAGAAAAAACGATGAGATCGAACTAAAGCAAGTCGAAGTTATGGTGGATAAACAAGCTCGGAGGCTAAAATATGAAACAGGCCCACCGCCTAGGCATCCAGACCACCGCCTAGGTGGTGAAGAAGCTGAGAAAAGAACAAAATGTTACTGACGAACCACCGTCTAGGTGAACATTCCTTCGCCTAAGCGGAAATCCAGCAGAAAACAAAAATGGGTTATTGACAACTGATCGCCTAGGCGGAAAAATCCACCGCCTAGGCGAAAATCCAACAGAATGTTCTTCCACGTCCACCACCTACTTCACCGCCTAGGCGATCAGCTGAACTGACCCAACTCCGCCTAGGAGAAGAATCCACCGCCTAGGCAAAAATCCCCTGCACAGTCTTGAGATATTTTTAGATATTTTTAGGATATTTTGGCTATAAATACCCTCTCTCCTCCCCATTCTCTGGTCTCTCTCTTGCTCTCTTGAATTTTTGAGCCCCTTAGGCTATATCTAATGGTATATTTAGGAGTTTTAGAGGTGGAGGTCACATCCCGAAGTGGAGAAGACGGCGAATCGATCATAGAGCGTTCTTAGCGGTTTATCTTCAGACGAGGCTAAGTTCTTCGATTGTTTTTCCTTATTTCTTTATCTTAAGATCATGTGAGCATGTTTAGCTCGATTTATATGTTTATGCGGCTATGGCCACGAGTTAAATATGGATTGTAGTAGGGATTAACAGTATATTTATAAATATGTTTGTTTGGATGATTTCGGTGTTGCGTTTATGTTTGTTTTTCGTAGTTTGATTGTGTTTATCGTATTATTTTTTGATTATGCTTAGAATGGTAAATGGAGAATACGGAGTTTTAAAAACCCCAGATTTGGATTAGGGTAAACAAACGCCACGATTCTATAACCCGGTCGGGGTTTGAATCGTGGACAATCGATGACGTTGGGGTAAGACTCACGCGACCTAGGGTCGTTAAGACCTTGAGGGGGACTTCTTCATTGACTCGAAGTTGTGTTATATCCCTCGTCTTACACTTGGGAGAAGTGGCGAGGGAGTTTTAGAACGGAGATTGTCAATAGGGTAAATACAACGCGACGATCCAATAACCCGGGAGGGAGTTGGATTGTGTGCAATCAATAACGTTGGGCAAGACTCACGTGACCTAGGGTCGTTAATATGTTGAGGGGGACTTTTTCGTTGGCTCGAATTCATCTATTCCCCCATCTTAGACTCAGAAGAGGTGGCGGTGGAGTTTACATACCGAGGTTATCAAATAGGTCGAACATCGTAAACGTGAGTAAATCGAGATCGAACACGTATTTGTAAACACGTTAATCCCTAGGAAATTCTTCACCCTAAAACATATTAGCATATTAGTGTAGTTAATTTAGGTTATATTAGTATTAGTTTAATTAATTAATTACATTTGTTTTTTCGCCTAGATAAAATTAGATCACGACAAACGCGGTATTCGATAGTAACGACACCAATCCCTATGGATACGATAACCCGATCTTTCACGATCACACTATACTAAAACTTAGACATCGTATACTTGTGAGTGTAAGTAGTGGCGTATTTCACGCGCTACCAAGTTTTTGCCGCTATTTACACTCGCAAGTATACGAGGTCTAAGTTTTAGTATAGTGTGATCGTGAAAGATCGGGTTATCGTATCCACAGGGATTGGTGTCGTTACTATCGAATACCGCGTTGTCGTGATCTAATTTTATCTAGGCGAAAAAATAAATGTAATTAATTAATTAAACTAATACTAATATAACCTAAATTAACTACACTAATATGCTAATATGTTTTAGGGTGAATAATTGCCTAGGGATTAACGTGTTTACAAATACGTGTTCGATCTCGATTTACTCATGTTTACGGTGTTCAACCTATTTGACAACCTCGATATGTAAACTCCATCGCCACCTCTTCCGAGTGTAAGACGGGGGAATACATGACTTCGAGCCAACAAAGAAGTCTCCCTCAACGTATTAACGACCCTAGGCCACGTGAGTCTCGCCCAGCGTCATTGATTGCACACAATCCAACTCCCTCTTGGGTTATTGGATCGTCGCGTTGTATTTACCCTATCGACAATCTCCGTTCTAAAACTCCCTCGCCACCTCTCCCTAGTGTAAGACGAGGGATATAACGCAACTTCAAGTCAACGAAAAAGTCTCCCTCAATGTCTTAACGACCCTAGGTCGCGTGAGTCTTGCCCCAATGTCATCGATTGTCCACGATTCAAACCCCGACCGGATTATAGAATCGTGGCATTTGTTTACCCTAATCCGAATCCGGGGTTTTTCAAAACCCCATATTCTCCATTTATCATTCTAAGAATAATCAACAAACAATACGATAAACACATTCAAACTATGAAGAACAAACATAAACGCAACACCGAAATCATCCAAACAAACATATTTATAAATATACCGTTAATCCCTACTACAATCCATATTTAACTCGTGGCCATAGCTGTATAAACATATAAATTGAGCTAAACATGCTCACATGATCCTAAGATAAAGAAATAAGGAAAAACAATCGAAAAACTTAACCTCGTCCGAAGATAAACCACTAAGAATACCCTACGATCGATTCGCCGTCTTCTCCACTTCGGGATGTGAGATCCACCTCTAAAACTCCTATATATACCCTTAGATATAGCCTAAGGAGCACAAAAATGCAAGAGATCAAGAGAGAGATCAGAGAAGGGGGAGGAGATGGGGTATTTATAGCCAAAATATCCTAAAAATATCTCAAGACTGTGCAGGGGATTTCCGCCTAGGTGGTGGATTCTTCGCCTAGGTGGAGTTAGGTCGGTTCGGCTGATCTCTTAGGCCGTGAAGTAGGCGGTGGACATGGAAGAATATTATGTTGGATTTTCGCCTAGGCGGTGGATTTCTTCGCCTAGGCGATCGACTGTCAGTAGCTCATCTTCGTTTTTTGCTGGATTTTTGCCTAGGCAAAAGAATCTTCGCCTAGGCGGTAGTCCGTCAGTAACATTTTGCTCTTGTCTCAGCTTCTTCACCGCCTAGGTGGTGGGCCTGTTTTATATTTTGGCCTCCGAGCTTGTTTATCCACCGTAACTTCGACTCGCTCTGGTTCGATCTCATTGTTTTCGCTCCAGTTTCCTATCTTTATGCTCCACATACCTGATTTAATACAAAAAGAGAAAAACTAATTAAAACATAATAAAATACTATATAAACGCACGAAAACTAACTTAATTCGGTTTGAAAATACGTAGATATATCACACCTATCAATTGTCATAGATTTTTTTTGTCAAAACCATTTCAAAATTTGGGAATACACGTGTCCCAATTATTCACAACAAAACCACAAAAAAAACTGAACCTTTCACAATTCACACCTGTCCAACCAATCTTCCAAAAAAGACACTACCTTCTGAGTACTCTACCTAATTCCAATAATGGACCCGTCTCTAGTTGCGGCACAAAAAACTAAATATTTTATCGGTGTACTGTCTTCATAATAAAAAGCAATTTATGGATCAAGCATAATTATCAAATATCACTTTTCAAAATATAATTTAAATATAACAGTACACTGAGCCAAAATAACATTCCACAACTATCATTGCAATAAGATAATGCATTTAAATCAACCAATCAAATCATTTGGATATATAATAAAATACCGCACACATATTTTCCTATTAACCATAGGATTGTTTCACTTCACGTTCGGGAGTTATGACGGTATCGTAACCTATACAACTATGTCATCTAGGGTACCTATCAGTGTCAGGGCCATTTAATATCTCCAATGGTAGGAGCCAACACGTTGTATAAACTACTATATCACGATGATAATCATCATCGTCTACAACAACAATAGATATCAACCACCAGCAGGACTTGTCGTCCTGTCAGGTCACAATACAACGTCCTATAGGACATGTCCTCCTGTCGAGATCACACTATTGCTTAGTCAGATAATAAAAATCACTTTCCACATTTAAAAGTTTATTTGATTCGCATAACATTATAAGATAATCAATTTTAATAAACCCCTTTTTTCACATTTTAATGCAAAAATATAATTTGACAATTTACATAGAAGACAGTACACTCACCTCGATTTTTTGCTACTAAAAATACTATCGTTTGAATGTTACGCGGTCGGTGTCGTTTGCGAATCTAACATGAAAAGGGCCTACACTAAGAATTTATTTAAAATAAACCTAATATGCAATGCGTGACCCTAAAATGTACTATATCCCATTCCCAATTTTTTTTTTATTATACGAAATTATTTAACACGTAATTTATTAAATTAATATTAACTGTACAAAAATTATTATAGTAACAATGACAAAAAATTTCCTATTATTAATATAATTTGCAAAAAAATATTAATCGACTGTTAAAATTTTTATTAGTCAACGACACACTAAAAATTATCGTTTTAGTAACATTTATAATTTTTATCTTAAATTATATTATTCACAAATTAGATATATCTATATATACACGTATACCTGCTACATTTCCCGAACCCACTATATTAATCAAGCCTTCGTGTGTGTGTGTGTGTGTGTATATATATATAAATAAAAATGGTCAGAGAACTTGCAACAGTCGTTGTTCCTACCTTCTTCTACTTTTTTTTTTTTTTGAAACGTATATATACATATATGTATGGAGACTACACATATACATATATATATATAAGCCACCGCCATTACAACCCCTTTTTCTTCTTTTTTGAAGGAAATTCTGTGACCACATATAGTGGTTATATTGTTTCCTTCCTTAGTAAGGAAGAAGGAAACAATGTTGGCCACCATTTCTTTTTATTTGTTTTTTTGTTTGTGATCTAATCATAAAAATTAAAAAAAAAAAAAAAAAAAAACAATATTATAATTATTTATTAATGATTTATAAATATTACAAATATAGCCCTAGGACAATGTTATATGTATTTATTAAATCCCTAAAATTTTTAAAAGTAATTTTAAAGTGCAAATTAACCCCCATTTGTTTTTTTAAGTTAAAGTTAATATTAACATATTAACCCCTAAAAATTTTAAGATAAAATTTCACTAGTACAATGAACCCTATTATTTTTCTAAATGTTCTAAAATGCAACTAGAAATATACATGTACAGGGACTAGGCTTTACAAAAATTCATGATCAATTTTGTGTATTGTTTTTCAGCAGAAATTTCCAGGGGCTTGAGGTTGCTTTGAATGTGCCAAATACTTCGTTGCTGGAAGTTAGTATGGTTTATTAGCTGTTAATGTGCTTATCTCTTTTCTACATCTTTCACGAACAATGGGTGAGCTTTGATTTCAATTTTGGTCTTCACCAATTTTTATTTTGAAAGCCATTGTTCAATTGATTATTTGGGTATTCAGTCTTCAAAATCTTAAATATGGTTGAAACTTTGATTAGGTTTATGTCGGGTAGGTCTAACCCATGTGGGGATGGACCTAACTCAAAGTCAATTGGGCCTTAAGAAAGAAAGAACAAAAAAAAAAAAAAAAAAAAAGGCCTATTTAGCCTTAGTAAAATAAAGAAGGAAAATCCAACAAAAGCCACTAGGGCTTTACTTATTGAATTTTGCGGGAGTTAAATAATTAAAAAAAAAAAAAGCATTTTTTTTTTTTTTTTTGGGAGAGGTTATTTATATGTGGCAGTAGCAACAAACTTTTTTGTGAAGCACAAGAATCAAAGTCACATGGCAGTAGGAGATATTACGACAATGCTTAGAGAGAGCAAACAAAGAGAAGTGAGACAACTACTTCGACATGACGATTTGATGGCGATTTGGATTCCGATGGGGCTCAAATTTAGGGGTTTGTTCTCTATATCAAGTACTTCATTTTCATTGGTTTTGATCTTCAGTAACTCTCTTTCAATTGGTGATTCGGTATTCATCTCTAAATCCATATTTAGTATTTCTTGTTGTATCCACCGTTTTTGGTCATATTTATATGGTGATCTAAGAGTTTTTCTCTTGAAGGTGTGAACGATTTTAATCTCATTATTTTATGATAGTGAAAGTTGATACCGAATTTTGGTCTCATAGTTTTTTCCTCGCCTTGGGATTTTCCACATAATCCCATTTTAATCAAATAAAGAGAAAAAATAAAATCTAATTAATTGGTGAATTTTTCCAACAATTTATAGCCTTGGGATTTTCCACGTAATCACATTTTAATCAAAAAAGAGAAAAAATAGAATCTAATTAATTGGTGATTTTTTCCAACAATTGATAAAAACAAGAATTAGGAATTAGGGATACTCGGATAGTATTTGATGAAAAGAAGAAAGTTTTAGACTCACAGACACCTAGGTTATTTGGTATCACATGAGGAGTAAATCAAGTTAAATGCAATCCTTCTCATTTGAAGCAATTGCAATTTCTGAATATTATTCTCCAGCTAATTTAATCTTTCATCTTATAAGATCATGTGTAATGTAAATATTCTTTGATAGATTCATTCTGCATATGAGTTTTGTCCAGATTGCTTGATCGAAACCCAAGACTTCTAGCCCGCCATTGTAGAGGAATTGGGCCAGAAAACCAAAGTCAAAATTCTTGGGGTTCTTCATATTCTTATTCTTGATTTCTCTATATTTTACTACAGGTTTGTCTTGTGAATCAAGTTTGAAGTAAATATTTTGACTAATTACAGCGGCCTGTTGATCTTTTATGGAGATCACTTAGTATCGGTTTCTTTGATAGTTGTTTAATTTATTCATTTTGCTTTTTTTCCCCAAATTTTTGTTGTAGATAATCTATCATAACTACTTTTGATTTTTAGTTTTTAGTTGATCACTTTCATGGTTCTTTTGCTAATTTTACATGAATTGGTTATTCGTTACTATGAGTCTATGATCTTTGTGATTTTGCTAGAATATTTTTTTTTTCCACCAATCTTATAAAGCAATTATTGGCAGATTATTCATTATTTTTATGCATCTGTAAAAACATATTTGATTTGTTCATCGATTGATTTTTCCTTTTCAATTGTTGTTCAAGTTTTAAATTGAGAGGAGTTGATGGCATTGGATTCAAGAAACTTCTTCCTTTGATCTCAAATTTCACCATCAGAAACGTCGGAAACTTCCATTTTTTGTGATTTTGCCTTTTCATGTGTTTATTAGGTTCTTAACATATAATTAATTTTGTGTTTTTTTTTATTTGTTCAATGTGTGTGGATTCTATTTTTGAATTTAATTTATTTAGAGTATAGATTTAAGATTTCAATTTTGATTTAGTTATGGATTAAAAGTTGGATTTCGATTATCTAGGGTCAACGGTGATGGACAATTGCCGTATCAACCTCGGAACGAATAAGAAAACATGTGTAGAATGTTGTATAAATAGTAGTGGTTATGTCTTTTTATTTTGTTTAATTTTTTTAATAGTCGTGTTTTTAGGTGCCGATCCTACTTAAGTGGGACAAAGATTTAATTATTATTGTTATAGTCGTACTTTCAAGTACAGGTTATATGCTAGATAATATTATAATTTATCCTATTGATAAGGGTAATTCTAGATGTCACCTCTCTAGCCTTGGGGCCCAATTTTGTGTCTGTCTCCTCCGTATGATGTGGCCGTATTTTCATTGTCATGTACCCATCTACCTGCCGTGCTATCTCTAGCCGGCAGTTGGTTGATGGGGGACCTTTTTCAAAAGTGCCGAGCAGAGTCTTCACCCTCGTCTCGTGGCGCCCCCTACCCAAACAACATGCCTGGTCGTTGCCGCCCTGACATCCTGGGGCTCCATCAACATTGCCAGCGCATGTCTGCCCAAGTACATCGCCAAGTTGACAACCTGCGCCCTTTCTCTCCCCCAGTTTCTTGTCTCTTCCATGGTGACAGTCTTCACCTCTTTTGCTAGCCAGAGTTTCCCGCCTTTGTCTCTGATCGACAACCAGCAGAACCTGGGCTTTTTCCCTCCGTTTGTGCACCGCTCCACATGTTTCCACCTCCCCAAGTCTTCTTAGATTGCGATCTTCACCAACACCTCTCCATAAAGCAAGTGATTAAGCCCATGAGCCTCTCTAATGGGTTAAAAGGCCCAAGCCCATAGTGTTATCTCCTTAATTGCTCACCTTATTGGTCAAGCACATGGTTTCGACAAATAATCGTGCTCAATACCTCAATTAGGTAATGTTAATTGCTCTCAACTCCTTTAAATACCCGAGGCAATTCAATACCCAAGGTAATGCTCATTTTTTCATTAAAAATATACTAAGCCCTTATCCACTAAGCTCTTACTCTTACGTTGGAGGGGCTTCGACGGCACAACCCCGACAGGTCCTTGTGCAGGTACTCGCTCTGTGAACGTTAGCTTCCTGGACCTCAACAAGGAATTGGAAGAGAAAAGGCGATCGACTGCGTAATGTTTGAAGTCTCTAGCTCTCCAGAATTTCAGAACTCTAACTTAATACTCCACCTCAGCAAAACGAATACGTGGAATTTGACTGGACCACACTCGTGGTGTTTACCAAATCTCAAGACCAACACCTAAAATTTACCAATAATTACCCACCTAACATAATTTTAAGAGTAATTTGGTGAGAATTAAGATGGCATTTACTATTTTTTTCTTTTTACGTCTAACTGTTAGAGCCGTAAACAAACCAAACCGTTTATGAACTATTTGAACTCGGCTCGATAATAATTCGTTCGAAGGCCGTTCGTTTAATAAAGGAACCAAACTTAAGCTTTTAATTAAACTCTTTTATTAAATAAACAAACATTATACATTTGAGCTTGGCTCGTTAACGTTCATGAACAATTGGAATAATATAAAATTAAAATATTTTATTATATTTTTAATATGAAAAAAAAGTAAAATAGACTTATAAATTTATTTAATAGTACAATTTTACATATCCAATTGTCTAGAAGTTAATTCAATTAAATTTTAATTTCATAAATACACACTTAACCTATTTAATACAATAATAGAGACTGAGTTTTTTTTTTTTTTTTTTTAATTTACATTAATTTTTTATAATTCTTATATTTTGATTCACTCATAAATTAAATATTTGATTTTGATATATAGATTTTGAAGAAATAATTATAAATAACTAATTTTATTAAAAAAAATATTATTATTTAGATAATTTTAAGCAATAAAATTTAATTGATAAATATATTTAAAAAAAATATTTGAAAAACTTGCGAATAGTTTGATTATTAAACGAACTAAATTTAAGCATAAGGTTTCAGGTTGAGATTAAACTCTGACTCAAACTCAAATAATGTGAAAAATTGAAAGAACCAAACTTAAACACTTAAGGCTCAAACTCAAATAATGTGAAAAATGAAAGAACCAAACTTAAAACACTTAAAGGCTGGATTCGACTCGACTCAAGTAGTTTACAATCCTACTCACTTCCATGTCAGTATCCTAGGAAAAATAAAAACAAATATTCACGCACCGCCTCACCCTCCGTCGAGTTTTACAACCACAGTCAAAAGACACGGGTGACCATCAGGGACCCGCTTTGGAGGCGACGGTTCAGGACCCGTTTCCAAAACGGATCCTAAATCTCAGGCGTGATGCTGTGAAAACCCATAGAGATATAAAGCGCTGGTAGTGGTAATAATGAGGAGGACGATGAAAGCGATAGTAGTAAAACAAGTCGATCAGCGAAGTCGGTGCTTTGGAGTGACGGATTGGTGATGGAATCTCCTTCTCCAAGAACAACGGGCGGCGATCATGGAGGCGGTGGATCCAATCCCTATGTTTCTCATTCACCTGCTCTTTCCAACGAGTCGAATTCCTCGTCTTCCTTCAACTTCAAAGGTGACTCTCTCTCTCTCATCATAACCATATGTTGAATCTGGACGTGCGCATCTGTGTTGGTTTCTTTTTGTTGCTTACCTGTGGTTTTGTTTGAATTCGTGATTGAATTTGTTTTTATCTCTACCGGATTTATTCCTTTCGGATTTATACTTTTGGAAAGCTTAGCTACACAGAATTTTGAAACGCACTTTTGTCGCGTTGTGTTTTTCTTCCGATATTTTCGAAGACAGCGCGAAGCCGCGAACTGAATTTAAGCGTCTCTGTCTGTGTGTGTGTATGTATATTTATATTTATATCACGCACAGGCACTTGATAGGTTTGATCAAATGAAATTTTGATGGAGCTTTGTTGAGTTGAAAAGTAGATAATATTTATTTGATGTGGTTTTCTTATGCTTTGGACAGACACGATGGATAGCGTCCGAGATGTCCTAGGTAGATGGGGGAAGAAGGTAGGTGAAGCAACCAGAAAGGCTGAGGATCTAGCTGGAAACACTTGGCAACACTGTAAGCTTCTAAGCTTGTTTGGTGTTTGTGTTCTACTCCTTTTTGTTTTCTTCAATTGCAATTGTAAATCAATCTTGTGAATCAGTTAAACTACCAGAAAATTACCTGATCAGGTGCAATTAGACTAATATGGCAAATCCCAACTTTAAAAAACCAAATGAAGGACAATAAAGAATATGGCCTTTATAAACAGGCTAATTTCCTAATCATTCATGAACTGTTCTGTGTTAACACTACTGCATAAGTGCCTGCATGGCTCTGTTGGGGGCACATTTAGTATTGCTATATCAATGTTTGGTTAGCTAAGATGAAGCTTATCTTAGATGTCGTTTCTACAAATCCAAAACTTTTTTAGGTAAGAGTTAGTAAGCATTTTGTTGTTTATTTGTTTATAGTTTTTAAGTATTTTTAAATCATGGGGTTGCTACTCTATGGAGACCATTAGTCTTCTTGGTCTTGCATTGGAAAATAATATTCTAGTATTAGTCATTAGAATAGGGAGTCTAATTGGTGATGGACCTATTAAATGATGGGATATTTTAGGCCATAATATATAGATGCTGGTGCCCTAGGATATAGATATTGGTGGCGATGACAAAGAAGTCTTGACAGTGGACATGTCTGTAGTGCTTGTGATGGCCATTGTTTTGATGCGTGCTTAGTTTTTTGTAATCCATTTAGGTCCACTATATTAAAACTGGATCAGAATCACAAGTTGAATATTTAGGAACTTTTGGTTTTCTCGATAAAGTTCAAGGACCAAACGAAGGTAACTGTTCCCTTGCTTCATTCACAAAAACACAAAGAATAATAGAACAACAAGGTTACTTGAGAAGCTTAATTTTTATTCAATCAAACCTATGTACCACCTTAGAGAGTAAAATGGCTACATATAATTGTGAATCGTATTCCCTGGAGGAAAAAAAATAATCCTGCATATGGTTATATTTCTGCAGCTTCTTTTAACTGGTTGAAAGAATCAATTGTTAAAAAGGATTGACGGTGTCTATGAAATTCTTGGACCTTGTTGTATTGTACTTCCTTTGTAAAAATAAAAATAAAAGGAAAGGTCAGATTCTCAAGTATGACAATGCAGATTTGCGTTTAAGAGAATTCATTTTGTGTACGACACAAAGCTAGTTTTTGATTTCACTATCTGCGCCAAATATTGTTATTTTGAATGGGATGCCATTAATACTTCTAGGGATACTATTTTGTTTGTATCTTACATAATAGTTCCTTGTGGATACTGAGGTAGCACACTTCAGATTCAGTTTTGTTTATTTGCATCATTTGTGTTTATGAGCAATATGAAATGTTCACTGGGGATTCCTACAAATCTTGTGCTCAAATAGTAATATCGGAGCTGATTGAACATAGAATTTTAATTCATTTTGGCACTGTCAGATCGGGAATATGTTTCTGTTGTTTGACCTTTTTTAGAATGTTCTTTATTCATGTTCAACCTAGATCGGACTCTGTATTGGTGTCACCTGAACTGCTATTAGTTATTACCTTCTAATGGAACCTGATGAAATGGAAAAAATAAAAGGGTGAAGAAAAGAAAGGATGAAACAGGCATAAAAACATTTTTAAGGTATGAGGTATGACCTTTGTATAAGTTAAACTCTTAGGTTGCGTTTGGGAAAGGTAATTCAAGGAGAGATTTCATTTTAAAAAATGTTCCTCGACGCTGAGGGCATCGCCAAGAGCGGGGGATTTTGTGACATTTCTGATTTCGAACTCAATTTATTATTTCGAGATAAAGGAATCTTACAAATTGTTTTTCTTAGATCCCTTGTTTGGATACTACTAAAAGGGATTTGCAAAATCTATTGAATTTGTAAAATGGATTTTCAAAGAACGAAAAAGGGATTTCCAAATCCCTTCAAAACCGGTGTTATTTTCAAATCTCTCCAAAGAGATATTTCACTTCTCCGAATATGATGATTAAAATGGTATTACTAATATTATATTATTAAAATAAGTATAATTAAAATAAGTATAAAAATGGTAAAATTAAAATGACATTATTAAAATTATATTATTAAAATACGTATAAAAATTATATTATTAAAAAACTTAAATAAAAATTATATTATTAAGTATATTTTCATATATTCTATTATTAAAATTTATGAATTTCAATATTCTACATACAAATACTTGCCTATCCAAATAAGAAAGTATGAAATTACACAATCAAATTCATCTAAAATAGTTATTCAAACAAGGAATATGTAAATGTGGGATTTCAAAATTCAGAATTTGGAAATTCCATCATTTACAAATTCCATGAATTTATCAAATCTCTTACCCAAGCGCAACCTTAGGGTGCGTTTGGGTAAGGTATTCAAAGAGGGTATTTCATTTGAAGAAGGGATTTGTAAATCTTTCTTAAGAAAATTTGTTGAGCAAGATTTACAAATGTCCTACCAAAATGAAATACTTTCTTCATATACCTCAACCAAACGAACTATTATATTTATTTTTTTACTTTTGGGAGGTAGTTTTTGCTTGTACCGCGATATAAGTGTATCCCCTTTTGTAAAATTTTAGTTAGTATGTAAAGAGGATCTCAAGATTATCTTTTTTTTTTGTCTTAAGACTTTATTTTCCATCATTTGTTAGCATTTCTCTCTGGATTTTGTTATTTATCATTATAATGATGAAATGGTCTTCCTTCTCATACTCTTCAGTGAAAACAAGCCCTAGTCTTGCTGATGCTGCTTTGGGAAGGATCGCACAGGGTACAAAAGTACTAGCAGAAGGTGGTTATGAGAAGATTTTTCGACAGACATTTGAGACGGTTCCTGAGGAGCAACTTCAAGATTCTTATGCTTGTTACTTATCCACTTCAGCGGGTCCTGTAATGGGAATCCTATATGTATCTACTGAAAAGCTTGCCTTTTGTAGCGACAACCCCCTATCATATAAAGCTGGTGACAAGATGGAATGGAGCTACTATAAGGTATGTCCAATCAGCATTTGAAGTAGTGAATCATAACTTTGTTCCATGTCCTAAACAATCTTTGCTCGTTTTCTTTTTGTGTTAGAAAATATGCTTTCAGATATATGTAGGATCCTTGTTCAACAATTGTTTTAAAATGCATCATACTATTTCCAAGCAATTTGTTCCAACACCCCCCCCCCCCCCCCCCCCCCCTTGAAATTAAGGTATGACTATTAATTGATGAAATTTTCAGTTGGGTTAAAACTCGCATAACAAACATGAAGTTCATTTTGTCATCGATATAGGAATTTACATGTAATTTCTTGTTATCATATTTGACTAAAATTTTAGTACCATAATTTGCTCGTACCTTTCTTCAGTGCTAAGCTTATCAGGTGCCATGCAATGTTATAATATATTGTTTACAACTTAAATCCCTCTTCATGTTTTTGACTTCATACCACCAGGTTTAAAGCCAAAACTTAGTAACATAAACCGAAAATGCATTTGTTACGTTGGAATAGATTGGTATGTAATGAGTTTAGGATTGGAATGGAATGACCATTACCATTCTAATGTTTGTTTGCCTTGAGAATCAAATATAGAACATGAATGAATTGTCAACTAAAATGTATCAATTATGAAGATGAATATTAACAACAACAAAAAAAAAAAAAAGAGGACAAATTTCAATTGAAAAGTAAGTGAATAAATTCTGCAACATTCCGGTGACATTACCGGAGTTTTGGCAACATTACGTAAATAATTACCTGAATTCTAGCATTATTCTGGTAATATTACCAGAACTCCGATGACATTCCAACAATACTATAAAGATAGGATGACATTCCAGCAATGTTTGATGACTTTTGACAATTGTCTGAAGATGTCGCCAGAAGTCCGATAACATTCCAGCAACATTGCTGGAATTCAGAGAGGTTCCGATGAAGTTGCAGGACATCCAGTGAGCTAGAGTGACATAAAGCCGAAACGGGTTACTGTACTACCCATTTCTATTTATGACAATTTACTCTACTACTACCCATATCTATTTTGACAATTTACTGTACCACCCTTGCTGTCAATGCATTAGAAAGGCCATTACTCCTCAGCAAGATTCTAAGCATTGGCCCTTACGTACCATAACGGCCGATACGTAACAGAAAATCAGCCCGTTGTTACGGTTACAGTCCGATTTTTCATGCTTGGGCCGATTCACACCGAATCGGCCCATTATGGGCCCGTAACGGTGTCTTTTCCCATTGCGGTGAGCCGTTACGACCGATACAGGTTGTATTCAGCCTTGTGCAGGCCCCCTCCCATCAAATACAGGTTGTATTCAGTCTTGTGCAGACCTTCTCCCATCAAAAACACCGTCCTACTGTAATTTCAGCCTTGTGCAAAGGCGATGTGATGGTTGGTAATTCATCGTTTCTTCAGATTTCAGTTTTTCTTCAACCTTTCTTCAGTGTTAATAAAGAATATGCTTTTTTTCATATCATTATTATGTTGGATATGTAGTTAAGTGCCATAATATCTATTCAAATGTGTTTGTTAAGGGTTTAATGAGTAAAACAATTACTATTAATGAGTTTTTGAGAAATATTTTGGTGATTTTAAAAAATTCACGGCCATTACAGCCGATTCCTTTTATGGACATGTCGATAGTCCTAATACCGTTACACCACGACCGTTACCGTTACATAACCCGATACCGTGATTTAAAACATTGCTCATCGGTATTATTTAATATCAAATATAATGCCTTCCCTAGTTATGTGTTTCCATATCTTTGGTTGAACAGCCATTTATTTTTGTCAATAACTGATTATCTTCTTGTAATATTTCTTGGACCGTGCTTCCTTCAGTTCTAAACAAATATTGTGCATTGTTTTTTAGGTTGTTATCCCATTACATCAGCTTAAAGCGGTTAACCCATCATCAAGCCGATTGAATCCCGCTGAAAAGTACATCCAGGTTATATCCGTTGATAGCCATGAATTTTGGTTCATGGGGTTTCTTAATTACGATGGCGCGGTGAAACACTTATTGGAAGCCTTACAAACGCATAGCTTGCAATCTGTTTAAAAGAGTTCTCTATCTTTGTGCTTCAATTGGAACATTTTGAATTCGAAAAACATCAAGAAAATTAATGTAACCCTGCTATCTGTAAACTGCGAGTTTTTAGTAAGTGCATGCAATGGAATGAAATACAAGTATATCAGTTTCTTTCTCCTCTTACCTTAAAATTGTTACGATTGTTTTTCATGTTTTTTTTTCTGTTGTTTTCTACCAGAGTTTTCTATTAACAACTGAACAAATATAAACAGCCTAAAAGGCTTACTCCAAAAGGTTTAATTTAGGTAGGGATGACAATGGTTCAGTTTTGGGCCGGTTTCAGTAGAAACAAAAATCAAAACTGTTAGCCATATATCAACTCCAAAACCAAAATCAAAATCATTGGTTTTTTTTTTTTAAAAAACGGTTTTAAAACTGAACCGTTTAATTTTACGCAAAACTAAAACCAAAACTGCGAAAGGTTTTTTAATATTATATAAAACCAAAACTAAAAGCAAAAATGTCAAATTGCTAACCGTTATTTTTTATATATAAACAAAAATATAACTAAAATAACGGAAGAAATTACGAAAGTCCTAAAATTAAGAATATAATAAAAATACTGGTTACTCAGTTCGGTTTCACAATTACTATTCCTTCGATTTTCAATTTTAAAACCAAAATCATTTAATTGGTTTCAAACCCGAACCATTTGATTTGGTTCGGTTCGGTTCATCAGGTTCGGTTATCCGTCAGTTCGGTTCTGATGAGAACCAAAGGTTTGGTTATCTATTGGTTCGGGTTGAATTGTCGTCCCTAAATTTAAGGTTTTTAGACTTTGTTTTGGATATAATTACCCTAGCATCACTTAACATTCGCCTGTTGAGTGATAAAGAACATATTCATCGCACAGGTTGAAGAATCATAAATCAAGCTAACAAATGTACTAAAATTACACAACTTTAGGTCGCGGGAATAGTTTGATACTGAAATTTTGATACAAAAAATACCCAAACACAAGGGAGGTCAGCTATATTCCCCCAAAAAAAGGGATAAAAAAGAGGAGATTTGTGAGACAAATGATATTATTCCGTGTTATTATCACACCAACAATCTGGAAATTAGTCACCCCATCCAAAACCCAAAGGTGAATTAAACTCTCCATCCTGGTTCGAGTGACCCGTTTTCGAGGCGGTCACTTTTCTTGCCCGCCGAAGCAGGACGCGGCCCTGATCGGAGAGTTGTTGCCCAATCAAATTTCTTTGCCTTTCCAGTGGAAATTGATCCTCGGATACTCCCCAGTCGATATTTTCCAGGGACTCCGCTTTCTTGAGCTCTTCCTCCTCTTTTCTTGATCTCTCTTATCTCAATCTTGGTCCCTTCTTCCATCTTAATATTGATGTTCACCTCAGAGAGCGATTCGATCTTCTGAGCTTGTCGATAAAGCCTGTGTAGTCGGAGGGCAAGATGGTAAATTCCATCCTTGATTTCTTCCTCCATGTCTCTCTCCACACCCTTCTCGAGCTCATGTCGAATCTTCATCTCTTCCTCTGACATGCTTAGGCCCTGTTACCAAACCAAACAGACCCTTAATTTTTTTTTATAAAATCATACTTCTATTTATTTCTCACCAATGTCTAGAACTGTTTTCAAAATCTATCCAAACAAATCTTCATATAACTAAGAAGTTTATATAAAAACAAATCTATTGCGGGGTCGGTGGAGAGTCAGACGTATGCAACGTTACCCTTATATACAGAGAGGTTGTTTTTAAGATTTAAACCCGAGATCTCCACGTCACAATGGAGGAGTCTTATCAAAGGAACCCAAGTCTTATCAGAAGAACCCAAGGCGCAGCCTCAAACTAAGAAGTTTATATAAATAATAATAATAATAATGATAAATTATTCTGAGCCTATAAATAGAAACTGATAAAACCTAGAATCTCATATGTTACTGATAGATACTGATAAAACCTAGTATCTCATATGTTAGTGGAATTGTTTGCCTTGATGCTCCAAATCAACTTTTTTTAGAAACCATTTTTTCCCCTGCTTTTTAAATAGTAGTGGGACGATGGAGACTTGTGTGTTTTTGACTCATCACCTGATTTATCTAGGCTGGGATGAAGCAGACATGAGATGGGATATTTGAAAGAGACATGACCGTTAAGAGACGTTGTTTTAGTTGGTATATTCAAATTTAGGCGCCAAATATCTCTGCTTGTAATGACAGGTTTCAGAGGATAATTTTCATGTTGATTTTATTTGTTTGACTAGTGTGCTTTACTTGTAAGGAATAAAGGGTTGGTTGCCCTTAAAGCACAATCGACATAGGACACATAGCCACGTGAATATACAGAAGTGATGTCATAGAAAATTAGACTACTCTTCGCAAGACTTCAAATGGCACCAACAATCTATATATCTCATTTGTTGTTGTTTTTTTCTTTAGTAATTTAATTACAATCAATAATACCCTTGCCAATTTATAATTTCATCTAAAATTTAATGATGGAAATTGATATGGGGGAATCTAGTTAGGTGTATCACATGGTTAATTCCCGCTAAAATATGGAAAAACGGCTACCTGAGAGCTGAAATCCCCCTAATGCAGAACTGAGAGCAGAAATCCCCTCAATGCCGAGTTGGGAGCTGAAATCCCCTCAAGTGCTGAGCTGGGGCGCCCCCCGGGCCGGGCTGAGGATCGTCTCGGAGAAGAAATCTGGGCCGATAAACTACGATTCGGACTTACGAACTTAGACACCCTCTGCTCACCAACTATGCACTCAGGACCCCACCGGGCCGTCATGAGATTCCAGCCCGTGGGCCTCTACATATGGGCTCAAAAGCCCAACCCAGACGATTAGAGAACTAATCGGCCAGCTCATTGGCTGCCCAGTGGATTAGATTAATTAACCCGAACTCAAATCCCTAATTTTGCGGCACTAATCGAGCACCGGCGCCTATAAATACGCCAGGGCACCCACTGCCCAAAGGTATGTTTTCTCTATTGAGATCACAATACTTTTAGCCCTTCTCCCCCACATACTTACTCTCACGCTGGAGGGACTTCACCGAGCCCAACTTCGGTAGGTCTTTGTGCAGGTGCTCAAAGTGGAAGAGTAGAGCTCAACTCGGAGGTCATCATCACCCCTAAATTCACCCAATTAATGACACTATCAGTGGTCCTGTGCCCCCGATATCCTTCCGGACCATATTGTTGACCCATCACCACTTTTTGGCATCAACAGTTTGGCGCCGTCTGTGGGAATGCACTAAAAGCCTCTCCTGGTCGTTAGCTCCCCACGAGATTAAGACTTGATGATCACAAGGTTTGGGAAGAAAATCCGCCAGGCCGACCAAGCTCTTGCCCCCAGCAATAATCCACCGCCCTTATCCGTACAGAACATGTCAAAGGCTCCCAGGTCGGATCCCCCTGCACAACCTGTGGAGAGTCTCCATCAGCCCGCTATCCCTACGTCTACGGCAGTAGGTCCGACGACTCAGCCCACCGCTCGGGTGGGTCCAATCTTACCCACGGGGCAGTTGGTTGGGCAGACTTCCGGGGCCCTTGAGGTAGCCCGCGTCGATCTTTTGGAACGCCAACTCGGCAAGTTCCAAACCTTCTTCTAGATCGTCCTATCCCGCTTACTGCCGGCCCCTCCAATGGGTCTTCCAACAGTCCCGGTTGCGAGTCAGGAGGAACGAGCGATCGGAGTTGAAGAGCGTATCATCCATTCCGACGGGCACATCCCAAGGCCCCGGACCCACAACGTTGGTCGGAGGGAGGTTGAATTAGCACCCCCTGAGGCCTCGGGATCCCCACCACCGCCCCCACCAAGGCGAAGGAAAGGCAACCGTACCGAGTCTCCCCCCGCTCACAACTATAACGTGTGGTCTGACCATTATCCCCGACGCATACGGGAGGTAGACTCACATTCCCAGCCATGACAGCCACCAGCTCGCGCCGCTTTTAGTCAAGCTCGAGTCCTACCAGGGGCCGAGGTGGTGGTGGAAAGTCGCCTATCTAACATAGAAGCAACCTTACAACAGATCCGAGAAACTAGGTGCCTAGCCGGGCTACCTGCGGAGGTAAGATCTCTTTTCAATAATTAAATTCTGGAAGAACCATTGCCAGCACGGTACACCCACCCCTAAATGATCCTCTATGACGGGATCACTGATCTGGCAGACCATTTGTCTATCTTTAGGTCCTATATGGACCTACACATAGCCTCGATAGCAATGAGGTGCAAGGCATTTTCCCTTACCTTTACAGGGGCTATCGGGGCGTGGTTTAGGACTTTGGCCCCAGCATCCATCTCTAATTTTCACGAGCTCGAGCTACCATTCCTTTCATGATTTGGACGATCGCGGTATAGGACAAAAACCATGGCCCACATTCTCGCGCTCCAGCAATTGCCCGATGAATCATTGAGAGATTATGTAGAGTGGTTTTATAAAGAGATCATCGATTGTGATGAGCTCAGCGACGTGGTCGTAATGAGCGCATTCATCGACGACCTGAAATATCGACGCCTCATGTATAACCTTTGCTCTAACCTAGCTCCTAATCTGGACGCTGCCTTGGAGAGAGGCACAAGGTTCCATAACCCCGATGAAAAGGAAGCAACTCGAAAGGATTGCGGAGGAGGTCAAAAGAAGAAAGGGAAAGCTGAAGAAGGGTCGAGAAAACATCATGGGTCCAAGAGGTTGTAAGAAAAAGGAAGACTGGGATAGCTTCCCAAGGATCGGAGACTGTTCCCGCCCCAGGAAAACCGCCAGTATAACTTTACACTGCTCACGGTCTCGGTGGCCACCGTCTTCGCTGAAAATACGGGGATGGATTTCTTTCCTGCTTTTTCGCCCCCCAGCAGAAAACCAATGTGGAACTCAATTGATAAATATTGTGAATTCCACCGGGACCGGGGGCATTCTACCGAGAATTGTTTTCGACTCCGAGAAGAAATTGAGGCCCTCATCATCAGAGGATACCTTGGTCGCTACGTTCGAAGGGATGACCAGGCTCCCAGAATGGAAGGCCATGACCCCCGCGACGAGCATATGGGTCGTAGGAGAAGGAAGAACAAAAGTCATTTTCCTCCCAGGTTAGAAGGAGATAGGGGCGGTGACGAGCAAAGGGTTGATGGCGAGATCAACATCATCCATGGCAGGTAAAGCCTGGGGAGAGAGACTCTCTCCTCTAAGAAGATATACGAGCACAAAGCCAAGAGAAAAGTAAGTGAAGACATCGTTGAGGTAAGTACGATCGATGCTGCAGAGCATAATGTTATTTCGTTCAGTGAGGCAGACCTCAAGGATGTACACGTCCCTCATGACGACGCCCTCGTCATCGTCGCTCTCATCAATCACTTCAAAATAAAAAGAATCCTAGTAGACGGCGGTAGTTCCGCTGATATCATCTTCAAATGGGCGTTTGAGAAAATAAATATGGACCCCAGCGCAGTAAAATCGTCAACAGCGAGTAGTAAGGGGTGACCAAGAGTCCTCTCGGGCTTGTGCTCGGAGGGCGTTAGAGAAAAAGAAATAGCAATCAAAGGCAGAGCCAGAGCTCGAAGATTCCAAACTCATGTCTCTAAGTCAGGGACCGATGCCCGTGCCCATTGACGATCCACGAGAGGAGGAGGCTGGTCCTCGACCCCACAAGAAACTAGAGTAGATTTCCATACATCCAACCATGGAAGAACAAACTATCAGGATCGGAGTTAGTCTCACGTTCGAACAGATAACTGAACTCATCCAGTTCCTCTAAGGAAATTATAACGTCTTCGCATGGTCCCATGACGAGCTACTGGGGGTCGACCCAAGCGTAGCGATACACCACCTTCACGCTGACCCACACCATCCTCTCGTGCAGCAGAAGCGATAAAAATTTCATCTGGAGCACCAAAAGAGAATTGAAGTAGAGATGGATAAATTTATTACGTCTGGCGTCATCGAAGAGGTCAAATTCCTCGACTGGCTGGCGAATGTGGTCCTGGCCCCCAAGGTTGGCAATAAATGGTGCCTCTGCGTTAATTTTAAAGACCTGAATAAGGCATGCCTGAAAGACTTCTTCCCCCTGACCAAATATATGCGATCCTTAGGATGGCCACTCATCGGAATAAGAAGGAGGTGCAGATGCTAACAGGAAGACTCACTGCCCTCAATTGCTTCATATCTAGAGCGTTGAATAAATGTCTGCCATTCTTTAAAGTTCTAAGAAGCAACAACAACTTTGGGTGGACAGACGAATGCGAATCGGCTTTCCAAGTGCTCAAAAGTTATCTTTCCTCTAATCCTCTGCTCAGCACCCCAAAGGAGGAAAAAACTATGTACTTATATATTGCCGCATCTGCAACGACGGTTAGCGCTGCTCTTGTAAGGGATGACACCGGTGTTCAACACCCGGTCTTTTACTCTAGCAGGATTCTCTCGGATGCAGAGACAAGGTACACTAAATTTGAAAAGTTAGCTTATGCCCTACTGGTGGCTTCTCGAAAACTAAAACAATATTTCCAAGCCCACGAGATCATCGTCCTCATGGACCAGCCGATAAGGCAAATTTTACATTCACCAGACATATTGGGATGATTAATGAAGTACAGCCTCGAGCTGGGTCAGTTTCACATTAAATACCGCCCTAGGATGGCCATCAAGAGCCAGGTCCTGGCAGATTTCATCGCCGAGCTCACATTCCTTGAGGACCCCAAGCCACCTACCGCCCACCTAGAAGCTAAAACCGTGGAAGGAGAGGGAGCGCTAAGGGAATCAAGTCCAGATGTCGGTCCAGCAACGTGGAGACTGTTCACCGATAAATCGTCCAACACTAACGGTTGTGGGAGAGTGATGGTGCTCATTTCCCTAGACAACGAAGAGATTGAATACACCCTGAGGTTGGGGTTCAGAAAAACTAACAACAAGGCGGAGTATGAGGCTCTGCTGGTCGGTCTCCGCCTTGCTCGGGAATTTAATGTGACAACATTTTTCATCTTCTATGACTCTCAGTTGGTCGTCAATCAGGTCAATGGGGAGTATTTGGCAAAGGATCTCGGTATGACTGCGTATCTTGAAAGATTCAAAACCCTGATGGAAAAATTCAAAAAAATCCATGTATCCCAAATACCCCGATAAGAGAACCGACACGCTAATGCCTTAGCGAACCTGACCTCGGTGGTAGCATTGACTCTGAAGTGAAGCGTGCCCATTGAGTACCTGGATGCTCCGAGCATGGCGATATATAACCAGATAGCACCAATCTGCGAGCTCAACGACCATCCCACTTGGATAGATCCAATTCGAAAAATTTTTGGAAGACGAGACGCTACCCGATGACTACAACGAGGCAAGAAGAATGCGATACAGGTCTTCTAGGTATTGCATTCTAGATGGGATACTTTACTAACGTTCCTTCTGTAGACCATACTTTCGGTGCCTACGGCAGGAAGAGGCCGACTACGCCATGAGAGAAGTCCATGAGGGAATTTGTGGCAACCACTCGGAGGGCAGGGCTTTGGCTAGAAAATTGCTCTACCAAGGGTATTTTTGGCTAAAAATACTGGAGGACGTGAGTGAGTTCGTAAAACAATACGATAAGTGCCAACGTTTCAGCCTCCACTCTTATTTATCGCCAACGGCCATGGTGCCAATTGCGAGCCCATGGCCCTTTGCTCACTGGGGAATAGATCTGTTTGGCCCTTTTCCTTAGGGCACTGGTCAGAGAAAATTCCTCGTCGTCTCTATTGATTACTTCACCAAGTGGGTGGAGGCCGAACCCCTGGCTCACATCACCAAAGAGAAAATCCAGGACTTTGTCTGGAAATTGATAGTGTGCCGATTTGGAATCCCAAAGGCAATTGTATCCGACAATAGAACTCAGTTCGACAATGATTTGTTTGCTTTTTTTTGCTCGGGCCTGGGTATCCGAGCATACTTTGTGTCCCTAGGTCATCCGCAAGCTAATGGCTAGGTCGAGGTCACGAATCGAATAATTTTGCATGATTTAAAGACCAGGCTTGACAAGGCCAAGGGGAGGTGGGTGAAGGATCTTTATCCAGTTCTTTGGGCGTACCACACCACTTCCCGAACCCCAACCAGAGAGATACTGTTCGCAATGACATTCGGATTCGAGTCCGTAATTCCTGCAGAGATCGGATTGCCAACCTTAGGAACGTCACTCAAGGGGCAGGACCACCAGACGAATGATGCAATGCTGGCCCTCAACCTGGACCTTTTAGAAGAACGACGAGAGAATGCTCGAGTA
Organism: Eucommia ulmoides; assembly: GCA_016647705.1. Classification (NCBI taxonomy): domain Eukaryota; kingdom Viridiplantae; phylum Streptophyta; class Magnoliopsida; order Garryales; family Eucommiaceae; genus Eucommia; species Eucommia ulmoides. Next base: position 16,776,328 of record CM028325.1, read on the forward strand.
TACCAAACGGCATACCAGTAGCGGGCAACTCGATACTAAGATAAAAGGGTGCGACCGCACCATTTTGAAATCGGAGACCTAGTCCTCAGAAAGGTTACTCTAGCGACTAAGGAGAAAAATACGAGAAAGTTGGCCCCCAACTGGGAGGGACCTTACCACATGGTCAGGGTTGCAAGATCGGGCACCTACGAGCTCGAAATCGAGGAAGACATTCCACTACGACACCCGTGGAATGCTAACCATCTCAAACAATACCATTGTAGGACTGAGGTCATTTTGTAATCATTTCATTTGTATGCCAAGTATAATGTATTTTGATATTAATGTAATGGATTTTCAAAAAACGCAAGTTGCTACTTAACCAATATTTTGGAATACTACGAGTCATGTCATAACCAGTCGTACGAGCAATGAAACTACTCCCACTACAGGCTGGGGGCTAGGGTGAATACAACCGTGACAATTCTTGACCAAAAGAGATTTCAAAAGAAAAATGAACGAGTGTAAGTTTTTTTTTTTTTTTTTTACCGAGCTGCGTCCTAGGAGCAACCATGAATTTGGACATATGCAAGGGAAGTGCCGAGCTGAGGTATGAAAGGACTCAACATGTGTACAAGGTTTTGGAAGAGTGAAAGTGTAAAATTTTGCAACTCTGTCCTGAGCACGTTGATTATATTCACCTACTACATCCTAGAGAAGGAAGGAGAGACGAGAAGGAATTTGGGACAAGTAATTGCTCAAAAAAAAAATTATGTGTATTATATTCATCAAAAAAGTGAGGGCTTACATCAGTGGGGTTCCTGCCCATATGTACAGTCATAACAAAAAAAAAAAAAAAATGGAGTTCAACAAAAAAGGGTTAAAAAAATGTCTAAGTCATCAAAAAAGGCCGAGCTGGGGACCTATTATTCTCCGAACATACCTTTGACATCCATAACATCGACGGTAGTGTACTCATCGCCCTTGGCCTCCTCATCGCCTGCTTCTTTGGCCTCTACCTCATGAGTTTGCCCCTGGGAAGCCCCCTCGGCTGCCCGCTCCACCGCCAGCTCACCTTGTTATGGAAACTCCATCCTAATGTCGGAGCAGTCGAATTCTGGACAGTGGATCTGGAGGAAGCGGATAGTGGCCTTGTGACCATCATCCATGTACTCGGCAACAAGCTCATACTTGAGATTCTCGTACTCTTCGCTCGATTTGTAGTCCTCGATGGCTTTCTGTTCGGCTCTCCAGATGGCCTTCGCTCTGAGCCGCTCTTTCTTTTTCAGCCTTTTCTCTAGCTTTTCTACTCTCTTTTCCAGATTGGCATTCTGTCTTTGAAAGTCATCTCGTTCTTTGGTAACAAGGATGTGCCTAGCTTGTAGGCTGTAATGGGCTTGGGTGGCGAGCTGGAGGTCATCATTCAATCTATTCGCCCTCGCTTCCGCAACATTCTTCTCCGACCTCAGCATAGAATCCTCCATGGCGCTCTCAGAGATCCGATCAAATACCACCGACATTCGAATCATACACTGCATGAGGACAGTAAATTCCTTACACTTAGAAAAATCTAATCGAAAAAAGCAAAACGAAAATTGAACTATGGAAGGGTTCTTACCGAAACTTGATCACTGATTGTCTGGCGCATGAGGTTATCTATGCTCTCCGCCTCCATCAAGTTCTTAGCGTTAGGAGGCATGATGCGACAGAGATAGCCCGACATCACCTCCAAACTCTTTAGCAGCGCGTGATCAGCAGAAAGCCTAGTGTTCGGAACCCCGACAAAAGATCCGTCAACTGTCAGCTTGGAAGAAGCCCTAGGCACAAACCTTTCCCTCTTCAAGGACTTGTGTTTCTTCTACTTCCCCTCGTGGGCCTTCCTTTTCCCCTTGTCGGAAGGGCGGGAAGATGAGTCACCACTCAGCGTGTACACGGACTGCCGAGAACCCGACTTTGATTGAGGGGTATCTCTTATAACGACCCTAAGGAGGGCGAGAAAGCAGCTTCGAGCTGGCGTCTGAAGAAGCTGGGCAATTTGGACGGCTTGGGATCCTCCAGCGTGTTCGGAACCAGCCGTCTTCGCCGCCTCGGCAGCCTCTTTTGCTTTCTTTTTGAGGAGCTTCTAGATTGCTATTGCCTTGTCCATAGTTGCAATATTCAACAAGATATTTAGAAATTCTTTTATCCAGGCCGACAACGTCCGGTTCTACACAAGAATATGTGTGTGAATCAAGTGTAACACGCGTAAAATTCCCAAGTGTGAAGAATTAACATAACAGAAAACCTCTTACCGTTGTTTGAATCGAAAGGAAAATCAGGTATGACTGGGATGTCCAGTGGTAAAAACCAGTACGTTGTGAAGAGATGAGAAGCGAGTAGGGTGTTCATGTCCTTGAAGACGGTCCTCAAGACCTTATCTTTCTGCTCAGCAATTTCTTTGCTCGGCTCCGGTCTTTTCTTCTTTGGTGGCTCTTTAGCTATAAAAAATCATGAAGGCAAGGGTGTTAGTATAGTGGTGATGGTAGATCCGAAAACAAAATATTCTCCCCCAAAGGACCACAGCCTTACCGACTTTTTCCCTATTCCATCTGGATGGGGTACCTTCCTTCTTCTTCCGGGCCAGATTGCTAACCGCTCTCTCCGAGATAGAAGAATTGGGGCTTCCATCAATGAATAGAAGAATCCAGGTCCTTCAAGAAAGTTGACCTAGATGAAATGTAACACCACCCAGCGCCCCGAGAGAGTGGCTTGGAGAAGAAAAGAGCCCTGAAAAGCTCAATGCTCAACTCGAGTCCCTCGGCCCGGAAGATTATATACGATGCCACCAGGGCCCTTATACCATTTCGGAGCAATTTGTGATGGACACAAACGATACTCCTCACAGATGGCCCTGATCCACCAGTGGAGCGGGAATCGAAGACCCGCCTCCAACTATTGTTTGTAGACGGTCATAAAACCAACTGGTGGCATGCAGACCCGATCATCGGGCCCGGGAATAATTGTCGTGACCCCATCCGAGAAGAAATATTCACTTCGGCAGCAGAGGACAGACTCCTCGGTTATAGTCATTTTCATGTTCCACACCGAACTCGAGAGCGGGACTTTTATGAACAGTTTTTCTGGTCCAACATTATGCACCTCGTTTTCACGAAGTAGCCTAGGAATGGAGATGCCGGTGTGGATCTCCACCACTGTGATGATTTCGGGAGGGACCTCGACCCTAGTGTTAAGCAATGTAGATACCCCACCGCTCTCGTCGGCACGGCTCACCGCGACTGCACGGTCTTCCAGGTATGACTGGATAGCATCGCTCATTTCGTGGATCCTGGCCATAGTAGTCGATGAGGCGTCTCTCAGAGCAGGACGCCGCTCCACCCTGAATTGGAGAGAACTGGAGGACAACCGTTCTGAGGAGCCAGATCTCGAGCTGGAAGCGAATCCAGAAGACGAAAAAGAAGAAGAGGATCCTGACATTTTGTTCGGACAAAGGAGAAAAAAGGTACCAATGCCGAGAAGAAGAAAGAGCTCTGAAAATTTCGTAAGTGTCAAATAAACGCAAGGGCCACCATTTATAAAAAGAAAGTGTGCCCAGACGAAGGGTCACCCAGGCCAACAGCTGGGGATGCGTCAATTAAAATACTACAGCCACATGGTGTCAATCCAACGGTGGTGGCATAGGCTTACCATGCAAGTCTTAATGAGGGGCATGTGTCGCACGTATGCCACGTGTAAATGGGGAAAGATCTTAAACTTTCCACCCTTCAAGGCTCTCAAATGTCTGAGCTCATGAGCCTACGTACTCTCATCTTGGATAAAATCAAAAGAGAAAAGGCTCTCAAACTTTCCACCCTTCAAAACGGTCAAGGCATGGAAAATGTCCGAGCTCATGAGCTTACATACTCTCAGCTCAGACAAAATCAGAAGAGGGAAGGCTCTAAAACTTCCCACCATTCAAAAAGTTTAATGCATGAAAAATGTCCGAGCTCACGAGCCTACGTACTCTCAACTCAGACAAAATCAAAAGAGGGAAGACTCTCAAACTTCCCACCCTTCAAAAAGTTCAATGCATGGAAAATGTTCGAGCTCACGAGCCTACATACTCTCAGCTTGAACAAAATCAGAAGGGGGAAGGCTCTCAAACTTTCCACCCTTCAAATATTTCAAGGCATTGAAAATGTCCGAGCTCACGAGCCTACGTACTATCAACTCGAACAAAATCAAAAGGAGGAAGGCTCTCAAACTTCCCACCCTTCAAAAAGTTCAAAGTATGGATAATGTTCGAGCTCATGAGCCTACGTACTCTCAACTCGGACAAAATCAAAAAGGGGGAAGGCTCTCAAACTTAAAAAAATACAAGGCATGGAAAATATCCGAGCTCACAAAATACATACTCTCAGCTCGGACAAAATCAAAAGGGGGAAGGGTCTCAAACTTCTCACCCTTAAAAAATTTCAAGGTAAGGAAAATATCCGAGCTCACGAGCCTATGTACTCTAAGCTCGGACAAAATCAAAAAGGGGAAGGCTCTCAAACTTCCCACCCTTCAAAAAGTTCAAGGTATGGAAATGTCCGATCTCACGAGCGTACGTACTCTCAGCTCAGACAAAATCAAAAGTGGGAAGGCTCTCAAACTTCCCACCCTTCATAAAGTTCAAGGCATGGAAAATGTCCGAGCTCACGAGCCTACGTACTCTCAGCTCGGACAAATTGAAAAAGGGGAAGGCTCCAATTTCCATCCATCAAAAGAAAACCAAGGCATTGAAAATGTCCGAGCTCACGAACTACATACTCTCAGCTCGGACAAAATCAAAAGTGGGAAGACTCTCAAACTTCCCACCCTTCAAAAATTTCAAGGCATGGAAAATGTCCGAGCTCACGAGCCAACGTACTCTCAGCTCGAACAAAATCAAAAGAGGGAAGACTCTCAAACTTCCCACCCTTCAAAAAGTACAAGGCATGGAAAATGTCCGAGCTCACGAACTGCTGTGCTCTCAACTTGAAAAAAATCGGGAAGACTCTCAAACTTCCCACCCTTAAAAAAGTTCAACGCATGGAAAATGTCCGAGCTCACGAGTCTACGTACTCTCAACTCGGACAAAATCAAAAGGAGGAAGGCTCTCAAACTTTCCACCCTTCAAAAAGTACAAGGCGTGAAAAATGTCTGAGCTCACGAACTGCCGTGCTCTCAGCTCAAACAAAATAAAAAAAAGAGGAAAGCTCTCAAACTTCCCACCCTTAAAAAAAGTACAAGGCATTAAAAATGTTTGAGCTCACGAACTAACGTGCTCTCAGCTCGAACAAATTGAAAAAGGGGAAGGCTCCAACTTCCACCTATCAAAAGAAAACCAAGGCATCAAAAATGTCTTAGCTCACGAACTGCCGTGCTTTAAGCTCGGACAAATTGAAAAAAGGGAAGGCTCCAACTTCCATCCATCAAAAGAAAACCAAGGCATTGAAAATGTTCGAGCTCACGAACTGTCATGCTCTCAACTCGGACAAATTGAAAAAGGAGAAAGCTCCAACTTCTATCCATCAAAAGAAAACCAAGGCATTGAAAATGTTTGAGCTGAGCGAATTGCTGTGCTCTCAACTCGGACAAATTGAAAAAGGGGGAAGGCTCAAACTTCCCACGTTCAAAAAAAAGTTCAAGGCATTAGAATTGTCCGAGCTGACGATTTGCCGTACTCTCAGCTCGAACAAATCAACTGAATGGGAAAGCTCTAACTTCCAACCATCAAAAGACAACTAAGGCATTGAAAATGACCAAGCTCACGAACTGTCGTGCTCTCAGCTCGGACAAATTGAAAAAGGGGGAAGGCTCAAACTTCCCATGTTCAGAAAAAGTTCAAGGCATTGAAATTGTCCGCGCTGACGAGTTGTCGTACTCTCAGCTCAGATAAACTCCAAGAGGGGGAAGGCTTACACTTCCAAACCTCAAAACATAACAAGGGCGCTAGGGGTATCCGAGCTAATGACCTTCCGTACTCCTAGCTTAGATATACCCCACACCAAACTTCTGTTAGTCAGCACAAATTGATTCGGACCGCCGAAGTGCTGAGCTGACGAACCCCACATCCCTCAGCCCGTACTACACTCCTTCCAATATTTCTTGCAGCCGTTTCTCCCCCGTGGGGCTCTTTTTACGTACCCTCTGTACCTTCTTGATTCCACTAACCTAATATAAACAATTTGCTTCTTCGAAATCCCGAGCCCGTTACGTTCCACTCACAACCACGGGACTTGGGGGGCAACTGATATAGGAGAATCTCGTCAGGTGTACCACGTGGTTAATTCCTACCCAAATATGGGAAAACAGCCGACCTGAGAGTTGAAATCCCCCTAATACCTAACTTAGAGCAAAAATCCCCTCAATGCCGAGCTGGGAGCTGAAATCCCCTCAAGTGCTAAGTTGCGATTTGGACTGACGAACTCAGACACCCTCTACTTACCATCTACGCACTCAAGACCTCACCGGATCGTCATGAGATTCCAACCCGTAGGCCTCTACATATGGGCTCAAAAGCCCAGCCCAAATGATTAGAGAACTAATCCACCTGCTCAATGGCTGCCCAACGGATTAGGTTAATTAACCCGAGCTCGGCTCCCTAATTTTGTGGCACTAATCGAGCACCGGCGCCTATAAATACATCAGGGCACCCACTGCCCAAAGGTACTTCTTCTCTACTGAGATCACAATACTTTTAGCCCTTTTCCCCCACATACTTACTCTCACGCCGGAGGGACTTCACCGGGTACAACCCCGGTGGGTCTTTGTTCAGGTGCTCGGAGTGGAAGAGTGGAGCTCAGATCGGAGGTCGTCATCACCCCTAAATTCACCTAGTTAATTACACCATCAACGGTCCTGTGCCCCCGATATTCTTCCGGACCATACTATTGACCTGTCACCACTTTTTGGTATTAACATAAATTTTAATGAAACAATTATACTTTTTAAATAATTATTATACCATCAATATAATAAAGGGAAAATTACCGACTAGACGTACTATTAGCAGTAATCTACCAATAAAACTCACTCCCTTATTCTTGTATCGAAAACTCTCATGCCGATGATTTCTTGCACCGATTAGTCCCTTTTTCAAAAAAGGCCGGCGACGAGATTACTAAAATTCCCCTCCCATGATTTTTCTGAGCATCGCCTTGCCACCGTCGCTAATGCCTTCGCAACCCAAATTCGCCGCTGTCAGTGTTGAGATCCGACGCACTCCTGTTGTCACCGTCCAGATTCGATGTCTTTCTCATCTTCGCCGTCCAGATCTGGCTTCTACATCACCTTCGCAACTCAGATCTGGGCATTTCAATGGATGTCGTCACCTTATTTATGGTATGTTTCAATCTGGTGGGATTTTCTTTATGTTAGAGAGAAAGAGAAATGGTAAAGTGGGTATTAAAGCTTTTAGAGTTTTTTTTTACTATCTACACATTACACCCTGCAAAATTACATGTAACATCTCCTTGAAGTATAGTGAGAGAAATATGGGTATGTGATAATGTGGTGGGTATTAAAGCCTTTGGAGTTACTTTTTGAATATCTACACATTGCACCCTACAATGTTAGATGTAACATCTCCTTGAAATATAGTGAAAGAAATGTGGGTATGTGATTATGTAGGTCTGTGGTAGTGAGAGAAATTAAAAATCGTATTAATATTACATGCAACATCCTCTGAAATATAAATGTTACATGTAACATCTACATAAAAATATGTTTTGCATGTAAAATCAACTGTAAATAATTATTGATATAGATGTTACATGCAACATCCATTGAAAATATGTTTTAAAATAATCATTGATTATAGATGTTACATGTAACATCTATTGAAAATATGTTTTTGAAATTTGTCAATATTAAACAGTGTTACATTGTTACATTTGATGTTATATGTAACATCCATGCATAATACGATCCACACGCCCAAAAAATATGATTAGTATATCGTAAAACAAATGACATTTTATAGATTAATATAGTGTAAAAATATTAATTTTACGACATCAGGAACTACGAAAAAAATTCATGTGTTTTGATGTTAGGATTGAAAGTTACATAGGAGGGATATTTTCGTCAAAGAAATGGCAAAAGGACTTCTCGGTGCATGGAAGGAAGAGTGGGTTTAATCAGTAGTTTCTAGCGCTTTTTAGGACCTCCTGGTCACCGCCCCTATAATAAAATAAGACGTACATAAACCCTCTAAATAAATCGCAATTGTTTTTTTATCTCCAATATAAGGAGTGGTTAAGATTGATTCTCTAAATTAACATAAATATAAATTTTGTATTTATATTTTACCTTATATATCTTATACCTAATGGAGGAAAAATAACATATTTATCGTATAATTGATAAGAGGGAATATTTTTTTTTCTATATATCTAAATCTATATAAATAATATATCCACATTACATTTGATAATAATACTAAAATATTAAATTTATGAAAATTAAATTAGAGAAATAATATAAAATAATAATAAATGAAAATTACGGGCATTAAACATTATATTGACGTTAAATTTAGTGACAATACAGAAACATTAAATTTATAAAAATTAAATTAAAAATAATATAAAAAATATAATATTTTGAAATTATGGACATGAAATAATATATAAGATATTAAATTTATTAATAATACTAAAATATTAAATATATGAAAATTAAATTAAAAAAATAATATAAAAAAATATATAATATATGCAAATTATAGACATTAAATTTAAAAAAATTGTACAAATAATATATAAACATGAAATTTATAAGTGAAGCATTAAATTTATAAAAATCAAATTAAAAAATAATATAAAGAGAAATATAATATATAGATATTATGAACACTAAATATTCGAAAATTATAAAAATAATATATGAAAAATAAATTTAGTAATAATACTGAAAAATTAAATCCATCAAAATTAAATAAAAGAATCAATTTAAATCTAGACATATTGTTGGCCCAGTAGAATACCCAAGAGGGGGGGGAGTGAATTGGGTAATTAAAAAATAATCAAAATAAAACTTGAATAAATCAAATAATTAATTTTAAATCTAAATTAATTATTATCTTTATAACACAGCGGAATAATATTATCAATCTATGTGCACACCTAAACAGCAAAAATAACAAAGTAGTAATGCAGTACACAAAAGATTTATACTGATTCACGAAGCTACTCTTGGATAATTTAGTCCCCCGAGCTCCACGGAGGTCGCACTCACTAACACCAAGATCCCTTTAAAAGTAGGAACCAAACCCGTACATTGATTATTTTTCAGGCTCAGAATCAACCTTTACAATATTATTTTTTCAGACTAAGAAAGAACCTATACTTTTTATAAGTTAAAGAATAACCTAATTTTTTTTAACACTAAAGCTCAAGAATCAAAATCTCTCACAAACACTCCAACGATCCTTTTCACAGGTAATGATGGAACCTTTACAAATCTCTTAAAACACAATTCTTATTCAGGAAGAATCACTACCTCAATCTCTTTATGGGAAGAGACTAAAACTCCGACTATCCTTGATTAAATACCCCAATGGTATTTAACCCGTCACAACTCACCAATATAAAAATTGATAAGAAGTAAATCTCACTCAGAGCTTCTACCACCCCAGATAAACAATAACTCAATTAATATCCCAACTAGTGATAGAAATACGTGAGATACAAGAATCTGATTTTAATAAGATATGGGTAGCAAATTGTAGCACGTAATCAGATTCAAGAAATTGTTTGTAAATAATATTTTCTTCAAAAATCAGAAACAATTTCTAAGATCAATTTACAAATATAAAATAATAAACAAACAATAAAGAACATGGAAAGATCTCACTCAGAATCCACCGAAAGAAAATAATATTGCAATGTAACTTCAAATAGGTAGCAGCAATGATCAACAAATAATTCTCTTAGAAAAGCTCACACAATTCTCAATAAGATATCTCTTAAAAAAACTCACTCAATTGATAAATTTTGATCTCTTTTGATAATATATTGATTCTCTCTCTTAGAATGATTAGTCATAAATAGAAATTCGCATGTCTATATATTGGAATATGAAATTAGCCTTATAATAGCTAGTTTACATGTGTCATAACAATTAATAACACTTATAGACCCCTTATATCATAATGACTTTATTTAGGTTCAATTCCACTTAAAAATATATTTCAAATCTCTCAATTAAACCCCTAAAGTATTTCTCAATTTCAATTAATAAGAATAGAATCTATTTCAAGTACTAAATTGCGAAATATTAATATTTAATGAACCATATTAACAGGATTTAATTAGTATATGAACTATATCTTAAATATAGATAATATCCCAAAAATCTCTCTCAAATCCCAACAAAAAATGGCTACTTTTGGATATAATCTAGGATCAAACAGTATCCTGAAATAGTGCATTCGGTCGACTGCCCAATTCAGGTTATAGCCAAGCTACTTGTAGATTCAGTGAGTTGGTCTTTCTTTCACCGGTCAACCTATCAGTCGACTTGTTGATTCAGAGAGTTCAGCCCTTCTTGGCCGGTCGATCTATCAGTCGACTTAGAGATACAAGATCTTTCAGCTTCTATGTCCAGTCGACTGTTGTCACTGGATCTCTTCCCTGAATACGTTTAACTAATTTTCTTTTATGATTTCACCCCTTTAACCATTTTCTTCTCTTAATTAGCTCCACTAATATTCTTATATTCCATTTTAGTCATTCAAAAAAATTTCTTCTTATTTCACATAGGAGCAAATAATTTAACTTAATTAAAACACACATAAAAGATAAAATACATTTTGTGCCATGTGTGTGTTCCTAAATGGGATATTAAGAGTTTAGATTCACCTAGGTTGTTTTCCCTAATTTCTTTAAACTCTTAATTCTTCTTTATCATCTTGACATCTTTATTCAGCATCCATTTAATTTGACCTCTTCATTATTGGAACTTTAAATCACTGAAACACTTTAATTAAACATTAGTTCCACCAAAACATCAATACTTAATTGTTCATCAAAATCTTAGGATCAACTGTCGCACCCCACCCCGGACACCTATCACCGTGGGGCCGGCGTGACGTCGACCCGACCTCATCTTAACGTCAAACCCACTAGTAAACGACAAAGTGCATACAAAAATATATGACCACAAATTCTGACCATATACAAAATCCCTAACTAGGGACACACCCGTCCCTGAATTATAATGGAAACAAAAGTATAACAACAATGAAGTCCTCACAGGTTCGCCTCAGACAGCTCATCCCAAAAATACTTCCATACTACACCATCGCCGGACTCTACCTAGTGCCAGTAGAGGACCGGCTCTTAGAAGTAGTGAAAAATAAAGTGATATAGATAAGTTTCATCCAAATCTATTTAGTATAGAATCATACCAATCATCATAATAAATAATAAATCACCCAATATAAGTAAAACACCACATCTCAAACACACGTCTCAAACCACCACAACACACACTAGCTAGCCATAGTGATCGCTTTAACCTTACGATCGGGAGTTTGCAACGATACCGTACCATCCGTAGGGTATGCCTTCCTACGAACACCCATCACTCCGCCGAAGTGGATAATCACTGTGCAGTATAAACGTCTAACATCACTCTGCTGAAGCAGATAAACATCACTCCGCCGAAGCGGATCACATCACTCTACCGAAGCAGATAAATACCATAGCATTGTCAAATTAATAACATCATCATCAATTCACAAACCAATATTATCGGCAAATCTCAAACATCACCGTCTATTTCCAAAACTGATTTTGAATCCAAAATCATATTTCTCATTTTTCTTTATAAAAACATCTGATTCCACCAAAACCATTTTCACCTTCTTTTCGAAAACCATCGTAATCTTTTGAAAATCCATTTTTACCAACTCACCCAAAACCTGTTTGATCCACAAAATTTTTAAAGCATCTAATGTAAATACAACCATTTTTTATCATATATAGATATAAAAATAGTTTGGTAAGAAGACAGTACACTTACCTGATTATCCGCTTTCGAAGACTTTAATCGCCTATTCTCTACCTGTACTCCAATGCCTGCGAACCTAATAGTAACAGGGCCTGAATTAATACTTTTATATAAAAATAACCTAACCATGAAATGCAGGCCCTAATTTCAGTGATCTTTTATTCCCCATATTTTATTATAAAATATTACTATTCAACTAATGTTAGTCCGTTACGGTTTATTATATCAAATTTATTCATGTGAGCAGTCTTACTATTTCCTATCACCATTTCAATTTAAACCATTAAATACATATATTAAAGAAGTTCGGAATTCTACCTTTCCCGGATTTCCCGATGGCCACGAGATTGGATTTTTATTTCTATTGGGGGGGGGTTTGTGCAATTTTCTCCTTTTTTTTTTTTTTTTTTTTTTTTTTTTTCTCTTTTCCCACTTCTTCTTCTCCCGCTTCTGTTCGCTATTTTGCTGTCGCTGCCGCCGACGAACCTCCGATCACGCCTTCTTCATTTACCGCCTCTGTCGGCCGGCCATCCCCAATCAATCACACACAAACCCATCCCCAAACGCCAAACACACGCATTCACCGTCACTGTCATCTGATTCGCAACACACACACGGCACCCACAACACACACACAGACTGTACGACGACGATACATACCTGCACTCGTCGGAGAAGCACACATACACACACTGTCAAGATTGAAGAACAACCACACACACACACCACCGGACCTCAGAACAAAACACACACACAAACACGCTCACCCCGCGAAGTTGACGGCACCATCTCTCTCTCTACTCTCTACTCTCCACTCCGGCGACGACCACCTATAACGATTATAAATACATAGAAAACACGCCCACACACCCCTGATCACGTACCCACAACTAAACACTTACATACACACCCAGAATTCATACTCTCACTCACCGGCGACGACACCATGACGATCGCCGATCATCCCCACCGTCTACGCACACACACATACACCAACAATACTGAAGAATACACACACATACCCACACACAGCAGGCGCGCACACACACGCATGCCATGTTCTCTCTCTCTCTCTCTAAACCATACTCTGGCCAATTCCGGCGACGACGATGATGATCAAACACACACCACCGCCACCTCCGTCGACGAAACTCACTGACCGAACTCACCACATACACCTACACCGCATCACACACACACACGACAAACATGTGACAACCCCACGCCACCGGACGATCGACGGCCCACCAACTCCCCCATCGTCGGACATTCTCTCTCTCTCCTTTCTCTTTCTCTGTTTTCGATTTCTCTTCCTCCCTTCTCCCGCGTGTGTGCATGTGTGTGTGTATATATATATATATATATATATGTGTGTGTGTGTGTGTGTGTGTGAGAGAGAGAGAGAGAGAGATCGGCCACATATCCTCTTCGAGCTCCATTTGATTATACGTTGCATATATATATATATATATATACATGTGTGTGTGTAAACCGTAAGAAAAAACAAATTAGTGTAATTACACTCATCCTTCCCCTATTTTGTTAAGTTCTGAATTAAACCCAAATTAATAGCTAATATTTTAAAAATTATAAATTGACCCCCTAAAATATTTAAATCAAATAATAAATTACGCCATCTACACCGTTATTTATTTATTTTTATTTTTATTTTGTTTTATTTTATTTTATTATTATCATTATTTTTTTGAAACTTTTTAAAATACGACTTTAAAAATCAAGGTCTTACAACAATAATCTCCCCCTTTTTTATGATAACAATTAACTTTGATGTTTTCCTCAAAATAAAATATAACCACACTCCCTCTGAATCCGAGGGCGGGTTCTTTAACTCATTAAAGCATCATAATGAAGATTTCAATAATGCACAATTTAAAAACACACAATAAAGCACAATTTTTTTTTAAAAAAATTCTCCTCATCACTAATTTCTCCCTTTTTACATAAATAAAAAATACTTGATTAAAACACAGTTTTAGAATACTCCCCCTTAATAAAACAAACATCACTAATTTATCCCCCTTTGTCATCTTCAAAAACAAATTTAGGGAGTGGGGAAACACACATAAATATTACTCTAGGTAATATATAACTCTTTTAAAAGCACATTGAATCAACTCATAAATTCAACTTTTAAGCATAAAAGATCAACACTATGTGGATCATTTTTATAGATAAATATCAAGTCTACTCAATCTAACAAGATCCACACCAAAAATATCTTTCTGAGCATGCAATCTTCCTCTATCAAATTGTAAATAAATAATATTCATGCATAAGTGAATAATCATAACATTTCAGCAATATAGCATGATATTAATTTTTTACAAGCATATTATTAATCATAAATCTAGTGCATGCATAAATATGGATAAGTGTATATTTCTCTCATAAAATATTATTTCTTTCTTTAAAAAAATTATAATCATTTATAGAATAAGAGATATTTGTTGGATCCCAAACACTATGCCTATATATCTACATGCAATAGACTGAAATTTCATATATTTTGAGATGATCATATTCTTGATATCATAAATAGATTAACGAGATCTCATATAGCATAGGCATATAATCAAATCATAATACTTAAATTTCTCTTATAATTATGCAAGAATGAGATTATTTTACCACTGAGTCGAATGAAGATTCAACTCTAATCAATTAACTCTTTGAGTCAACCTCGTTTTTATTCTTAACTCAACTTTGAGTTTCGGTATGAATATTTGTTTCTCCTTAAACAATCTTATAACTTGAAACTCTTTGAAACATACTTGGAAAAAGATCATTAGTAAAAATCAAGTGGATATTTTCAATATCATGTACGATAATTAATAAATTCCAAGTAATTTTAATCATATAAACCAATCAATTCAGATCGAGTCTTCTCAAGTAACATGCTTCTCATTAACACATAATCATGAACGCTCAAGAACATGAATCATATCTCAATCAATAACATGTATATTAAAAATGCTATATCATAACATGCTCAATCCCTTACACAATAATAATCATTTTAAAAAATCATTAGATATGAGATATTTAAGAAGAACATATTTTCATGCATATAACAAGATACTTAATTCATATAAATATATCCATGTAAGCATATAATCATGATCCTAAACTTTTTAGATCAAATAAATCATTTTTTATCATTTAATTCACCTTATCATAAAATATCATGCATCAAGAAGTATAAAAAACTCAACTCAAACCAACTTATTTGTATAAAAGATATATTCATAAATAAGATCACATTATGCAAATAATCTTATTAAGATGTATATGCGACAAGTCATAACCACTATTTAGTGAAAACTTAAACACTTAATTCATAACATGTTTCAAAATTAAATTCATGATCACTACTTGATATAAACACATATAAAAACATGTAAATATACTTTAACTAAATGTGATTTGTCATAATCACCATAATATGTTTCTAAGACAACAGGAGAACACATAATTGAAAATAGGTCTTAGAAACCATCATCAACTTACCTATTTGGCAAGTCGGATACCTCACTTTTTAATAAATTTAAATCGCGAAGGGTTAGGAGTACCTCTTGTATCCTTGGTGATTACCCTTCTTTCTACCTCATTTATACCACCGGTTGATGTGAGTACACAATTTCCCTTAATCGATGGCTTTGGTACATCATTCCTACTTTCGGGTGCCACTTGTGGGTTCTTTGTAACTTCACATCTCAACTTTGGTACATTCTTTTTATTTACACATGTCGATTGTTGATTTTTTAAAACTTCACATCTCGACTTTGATATATCTTTTCACTTTATACATATCACTTGTGAATTCTTGGTGACTTCCCGTCTTGATTTCAATATAATCTCTTTGGTTGTTCCTTCTAGTCTAGTCCCAACACTATGTAACTCTGCACAAGCCATTTGTGTAGCTCTTTTCGGCATCCATTTCACTTTGGATCCATTCTTAGCCATAAA
This sequence comes from Eucommia ulmoides, assembly GCA_016647705.1. Taxonomy (NCBI): domain Eukaryota; kingdom Viridiplantae; phylum Streptophyta; class Magnoliopsida; order Garryales; family Eucommiaceae; genus Eucommia; species Eucommia ulmoides. The sequence continues at coordinate 16,792,312 of CM028325.1, forward strand.
TCTAGGGTTCCTGAATGGACATGATACTTTAAAATGTCCAACCCTATTGCAATAGTTGCATCTCAACTTCGACTTAATTCTTTTGGCAATAAGGGCAAATATTAGAGTTTTCTTATCATTGCTTGATGCTTCAGAACTATTGGAATCTGTATCATCCCATGTTTCTTTCGTAGGTCTTTTTTTTTCCTTTAGGTTACTTTCTGATCCAACCTCATATGTGTCTTTCAATGTATCCCATATTTCTTTCGCAAAAACACAACCTGAAATTTGCCGGTACATATTTGCATCTAAAGAACAAAGCAAAATGTTAGTAGCCTGTGAGTTAATAGATAATTTTCCTTTATCAAAGGAACTCAGTTGCTCATTTCTCTTGGCTACTCCATTTTTCATAGGAGTGTATGGACCATCTTCAATAACCAACCATGCCTCGTAATTAGTAGCCTGCAAAAAAAATATCATTCTATTCTTCCAAACGGCATAATTACTACCTGTAAACAACGGTGGACGATGCATAAAAAGTCCCTCAGCTAGTGTGCCTACTATGTGTGCAATGTGATCTTTGTTAGCTAAAAAAATCGAGTTATACCAGCTCTGATGCCAATTATTGACCCAGTAGAATACCCAAGAGGGGGGGTGAATTGAGTAATTAAAAAATAATCAGAATAAAACTTTAATAAATCAAATAATTAATTTTAAGCCTAAATTAATTATTATCTTTATAACACAGCGGAATAATATTATCAATTTATGTGCACACCAAAACAACAAAAATAACAAAGTAGTTTTGCAGCACATAAAAGATATATACTGATTCACCAAACTACTCTTGGCTAATCCAGTCCCCTGAGCTCCACGGAGGTCACACCCACTAAAATCAAGATCCTTTTAAAGGTAGGAACCAAACCCGCACACCGATTCTTTTACAGGCTCAGAATCAACCTTTACAATATCTTTTTTCTTAGGCTAAGGAAGAACATCTACTTTTTACAAGCTAAAAAATAACCTAATTCTTTTTAACACTAAGGCTCAAGAATTAAAATCTCTCACAAACACTCCAATGATCCTTTTCACAAGTAAGGATGAAACCTTTATAAATCACTCAAAACACAATTCTTATTCAGGAAGAATCACTACCTTAATCTCTTTACAGGATGAGACTGAAACCCAACTATCCTTGATTAAATACCCCCAATGGTATTTAACCCGTCACAACTCACCAATACAAAAATTGATAAGAAGTAAATCTCACTCGGAGCTTCGACCACCCCAGATAAACAATAACTCAATTAATATCCCAACTAGTGATAGAAATACGTGAGATACAAAAATCAAATTTTAACAAGATATAAGTAGCAAATTAGAGCATGTAATCAGATTCAAGAAATTGATTGTAAAAAATATTTTCTTCAAAAATCAGAAACAATTTCTAAGATCAATTTTCAAATATAGAATAATAAACAAACAATAAGGAATATGGAAAGGTCTCACCCAGAATCCACCGAAAGAGAATAGTATTGGAATGTAACTTCAAATAGGTAGCAGCAATGATCAGCAAATGATTCTCTTAGAAAAGCTCACGCAATTCTCAATAAGATATCTCTTAGAAAAGCTCACTCAATTGATAAATTTTGATATCTCTTGATTATGGATTCTCTCTCTTAGAATGATTAGTCATAAATAGAAATTCGCAGGTCTATATATTGCAATATGAAATCAGCCTTATAACGGCTAGTTTACACGTGTCATGACAATTAATAGCACTTGTAGACCCTTATATCATAATGACTTCATTTAGGTTCAATTCCAATTAAAAACATCTTTCAAATCTCTTAATTTAACCCCTAAAGTATTTCTCAATTTCAATTAATAAGAATATAATCTATTTCAAGTACTAAATTGAGAAACATTAATATTTAATGAACCATAATAACATGATTTAATTAGTATATAAACCATATCTTAAATATAGATAATATCCCCGAAATCTCTCTCAAATCCCAACAAAAAAAGGGCTACTTTTGGATATAATCTAGGATCAAACGGTATCCTGAAACTGTGTGTTCGGTCGACTGCCCAATTCAGGTTGTAGCCAAGCTATCGTTGTTGCGTGCATTGGTCGACTGCCCGATCGACTTTTAGATTTAGAGAGTTGGTTATTCTTTCACCAGTCGATCTATCGATGGACTTGTTAATTCTGAAAGTTCAGCTCTTCTTGGCCGGTCGACCTGTCGGTCGACTTAGAGATACAAGATCTTTCAGCTTCTATATCCGGTCGACTCACCAGTCGACTATTGTCACTAGATCTCTTCTCTGAATACGTTTAACTTATTTTCTTTTACGATTTTGCCCCTTTAACTATTTTCTTATCTTAATTAGCTCCACTAATATTCTTATATTCCTTTTTTGTCATCCAAATTTTTTTCTTCTTATTTCACATAGGAGCAAATAATTTAACTTAATCAAAACATACATAAAAGATAAAATACATTTTGTGTCATGTGTGTGTTCCTAAATGGGATATTAAGAGTTAAGATTCACCTGTGTTGTTTTCCCTAATTTTTTCAAACTCTTAATTCTTCTTCATCATCTTAACATCTTTATTTAGCATCCATTTAATTTGACATCTTCATTATTGAAACTTTAAATCACTGAAACACTTCAAAAATATTAGTTCCACCAAAACATCAATACTTAATTGTTTATCAAAATCTTAGGATCAACACATATAATATACAGAAATTATGGACATTAAATTTATAAAAAAATTATACAATTAATATATGACAATTAAATAAATAATATATGGACATTAATTTAGTAATAATACTGAATTAGCAAATTTATTAAAATTATAGAGATAGTATATGGATATTAAATTTAGTAATAGTAATAAAATTTTAAATTTATAAAAATTAAATTAAAAAAATGAAAGAAGAAAATATAATATACGAAACTTATGGATATTAAATTTATGAAAATTATAGAAAGAATGTGACATTAATTTGTTAATAATACTAAAATATTAAATTTAAAAAATTAAATTAAATAAATAATATAAATGAGAAAATATAATATATGAAAATTAGGAACTTTAATTTACGTAAGTTATAGAAATATTACATGAACATTAAATTTAGTAATATTGCAAAAACATTAAATTAACAAAAATTAAATTAAAAATAATATAAAAATGTAATACACGAAAATTATGGCCATTAAGTTCATGAAAATTATAGTAATAATATATGCCCAATAAATTTAGTAATAATGTCGAAATATTAGATTTACAAAAATTAATTTAAAGAAATAGTATAAAAGAGAAAATATAATATACATAAATTATGGGCATTAAATTTACAGAAATTCTAGAAATAATATATCGATATTAAATTTACCAATAATACTAAAATATTAAATTTATAAAATTAGATTAAAAAAATAATATAAAAAAACAAATATAATGTACGAAAATCATGGACATTAAATTTATGAAAATTATAAAAATAACATATCGACATCAAACTTGGTAATAATAAGTTTAACATAATTTAAATTAAAAAAAAAATTAAAGAGAAAACATAATTTACAAAAATTATAAACATTAAATTTATGAAAATTATAAAAACAATATTTGGATTTTAAATTAATGATACTGAAACGTTGATTTATTGAAATTAAATTTAAGAAATAATATTAAATTATATTAATTTTTTTTTATACCCGTACATTCAAGCATGTGTAATTTGCTAGATGTTTTATAATATATAAGCCAAGGATTTAAGTTTAATTTTTATTATCATTTCATCAAATTACATTAACAAAGTGTGAAAATCTAAAACCTTTGGGTTAAAATTTTTCGTAACTTAATTTTCTTTTAGGTTTTTTTATTGATTTGAGAATCTGTAGTTTTGGCTATGAAGCTTGTTGAGAGTCGTTTACACAATTGAAAGTGAGATTAATTGCTCAAATATAATTCGCTATTGTTTATTGTGAATAATTTTTTTTAACGAGATTAGTAATAAATGGTACTATGGAATGATTCCCAAAAAGGAAGAATCGTCGAGGACAATTTTAATTTGTACTGAAATTTTTAGTGCTATAAAATTATATTTTTTTTTCGATATTTTTTGCTTCTACTTACGTGAACGTTTGGCTCCACCATTGAATATATATAAATCAGCTCATTTATAAAGAGAGTCGTTAGATGTCTGGATATTGGTAGCCGTTAGATCAAAATAAACCTAGATATAAATATTAAAATTTGGGTTTGGCCCCCCACAATCCCTCTGAATCGTCTCTCTCACCCTCTCCATCAGAAGCCGATCTCACCCCTGTTCTCCCTTTCACTCACTCGGGACCCGATCTCGCAACAACGACAGCCTCCCTCCCTCCCTCCCTTGCGAAGATGACGGCGACAATCACTCGCGACCAGGAGACCAATTGCCCCATGGCCGTCTTCCGTTAGCATCGAGTTCGCCACTCTATCTCCAGGTACGTTTCTCCCTCTCTCTTTGGATTTTGGGTTTGATTGTCTCTGTTTTTCTATTTCGAAACCCTTAAAATTGAAACATTTCATCAATTTCTATTTTGAAATCATTCTCTCTCCCTTTATGACAACGGTGCATAGGTGGTCGTCGGTGTTCGGCGAGGACGGTGAAGGTCGCTGATGGTCGCATTTGGATGGTCGTCAGCTACCCAAATCTTTATCATAGCCATTCATCTGTTCACCCCTGATCATAGGTACTCTCATCTCTCTCGCTCTTGCTCATCTGATTTAATTTTATGTTCACGGCCACTATCTCTCCATCTCTCTCAATTTGGGGTTAGGGTTGATTTATTGTTACAAGAAACACGTGCAGGTATGTCTCTTATACTCTCTTTCTGTTCATGTATCTGTTATTTGTTCCTGTTTCTGTTTCTTTTTCTATTCATGTTTTTGTTTTTGTTTATGTTCATGTTTTTGTTTTTGTTCTTGTTTTTTGTTTCTGTTTCTGTTTCTGTTCGTCATTTCTATTTATGTTCTGATTTTTTAATTTTTTTTTTGGAACTATTTAAATAAAATGGCTATTTAATTATTCTTCCATTTGGTGTGGAAATTTTTGCACCTTCGAAAGGCAAGTTGTGGTTGACTTTAAAGCTTCAAAGGGTTCAATTTTGATCGGTATTATGAAATCAAGCTCTGATCTTTCTTTTTCTTTTCTTTTTTTCCTTATTTTAGTTGAATTTGATAGATTTTGGGTGTTGAATTTGACTCATTATGGTTTTTATTGATTTTTCTCTCAAATAGGTTAGTCACCTTTTGGACGTAGCAAGATTATCGGTCATTCCTCTACCATTGAAATGTGTTTGTATTCATCAAGAATTTGGGAGGACTATCTGGGTAATTTTTGAGAACAATGTTTGAATCCATATAAATTCATCCTGGGCTAATTTTATTTTTTCTAATAGTAAATTAGGTGATTCATTTGAAGGGGAGCTTTGGCATAAGGGTAGAAGTTGTCTCCATGTGCCTTGGAGATCACGGGTTTGAGTCGTGGAAACAACCTTCTACAATAGACTTAAGTGGTATGACCCTTTCTCGGACCTCGTGCATAGTAAGAGTTTTGTAGCACCGGCTGTCCTTTTTAGTTATTATTAGTTCAAGTAAATAAAAGGACATTTTTTTAATTATGTTAAATTTGAAGTTATAGTTTAATTTTATTTTACTATTTTTAGAGATTGAAATTTTGTATTTTCTTTATTTTCCCCTTTTTGGTTTTTTTTTTTTTTTAGATTGGTAATTTTAGTTTGGTTTGACTTTTTTTGTTATCTCTGTTTCTTCTAGGTTCTTCGCCGTCTACGCCTGCACCTTGAGCAGCTCATTGTGTGTCAACGTCGTTTATAATTTTTTGAGGTGAAGTATTTAATTTATATATATCTATTATTGTTTATGTATTTGCATATTTAGCTAAGGAGAAAAAGGCTAGACGCTTTAATATGAATTTTATATGAGGGTTATTTGAAAAAGGGTAAATTTCTCTATTACACTAAATTTTTTAATCAAGTTTTTAATGAATTGTATCTCTAATCTTATATATTATTGCAACATCCTAACTGAACTTTAAGTAATACTACTTTATATAGTAGAGAATTATTATGAATTTGGTGTTTGTTAAAAATCTCTGAATTCTTTAAGAACAGTTCATCATTTGTTGCTAGGTAGGTTGCTCATTTGACTCATTTCTCATATTATTTTTGAAAATTTATTGTTGTAGTTGATAATTATCATGTTTGTTTTTTCATTAGAAGATATGGAACCTTGAAACATTCATGTTCTTTCTAAGAATTCTGGGATCATATCAGAATTCTTAGTGAAACCCACCACCATCGACTCAATCATGGATAGTCTTACCCTAACAAAACCGCGCTTCCCTTATTAGTGTGTGATTCTATTTTCAAATTTAATTTGTTTAGAGTTTTAGCATATAACCATATAAAGTTATATGCTATTTTTTTATACTAGTTTTTGATACAGCTTTTTTTATACTAATTTTTGATACACAGCTTTATGCCATCAATATAGTGTAATAAAATCTGAAACAATAAATTTTTTGAACCTATTTTTTTTTTTTTTTTTTGTCTTGTTCATTTTTTATGAACACAATAATGTAAAAAATGCTGATTTTCTCATATTCAGAGTCAAAATCATGGGAAGTTGTGTTAGTGAAATATCAAGAATATCTATTTAGAGTTTATTTTTTAAAGACAAATCAACATTGATGGCGTTTGTTTAGTGTTTGTGTTTCTGTGTAATGTTTCTATATATCATTTATTTCATTTTTGTGTGTTTAGTGAAGCAGAAACAGTCCGTCGACAACTGTCTGAACAAAAACAGAACAATTAGGAACACTTCCGCATCATTTCATGAACCTAATTTTAGTTTTTTAGGGTTTTTGTCATCATTCAAATTTCTGAAACTGTTCTTCCTCAATCTATTCATATACTGCATTAAATCAATATATATTAATCTTTCTTTTGTTAATCCATAATTGCTTTGAATGCTAAATGTTTTTTTTGGGGTGCCAAGAGAGTCTGTTCTTGAATGCTAAATGTGTTTTTCTCAATGTATATTATGTTTCAATTTTGATTATGTTTATGAATTCGATTGTGTGTGAATTTGATACTTTAGAAGTGTTCATTGCACTTCTATGAGCCAAAACTATTTTTAAAAGTCAAAGTTAGTTGTTTTTTCCTTGGGAGTTCAAAATATACCTTTAACTTGATTGGGAGTACATTAGCATTTTGATTTGAATATCCATGATACTGTGAAGTGTACAAAGAACCTTTCAGATGTGAAATAGAGGATTCCGTGTATCAAATTATCTGCACATAATCAAGCTAACTAACTGCAAATTCCTTTTTGCACTAAATGCAAACGAATGTTTGATGACGCGGCTCCTGGAGATGTCACTAGACTATCACTTCAGTGTTGAACAAGAAGTAGGATCTTCAACATGTTCGCTCTTTGGGTTCAATGGTAAGCTAAAATTTTAGTTCTATTGGAGTACGATATTTTTCAGTATGGTAGCTGAAAGAGAGCTCTCGAAGCCAATATACCTGCTAAATTTGACTCACGATGTCCGGCGAGATTCTACATTCATATATGGAATATGGTAAAAATTGCAGGGACTGCTGGTGTTAATTAGATTCAAGCAGTGAATGATGTTGGATGGTGGAAAGGCTGAACCACGATAGAAGATATTGGATCTTGCAGTCAGGGCCAACCTTAAGAGTTGGAAATTCGTCTTTGTGGGGGATTTAACAGTGAGTATTGTATTTCAATTCTCCAATGCACTTTTGGTTTTGGCAAATTGAAAACTCATAGATGTCAATTAACACGTGAAAAATGAACTTCCATGATTGTTTTTTGATTGATCAAGCTTTGATCTTAAGAAAATATGTTGTGATTTATATTATAGATGGTTTCTTCTTGATCAATTTTGACAATTAGGTGGTTAAGTTTCCTTGATTGATTGTGTTGGGTTGATCATTATAGCTTTATACAAAGTCATCAATTAGACGAATTTGCCGAATATTTTTTTTTTGTTGGTGTTAGTAGTATGCGGAATTTCACTAATTGGATTTGGTTTTTTATAATTTAAGTTTATATTGTTGGGTTGGTACTTTTTTCTTTTCATTTTTTTTAATGTTTTTTCTGTATCTTTTTTTTTGTGTTTTTTCCTTCATTCCTTTACTTTCTTTCTGTCTAATTTTGCAGGGTCACTTCCTCACTTCCTTTTCGAGACTCAATTTCTGTTTCTTTAATTTGCTATTTGAAATATTGTTTTTGGGACTTTTACCAAAATGATTTCTTATGTGATTTAATGACCTGTTTTTCTTTTTTTTCCAGATTCCAGAACAATTTTTTTGGGAATGGTGTTATGTGTTGCTCCTGGTAAGTGTCTTTCTTGGTAGAGTTGATAGTCCTTTGGTGTATTAAATTTACTTAATAGGAGTCATATTAATTGTATTTTATTCTAAATTCTTCAAACACTTTCAAGGGATCCAATTACACTTTAGTGCTTCACAATGCTTGCATGAGGGTCGGTGTAATGTTTGTGATTGTGGGTACCGACGGTATATTCTGTATTGATATTTTAGGTGTTGAGTCTGTTGATTTTTTTTTACTTAATTGCCTAAATATTAAGATTACTTCTTTTCGCCTGTGCCTTCAAGCACAGGTTATACGTTAGTGTGTGTGTGTGTATATATATATATATATATATATAGGGTCCCTGTTCAGTTCACAAATAAAGTAATGATTTATTAACAACAATAAAAATTTGATGAATTTTTTATTAATGAATCTAATAATGTAAAAATAAAGTTGTTTATTAATCAACATTTCAAGGTAACAATATATAAATGAACTATACTAATGCTTCCCTATAAAAATAAGATAATTGATTCACAACTTTATTTGCAATAAGGGTCCTACAAAAAGTTGAATGTTGGTATTACAATATTTAATTTGATTCATAGTAAATAATATAACGACATGTTTGGTTGAACAAAATCTAGATGGAATGAAATCATCATTTTACCCTCGATTCTGATTCTTTTGTTTAGTTGTCCGATAGAATAAAAAAAATTGATTCCATTGGAATGAAAAATGATGAAATTGAATTCCATATTTGATGGGGTAGAATCAACGTAGGACAAAAGAATCGCAAATTAATTTCCACAACCATTCCCAAAAGTCCACTTCAATATTCATCCATCGGGCAAGTCTACATTTTAAAGTATATATATTTATACACACACACACACACACACACACACACACACATATATATATACTAATGTATTAATTAAAGCAAAATTCATTTTTTTTTTCATTTTTTTAAATAATTTATTATTAGATAAATATTCAAAATTAATATCTAAAAGGGCATTATGAGAATTTTTCTATGTTTCACTATTCCATTCCTTCTCTCATTCCATAACAACTAGTGAATCAATTGACGAATTTATTCCATTCCTTCTCTATTTTCATTCCACCTTAATTCTATTACAACCAACCAAATGAGTTGTAAGTATCAATGAATTATTATATACATACAATTGACACGAGTTATTTTCACAATTTTCTTGATTAGATGGGAATACTCTTCGGTCTAATCTATTGAAGGGATATAAGTGACCATACTTAGATATAAATTTCAGATGAACTTTTCTCTCTCTCAGATAGGAAAGAAGATATAAGTAGCCGTCTGATTTGTCTCGGGGACCAAAACCCTAATAGTTTTTATATACTAGGTCAACTCAGGCCCCATTAACCCTTATTGTTTAATATGGGTACCTACACATTGATAAACCCATACCCATTTAATGTTTCTTGAGTCCAATTAATTAGATAACTTATTTGGGCCCTTATAAAATTGATAGCCCATAATATAACTGTTTAATTAATCATATGAGCCCACAATAGGAAATAATTAATTTCCTAACAATCTCCCACTTAGACTACATATGAAATTCCGAAGACAATTATATTTCATAATCTTGAGTGCGCGCAAAAGTTCTATATTCCCAGAAACATACCTTAGTTACAATCTGGTCCATCTCTTATACCAGCATGAGATCAAAGCGACCTTCATTACATTTATATTCGTACCTAGATCCATCAATGATCACCATACCTAATTTCAATGACATAGATTAAGTATGGATGTGCAGTAGAAAATTACATGCAATGTGATCTTAAACATGTCTATTTTCAACTGATCGCTCTTTATTCTGTAATAAGAACAATCCTTAGTCTTTCTATCCTTATGTTTAAATCATAATTAGAAAGAACACATTCAGAGTAAACTTTAAACCAACTACTTTATTACAGAAAATCAAATAAAGGTATCTAACAAAAAAACATTCAACAAATACAAACTCCCATTAAACCAGTATATCACCAAAAAAAACCATACCCATACAAGTAATGTGCTCATGAAATACCTTAGATAGCAAAACTTTAGTGAGCGGATCCACAATCATGGAGTTCATTCCCATATATTTTATAGATACTATCTTACTATGATTTATCTCTTTAACAATTATAAACTTGATGTCGATGTGCTTCGACTTCGTGGAGCTTCTATTGTTGTTAGAATATAACACTGCAGATTTATTGTCACAAAATATCTTTCGTGGTCTTTCAATACCATCCACAACTTGCAGCCCAGTGACAAAGTTTCGCAGCCAAATTCCATGATTTGTTGCTTCATAACATACTATAAATTCAGTTTCCATGGTGGAAGGAGCTATAAGTAACTGCTTAGCACTCTTCCAAGATATAGTACCTACAGCTAGTAGGTAGACATAGCCCAAAGTGGATCTCTTAGTGTCTTGGCAACCCGCAATATCGAAATCAGAATACCCAATGATCTCCAAATTATCTATCTTCCAATAAGTGAGCATGCAGTCTTTTGTTCTCTGTAAATATCTCATAACCCGTTTAGCTGCTTTTCAATGATCCATCCTAGGGTTACTTATGTATTTGTCCAACATTCTAATTATGAATGCTAAATCCGGATGCGTACATACTTGAGCGTACATAAGACTCTCTACTGCCACCGCATAACGAATATTTTGCATATCTTTCTTTTCTATCTCATTCTTGGGGTATTGAGTGAAACTAAACTTGTTACCCTTAGCGATAGGAGCATCTCCTAGTGCACAATCTTTCATTCCAAATCTAGCAAGTACCTTTTTGATATAGCTCTTTGTGATAACCCAAGGATACACCGAGACCGATCTCAATGTCACTTTATTTCTAATATAAAAGAGACATATCCAAGATCTTTCATTTCAAAATTCTTAGATAGAAATCTCTTAGTTTCGTACAATATGCCTATATTGCTACTAGCCATCAGTATGTCATCGACATATAGCACTAGAAAAATAAATTTACTCCCACTGAACTTGTGGTATACACAATCATCAACTGCATTTACCTCAAAACCATATGAGATAATGATTTGATGAAATTTGTGATACCATTAACGGGAAGCTTGTTTCAGTCCATGGATGGATTTCTTTAGCCTGCAAACTGTAGACTTTAGATCGCTTGATACAAAGTTTACTGGTTGCACCATATATATTATTTCATCAATGTATCCATTGAGAAACACAATCTTTACATCCATCTAATGTAACTCTAAATCAAAATGAGCTATAAGTGTCATTATAATCCTAAAAGAGTCTTTCGATGAAACTAGAGTAAAAGTCTCTTTATAATCAATGTCTTCCTTTTAAGTAAAACCCTTGATAACTAGAAGAGCCTTATATCTCTCAACATTGTCTTTTGAGCCCCTCTTGGTTTTAAATATCTATTTACAACCAATGGGCCTCGTACGTTCAGGCAACTTGACAAGATCCCAAACGTCGTTGTCCTTCATAGATTTCATCTCATCATTCATGGAATCAATCCACTTTTAAGATTCAGGACTTTGTTTGACTTGATGGAAGTTGATTGGATCATCTTCCATTGACCCTATATCAAACTCATGTTCTTGGAGAAAGATGATACAATCACTTGAAATTGCACCTTTCTTTTCTCTAGTGGATTGCCTTAGTGATACTTCCTCTTGATGTTGTTGAGTTTGCTCTTCGGGAGCAATATCTTGATTTTGAATGGGGAGTTCTTCATTATTGTCTTGCATTGTGTCTTGAATAATTTCAGGACCCTGATCATTGTTAACAGCAATGTTTGGAATATAAATAAATTCCTCTTCAAAGACAACATTCCTGATAACCTTATCAACCATTTCAAACTCAACATCTTCAAGAAATCTCTCATTTTCCATCTTGAAAAAGGTCTTATTTGAGGGATCATAAAACTTAAATCCTCTCGACCGTTCAACGTACCCAACAAAGTAGCAGCTAACTGTTCTTAAGTCCAATTTATTTTCATTTGGCCTACAAGGCCAAGGCTCAACAAAATCAATCATGCTAAGTTTGTCTGGCATGGTGTATTATGGGATGATTTCACATTCCTCTAGGAATTTAGTGAAGGGTCCTAGACATTGTTCTCCTGATCTGTTATATCGACCATAGTATTTACCACCACGATCAGATTTAATAGCCTTGATTTTCTCGCCTAGTTGATTTTCAACTTCAGCTTTGAAAGTCTTAAATAATTCGAAGGATTGAGACTTCTCATGAATTAAATACGGGTACCCATAACGAGCGTAGTCGTCTGTGAACGTACTGTTGTCCATTCCAAGATGCCATAGGGAATGGTCCAAAGATATCAGTAGGTATTAGTTCTAATACACCGAAACTCCTGTTGGCATCCAATTTTCTGATGTTTATATGTTTCCCTATTACACATTCAATACAAAATTTGAAATTTGTTAAATTAAGGTGATCAAGAATTATGTTAGAAACAAACATCTCTACCTCTGCCTAGAGATATGTCCTAAACGCTTGTGTCAAAGTATAGTGGAATTCTCATTAGTTAATTGTGTTTTGTACCACAAGTAGTTGTTTGCAAGGTTTCATTAAGTGAGGTAATAATATCTAACGAATATAGATTATCATTCAAAGAACCAATCGCAACAATATTTGAATTTTGAAAAATACTAAATTTATTATTTCTAAATGAAAAAGAAAAAACTAATTTTTCCAAAGCAGAAATGAAAACCAAATTCCGTCTAAATGATGCGACCACTTATGTCTCTTTCAAATCTAAAAAATAACTGGTCTTTAATGACAATCTAAAAATCCTTATTGCCTCTACAACAACCTTTTCTCATTGCCTGCATATATGAACCTTTCATCATCATTTGGCTTTTGGCTCCATAGGCAACCCTGCATAGATACACCTACATGAGTAATAGCACCAGAATCTACCCACCAAGTGTGACTCGGTACAAAATCTAAATTAACCTTACAACAAACAAGAGTGAGAAGTATAACCTTCTTTGCACGCCATGCGGCATATTTGGAACATTCTTTTTTCATATGTCCAGCGTTTTTGCAGAAGAAACTAGTAAATTCTTGATCCTAATTCTTTTACAATTTGGACTGTTGTATTCCAACTGCAGCTTCCAGACCTTTATCTCTTGGTCGTTTCTTACCCTTAGAAATAGTGGCTAAGTGAGCATTTTCAGTCTTTTCTTGCTTAACTCTTTCTTCCTTTTGCATGCACACAGTGAAACATACGCTCATTAAGAATCTATTTATCATTTTGAGTATTATAACTCAATGTAAATTAACTATATTGTGCAGGAAGAGAAATGAGTACTAAATGCACGAGCAAGTCCTTAGAAAGCTCTAATTTTAGTGTCTTTAGTTTCGAAGCAACGTTAGATATTTTCATAATGTACTCCCTTATGTTCTATTTTCCTTTATACTTCATTCAGACAAGATTATCCAACAACGTACTAGTCGATTCCTTTTCATTCTTTACAAAATGTTTCTCTATTTCCTCAAGAAATGTCTTAGCAATTACCTCATCGGATATATTGTCCTTGAATATTTTTGGAACACTGCGTTTGATCATCATAAGACTCATGCATATTCCCTTTTACTCTCAGGGAAACTTTTTTCAGTGAGAGGTGAAGACTATTTTTTCCTTAGCACAAAGTCAAGATCCATGCAGCCCAGAACAATTGAAATATTCTCCCTCAAATCCTTAAAGTTTGTGTCGCTAAGCATGGGAATAGAGTTCATGTTGACAGTAATAGTAGCAATAGAAGTAGTAACTAAACAGAAAATAATGAAGAACAATAAACTCAAAATATAAAGATTTATGTCAAATTGTTAATCAAAACATTAACACATATTTATATGCACGACATAAACTAAACAATTGTATTAGTGGGCCCCATCACAAGATATCTAGCACAACATTAATATTTAGTCTATAGATAGAAACACCAATGTTGATCCTAAGATTTTGATGAACAATTAAAGGTTGATGTGTGGAACTAACAGTTTGATTAAGTGTTTCAATTTATTAGTTCCAATGATGAAGACATGATGACAAGTAATGAATGGATGCTAAAAGATGATGAAGGATTAAGAGATTGAAAAATTTGAAGAATCTAGAGAAAACAACTCAGGTTAAATTTCAACTCTTAATATCCCAATTAGGATCACACACGACACAAAAAGTTTTTTAAATGATTTTTATAAATATGTGTGTTTTTTATAGGATCCTAATTAGTTGAATTATTTGCTCCTATGTGAAATTGAAAAAGAAATATTGATAATTAATTAAAATTTTGTTTAAGAATTTATTGGAGGTAATCGAAAAAAGAAATCGATTAAAGGGGCAAACACGTCAATGAGAATTAATTAAAAATGAATTTAGAAGAGATTATAGCATTGGTAAGTTGACATGAAAGGCGACCGATGCATAGAATATGAAGTCTCTAAATCGATAAGTCGACAGGTAGATCGACCGGAGTTTAAATGGTGAACTCTCTGATTTGATAAGTCAACAGGGAGATCGACCTGTGACCGAAATGTGAGTCTCTAAATCTCTAGGTCGACAGATAGGTCGACCGATGGGCTATAGATTTTTGTCTTGGCTACATCCTGAATCGAGCGGTCGACTTGTGATCCTTGGTCAGTCGACTTATGGCACTGTTTCAGGATTTTGTGGAATTCCGAATTTTCTTCTAAAAGTAGTCGTTACTAGCCGTTTTATAGTTAAGAGTTAAGAGATATTTTAGGGATTTGATGTTATTTGAGATATGCAGTATATATTATGATACCCCTATAGATTTGGTTCATTCAGTTTGAATATTTCTCAATTTAGTACATGTAATTCTTTCTATTCTATTTAATTATGATTGAGAAATATTTGGGGGACTTAATTGAGAAGTTTAAAAGTTATAATTAAATGATTTGAACCAGGATAAAGTTTTAATGATATAAGGGGTCTATAAGAGCAATTAAATGTCATAACAAGTGGGAACTAGTTATTAAAGAGCTTATTTTATTCCCTTTTATATAGACCTGTGTTTTTCATTATTAGAGAGAGACATCAAGAGAATTATACTGAGCTTTTCTAAGAGAAATCATATTGAGAGAATTGTGAGAGCTTTTTTGAGGGTTATTCTTGAAAATTATTTGTTCTGGATTATTGCTGCTACCGATCTGAAGTGACATTGCTATCATTATTCTTTCGGTGGATTCTGGGTGAGATCTTTCCAAATTACTTTCTATTGATTGATTGCTTGATTATATTTGGAATTTGATTTTTGAAATTGTTTTCTAATTTTTTATTGAAAAATATTTTTGAAACAATTTCTTGAAGAAATCTGATTATGTGCTACCCTTTTTTTTTTTTTTTTTGTTTAAAATCATATTTTGAATATCTCACTTTTTTATCACTAGTGTTTGGATATTAATTGAGTTCTAATTTATCTGGGGTAGTAGAAGCTCCGAGTGAGAAAAATCACTTATCAATTTGTAATGGGTGATTTGAGTGACGGATTGAATACTATTGGGAGTATTTAATCTAAGGGTAGCTAGTTTCAGCCTCTTCCTGTAAAGAAATTGAGGTAGTAATTCTTCCTAAATTGAATTGATTTGTGAGTAATTTTGTAACGGTTCAATCCTTACCCGGAAAAATGATATTTGGAGTGTTTGTAAGGTTTTGATTCTTTAGCCTTAATTTCAAAAAGAATTAGGTTATTCTTGAGCCTGAAAAAAGAATTTGTAAAGATTGATTCTGAGCCTGTGAAAAGAATCTTTGTGACCAATTAGTTCCTACTTTTAAAGAAATCTTGAGTTTAGTGGGTACGACTCTCAGGTTACCTTCAGCGCATCCATCCATGTTCAATTGAAAAAAACCTGTGACAGGAGAAATTTAGTTAAAACAAGCTTTATTTAAAGATTCGTGTGGATTTTTTTGTAGGATAGAATGCTTCCAGAAGATTCTTATGGAACCAAGATATTCTACAAGTCATCAAAGAAAGATTTTGGACCACTCTTCAATCACCTCTTTTTTTCTATCCTTCTAAATTTCTCAGAGAATCACAATAAACAAATAAAAATAAGGGAGAGAGGAAAACTTCACTTTTAAATTACCCTTAATCTATAGTTTTTCAGCTCCATGATACTGCAATTTGGAAACTGTTCAGTTGGTAAAAACCAGTCCAAATAATTGTTTTCTTTCTTGCAAGTCCTCATAACATAATCTATAATTTCCCTAGCCTCATTACATCTTTAGTAGACCGTTGTACCATCATTGGACTAGTTCACTCTAAATTCATTTGTCATCAATATTTTGTGAAAGATTAACCATGGAAAGAACTTAATATTTTAGGAAATTTTCAACTTCCAAATCCAATTCCACGTTGTTCTCGTGTCCTCCGTCACCTCACTGTTGATTAGATCATAGGTATATCTCAAAGAAAAAACACCTGAAGCTTCAGAGTTCCACACCATAATACCCATTTGAAAGAAGAGGGGAGGGTTTATCTCCAATATATCATTTTTTGGACTTTTCGACAAAATGTTAAGGTTTGGAAGGATGAACCAGTTTCTGTCATCGTCAATAAAATCAGAAACTTTGAGATTCCATTTATTTTGAATATGATCATCGCTTAAGGGACCATTACTACACCACCAATCCATTCACAAGTTTGTTTTAGCTCCATTTCAAACCTTCCATTTAATACCTTTAATTCGAAAATTATTAGCTTTACAGACACCTTTCCAAATATGTGATCCTTTTAGTTTACCATTCTAGGAACTAGTACTTTCTTCTAGGTTATATTTTTTCCTCATAATATTAGTCCACAAATTCTCCATTTAAGTTAGAATACCCCCGCCTAATCTGCTCATAAACGCATCATTAAGGATCCTTGACTTTTTAATTCCCAACCCTCATTTTTCTTTTGGATTGCATACATTGTCCCAACTTAAAATATGGTATTTCCTGTTATTATCTCCTCCACCCGAAGCAATTTTCTATTCATTTTATCTAAATTGTAGACATTTATAAGGAGGAAGTTAGTTTACATAGTGCAACCAAGGAGAGCAGTCGGGACAATTTTAATCAATAAAGATCTACCAGCCAAGGATAAAACTTTTGACCTCCAAACTGTGAGCCTTTTTTTAACTTTATCAATCACATGGTTAAAATGAATTCTACTCTTTCTACCATAAACAAGATTAGCTTCTAAATAAATTCCCAAATCATCCGTAAGTTGGCTTAATATTTTTGGCCTCAAGTCTCTTAATGTTTTGGGGACACAAATAATTCGGATTTGTTCATATTTATCTTTTGCCTCGACCAAATCGAGAAAGTGTTAGGAATTTCCATGATATCTTCACACCAATTTTCACTCACTCTAGAAAATAATATCAAATCATCAACAAAAAAAAGATATGTTAGAATACGTACAACCTTACCTATTTTCATTCCATTCCATTTCCTTTTTAGGACACTATTAGTGATAAGGTGCGAAAGTCTTTCCATACATAACACAAAAAGATAAGGAGCTAAAGAATCTCTCTCTCTGAGACCTCTAGAAGAACTAAGTTATTCAAGAGGTTCCCCATTCCTAAGCACTATAAACGATACACTTTGGTAGAGTGTAGATACGTCTCTACTTTCACCGCAAGTGTACGAGTCAAGTTATAGTAGAGTGGGAAAAGTAAAGGTTGTCGTATCTATAGGGATTGGTTGAGATTATCGTTGAATACCGTAATTATCATAACCTAACTTTATTTAGGCGATAAAAATTATAGTTTTTATATTAAAATATACTAATACTAAGTTAATTAATCTAATATACTACTATAGTGGTATGACGTTTATGGGAAATTATTGTCTAGGGATTAACTCCGTCCACTTAAACGTGTTCGTTTCAATCTAGTTTGTATTAACGATGTTCATCCTATCCAACAATCTTTGTATCTAAATCTAATTCACTACCTCTCCCGAGTATAAAGTAAATGAATATGTGACTTCGCGTCAACGAAGAAGTCCCCATGAACGTCTTAACGACACTAGGTCACATGAGTCTTTCCCGAATGTCATGGATTGCACGCTCTCTAACTCCCTCCCGGGTTATTAGATCGTCGCGTTGTATTTAAACCCTAATCTGAATCTGAGGTTACCTCTCCTGAGTGTCAAACCCTATATTTTCAATATATCTAAACAAGCATATAAACATGGAGAAACAGAAAACACAATCGGATAAACACGAACAACCATTAACGAAACATAGATTTTATATAAATGACGTTTACATGAAGTCAATCAAGCCCTAGACAATATATGTTTAACTATACATGGCCGTAGCCCTAAATACAATGAAATACAAGCTAAACATATTAAAACAAACAACCAATCTAAGAGAGAAAGAGAGAAACAAGGAGACTAGTCATTATTTGAAGATTCCCCGCTAAAATCGCTAGGAGAATGCTTCTTTCTTCTTTGCAACGTGATTTTCTTTTGGTCGAATGGTCTTGGAGCTCTTAAGACTCCCGAAAATGTCAACCTTTTGTTTGCGGAGAATAGGGACGATATTTATAGGATTTAAAATATCTCAAAATATCTGCAGAGTTACCGCCGCAGTGGTAGGTTCATCGCTGTGGCGGTGGCTGATTGCTGCAGCAGTTGAACAGTAGGCAAACTTTTTATATTTTGACCACCGCAGCAGTGAGTTCACCGCTGTGGCGGTGGTCCATTCAGCAAACTCTTTGGACTTTCACCACTACGACGGTGAGTTTTTTGCACTCCCATCACTTTTATCGCTGCGGTGGTGGGTCTACTGCTTTAGAATCATGTCTTTTTGCTTGTTTTTCTACCGTTCTTCCACTAACTTGCTCTGATATGATCGTTTTAGCCCCTTTTCACCCCTAAATACCTAATTTAAGACAAAATAAATAAAAACATATTAAAATATATAAAAACGCTATAAAAATACTCGAAAACTAACAAAACTGGCTTAGGAATAAATAGATAAATTACACCTATCAAATACCCTCAAACATAGAATTTTGTTAGTCCTCGAGCAAAACAGTCACACTGAAATGAAAAACACAAACAACCTAAATATAAACAACCTAAACATAATGATATGCGAGTTTTGAATTCAGCTATCGACTAAAACATTTTTCCCTCAACAACCCCCAATCATATCGAGTTCAGGTGGTAAAACGCACCATGTGATATTCTAGAATTTTGAAATTCAATAAGGGTAAACGTCATTCTAGATCCTTTTAACGTGTGTGTGTGAGACTCAATAATATAGTTAGCCAATAATCAGATTGGATTATCCACCAAGGAAACTCACGACTTATACCATGAAGGATTAGGATATCCATATGCCTGATTAAGTTCCACTCTTCACTAATATAGGCTAAGTAGTTCATAAAAATCAGAAGGACTTGGTTCAGTTTTGGGAAAATGGCCAAGGGTATATCGGGAATATAAAGTAGGTTAACTTTGTTAACTTAACGATAACCAAGGCACAACGCTTGGCACTTTATCACTCTTGAACCCCCATAGATAAATTGAAAACAACCCCGAACAATCATTTAAGACCGACTTAATTACTTGTCAATGAAACGGAAATTTAACTATATTTACATATTGATTTTTTTATTTTTTTTAAATATACCACACCCCCAAACTTATTTGATTATGACAATTTCATGGGTGTGGTTAAAATGAAAAAAAATTACAAGTGAGTACTCGAATACCAAACCAATTAAAAGTTCGCCCTAAACCCAACCGCTCACTTCAAGTAGCATATACGAATGCTAACTTGATTCACTCAAATTGTGCTTTCGATTTAGCGATATAGGTTTGGAAAAAAGTTTTATCGGCCAGGGTATTTGTTATATGTTCAGAATTAAAATGGTATTTAGGCTTTGACAGGGTAACGAGGGATAAACATATAACATGGTAGGATTAAAAGGCTCAAGCAACAAAATGAATGCCTAAATCATATCTCTTGAACTACCTCGCCTAAGATTTCACCTCGAGCTTTCCCTCAATTAGGTTCTAGAATCCTTAAATTGTCATGAGTTTGGCTAATGGATAATCAACCTCAAATCAATTAAATAACTATAAATTGAGTTTTCGTGCTCGTGCATATTAGGATCCACAATAACTTTCACCAAAATGCATTATCAAGCACACAGAACACACATGAATGGGCATTATCCTTAACCTCGAAAACAACCAGAGAGTAATATCATCATTGGGTAATGGCCCAGATAAACGCAAAACTCAGCATACAACAACAACAACAAACATAAACACATTCCAAACTAAACAAACATGCAAACAATTAAACAATAAAACAAACTAACATAATACACATCACCCCCAAATTTAAAACAGACAGTGTCTGCAACGACCCATCAGCGATCCCAATGAAAGCATAAAGCATTATAATGAAGACGGGGTTTAGAACACGTACCTAGGAGGCGAGAGAATCTGGCCTCCGAATCAAGTCGGCAATGATAGATCTAACTTATTTTTGAAACCTTGGGTTGCCTTCCAAGAAGCGCCCGATTTAAGGTCGTCGGCTTGACACGGCGAAGGGATCGTCAAAGAACGGCTTCCGCCCGTAGTATATGTCAAACAACACCACGTACGGGTCTAGATTTTGTACGCCCTCAAGACTAGAAAGATATGTGATTAAATGGCTCGAGCTTTCAACTTGAATTTTCTCCAACTCTTGTGCTTAGGAAGCATAAATGTACTGAGCTGGAAATGGGGTAGGATAGGTAAGCCACATCGGATCCTCGTAAATGTGATCGTCATAGCTCAAGGGTGGCATCACCAACTGGAATTCAAAAGATAAAAAATCACAACTATTAATATGTGATTTTTCATCACCAATCCACACTTGGGTTGTAGCATCTTCATGATCATTTTCCATCTCACCCAAGTACCTTTCGTTTGCTTCCGATTCCTCACGATGGCTTTCACATTCGGATGTGATTTGTTCATCTCTCAGTGCCACTGTGTTTAACTTAGCCTCAACAAAGCAGATAAGTTGATCGATTTGCATCTGCAGAGACGTTACAGTCGCATTGATGTCGACGTAGACCGTCTCAATATAATCAAGACGATTCTCATGCTCGTTAAGTCGATCATGCGTTTCTCTCAAGAATATCTGAGTCTCCCCCACAACGGTAGCGAGTATTTTCTCTAAGGCAGGGAAGACTCCACATCTTGAATTGGAGTGTCAATCCATAGCACCGTAGTATTAGAAAATCCCCCAAGCTTTGGTGACTTGGTGAATAATTCTAACTTTGATAATCAAATGCCGCCAATTTCCCCAACGACCAAATGGCTTCGTCCGCAATTAGGTCGTAGAAAAAAAAGGTACCGTTTTCTCCTTCCACCCATGTTCTGGTTGCGGCTTATAACCCGTCGAGGAAATTCAGTAGTTGACACTTGGTAGCGCGTAGATACATCACTATTTTCACCACAAGTGTACGGATCAAATTTTAGTATATATGGGGAAGAGTAAGGGTTGTCGTATCTACATGGATTGATTGAGATTATTATCGAGTACCATAATTATCATAACCTAACTTTATTTAGGCGATAAAAATGGAGTTTTTATAATTAATATACTAATACTAAGTTAATTAATCTAATTATACTAATATAATGGTATGACGTTTATGGGAAATTATTGCCTAGAGATTAACTTCGTCTACTTAAATGTGTTCGTTTCAATCTAGTTTGCATTAACGGCGTTCATCCTATTCGACAATCTCCGTATCTAAATCTCATTCACTACCTTTCCCGAGTGTAAAGTGAATGAATATGTGACTTTGCGTCAACGAATAAGTCCCCCTCAACGTCTTAACGACACTAGGTCACACGAGTCTTGCCCCGACGTCATGGATTGTACACTCTCTAACTCTCTCTCGGGTTATTAGATCGTCGTGTTCTGTTTAACCCTAGTTCAAATTTGGGGTTACCTCTCCCGAGTGTTAAATCTCGTATTCTCAGTATATCATAACAACCATAATAAACAAGGAGAAATGGCAAGCACAATCGGATAACATGAACAACCAATAACAAAACATAGATTTTATATAAATGACATTTTCGTGAAGTACATCGATCCCTGGACAATATATGTTTAGCTACACATGGTGGTAGCCCTAAATACCAACTAAACATATACAAACATTCAACCAACTAAGAATTAAAGAGAGAAACGAGGAGACTTAGTCATTATTCGAAGATTCGCCGCTAAAACTGCTTTGAGAACGCTTCTTCCTTCTTCGTGTAGTGTTCTTCTATTGGTCGAATGGCCATGGAGCTCTCAAGAGTCTCGAAAACATCAACCTCTTCTTTAGGGAGAATAGGGATGATATTTATAGAAATCAACATATCTCAAAATATCCTAAAATATCTCAAAATATCTGCAGAGTCACCGCCATGGCGGTGGGCATGTCAGTAGGGTCACCGTTGCGGCGGTGGTTGATCGCTACAGCGGTGGAATAGTAGGCAAACTCTTTGTATTTTGACCGCCACAGCGGTGAGTTTTACTGCTGCGGCAGTTGTCTATTCAGCAAACTCTCTAGACTTCCACTGTTGCGATGGTGGCCTGACCGCTGCGGCAGTGAGATTTCAGCACTCCCAGTACTTTTACCGCCACGGCGGTAGATCTGTTGCTTTGAAATCTTGCCTCTTTACTCGTTTTCCCATCGAGCTTGCTCCGATATGATCGTTTTAGGACCATTTTAGTATCTTTTCACCCAAAATACCTAATTTAAGATAAAATAAATAAAAACGTATTAAAACACAATAAAACGCTATAAAAATACTCAAAAACTAACAAAACCGACTTGGAAATAAATAGATAAATTACACCTATTAAATACCCCCAAACTTAGAATTTTGCTAGTACTCGAGAAAATTACTCACACTAAAATGAAAAACACAACTAAATTAAAAACACAAACAACCTAAATATAAACAACCTCAACATAACGATATGCAAGTTTTTAATTCATCTATCGACCAAAACATTTTTCCTCAACAACCCTTAATCATATCGAGTTCAGGAGTAAAACGCACCATGTGGTGTTCTAGAATTTTGACATTCAATAATGGTAAATGCCATTCTAGATCCTATCAACGTGTGTGTGCAAGACTCAATAATATAATTATACAACTACTGAATTGGATTATCCATCAACGAAGCTCACGAATTATACCATGAAGGATTAGGATATCCATATGCCTGATTGAGTTCCAGTCTCCACTAATGTAGGCTCGGAGGTTCAAAAAGATCAATAGGTCTTGGTTCGGTTTAGGAACATGGCCAAGGGTATATCGGGAATGTAAAACGAGTTAACTTTGTTAACTCAACGATACCCAAGGCACAATGTTTGGCACACTCACACTTGAACCCCCATAGATAATTTTGAAACAACCTTGAACAACACATTTAAGACCGACGTACTCACTTGTCAAAAGAAACGAAAATTTAATGATGCCTTTTTTTTTTTTTAATAAACCACACCTCCAAACTTATTTGATTATTACTATTTCATGGGTGTGGTTAAAACGAAATAAAAAAATGACAAGTGAGTACTCGAATACCGAACCAATCAGAAGTTTGCCCTAAACCCAACCGCTAACTTTAAGTAGCATACACGAATGCTATCTTGATTCACTCAAATTGAGCCTTTGATTTGGCGATATAGGTTTGGAAAACGTTCAATTGGCCAGGGTATTTGTTACGTGTTTAGAATTGAAACGGCTTATAGGCTTCGACAGGGTAACAAAGGATAAACATATAGCAAGGTAAGCTTCAAAGGCTCAAACAAATCAAATGAATGCCTAAATTAGGTCTCCTGAACTATCTCGCCTAGGATTTCGCCTCAAGATTCCCCTCAATCAGGTTCTAGAATCCTTAAATTGTCATGAGTTTAGCTAATGGATAATTGTCCTCAAATCAATTGAATAACTATACATTGAGTCTATGTGCTCGTGCAAATTAAGATCCACAATAATTTTTACCAAAACGACATTGTCGAGCACACATAACACACATACATGAGTATTACCCTTGACCTCAAAAACAACCAGGGGGTAATATCATCATCGGGTAATGGCCCAGATGAACGCAAAACTCAACATGCAGTAACAACAATACAAACATAAACACATCCTACACTAAACAAACATGCACACAATAAACTAAACAACATTTAAACATACTAAAATACTACATACTATACATCACCCCCGAACTTAAAACGGAAAGTGTCCTCAACAACCTATCAGCGATCCCAATGACAACATAAAGCATTATAATGAAGACGGGGATTTAGAACACATACCTAGGAGGTGATAGAATCTCACCTCCGAATCAAGTCAACAGTGATGGATCTAACTTATTTTTGGACTTGGGTTGCCTCCCAAGAAGCGCGTGGTTTATTGTCCTCAGCCTAACATGGAGAAGTGCTCGTCAAAGAGTAGCTTTCGCCCATAGTAAGTGTCGTACAACACTACATATGGGTCTTGATTTAATATGCCCTCAAGATTGGCGAGATTTCGCATTATTTAGTCTGAACTTTTAACTCGACTCTCCATTGGCTCATGTACTTGGTGGGTATGAAAAAGCATTACTTTTGGCAGCGAAGGATAAGTGAGCCACATCGGATCCTCGTAGATGTGATCGTCTGGGATCGATGGTGGCATCACAATTTGGATCTCCAGTGGTGACAAATCACAATCGTCGATCCATGCTTGGGTTCCCATCTCATTTGAGTAATCATAGTTGAACTCTCCCAAGCTCCTTCCGCTTGTTTCCGGTTCCTTGTGGTGGTTTTACTGCATGTGGCATTTGTGTCTCTCAATGCCACTACGTCTAACTCAGCTTCAATTAAGCAGATAAGATGATTGATTTGCCTCAGAATAGACATTACGGTCGCATCGATTTTGGCATAGAACGTCTCGATATTGTTAAGAAGATCCCCGTGCTCATTGATCCTATCATTCATTTCCCTCCAAAACGCTTGAGTCTCCCCCATAAATTCAGTTAACATTTTCTCTAGGGGGAAGACTCCATATCTTGGTCCGGGGTGTCAATCTATGGCTCCATAGCGGTGAAACTATCCCCCAAGCTTTGGTAGCCAGTTGAATAATTCCAACAGCGATAATCATAACTGGCCATGTCTTTCAACAACCGATAAGCTTCATCCACGGCTAGTTGATCGAAAGATGTGGTACCGTTTCCTCCATCAACCCACATTCTAGTTGCGGCTAGTAACCCATCAAGAAAATTCAGAAATTGACACTTGGTGGCGGAATATTACGTCGCCACTTTCACCGCAAGTATAAAGGTCAAGTTTTAATATAGATGGGAAGAGTAAGGGTTATCGTGTTCACAGGGATTGGTAGAGATTATTATTGAGTACCGCGAATGTCATAACCTAATTTTATCTAGGCGGTAAAAAATGTGTTTAAAATTAATAAATACTAATACTAAAATACTAATTATACTAATATTACTATATTGAGATGTTTAGGGGAAAATATTATCTAGGGATTAACTTCGTTTACAAAAATGTATTTGGTTTCATTTAGTTTACAATAATGGCGTTCAACCTATCTGACAATCTCTGTATCATAAACTCACTCACCACCTCTATATAGTGTAAGATGAGTGAATATGCGACTTCACGTAAACGAAGAAGTCCCCCTCAACGCCTTAACAACACTAGGTTATATGAGTCTTGTCCCACCGTCGTGGATTGCACACTTTCTAACTCCCTTCCGGGTTATTAGATCATCGCATTATGTTTATCCTAGTCCAAATTCGGGGTTACCTTTCCCGAGTGTCAAACCTCATATTCTCTATATATCTAAACAAGCACATAATCAAAGAATAACGGTAAACACAATCGCATTAGTGAAGAACAACCATTAACAAAACACAACTCACACAAACAACATTTTCATAAATATTATTAATCCCTAGACAAAATCCGTTTAGCTCATGACCATAACCGTTTATACAACAAGAATAAAGCTAAACATGCTCAACAAACTACTGAAGTTAAGAAACTAAAGAGAGAAACGAAATAAACTTAGCCGTAGTCCAAAGATTTGGCACTAAAATCGTTTAACGATTGCTTCTCCTTTGGATTTGGTTGAGTACTCCCCAAAACACTCTCAAAATATTATAAACCCTAAGGGGTATCTCTAGTGGCCAAAATAGAGGAGAGGGTGAAGATATAAGGAGCAAAAATATCTAAATAAATATCTAAAATATGTGCAAAGTGACCGCCACGGTAGTGGGCATGTCAGCAGTATCTTCGCCGTAGCGATGAATGTGGCGGTGGATCTTACCATTGCAGCAGTGGGTTTTCAGAGGCTTTAGGCCCTTCTCTGCGTCTTGACCGCCACAGCAATGGGCTGCAAGTATTGAATTTTGCCCTTTTGCTTGTTTTTTCACCGTTGGTCCACCGTTCTTGATTCGATTTGATTATTTATGATCTGTTTTTATCCCTTTTCACCCCACACACCTGATTTATAAAAAAAAATGAAAATGTGTTAGAACGTATTAAAATTTAATAAACATACTTGAAAACTAACAAGTTCGGTTTGGAAATAGATAGATAAATTACACCTATCAATACTCCCTCGGGAAACCATGATTCGGAAACCAGAACAACAATTCCTTGTAACGATCCCAAGCACAGTAAAACGGCGCGAAATCCCATTGAAAGAATTGCATCAATACTTATCGATATAACATCATCAAGTACCCTGCATGAGAAAGAAAAACAAAACTACAAACAAAAAATTATAAACAAAATAAATGCCTAAATTAAAATCAGGTCATTTACTCACAATATCAACAATAATCTAAAACACAATCCCCGGCAACGACGCCAAAAACTTGGTAGCGCATAGATACATCGCTACTTTCACCGCAAATGTACAGTTCAAGTTTTAGTATAAATGGGAAAGAGTAAGGGTTGTCGTATGTACAGGGATTGGTTGAAATTATTATCGAGTACCGTAATTATTATAACCTAACTTTATTTAGGCGATAAAAATAGAGTTTTTATAATTAATATACTAATACTAAGTTAATTAATCTAATTATACTAATATATAGGTATGATGTTTATGGAAAATTATTGCATAGGGATTAAGTTTGTCCACTTAAACGTGTTCGTTTCAATCTAGTTTATGCTAACGACGTTTATCCTATCCGACAATCTCTATATCAGAATCTCATTCATTACCTCTCCCAAGTGTAAAGAGAATAAACATGTGACTTCGTGTCAACGAAGAAATCCCCCTTAACATCTTAACAACACTAGGTCACATGAGTCTTGCCCCAACGTCATGGATTGCACACTCTCTAATTCCCTCCCAGGTTATTAGATCGTCGCGTTATGTTTAACCCTAGTTCGAATTCGGGGTTACCTCTCCCGAGTATCAAACCCTGTATTCTCAGTATATCATAACAAGCATAATAAACAAGGAGAATTGGCAAACACAATCAGATAAACATGAACAACCATTAACGAAACATAGATTTTATATAAACGACATTTTCATGAAGTACATCGATCCCTAGACAATATATGTTTAACTACACATGGTTATAACCCTAAATACAATCTAAATATATACAAACATTCAACCAACTAAGAATTGAAGAGAGAAATAAGGAGACTTAGCCGTTATCCGAAGATCCACCGCTAAAACTGCTTCGAGAATGCTTCCTCTTTCTTCGCGTGGTGTCCTTCTATTAGTCGAATGGCCTTAGAGCTCCCAAGACTCCCGAAAACGTTAACCTCTTCTTTGGGGAAAATAGGGACGATATTTATAAGAATCAAAATATCTCAAAATATCTGCAGAGTCACCATCGCGGTGGTGGGCATGTCGACAGGGTCACCGTTATGGCAATGGCTGATCGCTGCAGCAATTGAATAGTAAGTAAACTCTTTGTATTTTGACCGCCGCGTCGGTGAGTTTCACCGCTGTCGCGGTGGTCCATTCAGCAAATTCTCTAGACTTTCACCGCCGTGGCAGTGACTCGACTGCTGCGGTGGTGAGATTTCTACACTACTAGTACTTTCATCGCCGCGGCGGTGGCCTGATCGCTGCAGCAGTGGGTCTATTGCTTTGAAATCTTTCCTCTTTACTCGTTTTCCCACCGAGCTCACTCTGATATGATCATTTTAGGACCGTTTTAGTCATTTTTCACCCCAAATACCTAATTTAAGACAAAAATAAATAAAAATGTATTAAAACACAATAAAACGCTATAAAAATACTCGAAAACTAACAAAACCGGCTTGGAAATAAATAGATAAATTACACCTATCAACACTCCCTCGGGAAACCATGATTTGGGAACCAAAGTAACAACTCCTTGTAATAATCCCAAGCATAATAAAATGGCTCAGAGTCTCGTTGAAAGAATTGCAACAATACTTATTGATCTAGCATCTTCAAGTACCCTGCAAAAAAAAAAAAAAAACTAAAAAACAAAACTACAAACAAAATTTATAAACAAAATAATTGCCTAAATTAAAATCAAGTTATTTACTCGCAATATCAATAATAATCTAAAACACAATCCCCGGTAATGGCACCAAAAACTTGGTAGCGCGTAGATATGTCGCTACTTTCACCGTAAATGTATGGGTCAAGGTTTAATAGTGGGAAGAGTAAGGGTTGTTACATTCACAGGGATTGGTTGAGATTATCGTTGAGTACCGTAATTATCATAACCTAACTTTATTTAGACTATAAAAATTTTAGTTTATATATTAAAATATATTAATACTAAGTTAATTAGTCTAATATACTACTATAGTAGTATGACGTTTATGGAAAATTATTGCCTAGGAATTAACTTCGTCCACTTAAACGTGTTCGTTTCAATCTAGTTTACATTAACGATGTTCATCCTATCCAACAATCTTTGTATCAAAATCTCATTCACTACCTTTCCCGAGTGTAAAGTAAATGAATATGTGACTTTGTGCCAACGAATAAGTCTTTCTCAATGTCTTAAAGACACTAGGTCACATGAGTTTTGCCCCAATGTCATGGATTGCATGCTCTCTAACTCCCTCCCGGGTTATTAGATCGTCGCATTATGTTTAAACCCTAATCCGAATCCAGAGTTACCTCTCCCGAGTGTCAAACTCCGTATTCTCAATATATCTAAACAAGCATATACACATGGATAAACGGCAAACACAACAGGATAAACACGAACAATCATTAAATAAACATAGATTTTATATAAACGATGTTTACATGAAGTTAATTAAGCCCTAGACAATATATGTTTAGCTACACATGGCCGTAGCCCTAAATACAATTAAATACAAGCTAAACATATTAAAACAAACAACCAATCTAAGAGAGAAAGAGAGAAATGAGGAGACTAGCCGTTATCCGAAGATTCGCTACTAAAATTGATCCAAGAACGCTTTCTCCTTCTTCGCAACATGATCTTCTATTGGTCGAATGGCCTTGGAGCTCTCAAGACTCTCGAAAATGTCAACCTTTTGTTCGGGGAGAATAGGGACGATATTTATAGGATTCAAAATATCTCAAAATATCCTAAAATATCTCAAAATATCTACAGAGTCATCGCTGCGGCGATGGGCATGTCGGTAGGGGTGTGGATTATATTTCTCCCCGTAAAGGGTATGGATTATGTTTCTCCCCGTAAGGGGTGTGGATTATATTTCTCCCCAGGAAGGGGTGTGGATTATATTTCTCCCCAGGAAGGGGTGTGGATATTTCGTTGGAAGGCATTCCTATGAATGTTACGGTACCGTTGCAACTCCTAATCGTGAGGTTAAAACGATCACTATGGCTAGCCAGTGTGTGTGTGTGTGTGTGTGGTGGTTTGAAATGTGGTATTTATTTATACTGGGTGATTTATTACTTTATGGTAATGGTCAGTAGGATATTTACAGTAGGTGGTTTTGAAATGGAATTTATAAACATTGCTTTATTTTCACTATATATATTGTGAAGACTGTTACACGCTATGGGATATCTAGATATTTGTGCTTAAATGAAGTATTTTTTTTAAGAATGTATTTTTATTATATAAGAATGTTTTACTAAAAGAAGGAAGTACACTCACAGACGAAATAGCTAGGAGTCGGTCCCCTGCTGGCACTGGGTAGAGTCCGTTGACGTTTTAGCAAACTGGGGGAATTTTGGGAGGTGCAGCCTGAGGCGAACCTAGCAGAGGTTCATTGTCGTTTTTTTTACCTTTTGTTGTATTTAGAATCTCAAGGACGGGTGTGTCCCTAGTAGAAGAAGCCGTTTTATGACTTGATTTTGTGATTGTATAAAAATGAATGTTTCATGTTGCCTTTTAGTTTGTTTATGTCGCCCAGGTGATGTCGTGTCAGCGTCACGCTGGCCCCATGGGTGACAGGCGCCTGAGGTGGGGTGTGACAATTTTGGTATTAGAGCCTAGGTTATAGGTTCTGTAGACTTACTAGTGCTTGTAGTGTAAAGGATTGGGGGATAGGAAGACGTGTCGGTCATCTTGTCAGTAAGGGACTTTAAGATAGGGTGTTAGTAGATGCTGTAGATACTTGCGTAGTAGTTAACTAACGTATCTAAATTGCTGTCATTTTTCTGGTTGACCTAGTTAGTCGTTGAATTAAATTTTATGGCTGATAACAGGTATGGAGGGGAGAGATGAAACCTCTGGGAGTGTGAGACCTCAGGGGCAGGCGGAATCCCCGAGGTAAGTAGAGCCTCAGGAACGGAGAGATAGGGACCAGGAAAGTTTGCATATTATGGAATCCCACACGCGGGGTGATAGGCTGCAAGGGAGCTTAGACGTGGTTGAAAGAATTTTGCAGGCCGCTGCCCGGCTGACGAAGCAACAAGCGAGGATTAAGGAAAATCAAAAGGCCCAAAGTGATACTGCCACATCTCAGGCGGTACGACTAAAGAGGTTCAAGGAGTTAGACCCACCGGTTTTCACCGGGATGGCAGGTCCGGCTAACGCGGAGAATTGGATTAGAGGTGTGGGTCATGTATTCGAGGCGATGGGAATTGTCGACGATAGTCGAGTTTCCCTTGCTACTTTCTAGCTAAGGGAGAAGGCCGAGCATTGGTGGGAAGAAATGAAAAGGTTAATTTTCGGATCTGGCGAGGAGATCACGTGGGGTCGTTTCGTTGCCGTGTTTAACGAAAAATATCTTCCTGAGTCTTACCGATTCCAGATGGAAGAAGAATTTATCATGTTGAAATAGGGAAAGATGACAGTTCAGCAGTAAGAAGTCAAATTCGATTCCTTGTCCCGTTTTGCCCCTGATTTGGTAAAGACGGAAGAGACAAGATGCAGACGCTTCCAGAAGGGACTTCAGTTAGATATACGTTCCAGGCTGACAAGCAAGCAGATTAAGAATTATGCAGAGTTGGTAAATACGGCAAAGCTAATGGAAAGAGATGTGCAGGAAGCCATCGAGAGTCGAGAGCAGTTCAACAAGAGCCGACTCGAGTCACCTGGTAGATTTTCGGGTGGCACTTCGGAGGGGATGGGATTTCGACCGCCAGTTGCTCGGGCCTCATCGTTTGGCCAATCAGTCAGAAGCCGTGGTCCTCGACAATCATACCCTAGGCAACAACAAAGTGCATCGGAAGCGAGTGCGGGTCCGCAAAAGTATAGGAAAAGTCAACCGGTTACTCAAATAGGGGGAAGCAGATGTTATCAGTGTGGAGCACCGGGTCATTTAGCTAGAGATTGTCCCAGGGGAGGACTGATATGTTTTTACTATCATGAGCCGGGACACATATCTACGCATTGTCCGAAACTTGCTTCTACATTTGCGCCTCCTACGAGCAGTATGGGTAGTGTGGGCCCTAGCACCGTCCAAGGGCGGGGTAGAGGATCGGCTGGTAGACCTCCAACGCAAGGCCGTGTGTTTGCTACTACACGACAGGATGCTCAGGCTACTCTAGATGTGGTCACAGGTATCATATCTTTATACGTTAGAGATTCTCGTGTACTTATTGATCCCGGGTCTACACATTCATTTGTTTCCGCAACCTTCATGATGCAAGTAGGCAGATTTCCCATTTCTCTGTCAAATCGTATTGTTATTTCTACCCCAGTAGGTGAGTCAGTCTGGATCAATAGTGTGTATAAGGACAGTCCACTTCGGCTTGGTGATAGAGAGTTATTGGCAAATCTATTACCCTTGAATATTCACGGTTTTGATGTACTATTGGGGATGGATTTGCTCTCCAGATATCATGCCACGGTGGACTGTTTCAAGAAAGAAGTGATATTCTGAATCTCAGGCGAGCCAGAATCTGTATTTGCTGGAGATAAAAGTATCACTCTTGTCAGTTTAATTTTAGTATTAGAAGCCAGGAAATTATTGAAGAAATGATGCCAGGGATATCTTGCGCACGTGATTGACACTAGTCGGAGGAAAATTCCGGTGGCAGATATTCCAATAGTTAGGGATTTTCCCGATGTATTTCCGGAAGAACTGCCAGGGTTGCCCGTAGATAGGGAGATGAAATTCATGATCGAGTTACTTCCAGGCACTACCCCTATATTGATTCCACCTTATCGGATGGCACCCACGGAGCTGAAAGAATTGAAAGTACAGTTGCAAGACTTATTAGACCGTGGTTTTATCTGGCCCAGTGTCTCCTCCTGGGGTGCCCCAGTGCTGTTCATGAAAAAAAAAAGGATGGCACATTGCGAATGTGTATTGATTATCGGCAGCTGAATAAGGTGACGGTTCGCAATAAATATCCGCTACCTAGGATTGATGACTTGTTTGACTAGCTCCAGAAAGCTAAAGTATTTTCCAAGATAGATCTTCGATCGGGGTACCACCAATTGAAAGTCAAAGATAGGGACGTGGCAAAGACGGCATTCCGTACGAGATATGGACACTACGAATTTTTGGTTATGCCCTTTGGATTGACAAACGCCCCTGCTGCTTTCATGGACTTGATGAACCGTATCTTTCAGCCTTACCTGGATCAATTTATTATAGTATTCATTGACGACATTTTGGTCTATTCCCAAAGCAGGGAAGAGCATGCAAAGCATCTCCGACTCGTACTGCAGATATTGCGAGAAAAACGGTTATATGCGAAATTTAGCAAATGTGAATTCTGGCTAGATCATATAGTATTTTTGGGACATGTTATTTCAGGAGAGGGTATCCAGGTAGACCCAAAGAAAGTTGAAGCTGTTGTCCAGTGGGAAAGACCAAAAAATGTGACGGAAGTTCGAAGCTTTTTAGGATTGGCGGGTTACTACCGACGGTTCGTGCAAGGATTCTCCGTTATAGCTACCCCATTGACTCAATTGACCCGGAAGGAATCCAAATTTGAGTGGACGGATAAATGTGAGCAAAGTATCCAGGAGTTGAAGAATAGGTTGATATCGGCACCAATACTGTCCCTCCCGTCAGAAGGGGTGGTTTCGTAATTTATAGTGATGCGTCACATCAAGGGTTGGGATGTGTTTTAATGCAGTATGGTCATGTGATCGCATATGCATCCCGGAAATTAAAGAACCATGAGCGTAATTACCCAACGCACGATTTGGAGTTGGCTGCAATTGTGTTCGCTCTGAAGATTTGGAGGCACTACCTGTATGGCGAGACATGTGAAATATACACCGACCATCGAAGTTTGAAGTATTTGTTTACTCAGAAAGAATTAAATCTAAGGCAGAGGCATTGGATGGAGTTGATTAAGGACTACGATTGTACCATCCATTACCATCCGGGAAAAGCTAATGTTGTAGCAGATGCTCTAAGTTGAAAATCGGCAGGCTCGGTCGCCCATCTTCGTGTTTCCCATGCTAACCTGTATGAAGAATTGAGGTTGATGCGGGTTAAGTTGGCGGTTGGTCAGACGGCAACACTGCTGGCAACCTTGACTTTGAGACCGACATTGATTTACCGCATTACTGAAGCTCAAAAGTCAGACATTCAATTGGAGAGGATTCAAGATGAGGTAAAAAACGGTCACAGAACTGATCATCATATCAGGGAAAGGGACGGAGCTTTGATGTGTGGAAATAGGCTGTGTGTGCCTAACGATGTCAACTTGAAAAAAGATATTTTGGAAGAGGCGCATAGCTCCGTATACGCAATGCATCCGAAGAGCACTAAAATGTATCGGGACTTGCGTGAACATTATTGGTGGACTGGAATGAAACGGGAGATCACAGAATTTGTGGCCAGGTGCCTTGTGTGCCAACAAGTAAAGATCGAGCATCAGCGTCCAGGTGGGTTGCTGCAACCCCTACCTATTCCAGAGTGGAAGTGGGAGCATATCACGATGGATTTTGTTTCGGGATTACCCCGTACCCAAAAGAGGTATAATTCCATCTGGGTGATCGTTGATAGGCTTACCAAGTCCGCTCATTTTCTAGCCGTAAAGACGACATTCTCTCTTGAAAGATATGCTCAGCTGTATATCGATGAGATTGTTAGATTGCATGGCGCACCAATTTCTATAGTGTCGGATAGAGATCCGAGATTTACTTCGAGGTTCTGGCCGCGTCTCCAAGCTGCTTTAGGTACCAAACTGAAATTTAGCACCGCTTTCCATCCTCAGACGGACAGCCAGTCAGAGCGTACGATTCAGACGTTGGAGGATATGTTGAGGGGATGTGTTCTGGAATTTCCTAGAAGCTGGGACGATCACTTGCCGTTGATGGAATTCGCTTACAACAACAGCTACCACTCGACAATTGAGATGGCTCCGTATGAGGCGTTGTACGGTAGGAGATGCAGAACCCCTGTTTGTTGGACTGAGGTGGGTGAACATAAGTTGTTGATGTTGGACCTAGCCCAATTGACAGCAGACAAAGTCGAAGTGATTCGAGAAAAGTTGAAAATCGCGCAGAGTTGGCAGAAGAGTTATGCAGACAAGCGCCGGCGGGAACTAGAATTCGAGGTAGGGGATCACGTATTCTTACGTATCTCTCCATGGAAAGGCATAACGAGGTTTGGGAAGAAAGTGAAGTTGAGCCCAAGATACATCGAACCATATGAAATCCTAAAGCGGGTTGGCACGACAGCGTATAGACTCGCGTTACCGCCAGAGTTATCTTGACTGCACGATGTTTTCCACGTATCGATGCTCCGGAAATATGTGTCCGACCCTTCTCATGTGTTGACCTCACAGCCAATTGAATTAGAAGCTGATTTGTCCTATGTTGAGGAGCCGGTCCAAATCCTAAGCCGTAAAGATCAAGTACTGCGAACGAAGACGATCCCGTTAGTCAAAGTGTTGTGGCACAGTCATACGGTGGAAGAGGCGACCTGGGAACAAGAGGAAGAAATGAGGAGTAAATACTCGCATTTGTTTGATTAAGGTACATATATATATATAAATAATAATACTAGTAATAATAATGATAATAATAAATAAATAAAATTTCCGGACGAAATTTCCTTTAGGGAGGAAGAGTTGTAAGACACAAGTTGTAGAACGTACGTCACGAATAACCGCAGTATAGGACGTTAGAGAATTTTAGGGTAAATAAAAAAAAA
This sequence comes from Eucommia ulmoides, assembly GCA_016647705.1. Taxonomy (NCBI): domain Eukaryota; kingdom Viridiplantae; phylum Streptophyta; class Magnoliopsida; order Garryales; family Eucommiaceae; genus Eucommia; species Eucommia ulmoides. The sequence continues at coordinate 16,828,363 of CM028325.1, forward strand.
TTAAAAAAAAATTAAAAAAAAATTAATTATTTATTAAATTACGGAAAAGGAAAAAAAAAATGTAACAAGAAATGTTAGGGGCAAAAATTATAATTTTGGAACTTTTAAAAATAGAAATATACTAAAATAAAAATCCTAAAGAAAATGAAGGGAGGAAAGTGTAATTTAAATTTATATATATATATATATACATAACCACCCGGCACACCGACGGCAATCCCACCGGCCAAGGAGCGACGATCGAGGGGCGACGTGGCAAGCTCAAATCAGTTTAAACCACTAATTTCATGCGTTAAATTACATCCTTAATGCGCTGTGATGAGAAAATCAGGGAAAAAGGGAAGGAAAACTTGAAAAAAAATCTAGAGAGAGAGAGAGAGGAGGAACGCGTCGGAGCTCTGTAATCGACGTTCCGCCGGTAAGAAGGCAGAGCGTGTATCCCGTGGTTGCCGGGGTAGGTTCCTGTGGTCACTGCTATGGAAACGATCGTGTGAAATTCCCGCTGGGTTGCTCGACGGCCGTAGGGAGGGATGAGATCGTCAACGGCGTGATCGATCGCCGTCCGTTTTCATCGTTCGGTAAGTCTTTAAGAGTATTCTGTTTCTGTATTTTCAGTGGGTGAGCGGCAATTGGTCACCGGCTGATGGAGGTTAAGTGGGCAGGGTTGTGCACGGGTCATCAGGTGGGTAGACGTGGAGGGTCGTCAGCGACACTGTTGGGTCGCCGACGGAGTGTGTGTGTGCGTGTGGGGATCATGTGTGTGTGTCTGTTCAGATCACCGGCGACAGCTGTAGACAATAGCGGTGGCCGGAGCTACTGCGACGTCCATGTTGACGTGACTATGTGTGTGTGTGTGTGTGTGTGTGTGTGTGTGTGTGCATGCCGGGTGTATCGGCCATTCGCCGTTGGTGTAGTGGTTTCACGCGTGTGTTGGCCGTGCATGCCGGGTGTATCGGCCATTCGCCGTTGGTGTAGGGGTTTCACGCGTGTGTTGGCCGTTCACCGTTCGTGGGTAGTGAGTCGCCGGCAGTGGAATTGGATGAGAGAGGGGCTATGTCGGCGGCGGCAGAAACAAGAGGAAACCGTGAATAGAAAACAAAAGGAAGGAAGAAGAAGAGAAAAAAAAAAAAAAAAAAAAAAAAAGAGAAGAAGAAAAAGAAAAAAAAAAAACTAATTACACTAACAACCCCAAATAGAAAAATCAAAAACCCAATTAGGGACCGGTGGGTGATTCGGAATAAATAATGACTTCGTTGATTAATATTTCAAATCATTAATTATTATTTCCATCTAGTTAAATTGTTAGCATTAAATTTTATCATCGTTACGATAATTTCATAATCGCTAATTTTAATAATATCGTACAGTTAATATGGATACAGAAAATGGGTGTAGATAACAATTTTGTATAATTAACTCGGGGAATGAGAAATATGGAAATTATGGTCTGCATTGTATGGTAGGTTATTTTAAAATATTAATTTAGACCCTATTATTACTAGGTTCGCAAAAGCCAGCATCCCGGTAGGTTTTGGACGGTGCAGTTACTGTAACACAAGAAGTGAGGTGAGTGTACTGTCTTCTTGTCAAACTGTTTTCGGTATTTATGTAATGACATATGTGTTTACTGATGCTATACGATTCCGCAAAAAATGTGGATTATGTTTTTCCCCGTAAGGGGTGTGGATTATATTTCTCCCCGTAAGGGGTGTGGATTATATTTCTCCCCAGGAAGGGGTGTGGATATTTCGTAGGAAGGCATTTCTATGAATGTTACGGTACCGTTGCAACTCCTGATCGTGAGGTTAAAACGATCACTATGGCTAGCCAGTGTGTGTGTGTGTGTGTGTGTGGTGGTTTGAAATGTGGTATTTATTTATACTGGGTGATTTATTACTTTATGGTAATGGTCAGTAGGATATTTACAGTGGGTGGTTTTGAAATGGAATTTATAAACATTGCTTTATTTTCACTACATATATTGTGAAGACTGCTACACGCTATGAGACATCTAGATATTTGTGCTTAAATGAAGTATTATTTTTAAGAATGTATTTTTATTATATAAGAATGTTTTACTAAAAGAAAGCAGTACACTCGCAGGCGAAATAGCTAGGAGTCGGTCCCCTGCTGGCACTGGGTAGAGTTCGTTGACGTTTTAGCAAACTGGGGGAATTTTGGAAGGTGCAGCCTGAGGCGAACCTAGCAGAGGTTCATTGTCGTTTTTTTTACCGTTTGTTGTATTTAGAATCTCAAGGACGGGTGTGTCCCTAGTAGAAGAAGCCGTTTTATAACCTGATTTTGTGATTGTATAAAAATGAATGCTTCTTGTCGCCTTCTAGTTTGTTTATGTCGCCCAGGTGATGTCGTGTCAGCGTCACGCTGGCCCCATGGGTGACAGGCACCCGAGGTGGGGTGTGACAGGAATAGTAGGCAAACTCTCTGTATTTTGACCGTCGCGGCGGTGAGTTCACCGCTATGACAATGGTCCGTTCAGCAAACTCTCTAGATTTTCACCGCCGCGGCGGTGAGTTTTCTGTACTCCCAGCACTTTGACCGCCGCAGCGATGGGTCTACTGCTTTGGAATCTTGTCTCTTTGCTTATTTTCCTATCGTTCTTCCATTGACTTGCTCTGATATGATCGTTTAAATACCGTTTTAGCTTCTTTTTACCCCAAATACCTAATTTAAGACAAAATAAATAAAAACATATTAAAACATATAAAAATGTTATAAAAATACTCGAAAACTAACAAAACCGACTTGGGAATAAATAAATAAATTACACCTATCACACTTCTTAAAAAACACATTGTTAGCCTAATCCAATTAGAAAGGAAATCAAAAGTCACATGAGTCTCTTCCAGAAATTTCCAATTAATTCTATCATAGGCTTTTTCAAGGCCAATTTTTATAACTATGATGCCTAATTTATTTTTAATTTTCATTAAACTATGTATAACTTCTTGAGTAACAATGATATTGTCCACAGTAATTCTATCCAAGATAAAGCTAATCTAAGAGGGCCAAACAATATTTTTGAGAAAGGGTCTTAGTTTAGATACAAGGATTTTAGTGGTAATTTTATAAGCAGTATTACATAGGCTTATAGGTCTATAGGTCTAAAGTGACTTATTGTCTCAAGTTTATTTGGTTTGGGAATGAGCTCAAAGTAAGTTCTCTTGTTACTTGTTACTACTAGGCATTTTCAGATTATCAAAATAGGAAGGCACAAAATCACAAACATCTTTACATCGTATCCCAATTTTATTTTTAAGAATATAGCTTGAAAATCATCTGGCCTGGGAGCTTTTAGGTCTTTCATGTGCTTACGTCTATCCTAGATTTCGTTTCTAGTAGGCAAATTAAAGACGCGATCATGGTTAGATCCCTTAAGTTTAGATAAATCTAAATCAAGAATCAGGAAGGTGCTAGGATCATTCTCCTTTTTAAACAGATTAAAGTAAAAATTGGTCACCAGGAATTTTTACTGAGGCTTCCCAAACCAAACATTGTTTGAGTTTTTTTTTTTACATGGAGAATCTGTTTTTTTTTTACCCTCCTTCGAGTAGTTGCTATGTGGAAAAATATAGGCCCGTTTGGTAACCATTTTTATTCTAGAAATTTCCATTCCATTTCCAGATTTTGGGGAATTCTGTTTGGGAATAGCGTTTGGTAATTTTTATTTCCGTTTCCATTTCATTCCCATTTGAGAATTGTGCCCACTTTTTTCTTAAGAAATGAGAAACAAAAAAAAATTGGTTCTCATTATTTCCATTCCATTCCCAAAACACATGATTACTGTTCACCGACCGGCGGCCACCGACCGGCCAGGAATTTTTCAGCCACTTCCGGCCGTCTTCGGCGACGGCGCCAGCGCCACCGCCGTCCGGTCATCGCCGGCGCCTAGGGGGGCCACTGCCGTCCGCCGTCTCCGGCGATGGAGCCACCGCCGTCAGGCCAAAAAAAAAAAAAATTAGGATAAAATCGTTACCAAACACAATTCTCTTCCCAAAACAAAAAAAAAATTATCGTTACCAAACGCGATTCTACTCTAAAAAAGAAAACAAAATTCCCATCTCATTCTCATTCCACTGCTGGAATGGAAACAGAAACGATTACCAAACGCCACCATAGTGTTTATGCCATCGAGCAACAACCAATTTATTCAGAGTAGAGAATTTAGGGCTCTTGAAAGAGGAAGACTAGAGGGAGTAGAATTATTGCTCCTTAAGTTAAGGCCTTTAACACTTTCCACTTTTCACAAAACATTTTCTTCCCCATGCGTCTGCAAATTTACCTTCACCAAACGTTTCCCACTCTTTGATGATTCAACAGTAGAACACCTTGAGATTCAGTGTTTGAATCACTCCTCCTCCACGCATTCGATATTTGATAGTGTTTAAAGTTTATTTGGGTTCCAATCCTATGAGAACATGTTTATCCTACTTTAGTTGCAATTTTTATTTGGGCTGGGCTTTTGGTACCGTGATGGGTTCGGCCCTCTTAGGGTCATTTCTCTCTGACTGGATTGGGGTCCTCTTGAGAGTAAAGGAATTGAAAATGCTTTGCTGGTGTGCCTTTAATAAACGAACCAACAGGTTTAGCCTGTGAGTTCACAAATCTTCTTGTTTTTTGCCCACAACCACGACCCAAACTCTAGCTCCTTCGAGTCTGTCTGAGTTTACTCACCCCTTACGTTTGTCTCTATCACCTTATTCTGTTTCTTATCTACTTTTATCCTTTCATTAACCTGATGTGTACTGACTATCCATTGGCTAAAAAAAACATTTATTCCCTTTGTTGATTCCTGTCTGTTCGTCAACACGGAGTTACTTTTGAACAAAGATCTTGAATTTTTACATGCGGACACGAATACGATCTATGATTTACACTGCCACGATTATAACAGAGATTATGCAGACTTTCATACTCAAATCTATATCTTCTTCCTCTCACTTCATAGCATGGCACCAAAGGTTTATTCAGGTCTAGTTCAACACAAATGCAAGCAAATTTTCCCTTTGTAGACGCTGCCGTATTTCAATCGATTTTGAATTGGTCCACCAATGCTTTCCCTATATTGTAAAAAATGGGTGATTTATAGTATTCAACAAGGAGCTCTAGAAGTCTAACCCACACAGATGTCTTTGATCACTGGCTTCCCCTGGCCTGAACTCCGGCTCCCGCTTTCTCACCATTAGGTAATGATCTAATATTACCCAAGGTCCATCTATCAGAGCCTTGTGTGCATCTATTATTTTATCAAACTTTTCCAAGTAGAACTTATATTCTAAATCTATGATTTTAAAGTCTCCCACTGGTTTCCACAGATGTTTCGCTCTTTCGTATAGCATTTTGTGTTGGGATTTAATTCCTATAAATCTGAATCTATAACATCTAACGCAACATGTCAAATCATAAATAGTTCTAATATTCATGTAAATCAGATACCTAGTTCCATTATGAATAATCGACTGCTGATGCGGAAATTTGCAATGATTGATCATGAGTAGGGCACAGATCGAGTGGGTACGTAATCTTCCTCAACCAAATCGCCTGAATTCCTCTCGGGACTGTGATTCATCTTCTAGATGGGGAGAAGAGAGTCGTCGATTGATTTGGTGTATCAGGGACTATTACCCTAATCGTTTCTTTATATATGGTGTGATTAGAGTTCCTATAATCCCCTAATCACCCCATAATAATCTAGTATCTACACATGTAACTCACATTCTTTTGAGTAGTCCACAGATTTACCTAAATTAATTAGATCACTGAATTTCAACCCATTAAATTTAAATAGTAAATACAATTGAGTTAATAATATGTTGTCCAAAATAGATTAGGAAATAAAATTTTCTAACAATCTTCTACTTGGGCTATATATTATTCTTGAAGCAATTGTATCACAAAATTCCTTAGGCGTGCATCCATATGCTATTTATTCTTAGACTACTCTTTAAATAATCTTGTCCATCTCATATACTAGCAATGAAATTACCACAACTTTTATCACAATATGGTCGCGATTAAACCCCAATGATCACCGTACTAATACAGTCAACGACATAGATAAAATGTGGATGAGTAGTATGGAAATTACATGCAATGTGATCTCAGACATGCCTATTTCCAACTGATCCTACTTTAGTTTTTAGTGAGATCAATCCAAAGTCCTTAATGCAATGCGAACATTGCAAACAAAAAAACAAACATAAACCATCAACTTTGTTCTGCAAAAAATTTAAAACAATCTAATGTCTAAAGTAAAACATATAGAACATAAAAAGACTCCAACTAAACCAATCTATTACCAGAAAGAACACTCATATGAGCAGTGTGCTCATGAAAGACCTTATGGGTTAAGCTCTTGATTAATGGGTCCACTAGCATAGAATCTATTCCTATATGTTCTATTAAAATATTGTTTATCCTAAACTCTTTCCTTAACAACTAGAAACTTGATGTCGATAAATTTTGACTTCGTCGAGCTCTTTTTGTTGTTGGAGTAAAGCACCGCTGAGTTATTGTCACAATAAATCTTCAATGGGCTTTCAATGCCATCTACCACATGCAGCCTAGTGATAAAGTTCAACAACCATATTCCGTGATTGGATACCTCATAGCAAGCAATGAACTTCGCTACCATGGTTGAAGAAGCTATGAGAGTTTGCTTAGCAGACTTCCATGAGATAGCTCCTCTAACCAATATAAAGATGTAACCTGATGTGGAGCGCCTACTATCCTGGCATTCCATAAAATTGGAGTCAGAGAACCCAATGATCTCTAAACTGTTTGATCTCTAATAAGTGAGCATGCAGTCTTTTGTTCTCCTCAAATAATGCATCACGCGTTTAGTTGCCTTCCAATGTTGCATGCCTGGATCACTCAAGTATTTGCCCAAAACTCCTACTATAAATGCTATGTGGGGACGAGTACAGACTTGACGTACATTAGACTCCCAATTGCTGACGTATAGGGAATCTTCTGTATCTCCTTCCTTTTAAGATTATATTAGGGCACTGTTTAAGATTAAACGTGTCTCATTTAGCCACGGGCATGTCTCTTGGTTTACTATCTTTCATGCCAAATCTACTCAGAACCTTATCGATGTAGCTCTTTTGTGATAAACCAAGAATATTTCGAGAACGATCTCTTAGTATCTGGATACCCAATACAAAATATGCGTTACCAAGATCTTTCATCTTGAATTTCTTCGTCATAAATTTCTTGGTTTCGTGTAATAAGCCTATATCGCTGCTAGTGAGCAAAATATCATTGACATATAATACCAGGAATGTATATTTACTCTCTTTAAACTAAATTCGCCTCAAAATAGTATGAGGTGATGACTTGATAAAATTTGTGACACCATTGATGGGAAGCCTGTTTGAGACTATAGATAGATTTCTTCAACTTACAGACCATAGACTTTGGATCTCCTTATACAAAGTTTTCTGATTGTACTATATAAATTGTCTCGTCAATGTCTCCATTTAGAAATACAATCTTGACATCCATCTAATATGACTCTAGATCAAAATGAGCCACCAGTGCCATTATAGTTCTAAAAGAGTCTTACGAAGATACCGAAGAGAAAGTCTATTTGAAGTCTATGCCTTCCTTCTGAGTAAAGCATTTGGCGACTAGATGAGTTTTATATCCCTTAATGTTACCCTTTGAATCCCTCTTGGTTTTAAATATCCATTCACTACCAATGGGCTTCGCACCTTCAGGCAACCTGATGAGATCCCAAATGTCATTGTCTTTCATCGACTTTAACTCATTCTTCATGGCATCAATCCATTTCTGAGAGTTAGAACTGCGCATGGCTTGACATAAGTTGATCAGGTCATCCTTTGTTAAAACAACGCCATCCTCATGTTCTTAGAGATGACATATTCATTCGAAATCGCATTTTGCCTTTCCCTAGTGATCTCTTTAGTGGCACTTCTTGAGATTGTTGAGTTTGTTCTATAGGTTATGTTTGAGGAAGAATGTCACAACCCGTCCCGGACACCCGTCAGCCCGAGGCTGGCGTGACTACAACATGACATCACCAATACCTAATAGTAATAACCAAATTGAATAATAATATACACCCACTGTATAATACAAACATCTATTATGGGGGACACACCTGTCCCGAAATTTTACTAACAAAAAGTATTTATCCATTAACCTTTTATAGGTTCGCCTTTGACAGCCTTTCCCAAATGCCTAAATGACTCCATCACATAGCTCTACCTAGTGCCAGTAAGGGACCGACTCCTAGCCGTTGTACCTGCGAGTGTACTGCCTTCTTAGTACAATATTTTTATAATAATAATAGTTTATTCTACAACATCTAAATGGATCGAGCTTAAATATGTAAACATTACGTAGTTCGCCAAAGTTTTCATAATATTAGCGGTGAGAATAAAACATTATATATAAGTTCCAAGAAAAATCACTTAGTATACGAATCATGCCAATTATCATAATAAATCACCCAGTATAAGCAAAATACCACATCTCAAAACATCCTCTCAAATACACACACGTTGGCCAGCCCTAGTGATCGTTTTAACCTCACGATCGGGAATTTGCAACGGTACCGTACCATCCGTAGGATATGCCTTCCTACGAACACCCATCACTCCGCCGAAGTGGATAATCACTGCGCAGTATAAACGTCTAATATCAGTCTGCCAAAGCAGATAAACATCACTCCGCCGAAGCGGATAACATCACTCTGCCGAAGCAGATCACATCACTCTGCCGAAGCAGATAAATACCATAGCATTGTCAAATTAATAACGTCATCATCAATTTACAAACTAATATTATCGTCTAATCAATGTCGGCAAATCTCAACCATCACTCTCTATTTCCAGAACTGATTTTTAATCCAAAATCATATATTTCTTTTACTTAAAACAAAAACATCTGATTTTTTTACCAAAACCATTTTTCCACTCTCTTTTTAAACTACCGAATCCAATGAAAATCATTCTTAACTTTCTTTCGAAAACTATTGTAATCTCACGAAAATCCATTTTTACTCACTCATCCTAAACCTGCTTGATCTATATCGTCTTATAAAATCATTCAGTCTCAGTACAACCATTTTATATGAAAAATAATTTGGCAAGAAGACAGTACACTCATTTCGTGATCTATTCCCAAAAGCTTTTGCTAACTACTCTCTACCGAAACTCCGGTGCCTGCGAACCTAATAGTAATAGGGCCTAAATTAATATCGTATTTAAAATAACCAAATTAGATGAATACAGGTCCTAATTTTTCATAATTTCCCCACATTTCATTACGAAAACTATTATTCGTTTAATTTTGCCCTGTTGAGTTTACTGTACCAGTTTATTAAAACTAGCGATTATAAAAATGTTATCACGATCACGACAATTACTACTACGAATGCGAGAAAAATCTTAATGCCCAACAATTTAATTTAATCGATAATAATATCCGATAAAAATATAACCTGTTCCGAAACGTTCACGGGCCACGGGATGAATTTCGAATTTTATTGGGGTTGTTTTTGAAATTTCTCTTTTCTTTTTCTTTTTTTTTTTTTTTTTTTTTTTTTTTTTTCTCTTCCTTTCTTCTTCCTTTTTTTTTTTTTTTTTCCCCGGTTCTGTTTCAATTTGAGCACCCGTCGGACCCCCTCTACTCCGGCTGGGCCCTCACTCCTCCCACCAAACTTTACCGTCAACGTCCATGCACACGCACGCACAATGCCGAAAACATCCCATACCTACACATGCGCAGTCGCCGAAGGAACAATGACGAACTCACCAAAGGCGGCAACCGAAACTCGTCACCACCGATCCCCTCTCTCTCCTCTCTCCTTGCCAACTCCGGCGACCACCACCCATATAGCTCACCGACGATCACCCCCCTCACATGCACGTTGAATCCGAACACCCACGTGCACACACACCCCTGTAACCGGAACATACTGCCCCGCCGGAGAATCTTCCACCGTCAGCGATCCTAAGCAGCAACCCTACACACCTTCTCGTCTGAACACAACAACCATGAGTACACTCTCTCACACCCACAATCGCCGGCTGATTAGACAAAATCCTTTCTGGCCGTCGATCACGAACCCCGCTTCGATCCTCCCTCTCTCTCTCTAGGTTTTTCTGAAATTCATTCGGATTTCGTCCCTTTTCCCGATCTTCACTCATGATGTTGGTATTTATATGCATGAACTAAGTGGGTGGAGGTTTGATCTGATCTTGCCACGTCGTCGGTCTCACTCTTCCCTGTTTCGGTTCAACGTTCAGCCGGCAGCGCACGTCACCCACATTTGTATATGTATAATATGTGTTTTAAAAAAAACTTTTATTTTATTACCCTTTTCTCCCCCCCCCCCCCCCAACTCCTTTACATCCTTATTTTAGCCCAATGTACTATTCACAATTTCCTTAAATCGCAATTTGAACCCTCAAAATTTTTAGTTTATAATTTAAGTGACAATTTGAAATCCCCAAAGTTTAGAATAAATATTTCTATATTTTCAATTTGACTCCTACACTTTTTATTTAAATTTTTAATTGTCCTAGTTTCACCTCGAATTTTTCCAATTATTCTAAAATACAACTGAAATGACGTACATGCTACGATTGAGGTCTTACAAAGAATCTCATTGTTGTCTTGGTCTGAAATAATGTTAGGAATATGAGCATGTAGCCTAAACATTGTTATCTAGAGTCAGAACTGTGTCTTGAATAGTAACAGGTATAGAGACGTGATCACCGTCAATAACAGGTTCTCATTTGAAGAAAATTGTGTCTTGAGCAGCAATAGGTATATCGATCTGATCATCATCAATAACATATTCTTCTTCAAAGACAATATTCCTTATGTTTCCTTTCTCCCCAAACTCAATACACTCAAGGTATCTCATATTTTTCATTTCAAAGAAGGATCTTGATGTGGGATCGTAAAACTTGTAACCGCGAGAGCGTTCAGCGTAACCAACAAAATAGCAACTAACCGTCCATGAGTCTAATTTTCTTTCATGCGGCCTATAAGGTCGTGCCTCAGTTGGACAACCCCAAATGTGCAAATGTCTAATGCTAGGCTTTTTACCTGTCCAAAGCATATAGGGGGTTTTGGTAACTGCTTTATTGGGTACCCTGTTGAGGATATATAGTGCGGTCATTAAAGATTCTCCCTAAAGTGATCTAGAAAAAAAAATGACTAATCATACTCTTTACCATATCTTTAAGAGTCCAATTTTGTCACCCTACAACACCGTTCATATTGGGTTTGCCCGATATGGTGTATTACGGAATAATTCCGTACTTATTGAGGAAAATTACAAAGGTTCCTGGACGTTATTCTCCTGATTCATATTTTCTCCCATAGTATTCACCACCACGGTCCTATTTGGTAGGCTTAATTTTCTTTCCAAGTTGAAGTTCAACTTCAGATTTGAAAGACTTGAAAAGGTCCAAGGATTGAGACTTCTTGAATCAAATATAGGTACCCTTAACGAGAGTAGTTGTACGATGAGCGTTTGTTACACTCTCGCGTATTGACTACTCGCAAGTATACGATGTCAAAGTTTGAGTATGATGGTTCTTTAAATATCGGGTATCGTATCCACAGGGATTGGTTGTCGCTACTATCGAATACTGTCATGACCTAATTTTATTTAGGCGCTAAAAATGTAATTTAATTAAATACTAATAGTAAAATACTAATTTAACTATACTAGTACTACATTGAGATAGTTTTGAGAGAATAGATTGTCTAGAGATTAGTTTCGTTTACGAATACGTGTTCAATCTCGTTTTAGTTTATGTTAACGACATTTGACTTATCCGACAATCTCAGTTCGTAAACTCTCATGCCACCTCTCCTGAGTGTAAGACGAGGGAATACATTACTTCGTGTCAATGAAGAAGTCCCTCTCAACGTCTTAATGACCCTAGGTTACGTGAGTCTCGCCCCAACGTCATTGATTGTACACAATCCAACTCCATCCCGGGTTATTGGATCGTCGCGTTGTGTTTACCCTATCAACAATCTCAGTTCATAAACTCCCCTGCTATCTCTTCTGAGTGTAAGACGAGGGAATATGCGACTTCGAGTCAACGAAGAAGTCTCCCTCAACGTCTTAACGACCCTAGGTCACATGAGTTTTGCCCCAACGTCATCAATTGTACACAATCCAACTCTCTCCCGGGTAATTAGATTGTGACGTTTATTTATCCTAGTCCGAATTCGTGGTTTGTCAAACCCCAAATTCTTGATATATAAATCTAAGCATAATCAACAAACAAGAACGATAAACACAATCAAACATCGAAGAACAACCGCAAACGAAACACAAACTCAACTAAACAACGTATTTATAAATTTACTAATAATCCCTAAACAATCTATATTTAGCCAATGTCCATAACCATGTATACAATGTAAAATGATGTAAACATGCTCAACAACTACCGAAATGAAGAAAATAAAGAAAAAAAATGAACGACTTAGCTGATATCCGAAGATTTGGCACTAAAATTGTTCACCGCTCGCTTCCTCTTTCTCCGCGTGGTAATCTTCTCCTTCGGAATTGTTTGAGCACTCTTCATACTCTCTCTCTCTCTATTCTATTCTAAGCCCTAAGGGCTCTAATGGCCGGAGAGTCCAAAGAATAAGGGAGGAGAGAGGTTTAAATATGTAAAAGATCTAAAATAAATATCTAAATCTGTGCAAAGGTCACCGCTGAGGTGGTGGGATTCACCGTCGCAGCGGTGAGTTGGTCGGTTAGTTAATCACCTAGGCGGTGAAGACAGCGGTGGACTTGGTGACCATCTTACAGTTTCACCTCCTAGGCGGTGAGAGTCCACAAGAATAGGCCCTCTCTGCATTTTCATCGCCTAGGCAGTGGGCTGGTTTTTAGAATCTTGCCTTCGTGCTTGTTTTTCTACCGTTCTTCGACCGTTTTTGGTTTGATCTGATCGTTTACGCTTAAGTTTCCTATCTTTTTACCCCCACACACCTAATTTATACAAAAAGAATAATAACTAATTAAAACGTAATAAAAATAACTATAAAAATACTCTAAAACTAACAAAACCGGTTTGGAAATATGTAGGTAGATCACACCTATCAGTAGTCGTCTATGAACGTAATAAAATACTGTTATCTATTCCATGAAGCCATAGAAAATGGACCACAGATATCCGTATGTATTAGTTCTAAGATATCTGTAGCTCTCTCGGCACCTAATTTTCTATTGTTTGTTCATTTCTCCTTGATGCACTCGATACAAACTTGAAAGTTTGTCAAATCTAGTGGTTCAATAATTCCATCCAACACAAGCCTTTGAATTCTCTGTTTAGAGATATGACCTAAAAGCTTGTGCCCTAAGGTGGCAGAATTCTCACTTAGTTTTCGCTTTTTACCACCTGAACTTGTTTGCAATATCATTATAGGAACTAATGTCAAACATATATAGATTATCAATTAAAGAACCGGAACCAAAAAAAAATTGAACTTTGATAGAGACTAACTTTATTATTTCCGAAAGAATAAGTAAAACCTGATTTGTCCAAACTAGAAATAGAAATTAAATTTCGTGTAAAACATAGTGCAACAAATGTCTCATACGAATCTAAATAAAATCTGGTTTTCTTCTGTAATCTAAAAGTCCATATAGTTTCCATTGCAACTTTATTGTCGTCGCCTACAAAGATGAATCTTTCAACATTACTTGGCGGTCAGCTCCATAGGCCACCCTGCATAGTCATATTTATGTGAGTAGTAGCACCAGAATCTACCCACCAAATATTCTTAGGTACAGAAGTTAAATTAACTTCATAACAAACCAAAGTTAGAAGCATACCCCTTTTTCGCACGTCAGGCGGTATACTTGAAACACTCTTTATTCATGTGTCTCGTCTTCTTGCAGAAGTAGCAAGTAAAATTATCATCTTACTTCTTTTGTTTCTTTTGCTGAGAAGATCCTTCCGCAGTAACCTCAACTCTATTTTTTTCTTGCTCTAAGAAGTCGAGGCCAAGTGAGCATTTTCAGTCTTATCTCGTTGTTGTCTCTCTTTTTCTTGCACATAGTGAGATATAAGCTCGTTGAGGAACCATTTATCATTCTGAGAATTATAACTCACTTTGAATTGCCCAAAGTGTACAGGAAGAGAGATCAAAATAAAGTGCATAAGCAAGTCATTAGACAACTCAAACTTTAGTGCCTTTAGTTTTGATGCAAGATTAGACATCTCCATGATGTACTCCCTTATGTTCCCTTTACCTTTATACTTCATTGCGACAAGTTTACCCAAAAGGTTACTCGCCTCTTGATAGGTTGAATTTACCTATATATTTCTAAGCCAAATTTGGCAATTTTCAAGTATTTTTGTAATGTTTTAAATTATTTATATTCATTTTTATGTAAATTAGGTGTAGGGATGAAAATGGTTGAAAATCGAGCAAATCGGTAGGAAGTCGGTGGAGAAACGTTGAAAAAGATCCAGAAATAGAAACTGCAACCTCACCGCTGTAGCGATGAAGCTCTTCGCTGCAGCACTAGCATCAAGGGCCACTGGCCCTTGACCGCTACAGCGATGGTCGTCATCGCTGCAGCGATGAAGGGTCAGTGGACCTTCTTCCCAACCATTGCTGTAGCAATGGCGCTCATCGCTACAACGATGAAAGGGCAGAAGCCTTACTTTCTAACCATCGTTGTAGTAATTAATTAATAGGCGGCAAAGGTCTTTTCAGATATTTTTAGGATATTTTTTAACTCATTATGTATCCACCCATTTCCACCTTGTATGAGGGACATTTTTACACTTGTTAGAAACCCTAGATTAGACCTTTAAAGAGGAAAGCTCATTTGAAGAAAAGGAAACGATCTCGGAGCGGTTTCTGTGGAAGTGGAACCATCCACTTCACAGATTTTCCATTCCTTCTTTGTTTCTATCTTTATTTGTCAACTTTGTGTATTGAATGATGAAGTTATTCTCATGTTTTAATGAGCATTTGGTTATGATCATATGTGGCTAAGTAAATATTATCTAGGGATTGATTAGTTCATGAACATGCATGTTTGAGTGAATCCATGTTTCATTAGCGGTTGTTTATCTTTATCCGATTGTATTTATTGTTTTATTAAACCCATGGTATGCTTTGTATGGTATTATGGTTGGTTTGAGAATACGGGATTTGACACTCGAGAGAGGTAACTCTGGATTCAGACTAAGGTTAAACACAACGCAACGTTCTAATGTTTCGACAGATTATTAGAACGTGTGCAATCCGTGAGGTTGGGTCAAGACTCATGTACTCGTTTAGACACTAGATAGGGATATTGGTATTGACACGAGTGCATATTCGCTCACTTTACACTCGGGAGAGGTAGTGAGATAGTTTATAATACCTAGATTGTCAGATAGGTTGAATATCGTTAATGTAAACTAAACGAAATCAAACATGTATTAGTGAACAAAATTAATCCCTAGATAATCCATTTTCATAAAAGTAATTCCAAGTTTTTAGATTTAATTAGTTTTCAATTTGCAAAGACAATTCAAGACTTGAAACGTGTAGATAATATTAAGCTATGTCAATTGTAGTACTTAACTAATCCTAGGACAAATCCCAGTGGATGACACTCGATCTTCGGATCCACTTTATTAAAACTCGACCTCGTGCACTTGCGAGTAAAATCAAAGCATTAAATAATAGTGAACACCTTCGATTTTGTTCTTAGCAAAGTATTGCTTAATTTTCTCCAGGAATTTCTTGGTGCTCTTACTCTCAGTAGTAAAGCCCCGAAATGCTTCCGGAATGGAGCGCTTCATGATCATCAAACACACTCGGTTAGACCGACCCCACTTTCTATTTTAACCTCATTGAGGTTTTCTGAAGTAGACGTGGGTCGATCCTCTCATAGTGCTTGATCCAAATCCATACAACCAAGAACAATCTCCATGGTTTCTTTCCAGAGCTTGAAGTTTGTCCTACTTAGCATTGGGATATTGCTGACATGAGCAGAAACATTCGTAGCAGTAGCAATAGAAACTGTATAGATAACAAAATAAATAAGCACACATACAAGCATGTCATAAAATAATAAAACTAAACCTTAACAATTAATCCAAATTTGGGGGACCCATCTCAAGATACCTAGTACAACATTAATTCCTAGTCTTTGGATGAAGGAATTAACTATAATTGGTATTCTCAGTTAAAAAATTAAATGTTGATAATAGATCTTGTCAAATTATAAGCCTTTCTTTGGACCAACTTATAGTTCACATGGAAACTTGATAATCATCACACATTTATTCTCGTAAGTACGTTTATTATTTGACCAAACAATAAACTTTATTTGGGCCGATTATTGATTGCATAAATAATAATGATACTAATGTAAAAAATAATATTTATTATTTAGTTAAACGATAACCTTCCTTTTGGGCCGATTATGGTTCGCATAAACAACAAACATCAATGCTTATTATTTGGCCAAACAATAGTCTTCTTTTAGGTCGGCTATTGTTCGCATAAATAACAAACATCAACATCTTAATATCCTAAAATAAAATAAATTACACAACTGAGATTACTTTGGGTAACATATTGTTCCATTTTAATTTATTTCAAGTTATAAGATTTTATTAGTCGGTCGTCTTAATAGTTCGTTGATCGAATGTCGTGTAACGAGTTAAAATATTTTATGTTAGAGCATCCAATCAGTCAACTAGCCTTGAAAATTTGAAATCGAATGGGATAGAAGCTAATTGCCTCTATTCTGAAGTAGTCGCTTGACCGACCGTTAAGGTTCGGTCGACTAAATCGGTCAGACCGAAAAAAAAAATGGGCGTCTTGAAGCAGTCGGTTGACCTACCATGAAGGTCCAGTCGATCGACTCAGTCAGACCTGGCATCCTATAACAATTGATCGACCGATTCTTAGAAATCGGTTAACCGATTCCATCAGAACTCAAGACCTTGTGACCCCCTTGATTTCTAAGAATCGGTTGACCGATTCATTCAGATCCAAAATTGGATAAATTTTTGCACGAATCGATTGACCGAATTTTCGAATCGGTCAATTGATTTGTTTAGATCTGGGTCCAATTATAATTCTTTGCAGCGAAAAACACCCAAAAAACCCAAAAAATGAGGTTTTTCTTTCCTTAGAGCCATAACAAATCTGTAGTATTTAGCAAAAAATTGAATCAAATCACATAAATTCTTAATGTTTTCTCCCACTATTTCACAAATAATTAACCTTTAATGGAGAAAATACAAACCCAAAATTTCTACGAACTTGAAAAAAAAATATCAAAAACCTTAATGATTCAACATGAAGTAGGCTCGGATACCACTTGTTGGGATTTAATCCCTATAGATCTGAATTTATTACACCTAATGCAACATGTCAAATCATCAAAAGTTCTAATATACATGTAAATCACGTACTTAGATCTGTTATGAACAATCGACTACTGATGCGGAAATCTGCGACAATCGATCACAAGTAGAGCACGAATCAAGTGGGCACGTGATCTTCCTCAACTAAATCGCTTGAATTCCTCATGGGACTGTGATTCTTCTTCCAAATAGGGATAACGGAGTTGTCGATTGATTTAGTGTATAGGGGACCATAACTGTAATACCCCGAAAATTTATATTTTGAAAAATATTATTTTATATAAGTTTAACATTTTTGGAGATGATTTTGTAAATTTGTGGTATGAATATATACTTGACAATTTTTGGAGTTAAATTTTAAATTCATATTTTTTAAAATATTATTTTAATATTTTTGGGGACGGTTTTATATATTATGCAAATTTGTAATAAATATTTGATAATTTTGGGGAGATAAATGTAATTATTGGGATTAATATGAATTATTTTATAATTATAGGGGTTAAGTGTAATTTTTAATCCTTAACTATTAAGAAATTGAATTGCGGTCGTGAATTAAAAAAAAAAAAAATGGAACCACATAATGTCTTATTCATATCCTCATATATATATACATATATTGAATATGGCATAACACATGGAGGTGTAAGTGCATGAATTCTATAATAAACTCATAACAAAATTAAGGAAGGAGCATTGGGGTATTTGGGGGGAGAAATCCACATTGAATTGGAGCTGAGAATAAGGAAATGAAAGTGAACCCAAATGAATAATATATATATTAGAATATTTTGAGTATGACGGTTCAGATTTCGGCTTTGGATTTCAGGTAGAATTTTTAACTCTTTTAATATTTATATTTAATCTCTTTCTTGATTATGTAATTCATGCGGAAGTTGTTGTAAAAAATTAACTGTTATTGTTATGTGTAAAATCCACAGCTTTGATTGTAGGACTAGGGAGAATGAAACGGCAACGGGAATTTTATTTGAATTCCTACTTGTAATAATTGTAATACAAAATTAGTAATAATTATTGTAAAATCCATTATTATTAATGGATTTCTCCACTAGGATAACCAAGTGATTAGATACTCGTACTAGAAGGGTTAAAACCCGGCCTTGGGAATATTATAATTATTGTGATAATGAAATATTGGTTTTTACAATAATTGTGGGAATATTATAATTATCATAATATTCAATTTATATTCAATTATATAATTGGTTGCATGAATTTTACTTGCAGAATTCATTTTTCAAATTGATTTATGATTTATACCTCTGATGATTATATACCATTATATAATTATATGTGAATTCAAATAAAACATTCAATATTATTTAGTACTAAAATTGACACGATAAATTGAATATAATTGGCGTCGCCGCATTGTAAATTTCTTAGATTTTTTTATATGTAATTTTTATTATATAAAAGTGTGTCGTTACAATTCACTAATACTAATAATTATAATAAAATGTTTCTCCTATAGAGTGGTGTTTGGTTAGTGTTTCTTCTTTCTGTTTTTACTCTATTTACATCATCTTTTTGTCATTTGCTTGTCCTTAAAAAATGTCTCCCACAAGACAACCGTTGTTGCAGCCATGGTTGTCCAAGCCTTTCCATTTTTCGTTTGATAATAAAACAAAAATTGAATCTGAGTCTCCATTCTTAAAATTCTATTTTTGGTCCCTAAAGTATGCAGTGGGTGTCTATGTAAGCGTGATGTTTACCACATTGCACATTTGGTCCCTCAAGTTCTACATTTGTTTTAATTCTAGGAAATATATGTGAATTTCTATTAAATTTGTAATAGTTGCATTTATTATTTACAACCACCGTAAGCGGACCAACATGGAATTGGAATTTGAAATAGTTATAATAGTTGTATTTGAAATTTTATAATTATATATATGCAATTTAGGCCACTACTTGAAATGTGCTATTTTCATAATTATGAAATATGAAATGCATAATTTGATTATGCAATGCATGATTCGACCCAGTGAAATGGATAATTAGTGTTTATTATTAATAATAATTATTATTATTATTCTCAACCCAATTTCAAGGGGAGATATTATGAGAATGGAATTAACAAATTTGAAATTCAACCCACTGAAATGGATAATTAGTGTTTATTATTAATAATTATTATTATTATTATTCTCAACCCAATTTCAAGGGGAGATATTATGAGGATGGAATTAACATATTTGAAATAATAATAATAATAATAATAATAATAATAATAATAATAATAATAATAATATAAGGAATAGGATCATGATCATCAGACGGACGTGAAATTATAATATATTATAATTTATCATCTGGATAAATTATATATTCCAAAGGGATGTGAAATATTGATACCATATATATTTTTAATAATATATGCATGATCACGTCACTAGAGAATTACAGAGTGGAATTCAAAAATTTATAAATTGCGCTAGAAATTTTAGTTGAATTTCTACTTAATTTATATTATTATATTTATTATTTTCACTGTTGTAAAATCGGCTTGATAAATCGATAATTATAATTATCGCCGTAGCTATAAAATTTATTGTAAAATTTAAATCGATAATTATAATTGTCGTCGTAATTGTAAAATTTATCAGATTTATGATAGATATTCGGTTTTAGTATTAATTTTCCGATGGGAGAAACTGCGTAGTGCTCCTGGGCAACCGGACCGTTACAATAACCCTATTCTTTTATTTATATATGGAGTGATTAGGGTTTCCATAATCGCTTAATCACCCCCATAATAATTTAGTATCTACACATTTAACCAACATTCTTTTCAATAATCTATGATCTTACCCAAATTAATTAGATCACCTAATTTCAACTCATTAAATTTAATTAACAAATATAATTGAGTTAATAATATGTTGCCCAAAATAGATTAGGAAATAAAATTTCCTAACATTCTATACCCAATCAGTCTACCAAGTAAACGGATTTTCAATGTATCTTTTCATATTTCCCTAATTTGCTAGAGGTAATGATTTGGAATGATAATTTGGGCATCAGAGGGTTTATGTTCTTCGCATGTTCTTATGATCATCATTCGTAGCTGGTAATTCATCTTCTTTCTCCACGAAAATGACCTCTTCTAAAACATTTTTATTGTACAGTGAATCAATTTAGAGCGTCTTTAAAGGATTTAACCCTTTCCTTACATTAGCTAGTTCTTTCTCTTCATCTTGTAGCACTTTTTGGTTCAGATTCTCAGTTTTACTTTCCTTCTTCTCAGTATCCTCCGTCATATCTTGGGAAGTTAACGATTCAACTTTCACTTCTATCAATTCTGTGTTTTTAACTTTCTTCTACTTCTTTCAATTCCATCATCCTCTTCACTTGTTTTTCTATTAAGATCGCTTAGGAGAAGTTCGCTTTCTTGGTTTACCAGTATTTTGTATTCTATCAAGACTCCATATTGGAGCTAGAACTACGAACACAATTAAGTATCCTTTATGTTGTAATACATTATTATGTATAAATTTCAATCCATTTTCTTATTTATGATGAAAGAGTCAAACATATAATTAAATAATAAATCTACCAAAATAAAAATAAATAAATTAATAATATTCAAGTAATTATTTACCAACTTCCATTTCAATTTCCATCAAGTATGACGTTGTGAATTTTTTATTTTTGAGTGGAAGGAGAGATTTTTATGAACAAATAAATAACCTTAAAACTTTGAGAACCAATGTTATTTCATGTCCACCTTGGAAAATATCTATTTTGATACATGTACACACTAGCAAAGACCCTTGCAATGTCACACCCCACCCCAGATACCCGTTACCATGGGGCCGGCATAACGTCACTTGGCTAAACAGCCAAAATACGACAATATACAACTTAATAGTACACGCTATATATATAATAATTTCATACTATAGGGATTCACTTGTCCCAAGGATAAAAACAGATAAATAACACTCATGAACTTGCCTTGGGTTTATCCTCTGACAGCTCATTTCAAAATACTCTTATACAACTTCAACACATGACCCGCATAACTTTAACTAGCGCCAATAGAGGACCGACCGACTCCTACACCTGTGAGTGTACTGTCTTCTAAGTAAAAATATTTCATGATAATGATTCATTCTACAACATCTAAATGGATTAAGCGTAAGTATATAAACACCACATAACTCGTAAAATCTCCAGTATATATATCAACAGTGAAAATAAACGATATAAATAAGTTACATTCAAATACATATAGTATAAAATCATACCAATCACCATAATAAATAATAAATCACCCAATATAAGTAAAACACCACATTTCAAACACAACACACACTGGCTAGCCATAATGATCATTTTAACCTCACGATCGAGAGTTGCAACGGTACCGTACCACCCGTAGGATATGCCTTCTTAGTGGGACAAATGACCATATGCCCGGACGCCCATCGAACAGGTCATAATATCAATATCCATATGTCGGACCACCCATCGGCAGGATATAATATCAATAATCGTCTATCGGACACCCATCAGCAAGATATAATATCAATAACCACCTGTCGGACACCCATCGGCAAGACATAATAACACTCTGTCGTAGCAGATAAAATCTCAACAACATCATCATCAAACTACAACTCAATAAATAATCAACGCTCTGCCGAAACAAATAAA
Source organism: Eucommia ulmoides (assembly GCA_016647705.1). Classification (NCBI taxonomy): domain Eukaryota; kingdom Viridiplantae; phylum Streptophyta; class Magnoliopsida; order Garryales; family Eucommiaceae; genus Eucommia; species Eucommia ulmoides. The sequence continues at coordinate 16,850,457 of CM028325.1, forward strand.
ATCAATAGCATCATCAAATCAACAACAACATCGTCAAACTACCAGTCAAATGTAATGCCAAAATCAATAGATAATCAACGCACATCAACCTCTATTTCCAAAACCAATTTTAAACCACAAAAATCATGTTGTTCACTTTCTTTTAAAAACCCACTGATTTTAATAAATCATTTCTTTCAACTTTTCTTTAAAAACCAATGAAAAACACATTTTCAAACACCCAAATCCGCTTGATCCATATAAGTTAGAAAATTCATCCAATTTTAAATAAACATATTTTTTCATCATATATATATATATATATATATATATATATATATATATATATATGTGTGAAAATAGATTTGGCAAGAAGACAGTAAACTCACTTGATATTCCGCTCTGAAGACTTTTACCGCCTATTCTCTACTGGTACTCCGGTGCCTGCAAACCTAATAGTCACAGGGCCTAAATTAATATTTTATGTAAAAATAACCTAATCATGCCATGCAACCGTAAATCCGTAGTTTCCTATTCCCCTCATTTTATTATGAATATTACTATCCTGCTAATATTGCTCTATTTTAAGTTTATTCTATCGAATTTATTCATGCGAGTGGTCTCACTATTTCTTATCGCCATTTCAACATTTTTTATGCTAGTAATTTGTTTCAAGATCAATCACGAGACAATTAAATACATATTTTAAGAGAGTTCGGAATTTTATCTTCCTTTGGATTTTCCACCTGTCCACAAGATGAGTTTTAGGTTTTTATTGGGGTGTTTTGTGCAATTTTCTCCTTTTTCTTTTTCTTTTTCTTCCTCTTTCCTTCTCCCGTTTCCTGTTTTCTGTTTGGTGTTTCTGACCCGCCATTGCCTAGGCGAGATTTACACCGCCTAGGCGAACGCTCCTCCTTCATTTCTTGATTGCACACTGCCCTTTTTCCGCCTAGGCGAACTTCTTTCACTTGCTCTCCTATTTTCTGCCGTCACTCTTTCTCCCTCTCTCTCTCCCTCTTTCAACGATCATCCTCAATCTCACGACCATGCACACACAACACACTAATGGATACCATGCACACACAACGTAACCTTTTGAACACACACATACCACAGACACACACACACATGCACTACTCTCTCTCTCTCTAACTTACCCTCATCGCCGGTCAAACTTCCGACGACACCCTCACAACCAAACAAACACATAGAACACACACTCACGGCAGCACATACACACACACACCATCACAGTATCACCAAACGGGAATTGAAAACAGGGAACACAAACAAAGCAAACACACACCCACATACCCATATGATCACCGGCAAAGCAAAGCGCACACACACACACCTAGATCCTCTCACCTAACGAACCACCACCGAAACATACCCTTCCGAAGTGAACAACCCTCTCTCTCTCTCTTCCGTTTTCTCACGGCCAAACAGCAACCCACCGCCAGCCACCTTCCGAACAAACCCTCTTCTCTTTCTGTTTTCCCTTTCTTTTTCTCATCTCTCCCTCTATCTGTAAATACATATGTGTATATATATGTGTGTGTGCCAAAAAAGGGCCCAAGCCCCTCACTGACCTCTCCGTTCTCGATTCTTCCCGATTCTTCTCCATCTCTTTGTTCTCCTCCGTATATATATGTGTGTGTGTGTGTGTCAAACGAGGGCCAGCCAAGTGGCCCGTTTTTCCTCCTTCTGATCCTCTGCTTCTCTCTCTATATATATATATAAAGTATAAAATTTACACAATCATCCCCTCTGTTTTGTTAAGATTTTAATTAAGCCCAATTCTAATGTTTGATATTTTATAAAATTACAAATTAACCCCTCAAATATCATCATCAACCCCATTATTTCCGAAATATTTTAAAACGCAACTTAAACTATACATATAACAAAGGTGGGGGTCTTACAACTCTTCTCCCCTAAAAGAAATTTTGTCCCGAAATTTTTGCGCAAGCAAGCTAAATTTAGAATTTGTCAAAAATATAGTATTCTAAGTCGCACCGCATGATCACATTAGACACAAGGTCCCATAACTGAAAGTCACCCATCACGGACAACCAACGGTCTCATGTTTTTAACGTTTCTGCTGCACTACTCTGATAAAATCAAAATCAGTAACAACACTATATGCTGAAAATATTTCAATAAATTGAGTTTTTTTCATTCTGCCGTAACCGGCACTTATCCAATTCATTTGACATTTTCCAGTCGCCCGTTGCAACAATATTTTTCATTCAACATTTAACTCAACAATAATCGCCACCAGTCTCATAAGCACAGATAGCTCAACTATCACTAACCTCGATACCTACCTCAAGTCTTTAATACTCATATCGATATCTTTCACAATACCTAAATATCGCCAACCCACATAACTGCAACTCAAATATGTCAAACAAATAATCTATAAGAATTTCTTTCATACCTTCACATTTTACTAAGTCCCTAACATGGTCACGTGCTTCAAGTTCGTTTCCACCTGCCTAAACATGCTTCAAACATATATCCACGTATATATACGACTCAAACGACATAGGTACGCCCCAGTCACAAACATTTGATACATTCTAATAATTACTAGCTACTAACTGTAAAATATTATATCCTGACTACATATCATCTCAGAGATATTTCAAATTCTCTTTTCCCATGACATCTCAATAACTTCTAATTTCCACAAAAACAAAAATGTAGCCATATCGGGCTATTTCTAAATCTCACAAAAATTTCTGTTCTCCCATCTCAATTCAGTCTATTTAACCAGAGTCCTGTATCTTTTTCATATACTGCTTTATGCGATGCCACCACGATCGACGACATGATAACTATTAGCATAAACAAATTTCATAAACGTTGCACAATCATCCCCCTTACCAGAAACTTCTACGACGCAATCCCTCAACATATCCTCCAACACCTGAGTCATATTTCCTAATAAACCGTTAATCCATAAATGGAACACTGTATCAATTTCCACTTGGGCACTTAAAGGAGTACAGAAAATTCAACCCAAACATTTAAAATAACCATCGGCTTCTGCTACTACAGTTTTCCCCAAACAGCTTTTCCAATAAGGAATTATTACTTGGGATTAACTACCCAACTTTTTATGGTTAAAAAAATCACGCCAATTTAAGTTATCGCCCTTCAATACTGCATACGTTTCTTCCACGGACTGATCATACACGAACGACTTATTTCACTTTGATGACAATTATCATCCAGATTACAACACGGCGATAACATTTATGATTTTAGAATTCCAATTCCAAAATTTTGAATAACCGATCAATAAAATTTCCAGATTTACTAACCCTTATAACTTTTGATTTAAAAATAATATCTTATCCCAACTTAATTTAATATTTGCATTGAAATGGGTGCATCATGCAATCGAGGAATCTTATCAATATATATATACTGGGCATACGCATCAAGAAAACATTCATCGAACTACTTTCCCCTTTCCCTTCTAGCATAGGTCAAAGCTACAATAACCCACCTAAAGGTTTCGTTACTTTTTAGTCTTAACTTTACTAACAAATCACCGAACAACAAATGTTGCGATTTCCCATTTCCATTCCAATCTACTAATCATACTCACGAAATCACAATATAGTTAAGATTACTGGGGTATTGCATATCTTGTTCTAGGCACCTCTTTTAAGGTCTCTTTCGTCAATTGGCATTATTAAACTTACACACTTTATTTCAAATCCTCAAAACTTCATCATTCTTTTGGACACGCTAATCAGCTCTATAGTTAATTCCCACTGCATCGCTAAACCTTCTTAGCCAGACATTCGACTTTTACATTTCCACAATACGGTTAATCAATGCCGTATCAAAATTTCAAACAACGCTACTATCTAACCAACCGCCCACTAAACCTACAAGGGTCTCAACTCAACTCATAAATTAATATGAATAACCAACTCACCAATTTCTGACCCGAAATATTTGATATAGTCAACCATATGTCCATTTTTCATTCCCTTGCTCTCTAATCTTTCCCAACTAGACATCTTACTTTTGCACTTCTACCCTACAATTAATACATATCAATTTTCACATTTAAAAGCTTAGTTAGAGTGGTCATCCGACCAACTGCCCAATAAACTCACTAAGATCTCAACTTGACACATACATTAGTATGAGTAACCCAAAACGTCCGACTTAAAGCACAAATTCCAACATACATGAAATGTCCCTAAACGCCAAACAAATACAATCACTACTAGCTCCAAAAGATTTCGAGTTATAGTCATCGGTTCTCAACCTTCTCCATATTCCGTCAATCCACCACCTTAACTCCCTTTGGATTCACTTGAATACTATGACTCCAGAGCACTAGTCCCAAAATTACCACTCGATTCAACCAATACTCATATTTATTGCATTTAGCATACAATTGCTTTTCTTTCAACATTAGCAACACACTCTAGAAAGGTTCTACAAGCTCTTTTCTACTATTGACCGAGTCACCATTTTCACCACGTCATAGTCTCTAACCTTCAACTGATAATACCCTCAACTAACATCCTGGTCTTTTGCAAATCGATTTAACAAACCATCCATTCTAACCGATGAGTACCAACACTGGATCTTCCTGGATAAAACACCAGCTCCACGTTAATTATGAGTTAATGGTCTATTTAATGTAACGACCTGATTTCCCAAGGCCATCACAAGGCTTCTCCTATAGAGACTTCCTAAACCAAAAACTAATTTACTCACATTTCCACTATTTAGCAAATTTTTTATTACTAACACCACAACGACCACCTTTAAAGTCCCCAAAGTTATAATTCCAAATCTCAATTTCCCGCATTTTATCGACACAATTATATTTAGCCAACTTAATGAGTCAAACGTTCACCTCTTAATATTAGGGAACTTATTTTACAATAACCACAATTATTACTCACACTTACTAGCACCTCAATAGCTCTCGGATCTACTTAGAGAAAATTCCTAGCTACTACATTATCCACCGCCTGAACTTGTTTTGTCTGGTGCCCTGCACCCACGGACTGATTTTATTTTATTTTTAGATGCCTTTCATATTGCCTAGGAGGTAATGTTATACTTATTTGAATTTTATTTCGTATTCCAACTTAAATGTGTTCTGCTATACTGTTAACTATTTTAATAATAACTTATTGGGTGCTAGCGATAGTTATCTCATCACCACCTAATACGCATATAGTGGTTTCTTAATTAAAATCTCACATTTCCAACTATTAGCACTTCTGTAATCGCGATCTACCCATTTTCACCACCAACAACACAACACCACTCAAATCCGCCAACTGGCAATATCACCACGTGGTTGTATCGCTACTTGCCAACAAGACAACCCTCCATACACCATGCCAATACATAAACTAATGAAATGAAAGAGCTAACACTCCCATACCAAACTAACTTATTAACACCCTATCTAATGTCCCCTACTGACTAGATGATTGGCACGTCCTCCTATCTCATGGTCTTCTACAAACACATATCTTGACAAGTCTACAGAACCTATAACCTAGGCTCTAATACCAAATTGTCACACCCCACCTCAGATACCCGTCACCGTGGGGCTGACATGACGTCACTTGGCTAAACAACCAAAATATGACAATATACAACTTAATAGTACACGCTATATATATAATAATTTCATACTATAGGGATACACTTGTCCCAAGGATAAAAACAGATAAATAACACTCATGAACCTCCCTTGGGTTCATCATCTGACAGCTCATTTCAAAATACTCTCATACAACTTCAACACATGACCCGTATAATTTTAACTAGCGCCAGTAGGGGACCGACCGACTCCTATCCGCTACACCTACGAGTGTATTGTCTTCTTAGAAAAAATATTTTATGATAATAATTCATTCTACAACCTCTAAATGGATCAAGCGTAAGTATATAAATACCACATAGCTCGTAAAATCTCCAATATATATATCAACAGCGAAAATAAAACGATATAAATAAGTTCCATTCAAATACATATAGTATAAAATCATACCAATCACCATAATAAATAATAAATCACCCAATATAAGTAAAACACCACATCTCAAACACACATCTCAAACACAACACACACTGGCTAGCCATAGTGATTATTTTAACCTTACAATCGGGTGTTGCAACGGTACCGTACCACCCGTAGGATATACCTTCTTAGCGAGACAAATGACCATATGCTCGGACACCCATCGGACAGGTTATAATATCAATATCCACATACCGGACCACCCATCGGTATGATATAATATCAATAATCGTCTGTCGGACGCCTATCGGCAAGACATAATATCAATAACTACCTGTCGGATGCCCATCGGTAGGACATAACAACACTCTGCCGTAGCAGATAAAATCAATAGTATCGCCGAATCAATAACAACATCGTCAAATCAACAACATCATCCACTCAACAACATCGTCATCAAACTACAACTCAATAAATAATCAACGCTCTACCGAAGCAGATAAAATTAATAGCATCATCAAATCAACAACAACATCGTCAAACTACCAATCAAATATAACGCCAAAATCAATAGATAATCAACGCACATCAACCTTTATTTCCAAAACCGATTTTAAACCACAACAATCATGTTGTTCACTTACTTTTAAAAACCCACTGATTTCAATAAATCATTTCTTTCAACTTTTCTTTAAAAACCAACGAAAACCACATTTTCAAACACCCAAATCCGCTTGATCCATATAAGTTAGAAAATTCATCCAATTTTAAATAAACATATTTTTCCATCATATATATATATATATATATATATGTGTGTGTGTGTGTGTGTGTGTGTGTGTGTGTGTGTGTGTGTGTATGTGTGTGTGTGAAAATAGATTTGGTAAGAAGACAGTACACTCACCTAATATTTTGCTCCGAAGACTTTTACCGCCTATTCTCTACCGGTATTCCGGTGCCTGCGAACCTAATAGTGACAGGGCCTAAATTAATATTTTATCTAAAAATAACCTATTCATGCCATGCAACCGTAAATCTGTTATTCCCCTCATTTTATTATGAATATTACTATCCTGCTAATATTGCTCTGTTTTAAGTTTATTCTATCGAATTTATTCATGCAAGCGGTCTCACTATTTCTTATTGCCGTTTCAACATTTTTTATGCTAGTAATTTGTTTCATGATCAATCACGAGACAATTAAATACATATTTTAAGAAAGTTCGGAATTTTACCTTCCCTGGATTTTCCACCGGTCTGCAAGATGAGTTTTAGGTTTTTATTGGGGTGTTTTGTGTAATTTCCTCATTTTCTTTTCCTTTTTCTTCCTCTTTCCTTCTCCCGTTTCCTATTTTCTGTTTGGTATTTCTGACCCGCCATCGCCTAGGCAAGATTTACACCGTCTAGGCAAACGCTCCTCCTTTATTTCCTGATTGCACACTACCATTTTTCCGCCTAGGCGAACTTCCTTCACTTGCTCCCCTATTTTCTATTGTCACACACTCTCTCTCTCTCTCTCCTCCAACGATCACCCTCAATCTCACGACCATGCACACACAACACATTAATGGATACCATGCACACACATCGTAACCCTTTGAACACACACATACCGCAAACACACACACTGCAAACACACACACACATATGCACTGCTCTCTCTCTCTAACTTACCCTCACTGCTAGCCAAACTTTCGGCGATAACCTCACAACCAAACGAACACATAGAACACACACTCATGGCAGCACACATATACACACACCATCACAGTATCACCAAACGGGAATGGAAAATAGGGAACACAAACAAAGCAAACACACACCCACATACCCACATGATCGTCGGCCGAGCAGAGCACACGCACACACCTGGATCCTCTCACCTAGCGAACCACTGCAGAAACACACCCTTCCGAAGTGAACAATCCTCTCTCTCTCTCTTCGATTTTCTCATAGCCGAACAACAACCCACCGCCGGCCACCTTCCGAACGAACCCTCTTCTCTCTCTGTTTTCCCTTTCTTTTTCTCCTCTCCCCCTCTGTCTGTAAGTATGTGTGTGTATATGTATATATGTGTGTGTGTCAAATGAGGGCCGGCCAAGTGGCCCCTTTTTCCTCCCTCCGATCCTCTGCTTCTCTCTCTCTATATATATAAAGTATAAAATTTACACAATCCTCCCCTCTGTTTTGTTAAAATTTTAATTAAGCCCAATTCTAGTGTTTGATATTTTATAAAATTACAAATTAACTCCTCAAATATCATCAACAACTCCATTATTTCCGAAATATTTTAAAACACAACTTAAACTATACGTATAACAAAGGTCGGGGTCTTACATGCAATGCCTGGATATAATAATGATTTACTAACAACCTTAAAAATTTGATGAAATTTATAAGTAATGGATTTTTAATAGTGTAAAAACAAAAAAGTTCATGGATCGACATTTTAAGGTATGTATAAATAAATTAAACTAATGTTTCACTATAGATATAAGATAATTGCGATAAACTTTATTTGCAATAATGACCTACAAAAAAGTTGAATACATAAGTTGGTACTAGAATTTATAGTTTGATTTATATATAGTAAATAACGTAAGTATCAATGAATTATATGTACATATAATCATATGAGTTGTTTTCACAACCTTCGTGATTAGATGGTAATACTCTTCAGTTAAATCTATTGGCAGAACACATATAAGTTACTGTACTTGGATATTGAATTTCAGATAAACTTATTAGAGCAAGAAATATGAACACAAATGAGTATCCTTTGTGTCGTAACAAATGATGACATACAAATTTACATCCATTTTCATATTTATAATGGAAGAGTGAAACATATAATTAAACAATATCTCACTTTTTCCCTCCCAAATATTGCCTTTTATGTAAATCATGTTTCTCAGTTTATGCATTGCCCTACTGGAACCCATCTCATTGATGTTAAAAGAATTCTTCGCTATCTTAAGAGTACTACTTCTCGGGCCATTCTTTATCCACCTAGGATTATCTCTTCAAGCTTATTGTGATATCGACTGGGCTGGAGATCCGAATGATTGATGATCCATCACTAGATTTAGTGATTTTTTTTTATTGTATTAATACTACTCATTAGGGAGCTAAGACGCAATCCACTATTGCTTGATCCTCTACTGAGCAGACTATCGAGCCTTTGCTACAACTATGGCTAAGATGTATTGGTTGCGCTTACTTCTTCTTGATCATCATATGTTTCATCCTTAAATCCATCTCATTTGGTGTAATAATATTTCTGTAATCTCATTAGACTCTAATAATATTTTCCATGCTCTCACCTAACATATTGAAATATGTTATCACTACATTAGGTAGAAAGGTACTCGCAAAAACTTCGAGGTCCAATTTGTTGCTAGTGAAGATCAAATAGCAGATATTCTTACCAAATGTCGCACTTCTCAATGGTTTCTTAAACTTAGATGCAAACTGCCAATTGTTTTATCGCCTATCAGTTTGAGGCAGAGTATTAAACAATCTGCTCATTGGCCTTTGAGTAAGCATAGATTGATCTATTTTTATCGTAAGTCTGTTTTAGTATTCTGTTATTCATTTAGAATAGTTAGTTAGCTTTTATATTTTGTTTTCTCTTGTATAGCTTTGGAATTGTTTAGCCTTTAAATAGTGAGGAAGAGTTTGTGCTTGAATTGTATTGGAAACCATTTCCACTTTTTGATATTGGAATCAGAATATTCTGGCCCGTTAGGTTAGTTCCAACCCAACCCAACTCAACCCAAAAATTTTGGGATTGATTTCTGAGAACGCGTTTGGCAAACATAAAACTCAACCCAACCCAACCCAATCCAAAAAATAGAAATTGATTCTCAAAATACTAAGGAAATAAGAAACAATTATTTATTTATTTTTATTTTTTTTGTGCCCAAAAAACTCAACCCAACTGAAGGACACACTTGGTATTTTTTTAATTCTTAATGAGGAGTTGTTCGACCGTCTTCTGCTTTCTTCATCTGAACAGACTGAACTCCTTCGCCAACCATGCCATCGTCGATCCAAGTCAGCCATCGTCGACGTCTTCTCTCTGCTCCAAGCCGGCTATCGTCGTCGCCAAAGTTCTTGAGCACACAATCTGATGGTCGACATCGATCTGTTCTTTAGCACACAATCTGATGGTCGACATCGATCTCGTCTTGCCGTTGTCTACGCCATCTTTGTCTTGCCGTCATCATGAAATCGAAATCGATTTCGCTTTTCAATTTCGAAATTGGAAAGCAAAATCAATATCGATTTCGAAACAAAATCGATTTTCGATTTCGATTGTCGTTCGATTTTCATTTTTCTTTTTTATTTAGGGTTTGGTTCTTGAGCACACAATCTGATGGTCCACATTGATCTCGTCTTGCCATCCTCTTCGCCGTCTTCGTCTTGCCGTCATCCCGAAATCGAAATCGATTTCGCTTTTCAATTTCAAAATTGAAAAGCAAAATCGATATCGATATCGATTTCGAAACGAAATCGATTTTCGATTTCGATTGTCGTTCGATTTTCATTTTGCTTTTTGATTTAGGGTTTGGTCCTTCAGCACACAATCTGATGGTCGACATCGATCTCGTCTTTCCGTCGTCTTCATTGTGCTGGTTCGTTGTTTATTCATAGTGAAGATGATGAAGACAAAGGAAAAGTAGAAGAAAAAAGAAAAAGAAAAAGAAAATATTTATGAGGAAATAATTCTAGGATAATATCGTTACCAAACACAATTATGTTCCCAACACAAAAAAAAAAAAAAAAATGTCGTTACTAAATGCAATTATGTTCCTAGTAGGAAACATAATACTCAACCCAACTCAACCCAACCCATCTCAGTTGGGTTGAGAAAAGTGGGAACACTAACCAAATGCCACCTCTCTCTCTCTCTCTCTCTCTCTCTCTATGCCTCTTTAACTTTTTAATTAAGAGCATGAATACACAGGTTAAAATATCTCCAAATATATTAATTCAAGTGATGAAAATATTCTTCTGATTAAATGATTAACATTTACTCCACATTTTTTTAACTAAATTTCAGTCGTTCTATTGGCAAAAAATAATGTGTGAATCCCATTCCATCTTGATCTATAATATTAATTAGTAAGTGCCTGTGTCTAAAGGCACGTTTTAATATTAGTTTAACAAAGTTAAACTTACGCAATTTTAAATTTGAACTAAATACTGGTTTTAAATAATTAATTTACATTAGAATGGTGTGCGCCTTACAAATTATTTATATTCAATAAAAATGCTAAAATCTCCAGGTAAATATATCTCTTCAATTGAATTGATTAAATTTAATTCACATCTTCATTTTATTGCTAAATTATTATATGGAGCCCACACCATCCTAATTAATAATATCGACTAATGTATAACTCGTGCTTGAAGACATAGATGAAAAAAGATAACATTAATTTTAAAACATTAACTTTCATATTTAGGAAATGAAGCAAAAAGATTAATGTACTCACCAAATAAAAATATCATTAGAGAATATAAGTCAACCACCCAAAACAACAAACAACAAAACCAATAATCAATAATTTAGTTATTAACACATGCTTTCAAATGAATAATATACTTCCCATACGGTGTTCAAAAAATTTAGAATAAATTGACAAAATTCCCTCTATTTATACAATATTGCTAATTTCTAAATTCATGTTTTTAAAAGAAACCAACAATAATACCTTCAGAATACTAGTTCAATTTTTTGTTTATTTTTTTTATGTAATTCTAATTGTTTATATAACATTCTCAAATTCTCAAATATTATCTTCAAAAATAATAAAGTGAAGGAACAAAGATAATGAAACAATATCAATAATTCAATTACCTAATAATAATATCCTCATCAGTGTAGAATTTTTTCATCCAATTCTTACAAGAATTAACTAAAGTAATGAAATATTAATGATAGAAATTTTATAACCAAAAAACAAAATGAATTACTAATTGAATTATCGAACCAATAATCCAGTTAAGTTCTTCACAACAGAACTTCTAGGTAAACAATGTTAGTTGTAAATAGAGAGTGATAGAGACTGATTATAGTCAATGCATGATTTTTGTTTTTGTTTTAAGCGATTCTTATAGAAGGTGAGAGAGAGAGGTGTTATTTTTTATAATTTTCGTATATTAATTAGTGAGAATTATTTCTAATTAGATGGAATTAAAAACTTTTATAATTACTTCTATTATTTATGCATTTTACTTAGTGAGGATTATTTCTATTATTTATGTATATTACTTAGTGAGAATTATTTCTATTATTTACATATATTAATTATTGAGAATCATTTCTAATTACGGGAAATTATTTCTAATTGGGGAGAATTAAATTTTTCTATAATTTTTCAATGTTAATTAGGGGGAATTGTTTTTTGTTTTTGTTTTTTATAATTAATTCAATAATTTCGGTACGTTAATTAGGGGAACTAGAAATTTATATAATTATTTCTATAATTTTTGTATATTAATTAGGATGAATTAGTTCTGATTAGGAGAAATTAGAAATTTCTACAATTATTTTGATAAATTTTCATACATTAATTAGTGAGAATTTGTTCTTATTAGGAGGAATTAGAAATTTTATAATTTTTTGTATATTAATTAGTGGGAAGGTGATGACCGTTGTAGATCTAGATATTCCATAGCAAAATCTGGATCGATGGTGGTTGGGGATTGAATAGATAGAGAGAAAGATAGAAAGAGCAGAATACCTTAACAATGGGCACTCGCTTGGCAATGGCTACAAAAATAGAGAAATCGAAATCCAATTCCTGTGACAGTGACTATGTGGGTGTGTGAGGACAACCGTGGGGCTTGGATATGTAGTGAGGCAACATCATGGAGATGGCTAGGAGACAACATGAAGAACGTGAAGGGAAGAGGAAAGAAGAGGGCTAAACAGTGAGTGTGAGGGCAAGTGTTACGGTTGGATTAGAGAAAGAGAGTAAGAAAGAGAACTGGAGAGCTAGGTTCCATTTTTGGAGTGTTAGCTTCTATTTTCAGCAGGGGATTGGAATCAGAACACTCGGATGAGGAGTGAAAGTGAGAAAGAGAGAAAATAAAGAAGAGAAGAGAAGAGAGAAGGGACGAGAGAAAGAAAATAAGTAAGCAATTTAAAAAATAAAAAAAATAGAAAAGAAGTTATTGAAAAATAGAAAAGAAAAAGGGCAGTTACCGAGCAATCCCATTTTAATGAATTTGCACCTTCTATACATGTTGTCACCCCTAAAAACGCAGAATAAAATATGGTAATAAACTACCAAAAAACTAAAAATGAAACCTACAATTTTTTCCATTTGTGATTGTTGTTCAACGATTTTTTTTACACTACAATGATCTATAAATTATAACTCTTTTAAATGAGATATTAATCTTTTTTTTTTTTTTAATGTTATATATAACATTAACAATGATATTAATGTTATATATAACATTACTATAATTCGTGCGCTCATTGAGTATTGAATATAATATCCAATGTAATAGAAATAACATCAATTAATGTTGATAATAACAAAAATTATATGAATATTTTGAATGTAACATGACTTAATAGTAAATGTGGTTTGGATGTTGAATGTAACACTTAATTATGTTTTAATAATGTGCAAGACCGTATTAATTGTAACACGAATGCGAAAATTGAAAATTCAAGAAACATCAAGTTAAATGTAACATGAATGTGAAAACTAAAATTTTGAAAATACCATATTGAATATAACATGAATTTGAAACTAATGAAAAAAATAGTAAATATGATATCATTTTGAAGATATTATTCATACGGATCTGAATATATAATTAAACCATGAAAAAAAAAAAAGATGTGTACAACAATAATTATTTTGATTTTAATAAAATGATTTTGTGTGAAACTTAAATGCGAAAAAATTTCAATCCCATGAATCACCTAGTGGCAAATCAGCCGTGTCGCTTCTCGCGTTTTTTGAAATTTGAACTAAATGGTTCAGAATATATGCATAGTGGGGTCGCTTGGTTCAAACTTAAACACTTGGAATCAGTTGGTAACTACATCCTTAATTTAGGTCCACTTGGTAATTTTCCCGAAAGAAAATGGGATAAAGACTTTTTTGGTCCTTGAAAAATGGCATGAGTGTCCAATTGGTCCCTAACTTTTGCAACTCGTCAATTTGGCTCTTGACATTTCAAAATAGTGTCAAATTGGCCCCTAAAGTAGATTCCGTTAAGTCAACTAACGGTCAATATTTCATTAAAGGTATTTTAGTCTTTTTATTCAGTAGGGTTAATTTTGAAAAATCATCTAAATTTAAGGTGTCAAAATGTTTTTTTTTCTATTTCTGGTTAATCTTTCTCACTCAATATTTGTTTGTAACTTTTAAATACTTTTCCTATCCCCATTTAATTATTTATTCTTCATTTACACCCTATATTTTTTTTTATTATATATATATATTTTTTAAAAAAAATACAGAACAATTAAAAAAAATTTATTGACCATAATTACAAGAATTAGTATATTCAAACACTATATTAATCGATTCCAACACCGATCAGGAGAATTTTGTTTTGTATTTTTGAACTATAAAAAAAGCAGAACAATATATTTACAAAAAAAAAAAAACCCACAGTTTTTTTATATTTTAGAAAACATAAACAATATATCATGTTTTTTTTTTTAAAAAAAGGGAACAATACAACAGATCCTAAAAAAAAGTACACTACATCAGGTTCTTTTAAACAATCAGAACAATACAATAGGTCCTTAAAAAACAGTACAATACATCAGGCCCTGATAAACAACCAAAACAATACAAGTCTTAAAAAAATAAGACAATACATCAAGTCCTAAAAAAACAATATAATACATATAAAAAAACAGAAATCAACCATCAAATAGAGCTGTCTTTATATAGGCTCATACATAAACAGATAATAGCATCAAAATTAACTTACAATGGCATATTTGCAACAACAAAATGATGTTTCAGATTTTGAACAAAAGTCCTATATAATAGCATCAAAATTAACTTACAGTAGCAAAACCATGGTGTTGAAGCAATCATTTGGAGCATTCACATTTTGAACAAAAGTCCTAATCTTGCTTTTCAAAACATTACAGAAAGGACGCAAACCAAATGCCAACCATTTCAGAATCTTTGGTTGCATAGCATATGCACATATTCAGATAAAAAAAGAAGAAAATTTGACCACAATAGAGAAATCGAAATCGAAACCCACTGCGTCGTCTTCGTCTTGTTCTCTATTTTGATTTGGATTTCGAATCGAAATTGAAACCTAGTATCGATTTGGATTTCGAAATCGAAAAGGTGAAGAACAAGTGAACGAAACACCAAACACCACCAAAAGGATCAAGATCCAGAAAAATTTACTAAGCAATAATTGGCTAATCATATAGGTAGAATTCAGTCTTCTAGATGTTGTTGGAATAGATTTATAGATCAGATACAAGTGTTCCTGAAATTTCGAAGACAGCGTTCGGTAAAATTGAATTAAACTTATAAATTTAATTCTCTGCAACCACCAAAAAAAAGTAAGAGAAAGGGCCAAAACTACTATGGCAGATAGCAGGATTCAGCATGGAAGAGCTTCTGCGAAGAATCCTTTTACGTGTCAAACATGCAAGGTAAAATGCAGAGAAGCAGATAGACGACCTGGTTTTATGATTCACATGGGATCCTATGGCCTAAAAATCTAATATGGTGAAAATCCCCAAATCACTGACTCGCATGGTTACAAAGAGTCAAAGATTATGAAAGCAAGTAATAATCATAACATTTTCTTAACAAATTCAACGAATTCTATCAACTTCAATGCATATTTCTTCGAGATCTCAACCGTTTTCTCTGTAACCAAACAGATCCGCGGAGCTCAAGCTCAAGCTCTTCAAAATCGTCAACCAGATTTACCGACCGTGACGGTCGAGATCATTCAATTTTACGTTTCTAATGCTACTAATAATCAAATTCGAATAATAATTTTACGAATTTTCAGATTAATGGTCTAATTGGAGAAGGAGGCAAGAGAAATAGCGAGAAATTTCATCCGTTTTTTGCTTTATACCTGGGCTGTAAAACCGACTCGTTGTGGTGAGTGAAGGCCATCTGGACGTGATCGCCGAGGCGTTGTTCTTGAGGAACCGGTTCATCAGCGCATCCGATCTTCGGCGACGGAGTCCGGCAGCCGGCGCGATGAGATTCAAGCTTCCTTGTACGAAGGAGACTAGGGAAAATTGGTCTGGTTCCATGGGAGAATTGTGGCGCTGTTGTTTGGTTCGGTGGTGTTCTTCGGCAGTGGTGATGTTTGGTTCGGTGGTGGTGTTCGGCGATAGTGTTTTGGTTGGGGTCTTCAGGGATATGGGTTTGCAGATGGAGTTTGGTTCGGCGATGGTAAAGATGGTGGTGGAGGTGTTCTTTGGTTTGGCAATGGTGGAGACAATTGTGTGGTGGTGTGTTGGTGCTCGGTGGTGCAGAGGAACGAAGGAGTCGAGAGCACTGAGAAACGAGGAGAGAAAAAAAATGAAGGAAGAAAAGGTGTGGGAAAAAATCGTTTTGACCCCCTTAGTTTAACAACATACATAAATAGACTCCATTATATTAATATGATTGAAATGATGTATCTACCCTTGGCTAAATAATCACGTATTTGTCAGTGACTATTTCCGTCCAAAATTCCCAAATTTTACTAACAGAACCTGACCCAGGGGTCAATTTGGAGCGATTTTGAAATGTTAAAGGCCAAATTGTCGAGTGGTAAAAGTTAAGGACCAATTGGATACTTGAGACATTTGTCAGAGACCAAAAAAATCTTTATCTCAAAGAAAATTTAGGCGAAATTGGGGGTGAATCTAACCTGGAAAAAAAAAAAAAATTGATTTGGAGATTCGTATTTTGCTTTAAGTTGCGTTTGGGTAAAAGATTTGATTAATCTATAGAATTCGTAAATAATAGGATTTCAAAATTTTGGATTTTGAATTGCTATTATTTACAAATTATTGATTGGATAACTATTTTATATGATTTTTTTTTTTTTTTTTTTTTTGTAATTTTATAATTTCCTTGTAGAATTTTGAAATCTATTAAATTCTAATAATAGAAAATATAAAAATATAAATAATAATATAATTATTATATGTATTTTAATAATATAATTTTAGTAATATCATTTTAATTATATTATTTTATTATTATTTTAATAATATCATTTTAATTATATTATTTTAATTACACTATTTTTATACTTATTTTAATAATATAATTTTAATAGTATAATATTAGTAATACCATTTTAAGTATACATATTCAGAAAAGTGAAATCCACTTTTGAAGAGCTTTAGAAATAACACCTGTTTTGAAGAGATTTAGATTATTTTTTTTCCTTTTAAAAATCCATTTTACAAATTAGTAATATCCAAATAAAAGATTTTAGAAAAAGAATTTGTGAAATCCTTAACGTTAAAGAAAGAAAACTTATATATTAATTAGAGAAAATTATTTTTTTATATAATTCTTAAAATATATCAAAATATGTTAGGCGAAATATATTCTATTTTGTTTTATTATATGATCTCATTTGAATTCTAGTTTTCAAAATTTAATTATTTAGTAAAATTTTTTAACATTATTATTCAATGAATATACTTCTATAATATATATTTTTTTTAATTTAAAAAAAAAAAATAAAAAAATCGGCCTTTCGCACGAATATAAATGTGACATGTTAGCTTTTGAAAGAAAAATGAAAAAAAAAAAAAAAAAAAAAAAAAAAGAAACAGGAGAGAAGAAACAGGAAAGAAAAGAAAGGGAAACGGAAAAGAGGAAATTGGCCCCGTGTAAATTAAAAGATTGAAGAGGGGCAATTTGGTCACGAAAAGCCGCTTTGGCGTTGAAATTTAAAAGGAAAGGGCCTCTCCACCATTCCCAATATTTAAAAAAAGACTTAACAAAGTCCCTTTCGTACTAGTTCTCTCTCCCCCTCAATTTGTCCGTCCTCGCTGCGATCTCCCCTGTTACCTACCCCTCCCCCTCTCTGTCTCCCTCCCTTCCCCGAACTTTTTCTCTCTACTTGTCTTTGGGCTTCTCGCTGCTGTTCCGCGAATTCTATTGATGGAGGTGCTCTCGCCGGCTATCGGGCCAAAACTGGTTCTCCCGGCGAGATCTTTTCACCGCGATCACTCGCTGTCCGGCTCGGTCCTTCTGTGGCGGAGACCTAATCTGAAACGAATTTTCCAGAGGAGTCGTGTTTTCGCCGAGAACAAGGCTCCGGCGATTGATTTCAGTGATCTGGATTGGAAGGCCAAGTACCAGAAGGACTTCGAGGCTCGATTCAACATTCCTCACATCACCGATGTTTTCCCAGATGCTGTCTCTTATCCCTCCACATTCTGCCTCAAGATGAGGTACTTCGTTATTCAGCTCCTTTTTTAGAACAACGACAAAAAAAAAAAAAAAAAGAAAAAAAAAAAAAGAGGAAAGAAAATCGGACTTTGTTTACATTTATCTCTGCCGACTGATAAAAGGAATGCACTGGAAGTTGAAGTGATCATGTAATGTGATCCTCAACGATTTTCGTCACGTATGATCATAGTCTTCGATTCGGTGTAAATTATTTGAGCTTAAAAAATAACACGTTTCCCCCCAAAGAAATTGGAGTAGAATTTAGTTGCTGATCGGCAATAATATTTTCTTTTTGTTTCTTTCCCAGATACCAAAAAAAAAAAAAGAAAAAGAGGCGATTTCATGATTTCAGTTATTTGCATGTGTGTGTTTTTTCACCTCCCCAATTCGTCTTTATAAGCTGGTTGATGTAAAATAATTCTTTCCCATATATGTATGTGCTTTTTCACGTCCCCAATTGAATTACAATGTGAAGGAATCCAAGGAAACATCAGAATAATTTTCCCATATTTCTGTTTCGGGTTTATGATAATTAATTGTCAACAATGTTTCAGAGTTCTGATCGATGATGACTATAGCTGTTGAATGCCAATATTAGAGTCGTGAAGAATTTTTACTAGACAATTTTCATACTTTTTCCTTTTGAGGAGGGAGGTTTAGACAGAATAGCTTTCTATCCTTGTGTAGTTTCTCTCCTGCTTATTTATGTATTTATGTTTTACAGGACTCCAGTAACCGAATACTATGCAGATGGTTACCCATCCGACGAAAAGTGGCACGGGTACATTAATAACAACGACAGAGTACTTCTTAAGGTATACTTCCTTTTTTTTTGTCCCCTCAAAATCCTAATTAAGTCGTTTGATAATATTGATTGGATGGTCCATTTTAACAGCATCATTTTACAAGGAAACACCAGACTGAATATTATTTATAGCATGAAATCCAAGTTATTCAGTTTATTCTAATCCATTTCAAATTGTGAAGTGCGCAATTTCTATTTTTGTTAAATACATGAGCATATGACCTAATGTTCAACTCAATCTTGGCCTTCCATCTGGGCAGTCTATCTTCTCTTGAAAGAAGTAGTGAACCCTTTCGGCCAGCTACCATTTTGTGATTTGGAAAATATTTTGAAAAGAAAGCATGGGAAAAAAACCTTGACAAGTATATGAACGGCATAATCTTTTGTCACTAAGGGTGTGAGACGTGTTCTAAGTTAAGACATCTAAACTTTAATTGGTTAGATGCAAGTAGAAGTGTCAGTTAAATCACCAGAGATCGTGATTAGATATATTCCCCTTGTCATCTCATATACTTGCATCTGAATTTGTGTCCTATGAGCAGAAACTGCATATTCTTGATCATGCCTGATATTATTGTTTCTCCATCAAACATTTTTAATGCGAATTTGTACTAAAGCTTTGTTTATATTCCAGACAATACGCTTCTCCTCGCCTACATCTGCTGGTGCTGAGTGCATAGATCCTGATTGTACATGGGTAGAACAATGGTAAATATATCTTTAACTTCTCCTAAGGTGTTTGTGAAGGGACATTATTTTATGCATGTATATGTAGAATTTTTGAAGACCTAAATCTGTCACTTGTGATTTGATGTAGAAGTATGGGTATTAACCGCACTCCCCATACTTACTGATCAAATTTATGGATGCCAAGGAATTGTCCTGGAAATTTGGGGGGATAAGATATATGGATGGATTGTTATACTGGGATGTCCATGTAATGGTTCATTGTCGCAGTGAAACTAGATCTCTTTTATATTGTTATCTATTGAGCTAACCAATAATAGGAACATAGTGATCAAGTTTTATCGTATATCCTGCTAATATTTCTGATTAAGCCCTTAGTGTGCTGACTTGACCTCTAAATGGGGATATGAGTCACGCTTTTAGTTTTGATCACGACAATGAGGAAATTTTTTAAGATAAGATGACAAAAACAAAGTGTCAATTATATCAAGTGATTCTATGAATTATCTTAATGTTTTTTCCCGATTGCCATGATCAGGAAAAAAGAAAAAGATAATATAAGATGGACAGAATCACTTGATTCAACCGAAACTTTGTTGGTGGCATCATAATGGTTTAAAAATTTTAATTAAGAAGCTTCTAATCTCCACCAGTAAAGTTTGCACAGATGGGTATTGTGGATCCTGCCTTGGAAAGGTTACTGGATCATAAAAAGTTGAAATATTCCACAAGTAAGGCAAATTCTAAATGGCTGGCAAACATATAGTAAGTAATTAGCATGTTCATTCCCTCATTACATGCCACCAAGCATTATATTTTTTTGATTAGGAAATAGATAGAATCTTGAAAAGTATCTAAGGAATAATAGATGAACAAATTATTTGAATCTAGAAAAAGTTGTATGATGATGAGGGTCTTCTGGTCGCCTAAACATTTCCTTCTCTGTTGTTCATGATCGTGACCTATAATATATGAAATTTTGTGCAAGAGATGTTTTTCCTTATTTTTTTTCTTTAAATATCTGCATAACTGTCAGTTACTATTACGTCTCTTAAAAAACTTTTCTTAGTGGTAAGGCGGCAGTGGATGGATTTGTCTAGAAAATTTCTAAATAATATTTTTTGCGTTGTATCGTGGGTATCAGCAATGCTTTTGAATCCTAATGAAAAATGGTTTGTCCGTTTATCATGTCCTGAATGTTGACTGAGGTGGAATCATAAGATCTCGAAGGGCATAATTGTTTAAAGTGTTAACTTTCCATATTGAACACTTCAAAAAGGATATATTTAGTCATTAGTATTTGCAAGATCTCATATGTTAAAATCTACCTGTAGTTTCCTTATGTGATATAAACTGCAACTCATTGGTTATTCTACTGGATTCTTCTCAGGGTTCACCGTGCTGGTCCTCGTGAAAAAATATTTTACAAACCAGAAGATGTAAAAGCAGCAATTGTCACTTGTGGAGGACTTTGCCCTGGTCTTAATGATGTCATTCGGCAGGTACATTTTAATTTCAAATGCCAGTAGTTTGACTAACTATCCGTAATAGCCAACAACCATTTGCAGTTAGGCCAGCTTATCCACCGAACCCATGCAATTAACCAAAATGTCACTACTCTAATGAGTCACTTTTGACTTGATGTTAGATCATGAATGTACTCCTCTTGTTCGGATTTAGCTTGACTGCCTTTTTTTTGGTAATTTATTTTATCAGTGTCTTGTTTGGTAATTTAAAAGAGAAGAGATGTTATTATCTGATGGAAGATGAAATATTTAATGGATTACAGTTGTATTCAACTCAGTCTTAGTACAATTACATTAATAGCATTTAAAGGTTTCTGAATTGAAGCATCTAACTTTTTTCTTTTATTTTCCGGATTTTCTGTAAAATTGCTGCAGATTGTCATCACCCTTGAAATATATGGTGTCAAAAAGATTGTGGGGATTCCTTTTGGTTATCGTGGATTTTCTCACAATGAGTTGGAGGAGATGCCGGTGAGTTCCTTATTTTGTTTATCGGAAATATTTTTGAACTTATCCTTATTCTTAATGAGGAAATCTAATTGAAAAAAGATATGTATTAAAATAGCTACGGAACATAAATTTGTTTGCTAGAGAAGGAACAAATAGGTTTCTGTTTATATAATACCTATATACACTCGTATTGGGATGTTGGAGGTTGGAGTAGAGGTTGTCAAGTATCCTGATGATATCTCAAGTTTTACTTTTTGGGTTTAGTCCTGAGACTAGCTCCAGGAGGAGCACCTGATAGGATTTTCCACTGCCACAGTTCAATTGCTAATATGTGGTCCTCATGTCGTGATATTGCTTTGGCAATTGATGTCATTGGAATACAATTGGATTGGTTCATTGACAGCATACCAGACTAGTTTCGTTAACTACAAATTTATGATTTAGCCTTCTCCTGCCACCTAAATAGATTCTAAGTTATGGCCTAAACTAATAGAGGGTTACTAACTTGGTCTATTCTAGGTTTCTAAAAATATATTGGACTTTGATAGGCCATACTTCAATGCATAAAGGTGGCATAAGCAGCTGGACCTGGACTCCTTTTTTTTTTTTTTTCTTTCCCGTTAAGTTGTTTGCAATTTTTCTTTGATAATATGTTTCTTCCGCATTGCGATTAATGTTGAAAAACTATTTATTTGTTTGGATATGGTCTTGATTATCAGTTAACCAGGAAAGTGGTTCAAAATGTTCATCTTTCTGGTGGAAGTTTATTAGGAGTTTCTCGTGGGGGACCCAACGTGAGCGATATTGTGGACAGCATGGAGGTACTGAATCAATCTACTCCTTTTGGTAGGTTTCCCCCGTTAAAATATGGGGTTATCAAAAAAAAAATTATTACTACCGACTCATATATGTTTTACAATCCTATATCAGGAAAGAGGAATCAACATGCTTTTTGTATTGGGTGGAAATGGTACTCATGCTGGTGCCAATGCAATACACAATGAGGTTGTTAACCTTATAGCCTTGTATCAGTTGATTTTCCATGTCATGTGTTGTAATTGTTTTAAAGCATACAGTCATGACTATTAAATTATAATATTGGAAGATGGGGAAATTTTTTAATTAATGAAATATGAATTAATTTTATTTAATTTTTTATTAATTTTTTTATTTATTTTTTTTTTTTTTTGCATATACGTGACGTTAAGGGTATGTATTTTATTTACATCTTTAACTATATTGTTGTATCATTCACAACTCACTGAAATGTATAGGATCTAACATGGGTATTAAAGAAATCTCTAATATCCTATAAGTTATTGGAGGGATGATAATTTTTTTTTTTTTTTTTTTTATGAAAATGCTGTGTTTTTGCCTCAGGAGAAAGGGGAAGTACTTGTTGAACCTGAAATGATTTCATTTTTTTTGTCAAATTTTGAGTACGGGGGGCTAGTTGTTCATTATAAAAAAACATGGAAGTGGGCATGCATTTGAAACAAAGAGTCTTCTCTATCTAACTGCATGTACTTTGCATTAGTCCCATTAAGGAAGTCTTCTTTTTTAACTCGTACGATGAAGTAATTGATATTCTGTCTATTGGTTAAAACAATTCGAGCTATTGGCGGGCTTCCGTTACTGTTTTTGGGTCATGTGTGCTTGTTTAAATGTTTGTGCTATGATCTAACTACCTTTCGGTGTTCAGTGCCGTAGGAGACAGTTGAAAGTGGCTGTTGTTGGTGTACCAAAGACAATAGATAATGATATTCTGCTAATGGACAAAACCTTCGGTTTTGATACTGCTGTAGAAGAAGCACAACGAGCAATCAATTCAGCTTATATTGAGGTACAAATTTGGTTTCAATTCTAAATATTTCATTTATCCCATTAATATTTCTTTCGTTCGATATTAATCTTTACATTTTAACCAATTGCTTCTCAAAGGCCCATAGTGCTTATCACGGTATTGGAATTGTGAAATTGATGGGGCGTAGTAGTGGATTTATAGCTATGCATGCTTCCCTTGCTAGTGGACAAATCGACATATGTTTGATTCCAGAGGTATTTTGTTGGACGTGAATTAATATCTATTCATACGAAAAAAATTGTTTGATACTTACGTATATTTTCCTTCCCAAGGTACCTTTTCATTTGCATGGACCCCATGGTGTTCTTAGGCATCTCAAGTATCTGCTAGAGACAAAAGGCTCAGCTGTAGTCTGTGTAGCAGAGGGAGCTGGGCAGGTGAATCACGTTTTGTTCTCATATTTTATATTTTCTTACATTCCCTACTTACGATAGGGAAAAGTACATTTTAAACTCTCGAACTATTAACACATTTTTAAGTGGTCTTTCTCCGTTTGAGTGTTTCATTTTAAACCCTCTACGTATTAGTACGTTTTTATTTGATCCTTTTGTAAAAAAATCCGTCCAATCTAATAGAATTTTGAGAGCAAAATTGTCATTTTACATTTTTTTCATTTTTTAATTATTTTTTCTTTTTGTTCTTTGACTTCTCTCTCTCTCTCTCCCTCCCTCCTTCCCTCTCTCTCTCTTGCGCTCAACTCTCCCTCCCTTCCTCCCTCTCCCTCTCGCAACTGGTGTTTCACCCTGTTACAGGGGTGAACCACCCCCGTAACGGGGGTGAAACACCCCCATAACAGGGGGTGGTTCAACCATTGCGGGTGTGGTTTCGGTGGGGAGAGGGAGGAAGGAGGAAAGGAGAGAGAGAGTTGAGCGGGAAAGAGAGAGAAACGAAGGAAAAAAAAAGAAAAAAAAAATAAAAAAGAAGAGAAAATCATTAAAAAATTAAAAATATGAAAAAGACTATTTTGCCCCCTATATTGTTAGTTTTGACGGATTTTTTGACAGAAGGACCATTTAAAAACGTGCTGATATATAGAGAGTTTAAAATGAAACGCTCAAATGGAGAGGGGCCATTTATAAATCTGTCAATAGTTAGAGAATTTAAAATGTATTTTTTCCTTTACGAGATGTCGTTCAAACCATATTGGATTAAGTGAGGAGTGAGTTTTTTATTGTGTTCTTTCTGATGCAGAATTTCGTTGAGAAAACTAATGCTAAAGATGCATCGGGAAACATTGTACTTGGAGATATTGGTGTACATATTCAGCAAGAGGTTAGTGATGAAACCTCTTTATGCCACTCATAATTTTCCATAGTGATATATGATTGACCATTTGACTTGTTTGATCTTATTATGCCCCCAAAATTGGATGAGTTTCTCTTCTTTCCGTGAGATAGTACTAAACATCACCAAAATGGCTTCTACTCAACTGGATTTTTCACTTCTTTCATGGTTTTGCATCTTTGTATTGTGATGATTCAATCCTCTGTATCTTATTAATTTAACTGTATATTGATCACTTAACACTCACTAGAGAATGATGGGACACTTTGATGTCAATGCACTATTTATCAAATAATCCTTTATGTTAAGTCCACATTGGTGTATAATTTTAATTTTGCCGTTTAATGCTTCAAAATTAGAAAA
This sequence comes from Eucommia ulmoides, assembly GCA_016647705.1. Taxonomy (NCBI): domain Eukaryota; kingdom Viridiplantae; phylum Streptophyta; class Magnoliopsida; order Garryales; family Eucommiaceae; genus Eucommia; species Eucommia ulmoides. Next base: position 16,875,874 of record CM028325.1, read on the forward strand.
TATACTGGAATTATTGAACTGATTAGGAAACAATAAGGATTTCCTAATGCACAGATAATTTATGCAGCACTGGTGCCAGTAGATAAAATAAAGGGAAACTTTTTGAGAGGTCCTAAAATTTCAAAAACCACTTTCTAGGTCCCATCTCACGTGTAAAAAAATCACTCTAACAGGACTCTATAAAGTGGTGTTTTTATGAAATAGGACCTTTGGGAGAATTTCCCTTAAAACAACATGGATGAGTTTTCTTAATGTACAAATATGCATACGATTCGTCAAATTGTTAACTGCGGTCAATTCCAAGTGTTAACTTGTAAATAGAAATAAGTCACATGGCAACAACAATGAAAATAAAATCCGAAGGGTTCATAAAAATAAGAGAAATTGATCCCTTATGCCTTATAATGCTGAATGTGCTCTTTGTTCAGCTTTACCGATTGAATTGATTTATGTTCATAGAGTGCTTATTTCATTAGTGATATATTGGAATGTCATGTGTACTGCTGAGTAGCTGACCTCAAAGTGCTTTCTTTTGTTCTTTCAACGTGCTTGATGTATTATACATTTTTCTCCCTTCTGTACTTTGCCATGTTTGAGTTTGGGCCCTTACGGCAAAACTTTAGAAAGTGTTTTATTTATTTTTTATTTTTAACCTTTCTATCTTTCCCTTATTGGGAAAGCGGTAAAATGTTTTAAAAAAAAAGATGACATAGATTAGGAAAAATCATGAAATTTGTTTGTTTTGTTGCGTTGAATCCCACATTGATGATGGGCCCTCCCCCGATATCAAAGTCCACCCTGTGCATGAGGGGGCGTGTTGAATCCCACATTGCTTGTGTTTCTTCCTAATTTAGTCTGCTCTTGCAACTATATGATTAGGGGAATAAGACTCATTCTTTATGTACAGATTATCAATATAATTTTCTTCTTTCCCTATATCTTTTATGGTATCTAGAGCTAATTTTTTTTTTTCCAAACCCTAAAAGCCGTTGATTTCACTGTTTACCACCACCAAGCCGCCGCCGCCGCCAATCACGAAACCCTACCCTGCAAAACCAACCACCACCGCAACCCTAACCCTTTGAACCGATCGCAACCAACCCACCGAAACTCTAGCTTGCCGTCGCTGGACAAACCCTCACCCTACGCATCTCAACCTCACCACCGAAACCGCCACCAATCACGAAACCCTAGCCTGCAAAACCAGCCACCACCGCAACCTTAACCCTTCGAACCGATCGCAACCAACTTCGCCCGAAGCCAAATTAGTTCGCCACCAGCCTCGCCACCAAAACCCCAGCTGCGATTTCGCGACCTGGCCATCTTCGCGACCCCCAGCTGCGATTTCGAGAACCACCAGCTGCGATTTCGCGGACCACCGACCTTCGCGACCCCCGATCTTCGCGACCCCCAGCTGCGATTTCGCGAACCACCCATCTCTGTACCCCATCTCGAGCAAACAAGTCAATTGCTCCTTATACTCTGCTTGCGGCCAGACCCTGCAGCCATTAGTCCGACATCATTGCAGGCAGCCATCTCGCTTCTGCCCCTGCTGCCAATTGCGGATTGTTCTCCAGTTGTTGGTATTCCGGCTGTTCTAAATACATGGCCGCCTCTTTGATTTCCTGAATGATTGGGTAACTCTGTCTTAAGTTCACTTCTCAAATTGTGTCTTTTTTCTCCAGAGCCAGATCAATCTTCCGTAGCATTTTGTCTGTGTATTTCATTGCTACGGACTCATCACATCTGTATTCATGGCATCTGGAAGAGAAGGTGACGTCCCATCTCGGACCATTCATGCTCCGCAGTTATCCGCCTGCTTGGATTCTACTCGTGCTCCTGAGGCCACGGTCCAACGTGTTACCACCGTCTTACTCAATGGAGCGAATTTTCCTGCCTGGTCCCGCTCTCTCTGTCTCTTCCTTGGTGGAAAACGTAAGACTGGATGGCTCAATGGCACTGAGCCAAAGCCAGATATCAACGATCCCAAGTTTGCTCAATGGGACGCTGATAATTGTACCATCCTTGGGTGGATCTTCAACTCTATGGAGGAACGGATCTATAATATCTTCATGTTTCATGAGACGGTCAGTGGATTATGGTCTGCTCTTACGAAGATGTATGCTCATTCTCACAATGAATCACGGATTTTTGAGCTCTACCGTGAGATTTCCCATGCCTCCCAGGCATCTTTGGGACTTTCAGTTGCAGATTACTTTGGTTACCTTCAATCTCGGTGGGAAGAACTTACCCAGTATGAACCTCTGAGTGAATTCTCTGAAGATGCTGCTAAGATCGAAGCCAAGCGCCAGGATCGTCGACACACATACCATTTCTTGATGGGTTTAAATCCAGAGTACGAGAATCTTTGCACTCAGATTTTGAACACATCACCGATGCCGGATCTATACAATGCATTCTCTACTGTTGACAATGATTCCAAACGTCGGCTCCTTCTCCCACCTGAAGTCTCTCTCTCAGTCCCTGAGCAGATGGCTTTTCCGGCTCCTTCTGGTCCGCAATGGCCTTTTCGGCCCCCTCTGGTCCTCGCCTATCAGGCACGAGGCCATACTGTCAGCACTGCCGAAAGCCTAGTCACACCATTGATCGTTGTTACAATCTTCATCCTGAATTGAAACCCCGAAACCTAGGAGGGCGGAAAGGAAGAGGAGGACCACGTACTGGTGTTATTGCCAATATTGTCCCTGGTTCAAAAAATCCTCCATCAGCTTCGCTGGATATTTCCCACGTCCAGGCCCAACTTGCCCAACTTCAGGCTTAGTTAACCACTTTGGCATCTTCTTCCGGCCCCACGGCTACTCTTGCCTCCGGTACTCCTACTGCGTTTCATGGTAAGTCTGGTCGTCCTACTTGGATTCTGGATTCCGGGGCTAACAATCACATGACTGGTGAGATTTCTACCTTCACCTCCCCTGTGACACCTATTAACAAGTCTGTATGCATTGCCGATGGTACCTCTATCCCTATTCGTTGTCAGGGAAATGCCTGCTTGTCCCCTGATATCACTCTTCACTCTGTTTATTATGTTCCTAAATTTGCCTATAATCTTCTATTCGTTAGTTGTCTTGCAAAAAATCTTAACTGTGCCGTTGTTTTCTTACCTGATCGTTGCCTCTTGCAGGACCTGACTACGAGGAAGATTTTTGGTAAGGGATATGAACGCGATGACCTCTACTACTTTGGCAGCTCTCCACTTCCACCTTTTAGTATGCAAGTTTCTGTACTACCTGTTTTTCATTCCTTTATGTGTTCTTTCAAAAGTTTAAACTTGTGGCATGCTCGTTTAGGACATGCAAACTTTCAGTATTTGTGTTGGTTGTTTCCGTCTCTTAATAAAGCTTGCAAAGACTTTAAATTTCAATGTGTAGTTTGTGAATTGTCTAAACACACACATACCTCTTATATTCCTCTCATGCACCGTGCCCCCCAAGCATTTGATCTTATTCATTATGATATTTGGGAATCCTCTCCTGTTACAGCCATTCCAAACACCGCTACTATGTCACCTTCATAGATGATTATATTCGGTGTACTTAGGTTTATTTGATGAAGCACAAATCCGAGGTTTACACTCACTTTACCCACTTCCTTCAAATGATAAAAACTCAATATAAAACCATTGTGTGCAATATCAGGTCTGATAATGGCTGAGAATACTTATCCGATGAATTTCGAGCTGAGCTTAATAAACAAGGTATCCTTCAGCAACTTACCTGCCCTTACACCCCTGAGCAGAATGGTGTGACGGAACGTAAGAACCGTCATATCATGTCTGTCGTCCGTTGTCTTTTGCGTGGAATGAATGTTCCCAAATCTTTTTGGCACACGGTTGTTCTTACTGCTACCTATCTCATTAATCGCACCCTGAGCCGTGTCCTTATTGGTAAAACCCCATTTCATATATTGCAACCTACTAGCACCCTTTTTCCTATCTTACCCCGTGTCTTTGGTTGTACGTGTTTTGTCCAGAATCGGAGCCCTACTCACACTAAGTTAGATGATAAATTTATCCGGTGTGTTTTCCTCGGCTATTCTTCCATGTCAAAAGGATATAGGTGCTACAATCCAGTTACCTACCGTACTTACCACTCTCTCGATATTACGTTCTTCGAGACTGTACCCTATTTTTCTGGTATTGTACCTTTTCTACCTATTCAGGCACCCACTACTGGGGATCATACTCCACTTCCGCGTCCTATTCCTGTTTTAGATATATCTTCCCCGCCCACATCACATCCACCACCGGATACCTCACCCACCCCCTTACGAGTCTACTTTCGTCGTCCACGTGTCTCACATCCCCTGTCGACATTTTCTCCGGACTCAGATATATCTTCCTTTCCCATTTATCTTTCACCCTGTTCCCCGCCGTTACCCGACTCGGGAACGTCACCTACCATCCCGCTACCTTTTTTCATGTTCTACTAATCATCCGATTTCCAAGTATTTGTCTTTTCAAGGTCTCTCAGATCAATATAAATCCTTCATTGGACAAATTGATTCGGTTGTCATTCCTCGCTATGTTCATTAGGCCCTCCAGAATCCACTGTGGGTTGCCGCTATGTAAGCAGAGATGGATGCCCTATAGCAGAATCAAACATGGGACTTGGTTGATTTGCCGGCTGGTGAACGGTCGGTTGGTTGTAAGTGGGTCTTCAGTGTGAAATATCTAGCTGATGGTTCGATTGATCGGTACAAAGCCCGGCTTGTTGCTAAGGGCTACACACAAATCCTGAGCAAAGACTTCGGTGCCACCTTTGCCCCGGTTGCTAAATTGACTACTGTCCGATTTCTTATTTCGTTGGCTGCATCTCATTCTTGGCCTCTACACCAGTTGGATGTCAAGAATGCATTCCTTAATGGTGACCTGACTGAGACTATCTATATGGAGCCTCCACCGGGATTTCGGCCTCAGGGGGAGTATTCAGGCAAAGTTTGTCGACTCCGAAAATCCCTCTATGGACTTAAACAGTCTCCTCGTGCATAGTTCCGTCGATTCAACGAAGCCATCCTCACTATGGGGTTTATCCAGTGTCACTCAGATCACACTTGCTTCATCCGTCGCCAACACCAGGGACGGTGCATCATTATCTCAGTCTATGTGGATGATATTATTATCACAGGAGACGACGCACCTAGCATTCAGCAGGTAAAGAAAGATCTCGGACAGATTTTTGACATCAAGGATTTGAGTCATCTCCATTACTTTCTCGGTATTGAGGTTGCTCGGTCTCGGAAAGGTATCTCTTTCTCCCAGCGAAAATACGCTCTTGATCTTCTTCAAGACACTGGGATGCTTGGATGTAGACCAGCCTCCACTCCCATGGATCCAAACCTTAAGTTAACAACAGACTCGGAAAAATTATTATCAGATCCATCAGTATATCAGCGACTTGTGGGACGCCTCATCTATTTGACTAATACAAGGCCAGATCTTACGTATGCTGTCAATGTTGTGAGCCAATTTATACACTCACCACGTACATCACACCTGGATGCTGTCTACCATATCTTTCGGTACCTCAAAACATGCCCCGATCTGGGTCTCTTCTATATGACAGGGATACAGGAGGGACTCTCCTACTTTACAGATACTGACTATGCAAGATCGAAAGATGATAGACGTTCGACCTCTGGTCTGTGCACCTTTAACGGAAGACACCTAATCTCGTGGAAGAGTAAGAAGCAATCCGTCGTTTCCCGATCTTCTGCTGAAGCTGAGTATCGCGCTATGGCTCAAGGAACATGTGAACTCCTTTGGCTTCGTTCCCTTTTGACCGAGTTAGGACTTCCCGTTAGAAACTCATCTAAGTTGTTCTGTGACAACAAGTCTGTCATAATGTTATCTTCAGATTCAGTTCTTCATGAGAGAACGAAACACATTGAGGTGGATATCCACTTTATTCGTGAAAAAGTCCAATCGGGAATCATCACACCAGCCTTCATCCCATCTTCAGAACAGGCTGCTGATATGTTCACCAAGTTTACAAGACCATCTCTCCTTCAGTCAGTTATTAACAAGTTAGGGCTCATCAACATTTTTGTCCCAGCTTGAGGGAGAGTGTTGAAATATTATATTTATGCGTTAATTTATATTTTTGGTATCCTTATTGTAGGGCTTTATTAAGCCCATTTATTTCAATAATATTCTTCTTAATTTAGTCTGCTCCTGCGGCTATATAATTAGGGGAATAAGACTCATTTTGTATATACATATTATCAATATAATTTTTTTTTTTCCCTATATCTTTTATGTTACCTGATCCTAAGTTATATATAAGTTTAGGGGTAATCCTCCTCTTTCAAGACAGTTTTTGAGAGTGAGCTAGGCCCATTGGGTGGTTAATGGATTGTCATATTTATTCATTGGTTTGTTGTCATATTTATTCATTGGTTTCTTTTGATGATCTTAAGTTGGTATTTATTTATGTTATTTAATTTCATGTCTAATATAAGATGTTAGGACTATAGGTGTTTTCCTTTCAATATATACGACAGCCATATAGGGTTACTGCTTCCTTCAAGAGATATCTGTTATTCTTACAAAAAAATGTCTCTGATGATCCTTAAACAACTTTTTGTACATTCAAATTCATTGTTCTTCAAGTTAATGTATAATGTAATACTAACATAAACCTCCGATTTTTTTTGGTTCAGACGAAGAAGTATTTTAAGGAGATAGGAGTCCCAGCTGATGTGAAATACATAGATCCTACATACATGATCCGCGCATGCCGTGCAAATGCATCAGATGGAATTCTATGCACCGTACTCGGCCAAAATGCTGTAAGCTTCATCCCCCATTTATTCTCTCCATCATTCATATGCATGCCAGATAATAGGGCATTTCTGTTATTAAAACTAGGGTTTTGTTTGATCATAAAAACAGGTTCACGGTGCATTTGCCGGATACAGCGGCATAACAGTGGGTATATGCAATACTCACTATGCCTATCTTCCCATTCCAGAAGTCATTTCTTACCCCAAAGTTTTGGACCCTAATAGCCGAATGTGGCACCGTTGCTTGACCTCAACTGGGCAACCTGATTTCGTCTGACATATGAATTTTCTTCATATGATTTTTATTTTTACTTTTTGGTTAAAATATGATGTTTAAATAATAGAGGATAGCATCTCCCATTTTTTTGAAGTGTATAGCTTTATAGAGCCAATGCTCCAAAGGCTGGTCAATAATTGAAGGGAACATTTAATTTGAGCCAATGCTCCAAAAGTTTGTCAATAATTAAAGGGAACATTTAATTTGGTTCCTCAAATCCTTTTATGTATCTGAGAAATTATTTATCCATGAATGAAAGGAGGTCCAATGGAATAGATTGGGCATTATTTTTAGCAGCATATTATCATGGGTGGTTAATGAATTTGTTGTCATATTTGTTCATTGGTTTCTTTGATGATCTTAAGTTGGCATTTTTTTCGTGGATATTACTGCTGTTAGAGAAATTCTGTGTTAGATCTGAATATGTAAATGGTTTTCAATTTTTTAATTTTGTTCCTAGAGTAAAAGAAAAAAATAAAGGGGCAAGTACCGTTAACTCCCAAAATGCAGAAGAAATTACTGATTAAATCTATCACTTCTTTTTTTTTTTTTTTTTTTTACCAATAACTCCTTTTGTCTTCTTTTGACTAAAATACGCCTCATGTGAATGTTGAATGTAATATAAATATATATATATATATATATATATATATATATATATATATATTTTCATGTTAATTTATTTTTTTTACCAAAATATCCCATATATGGATATTGAATATAATATCAATTTTTTTTTTTTCGATATTGCATTTAATATTTGTGGATGTTGAATGTAACATCAATTATTCTTATATTTTTATAGATCGTATTATGCGCGGATGTTACATTCAACGCCTATGAATGTTAAATGTAACATCAATTGTTCTCTTGTTTTATGTATTCACAGTTAAAAATCATAGAATGTTATATTCAACACTTGTGGATGTTAAATATAACATCACTTGTCACACACAATCAATTTTTAGATCTTTTGCAGGTTGCACTCAATAAACTGCAAATTGTAGGGTAAAAAGTGTAATTGTTCATGCAAGTTGGCATGCACTGTTGCAATAATCGATGAAAATATCAAGTTGACACGCATTCTATTATCAAAAGCTCCTTTAATTCAAAATAGCAAACCAATTTGGTATGGTCTCCAAAGCTCCTGTAATCTTCTTCAGTATAGTCTCCAAATCTCCAAAGCTCCTTTGGAAATATTATCGAAAACTTCTATAATTGTTCGATGAATCTCCAACGAAGAAAGAAGATGAATCGAAAGAGCAAACCACAATCGAAGGAGCAAATCGACAAAGCTCCGAAGCGATGCTGACGGTATGGACGAATCGAATCCGATGAAGAAGCTGACGATAAGGAGTGGTTCGAATTAGGTATTCACAAACAGATGGATTCGCCATGAAGACGGCAGCGTCAAGGTCTCTACTGGTCGGAGCTTCGGCAATGGCTTCCCCGCCATAGTGCGCCGGAAAATCGAGAGTCCGTCAATGTTGTTCCTCTTCCATAGGAAAACAGAGCCCGTCGACGTTGTTCTTTGAGGTTGACTAAGCGCAAATCACTGGAGGGCATTTCGGTAATCTCATCGCCGGTCATGTTTGGAAAAGGGACTAATCAGTGCAAGAATTGTAGGCGATGAGAGTAAACGGTGCAAGAAAAAGTCAGTGGGAGTAAACAGTGAATAGTAGCTTATTTTGGGAGTGAACAGTAATTTTTCCAAAAATAAAAGCAAATATACTAAGAAAAGAAAATGCAGCCAAAGGTAGCAATGGCATTTGGTAATTGTGTTTCTGTTTCTGTTTTACTCATTATTATTATTATTTTTTCTTTTTTGGCAAAATTAAGAATGGGAATAGGAAAACATGGAAATAAAAGTTATTATTTTTATAATCCCAGAAATAGAACAGATTCTCTGGATCAGAAAGTTCTATTTTTTGGGATCAAATGAAAATTATTGAATACTAATGGAAGGGAAAAAAATGGCATTTGTTTACCCTTATTGTTTCCAGGAAAATCAGAACAAAAACAGAAAAATATATGTGAAATTGTATAGTTGTAGAAAGATCGTCACCTTTTAGGGTTTCATAGTAAAGTCAATAAATGCGCAAGTTGTGTTCATTTATGGACTAAGATAATGCTTTCCTAATTTGGACATTCAATTTTGATAAGATAGACAAAATCATTTGACTATGCTGATGTTAGGCTTATTCCACACTGGATGTGGAATGGGCTGATGGTTAAGTTATAAGTGTGAAGGAAAATCTCACTTTATGAGTTAATATTTGGAACTGAAAAAGGGCCAAGACCACCTTACACTAATATCAGAACCCAGATTATTACAATTCTGGCCTAATAGTCACAATGGGAGAGACTGATCGAGAGTTCATTGACCAAAGGTCTAATGTCTGAGGGAAGGATTGTTGGGTTTATCTCACATCAGATGTGGAATGGGTTAGTGGTCAAGTTATACTTGTAAGAGAAAGTCTCACCTCATGAACTAGATTTTGGGGTTAAGAAAGGCCCAAGACCACCCTATACAAAATTTGTTGAGTAGGTCCAGTTCATGTGAGTGTGGACAATAACCAAAGGCCATTTGAGCTTTAAGGAAAAAAAAAAAAACAAACAAACAAAAAAACCCGAAAAAAGTAGGCAGTAACTTAAGGAATTAGAGAGCATAAACAAATTCACAAGATAGTGAACAAAAATATCACACACGACAGTAGGGTAGAGATAGAAGGAAGAGTAGAGAGAACAATACATCGGCTTGACGATCGGACGGCAATTCAGATTCCGATTGGGCTAAAATTTTAAGGGTTTGTTCTCGGCATCAAGTATTTTGTTTATATCCGCCTTGATATTTCAGAACTCTCTTCTAATTAGTGATTTAGTATTCCTCTCAAAACTCGTATTTATTGTTTCTTGTTGTATCCACTGTTTTTTGTGATATTTGTGTGATGATTCAAGAGTTTTTCTCTTGAAAATGTGATCGATTGTAATCCCATTATTTTGTGATAGTGTGAATTGATATCAGATTTCGGTCCTGTGATTTTTTCCCACCATGTAAAAACTGGATCTGCTACTTTATTTGTTACTTGCTTTTATTTTGGTTAAAATCTGTAGATGTTGAAATTGGTAATCCTATTTTAATCACATAAAGTGAAAAATAAAATCTAATTAATTAGCAAAATTTTCCAACAAAGTGGTATTAAGAGCTTTAAGTTATTGGGGAAAGATTTATTTGTGTGATTTAAGATGAAAGATAGTCGTAGTGTCATGGTAAAATTGACATCAGGTAATTATCCAATTAGAAAATCTAGAATGATGGATATGCTTTATTGTAAGATTTGTATTTGCCTTTAAACGGTGATGCGGATAAACCAAGTGAGAAAAGTAATGAACAGTGGGAGATAAAGCATAGAAAAATAGTTGATTACATTCGTTAATGGATTGATCAGAGTATATACCAACATGTAATTTTAATGAAACTAAAGCTCATGAATTGTGAAAAGAAAAATAGCGTTTTCTATGGGCGAAAAACTAGATTGAATAAGGCCAATTTAATTAAGAGAATTATTCACTTGACCTATAAGAATGAGCAAGATATAGTTGATCACATAAATAAATTTCAACGCCTTATTAATCAGTTGATTACTATGAAACTTGTTTTGAAAGATGAAGTGCAAGTATTACCACTTCTCAGCAAATTACCTGACAGTGGGGAAACACTCAGAATATCACTCAGCAATTCGATGCCAGATAGAAAGTTGATGATGGATATGGTTAAAGACAGTCTCATTAATGAAGAGGCAAGGAAGAAAGAGCATGGCTCATCCTTAGAGTCGTCGGCACTAGTTCTTGAAAATCAAGAAAGACGCAAAAGCAAGAATCCTCGTAATAATGGGATATTTAACAAATTGAGAGGCAGATCGAAAGGTATAAAGGACTTCAGGTGTTTCCGCTGCAACAATCCTGGATATAGGATCCGATATTGTAAAACATTGAAAATGGAACAATCTAAAGACCGAACTGACAAAGACAAAGAAGATAAGGAGACTAATACAGTTGTTATTAATGGAGATATTGTGATTCTTTATGAAGATGGTCGTGTCAACCTTGCATTCCAGGATAGCAATTGGGTGATTGATTTTTGTGCATCATTTCATGTTACTTCTCGTAGTGATTTCATCTCATCTTACACTTGCTGCAACTTTGATATGTAAAGATGGGGAATGACAGTGCATCCAAGATCATTGATATGGGAGACTTTTATCTAAAAATTGGTATCGGCAGCAAATTATTACTTAGAGATGTTAGATATGTTCCAAATATTTGACTTAATTTGATCTCCACTGAAAAAATAGACAACGGAGTTTACAGTAGTCATTTCGGTGAAGAAAAATAGAAACTCACCAGACGTTCTTTGGTATTGGCCAAAGGCAATAAACTAAGAAGTTTATATGTGATGAAAGCAAGATTGGTTAATGAAGAGATCAATGCAGTTGAACATTCTTCGCTGCATTTATGGAATTGATGACTTGGTCACCTAAATGAAAAAAGGCTTTCACATGCTCGCCAGAAAACAACTCCTAATAGGTATAAAAGGTACATCTCTTAAAACATACACGCACTCTTTTGCCTATAAATAATATAGAGTCCCATTTCAAAACTTTAATCCATCTAAGAGATATCATCATTTGGATTTAGTACATATAGATGTTTGTTTTATAAAAGATACAATACTTAGTGGTGCATCATATTTTGTTACATTTATTGATAATTTTTCTCGAAAAGTGTTTGCCCATTCTTTGAAAACTAAAGACCAGGTATTGGAGGTCTCCAAGTATTTCTACTCTAATGTTGAAAGAAAAACAGGAAGACAGCTGAGGTATATACATGTAGATAATGGTGATGAATATAAAGGCTCGTTTGAGGAATATTTTAGGAAATACGGAATTAGACTTGAGAAAAGTGTGCCTAAAACTCCTCAGGAAAATGGGGTTGCCGAGAGAATAAACCAGACAATCTGTGAATGAATCAAGTATATGCTTTCCCACATAAAGTTGCCTAAATAATTTTGGGATGAGTCAATAAGGACCGCAGTTGAGTTAATCAATTTGTCTCCATCAGTTCCTTTAGATGGCAATATCCCAAAAAGTGTAGGGACTAGAAAATATATCTCTTACTAGCATTTAAGGGTAATTGGATGCAAGACATTTGTTCATGTTCTGAAGGATGAGAGGTCCAACAGGGATCAAAGTACTTCGTAATAAGGACGTATTATTCCTTGAAGATTAGACTATCGAGGACGTTGATAAAGGTGTATAACTAAACTTCTCTATCAAGTATCTAATCAACATACATTCAGTTCCAACACCTATGACAAATCCACCAGAAGAGCAGGTTTGTGAGACAATAGATGAAGAACATGTCGGTAATGAAATAGTGCGCAAACAGCCACATCCACCTTCTCCAGTTGATGTTCAGTTGAGAAGGTCCAATATGGATCGAAGTACTTCTACAAAATATCAGTCTAATAAGTATGTGATGCTTACAGATGGGTAAGAGCCCAATAGCTATGAAGAAGCCGTGTTGAGTCAAAATAAAAATGAGTAGAACAACGCCATGCAATAAGAGATGAAATAGTTGCATGAAGAATGCACTTATGACTTGGTACAACATCCTAAAGAAAAGAGAAGTTAGAAGAATAAATGGGTTTACAAATAAAAAAATTAAATCAACTAATTCACGTCTGAGGTACATGTTGGTGCAGTGTGCTACCCAAGAGGGGGTGAATTGGGTAGATATAAAAATTTAAATAAATTTATTATCTTTCAACACTTAATAACTTAAATAATCAATTTATCTTAAATCACTTATTATTTTTATAATGCAATGGATAAGTGTTCAAATTTAGGTGTACACCCAAACAACAAGAAATAAAGTAAATAAAATCAACAAAGCAGAACACAACGATATATCCTGGTTCACCAAGCTAATCTTGGCTAATCCAATCCTCCAAGCCCCACAGAGATTCGCACCCACTAAACTACTTGATCCATTTATCAGGTAGGAACTAAACTTTTACATAATGATTCTTTTCATAGGCTCAGAATTAACTTTTACAATTATCCTTTTCCTAGGCTAAGAAATAACCTTATCTTTTTATCAGGTTAAAGACTAACCTAATTCTATTCAGGAGGAATCACCATCTAATCCTTTTCCTAGGCATAGAAATAACCTTATTTTTTTATCAGACTCAAGACTAACCTAATTCTTTCATACACTACGGATCAAACCTCACAAAATACTACAAGTATCATTTTCACAAGTAAAGATTGAACCTTTATAATTTACTCACAAGTAGTTCTAATCAAGAAGAATCAAGTCTAATTCTTTTCAAGAGAAAAGAATAACCTAACATTTTTATCCACTAAGTAAATATCAAACCTCAATCTTTTTCCCATAAAAGATTGAAATCCAAGTTACCCCTAACTAGATACTCCCAACAATATCTAATCTGCACAAACTCACCAATTACAAAAACTGATAAGTTTCTTCTCACTCGGAGCTTCTACCACCTCAAATCAATTAAACTCAATTAATATCCCGAATTTACTAGTGATAGAATTTATGTAAGGAATTTAAAATCTGATTATAAAATAAGCGGGCAGCACAAAATTGAGCACATAAATATAACAAAAATCATTTTAAAAGAATTTTTATGCCTTTAAAGTTAAAAAAAAAAAAAAAAAACAATTTCACAAAGATCTTTTAACCAATCAAGTAATAATAATATAACTTCACAATTAAGAATAAAACCTCGGAAAGATCTCACCAGGATACCACCAAAAGAATGAAAATTGAATCATTAGACAGCTCAGATCGGTGATGCCAAAACAATTAGCGTTTTAACTCAAAAACTTCTCAAACAATCGAACTCACAATTGATCTCTCGATATAATCTCAGAATAATGACTCTTAGAAAGGTCATGAACTGAAAGTTCTTGATAGATGTGATGTATTGATCTCTAAAAAATGTTGGTCTAGTTAAACTGATTTAGAACAGGTCCTCTAACGGCTAGTTCACACAAGATATGACAATTAAATGCACATATAGACCCTATATATCAATATCATTTAACCCTGGTCCAATTCACTTAAACATGGATTTCAAAATATTCAATTTAGTCCCTAAAATAATTCTCAATTTCAAATCAAATAGATAGGAAGTATTAAATTAACTAAATTGAGAAATACTTTAATTTCATGTACTACATCTATAGGGATATCTAAATAAGAGTATCATATCTTCAATACATTTAAATCCCTTAGATATCTCCAAAAGATTAGCCAAAAAACGGCTAGTAACGGCCAGTTTTGTTTAAATTCCGAAATTCCTCAAAATCTGAAATAGCATAGTTGGTTGACCGACCTCTGGTCATCGGTCGACTGATCGATACAGGATGCTAGCCAAGCCTTTCTCAAATACTGGTCGGTTAACTAATCCCCTATAGGTTGGTTGACCGATCGATACAGGATACAATCTGAGACCAAATTTTGGCCCTGGTTGGTTGACCGATTGATAGAGGGAGTTCATCTTTCACTCATCGGTTGACTGATCTCCCTCGATCGATTAACCAATCGATTTAGGGACTCTCTATTCCCCAGCCAATGCCCATTAGTTGACCCAATCTCCCTCGGTCGATTGACCGATCGATTCAGAGACTCTCTATTCCCCAACTAATACCTATCAGTTGACTAAACCTCCATGGTCGGTTGATTGATACTTGCTGGAACAATTTCTCCTCAATCTGTTTCAACTCCAATATTCAATGTTTTTACTATTTAACCGATTTCTTTTTTCGGTTAACTAAATTGACACTATGAATCAATTTTAAACACTAATCTTGTTTAGGTCAATTTTTCTTTTTCAATTTCACATTGGAGCAAATAATTTAACAATTATTAGGACCTTAATATAAACACTCATAAATATAAATCATTTAATTTGTGTCGTGTGTGATCCTAATCGGGATATATTAAGAGAAATAGATTTGAGTTGTTTTCACTTGAATTCTTCAGAATCTTCAATCTCTTAATGTCATTCTCTACATCCTTCACAATTACTTCATTATATTATCTTGATTAAAACTCTTTAAACTGAAATACTCAATAAGAATGTTAGTTCCACAAAAAATATCAATATTTAATTGTCCATAAAAATTCCAGGATCAACAATCTCCTCCTTTTTTATGATGACAATTAACTTTGATGTTTTCTTCAAAATAAGAATGTAACCACGCTCCACCTAAATATGAGGACGGATTTTTTAACTCGTTAAAGCATAATCATGAAGAATAATTCAAAAGCACATCAGATATTCAACGAAGCACAAAATATGATCAAAGATATTCAATAAAGCAATGTGACCATAACAACAATATTATCCCCCTATATAAGTGCAATGCTTAGGTGAACAAATCCTAAACATTAATTAGCTCAAACATGGTTTCCCTTTTATATCTTCCCCTTTTATTAATCAATTCAACTTATTAAAGAATAATTAATAAATATCAACATACTCTCCCCCTTTGTTATCTCAAAAAGTGGGGAAGGGAAACTAAAAACACTATTCTAGGCAAATTATCCCTAATCATACCTAAACCTCAGATGATTTTCACAATCTGATCTTCCACTAAAGATTTGGTAAATATATCAACAAGCTAATCGAAAGTAAAATATTCAAAATCCTCTTTTTCGATTTAAGTATAACACATTATTTCTCTACTTATAAAAACTTCTCCCCCTAAATAATTGTAAACAAGCAAATATGCATGGGAGAACAAACCTAAGGCAATCATAACATTTTAATAATGTAGCATGAAATCATATAATCTTAATTTTTCAACATGTTTTATTCATGATACCGATTAATATATTTCTTGTAGATAGAATCAAGAAATATGTAACCTTTAACGCATTAGGACAAGAAATATTTCTCAATGATAATTTACGAAGCTATCAACATAAATATAATGCATACTTTAAACATGGATAGATGCATATTTATCTCATAAAATTTTAGTTTTCTTTAATAATAATAATCATTAATAAAAACATGAGATATTAGTAGTATGTCAGACACTTAATGCCTATAAATATATCCATGTGCAAATGTATCAACTCAAAATACTAAGTATGGATTAATATGTCATGTATTCAAATGATCATATATATGGTATTAAAAAAATTATCATGCTTTCATATTAATATTCACCATACAAGTTTTATCAATGTTATGATCAATTTAAATTATTATATAATCATTTGAAATTTTTTAATATGTCATGATATTATACATTATAATTAATTAGGATATCATTCAAAGATGCATAAAACACCAACTCAAGTTAACACATTTGTATAAAAAATATATTCATGAATAAGAGTACATTACACAAATGGTCTTGTTAATATGCAACAAGTCATTAATAATACTTAGTGAGAGCTCAAACACTTAATTCATTTTTCAAATCATGTAACATGTTTTTTATTTTATTTTTTTATTTTTAAATATGATCACTACTTGATATAAGCACATAAAAATATGTTAAAACACTTTAACTAAATGTGATTCTTAGAATCACTATGCACTGTTTCTAAGACAACAAGTAACGCATCATTTAAAATAAGTCTTATAAACCATTACCAACTTACCTATTTGGTAAGTCGGATACCTCCCTCGTTAACAAATTTAATGAATTTAAATGCGGAGGGTAAGGAGTACCTCTTATGTCCTTAGTGACAACTTTACTTTTTACCTCATTTGTACCAACGATTGATCTAAGTACACAATTTCTCTTGGCTTGTGGATTTGGTACATATTTCCTGTTTGCACTTACCACTTGTGGCTTCCTAGTGATATTCTATCTTGGTTTTGGCAAATCTTTTCTCTTTGCACATTTCGCTTGTGGTTTCTTTATAACTTCACATTTTGTCTTTGGTGCATCTTTTCGTTTTGTATGCGTCGCTTGTGGACTCTTGGTGACTTCCTATCTTAGATTTGATATAACTTCTTTGTTTATTCCTTCCGGTTCAGTCTCGATATTATGTAACTCTGCATAAGACATTTCAATAGCTCTCTTTGATATCCATTTCATTTTGGATCCATTCATGTTAGAAACAAACTTAGGGTTTCTGAATGGACATGATACTTTAAAATACTCAACTCTATTGCAATAATATCTCAATTTCGATTAATTATCATGGATAGCACGAGATGTAAAGCATGAACAATTTTTAACAATAACAGCATTACAATCATTGGTTAGTGATGAAGGATGAGACAATGAAACATATTCACTTCCATAAATTGTTTTAAAACATGAAGAAACATTTTCAGAAGTTCTCGAAACAGACTTGAGGTCGGATTTTGATTTTTCAAAATTTTTCTTAAGTAAATTAATTTTTTATTCAAGATTTGACATTTTCCTAGAAATCATGTCAAAATTATTTTTTAAAACTCGGTTTTCATTTTCAAGAAAATTCACTTTAGAGAGCAAATTATTAATTTAAAAAACGACGTTCGAAAACTCTTTTGTACCACAATAATCATCCAAATGCACTTTAAATTTTCGAACACTTTTTCCTTCATTTTCAAAACAATCAATTTTTCTTTTTAAAAACAAGTTTTCTTTGGCAAAAAGAAGTATGAGAGAAAACAATTTTTTCATGACAATATGAACATTTTCATTATTATCATCTTCATCACTACCACTAGTACCACAAGAATCATAAACAACATTTTCATATACAAATCTATCACCATTAAAAGAGGATACACAAAAAACTCAATTCATGGTGTGTGCACGTGACCGGTTTAGTTAGGATGTTAAGCCTAATCAAACTAACACTAGCTCTAATACTAATTATTGGCCCAGTGACCTACCCAAGAAGGGGGTGAATTGGGTAAATATAAAAATTTAAATAGATTTATTATCTTTCAACACTTAATAACTCAAATAATCAATTTATCCTAAATCAATTATTATCTTTATAACGCAGCAGATAAGTGTTCAAATCTAGGTACACACCCAAACAACAAGAAATAAAGTAAAGAAAATTAATAAAGTAGAACACAACGATATATCATGCTTCACCAAGCTAATCTTGGCTAATTTAGTCCTCCGAGCCCCACGGAGATTCGCACCTACTAAATCACTTGATCCCTTTACAAGATAAGAACCAAACCTTTACACAATGATTTTTTTTCACAGGTTTAGAATCAACCTTTACAATTATCCTTTTCCCAGGCTAAAAAAAAAATCTTATTTTTTTACCAGGCTAAAGACTAACCTAATTCTATTCAGGAGGAATCACCACCTAATCTTTTTTCTAGGTGCAGGAATAACCTTATCTTTTTACCAGGCTCAAGACTGGCCTAATTCTTTCACAAACTAAGGATCAAACCTCACAAAATACTCCAAGTATCATTTTTACAAGTAAGGATTGAACCTTTATAATTCACTCACAAGTAATTCTAATTAGGAAGAACCAAGGCTAATTCTTTTCAAGGGAAAAAAATAACCTAACATTTTTATCCACTAGGTAAAGATCAAACCACAATCGTTTTTTAAAAAAAGATTGAAACCCAAGCCACCCTTGACTAGATACTCCCAATAATATCTAATCCTGAATTTACTAGTGATAGAATTAATGCGACGAATTTAAAATATGATTATAAATGAAGCGGGTAGTACAAAATTGAACACGTAATCAGATTATAAAAAAAATATTATTTTAAAAGAATTTTTATGCAGATTATAGCAAAAATCATTTTAAAAGAATTTTTATGCCTTTAAAGTTAAAAACAAAAAACAATTTAACAAATATCTTTCAACCAAGTAAGTAATAATAATATAACTTCACAATTAAGAATAAAACCTTAGAAAGATCTCACCAAGATACTACCAAAAGAATGAAAATTGAATTGCTAGACAGCTCAGATCGGTGACGCCAAAACAATTAGCATTTGAACTCAAGAACTTCTCAAACAATTGAACTTTCAATTGATCTCTCGATATAATCTCAAAATAATGACTCTTAGAAAGCTCATGAACTGAAAGTTCTTGATAGATGTGATGTATTGATCTCTAAAAAAACGTTGGTCTATTTAAACTGATTTGGAATAGGCCCTCTAACGTCTAGTTCGCACAAGATATGACAATTAGATGCACATATAGACCCCATATATCAATACCATTTAATCATGGTCCAATTAACTTAAATATGACTTTTAAAATATTCAATTTAGTCCCTAGAATAACTCTCAATTTCAAATCAAATAGATAGGAAGTATTAAATGAACTAAATTGAGAAATGCTTTAATTTCATGTACCATATATATAGAGATATCTAAATAAGAGTATCATATCTTCAATACATTTAAATCCCTAAGATATCTCCAAAAGATCAGCAAAAAAATGGCTAGTAATGGCTAATTTTGTTCAAATTCTGAATTCTTCGAAATCTGAAACAACACAGTCGGTTAACTAGCCTCTGCCTATCGGTCGACCAATCGATACAGAATACTAGCCAAGCCTTTCTCAAACACTAGTCGGTTGGCCGATCCCTCATGATTCGGTTGACCGATCAATACATGATGCAAACTCAAGCCAAATTTCGGCCCTGGACGGTTGACCAATTATCGATGGTCGGTTGATCGATCAATACAGGGGGTGAATTGGGTAATTAAAAAATATTATCAGAATATACTTGAATAAATCAAATAATTAATTTTATGCCTAAATTAATTATTATCTTTATACCACAACAGAATTATAATAAATCTAGTGCACACTCAAACAACAAAAATAACCAAAATAATAATGCAGCACACAAAATATTTATACTAGTTCACCAAATTACTCTTGGCTAATCCAGTCTCTTGAGCTCCACGGAGGTCGCACCCACTAAAACCAATCTTCCTTTAAAGGTAGGAACTAAACCCACACACCGATTCTTTTACAAGCTCAAAATCAACCTTTACAATTTCTTTTTTTCAGGCTAAAGAAAAATCTCTACTTTTTACAGGTTAAAGAATAACCTAATTCTTTTTAACACTAAGGCTCAAGAATCAAAACCTCACCAAAATACTCCAAATATCCTTTTATCCGGTAAGGATTGAACCGTTACAAAATCACTCAAAAAAACACAATTCTTATCCAAGAAGAATCACTACCTCAATCTCTTTACAAAAAGAGACTGAAACTCAGCTACCCTTAATTATGATATTTAATCCGTCACAACTCACCAATACACAAATTGATAAGTAGTAAATTTCACTCGGAGCTTCTATCACCCTAGATAAATAAAAACTCAATTAATATCCCAACTAATGATAGAAATATATGAGATACAAAAATCTGATTTTAATAAGAATATGGATAGCAAATTGGAGCACGTAATCAGATTCAAGAAATTATTTAAAAGAATATTTTCTTCAAAAATCAAAAATAATTTCTAAGATCAATTTCCAAAATAAAATAATAAATAAAAAACAATATGGAAAGATCTTACCCGAAATTCACAAAATTAATTATTAGAACAATATAACTTCAAATCCGGTATCAGTAAGAATAGATCGTAATTGTTTCACAAAATTATTCTTAGAAAAGCTCACAATATCGGAGAATACTAACTCTTATAAAAACTCTCTCAAAATGATATAGAATGATTAACTCTCTTAGAATGATTAGCCTTTCTAATAAAATTCTCAGGTCTATTTAAAGGAACTTGTAATCAGCCTTCTATCGGCTAGTTTACAATTGTCATGACAATTAAAAGCTCTTATAGACCTCTCATAACATAAGGACTTCATTTAGGTTCAATTTCACTTAATAATAACTTTTAAAACACTCAATTAAACCCCTAAAGTATTTCTAAATTAAATTAAATAAGTATAAAATCCATTTTAATTACCAAATTGAGAAACATTAATATTTAATGAACCATATTGAAAGGATTTAATTAGTTTATGAACCATATCTCAAATATAAAGAATATCCCCAAAATCTCTCTCAAATCCTAACAAAAAATGGCTACTTTTGGATTTAAACTCGGATCAAACAGTATCTTGAAACTACGCGTTCAGTCGACTGCCCAATCGACTAGAAGATACTAGAAGTAGCCCATGCAATTCATCGGTCGACCGCTTGGTCGACTCTTCGATTCAGAGAGTTTGTCATGCTTTCACCGGTCGACTGCTAGATCGACTCACAGTTTTAGAAAGTTCAGTTGTTTTCACCGGTCGACCTGTTGGTCAACTTTTTGATTCAGGATGTTTCAACTTCTTTCTCCGGTCGACTCCTCAGTCGACTGTCTCCTTCTGAATGTCTTATCTAATCTCGTTTTTAACTCACTTTCTTTTATGATTTTGCCCATTTATCTATTTTTATCTTTAAATATGCTCCACTAATATTATTATATTTCATTTTAGTCATTTAAAAATATTTCTTTTCAATTTATATAGAAGCAAATAATCATACTTAAAGATAAAATTCATTTTGTGTCATGTGTGTGTTCCTAAATGGGATATTAAGAGTTAATATTTACCTGAGTTGTTTTTCCTAATTTCTTCAAACTCTTAATACTTCTTCATCATCTTGATATCTTCATTTAGCATCCATTCAATTTTATATCTTCATTACTAGAATTTTAAATCATTGAAACACTTGATCAAACATTAGTTCCACCAAAACATTAATACTTAATGGGTCATCAAAATCTTAAGATCAATAGGTTGACCAAACGTCCATGGTCGGTTGACTGATACTTGCTGGAACAATTTCTCCTCAATTTGTTTCAATTCCAATCTTCAATGTTTTCGACCCTTTAACCGATTTCTTTTTTCAGTTAACAAAATTGACACTATTAATCAATTTTAAACACTAATTTTTCTTAGGTTAATTTTTCTTTTTCAATTTCACATTGGAGCAAATAATTTTATAATTATTAGGACCTTAATATAAACACTCAAAAATATAAATCATTTAATTTGTGCCGTATATAATCCTAATCGGGATACATTAAGAGTAAAATAGATTTGAGTTATTTTCATCTAGATTCTTCAGAATTTTCAATCTCTTAATGTTCGTCTCTGTATCCCACACAATTACTGTATGATATTATCTTGATTGGAATTCTTTAAACTAAAACACTCAATAGAAAAAAGTTAGTTAAAAAAAAAAAAAAAAAAAACATTTAATTGTCTATCAAAATTTCGGAATCAACAAAACAAAACTTGACTTATAGTGAAATGATTCCGTCAGAGGAAAGATATTGACTTTGAAGAAATTCTCTCTGCAGTGGTTAAAATATCTTCAATCCAGGTTGTGTTGGGGCTAGTTGCTAGTTTGAATTTAGAGATTGAAGAACTTGACGTGAAGACAACGTTTTTACACTGGGATTTAGAAAATAAAATTTATATGGATCAGCCAAAAGGATTAAAAGTCAAAGGCAAAGATAATTTTGTGTGTAGATTGAATACAAGTTTGTACGAGCTCAAATAGACTCCAAGACAGCGGTACAAGAATTTGACTCAATTATGCTAGACCATAGGTATACGAGGACTGCTTCAAATCGTTGTGTGTTCGTAAAGATGTTTCGAGATAACGAATTCATCATTCTCCTACTCTATGTTGATGATATGTTGATTGGTGGTCAAAATACAAGTAAGATTTAGAATTTGAAGAAAGATCTCAACAAGACGTTTGTGATGATTTGGGATTGAAAAAGCAAATTCTTGGGATGAAGATCAATTGAAGTTGTTGGCCAAAAGATCTACCCAAGAAATGGATGAATTAGGTAGTGACAAAAAATTAAACAATAAATTTAAGGGTAGTGACAAAAATTTAAACAATAAATTCAAACATAAGATATCAATTTCCCAAATTGATTATTATCTAGTTAAGTAGCAAAAATGTATTTAACTAAGTGCACACCCAAACAATCAGAAATATAACAATACAGCACATAAAGATTTATCATGATTCGAAAAGTTACTCTTACTTACATCAAACCCCCCGAGCTCCACAGAGATTTCGCAAGCCACTAACCCTTTGATTTCTTTCCTAAGTAGGAGCCAAACCCTTACAATCCTAATTCTTTTAGCAAGCTTAAAATCAACATTTACAATCTCACACTCTCACATTATTAAACTTATCATTTTCACATACTTAGGAACAAGCTTATTTCACTCTAATTTTATTACAGGAAGAATCAAAACCTGATCTTTTAAAAGGGTAAAGATTAATCTAATTTTTTTTGCTTGCTAAAGATAAAACCATAATCTTATTCTCAAGTTAAAGATTAAATCCTAATTTTTTTCACAAGCTAAAGATAAAAACCTAACTATCCAAATTAGACATCATCCCAAATATGTCTAATCCACTCAAACTCGCAAATACAAAAAATTTACAAGTTTCTTTCCATAAGGATCTTTTACCAACCCAATACTATTATGCTCAATTAATATCCCAAAATACTATGTGATAAAATCTATGTGAGGCAAAAATCTAATTTAATCAATGTAATACACAAATAGTAAATAATCAGATTTCACAAATAAAAAACCCGTTTCAAAAGATTTTTACGATATCAGATTCGAAAATAATTTTTCTCAAAACAATTAATCCAAGTAATTAAGAAAATTATCTAAGAAAGAAAATTAATTAACTTGGAAAGATCTCACTAAAATTTCTCGAAAACGATTACAATAACTTAATGACGAACACAAACCAATGACCAAAACCTTTTAGGGTTTCGATCAAGAACTCTTTCGATACAAACTCTAATATAAATTTCTGCATAAAATTCTCTCTTTATAATAGCCAAAAATTGAATGTACTTGATTGATGAATTTGAAAAACACAGGTCTGTATATATAGACCTCCAATGGCTAGTTATAAAATTCCAAGACTTTAAATGACCTTTTAATATCCCATATATCATATGCTGTCAAAATAGGTATGTTTCTTTAAAAATAATTTTAGAAAGCTCGATTTTGTCCCCAATTTTTTTTCGATTTAAAACTTGTAAAGATAGGAGTAGTTTTACCAATTTAATAAAAATAATAATTAAATATATGGACCAAATAAATAATATATATATATATATATATATATATATATATATATATATATATATATATATATATATATATATAAGAAAACTATTCAAATCCCTTAAAAAAACTCTTCTAAAATCATTGAAAGCAAGAACATTTGGCTAAAAAACCGAAACAGTCAAAAGCTTGTTCTACTGCCTTTGGTCGACCGGCATAACCTTTGGTTGACTGGCCCCTATACAATGGTTCATTTTTTACCGTTGCACTGCCTTGGTCGTTTGACCGATTCGTCCAAAAAGTTTCATATTTTTTTTCTTATTTCGGTTACTTGATTCATTAGTCGACCGACCATAACCGTCTATTGACCAAATGGGCCAGTAGGTCACCTAATTAACTTCCTTAAACTACTGTTTTCATTAATCGACCGAAACATTTCGTTGGTTGGCTGAATTGACCCAAAAACACATCATTTTAAGTGTTAAACCCTTTTTTCAATTAGACAATTTAACAAAAATATTTTTATTTAACACATTAAAAAAAAAAAAAAAAATTCAGAATCTTGAATTTATCACTTCTAACTATAGCGCAAATAAGATTACTCATTTTAAGGTATTGTGTATTATCCTAATTCAGGTTGCATTAAAAGCATAAAGGTAATGAGTTATTTTCACCTATTGTCTTCAACGTCTTCAATGATCTGAAATTCTTCATTGTATTCATCTTGCACTCGTCTTGAATTTCATTAATTCTTCAATAATCACTTCATGAATTCTTTAATGATTATTCTTTTTGACCCTTTCTTTTTCTCATTTTAACATATGAAACTTTAAATTGAAATCACTCAATAAAAAATATTAGTTCCATAAAATATCAACGTTTAATTGTCCATCCGAACATTAGATTCAACAAAAGTGTCTTAGCATTTTAATGAGATTAAAAAGGGGAGAGATCGAAGAGATTTGGTATTTGAATATACTAAATTGTTCTTGATCGTAGGATTATTAATTGGTACTTAATATAGTGTTTTCTCAATTCAAAATAGTGAATTTCAAATACGTCGGTTTGAGATAGTGAAACAACCACAAGGAGGGCATGTTAAATGTTAACAGGTGCCCGAACGTAACCATAATCTGATATTTTATGTGGGAAATATTGCTTAAAGTCAAAATAGAATGTCTGCGTTTTAATATTGCATATGATCTTTTGGCTTGAGGTATTGTTTGTCATGTGTATGCGCTCCTATACTTTGATAGTACTAAATGTTGTACCCTATTCACGATATTTCAAATGTATTCATTGGGTATAGTGGGATATACATGTTATTATTAGAGTATGCAATAAAGGATCTATTGCCCTTTAGCAACAAATGGAATTATCCAATGTGATCAATCTTGATTTACTTAAAGTTTTTGGCCAAAGCAATATGATGACTAGAATCATAAGTGATCTAAAACTTATGATTGGATTAGGGGTTTTGACTTTATCTTGCCCAATTGGATCTTTCGGGACATAGAGATAGAGATATTGAATTGCTTGGTAATTACATATGGGTGGATTCTTTGATTAAATTCTTATCAATCGGATATAACTATGATATATAGATAGACGTGACTCATAGTTGGTGGAGAATTTATAAAGAAGAGTTCTTTACATAAAGGTAAAATTGGAATTGTTCTAATTTCAATTGATTAATTAGTTAGTAAAATAATTCATTAATTAATTGTTTCTAACTGTCCAGTTTTTTATACGAACCTAATGAGGCACACATAAAGGAGAATGAGTTTGAATAGTCCTTGAAAAAAGAATAGGCTATAATGATGAATTGTTTAAAAGTTCAGGGGTCAAACTACAAATAGGGAAAAGAGAGGTCTGAGATTTTAAACCTTGGACAGTATAAATAAGAGGGAGTCCATTAATATCTGCCCACTCTTGAAATTTATCCCATCTTAGATAGTCTAGGATAGCCATTTTTTTCTTTCTTTCTTTGATTGCTCTATCGATTTGATTCTTAGAACCTCGACAATCTAATCGAATATAACCTCGATCTACTAATTTAGAATACGATTCTTACAAATTAGTAGGCATCATTAATATGGATTTCTTCATGTGGATATCATCAAAGGCAAGACATTTGTGCCACCATTCAGAGATTACTACTCTTTCGGAGATCTGATCTTGATGCTCTTGGAAGAATCTTCTAAAATAACGCCTTAAGAACTATCGGCTATGAGGCTGAAGCATTGGAAGAAGTATAAAGTATAAATTAGATTTATTCTTTATGTTCTATTTATTATTTTATATTATTAGAGACTGATTCGGGCTTAGAAAATTATTTATGAAATTAATTTTATTAAAAAAAATGAATTTTGCTTCATACACAGATATAATTTCCTTTCAAGAGTGGGACCAACAGAGAAAGAGGATGGGGGATAGGTAATATGTAGAGAGGAGGGAGAGAGATGTGGTGGGGTCATGCAGAAAAAGATAAAAATAGAAGATAGTAAGACAAAGAAAAGTTACACTTTACATGCTATTTATTTTAATATCATTACTTTGAGATATAAAATACTGAGAAATACCAAAGTCACTCTTTAATTAACAAATTCCATCCAATTTTTTTAACATAAATTTTAATTTGACTTAATTACTTGAAATGAAATTACAACATGAAAGACTAAATGTGTCGTTTCAAAAACCTCAGGGTCCATTTAAACACTCACCCTATACTTAAGGGACCAAAAATACATTTTTTCTTACATTCAGTGTTTTTTATCAGTAAAATTACAATCTCAAGTATTAATGAAATGTAATTTTGATTTCATTCTTGAATCATATCAATGTCGATGTGGACCCCAAACATAAAGTTAAAATGTCTTACCTCTTTAATGTGATTAAAAGGCGGAGGCCAAAGACATTTGATAACTTGTATCCTAAAATATACCCAGTTAGTATTGAAGTGTTAAAATAGGTCTACAACCATCTAGGCTATTTTGTCGGATGTTTTATCTTATAAGAATGCTGAGTCTCAACCATTAGTAAAGGTCTGAACTTAATCATCCAAGATATCTCATATAGTAGCTTTGCTCAAAGTTGAGATGGAAGTTTGATTTATGATTATACTTGTGATCTTTTGAGTTGAGGTACAGTGAATTACATGTATGAGTTATTATACATTAATAATAGTTATTGTTGTATTCTAACAACAAAACTTTAAAAGTATTCATTGGGTATAGTGAAACATGCATGTGAGTATACAAGTATGCAAGATATGATTTGTCAGTTTCAGCAAAGAAAGACGTGTGCAATGTGATTAGATCTACTAAATTCACCTAAGACTCTGGTTAGAGTAGTGTGACGATTGGTATAAGATTCCAAATAGTGTCATAAGGGGATTATATTATCAATTAATATAGATGTGATCGAACTAGGGATTTTTAATTTTATCTATACCTTATTACCCAGGAACATAAGATAGAAAGATCGCATAATACGAAAATTATAGCTGAGGCGGTTCTCTTGGTGAAATTCCTATTAATTGAATATGATCGTGATATAGAGTAGGCGTGACTTACAATCAAAAGAGATGTCTTGGAGAAATTATTTCTCTTGAAAGGAAAATTTTGGAATTTTTCCAATTTTAATTGATTAATTAATTAATTCCACCATTCAACTTTTGATATGAACATAATGGATCGCACATGATAAGAAATGGAACTTTGGATAATCCTTTAAAAGGAATGAGTAACAATGTTGAATTGCTAAGAAGTTCGGGAGTCAAACTGTAATTAAGGAAAGAAGAGGTCCAGGGTTTAAAACCCTGGATATTGTTTATACAAGGGAGGCCACTAAATGGCTGCTATAGCATAGAAATTTTGGCCATTAGCCTATTTCTTTATTGCTCTACCGTTTTGATTCTTACTACCTATTAGATCAAAATAGATCTATCCTAAATCTTGAAATTAGAATTAGATTCTTAGATATTCCAAAGGCATATCCCTGCAAAGTTTTTCACGTGGATACTATCAGAGGTATCACATTTCTGTTGCTTTTGAGACAAACAACTTGGATTCTATTTTAGGATGAGATTTAGCTACTCTTGAAAGAGTCAGCTCAAATCAAGCCTGGAATAAACCAACTTTGCGGCTGAAGCACCAGAAGATGTATAAAGTTTAAATGTGATTTAATCTTTATATCATTTATTCTATTTTATATTAATATGAATAAATCCAACTTTAAGTAACCCTATTTATTAAATGGATTTAATTTCTTTATATTCCATAGCCTAAATCTTGTGATTTTAATATCTGGATTCCTTCAAGAAGAAGATGGTGGAAAATATAATAAAATTAAGTTAACTTACATTTCTCACCCCTAAAAATTTATAGTTGTTCTAATTTAGTCTATGTATATGATTAAATTTTAATAATAGAATACAAAAGACAATATTGCTT
The DNA here is from genome assembly GCA_016647705.1 of Eucommia ulmoides. Classification (NCBI taxonomy): domain Eukaryota; kingdom Viridiplantae; phylum Streptophyta; class Magnoliopsida; order Garryales; family Eucommiaceae; genus Eucommia; species Eucommia ulmoides. The sequence goes on from CM028325.1 coordinate 16,904,522, forward strand.
CTCATTAACGATCACATTCTAAGCCCGTGATTGTTTTTGTTGTTTTAATGGAGTTCACGTTTTGGGCTAAAGTTATACAATTTGAAAGCTTTATGGTTTTATATGTCTAAAACCACAGGGACTAATATGGGACGAAGGGAAAACTTCAGGGGTGCAAAGAATAAAAATCTCTTTTCTCTAATTCAAATGTTACAACAAAAATAATTGGAAAATTAATTTTTTTGTCCCTAAAGTATGGGGTGAGTGTCTATGCAGACCTTGAGGTTTACCACATTACACATTTAATGGCTTAAGTTTCACATTTGTTTCAATTGCATAAAATTAGAAACGTTGTTAATGATTTAGACAAAAACAAAATGGATTGTGCTTAGCACGTAATCTTGTAACGGGGATATTTCGTTATTTCACTCATCCGCTAAACGTAAGATGTTTTTTTTTCCAACAACTATTCAGCCTTCTCGTTCTCATTTTTTAGATGATTCGTTGTTAGGGAAAGTTTAAAGAAATCTTAAGGTTAGTAGAAGTAATAAAATGATGAAAATATTTCTTTGGGCCCAAATTTATTTGAAAAATGGAGTCTCCACTTAGTATTGAGTTAAATGGTGTAGCAAGTCATTAGAATTTTGAAAATCATCTTATTTTTAAAATGACCCAAGTAATTTTCTTCAGTTTGATTGACATACTAATTCCCATTTTTTAGTTTTTTATCTTTTAATGTTTATATTATGCAAAAGAAAGAAAATGTTTTTAAAATGACAAAAAAAAAAAAAAAAAAGACAAATAAAAAACAAGAATTAAAAATAACAAATGTACCCTTTTTACACCACCTATCGATTATGGAATAATTGACAAGTTTGGCCTCGAGGGGGATTTTTATTATTTCACATGTTTAGTTTAGGTCGTCTTGGCAAAATTATTATGCATTTCAAAGAGAAAAAAAAGGGTAAATGTAATTTAAGTAAAGTATTTTTAGGAATGTGAAAAAATCATATTTTTTAAATAAAGAAAACACAAAGAAACATTTATTTTTTTTTAGTTTGTGTAGGAAGAACTTTAAACAAAACATTTAGAAATTTTTTTATAAAATAAAAAAAAAATAAAACGAAAGTTTTTGACTTTAAAACAAAATATATTTTTAAAAAAACAAATTGTTGGTAAAAAGAGTTTAGAAACAAAATTTGGAAGAATCTTCTTTAAGAAAAAATCATTAGAAAACCCATTTTTTTTTACAGAAAAATACTTTTAAAGACAGATTTTTGAAAGGGTTCTTTTGAAAGACAATTTTTTAAAAGAACTTTGTTTAGAAGAAACCTTTAAATTCCTTTTATAAGAACCTTTCTTTTTAAGAACAATTTGGAAAAAAATTCTTTTTTTTGAAGGGGACCAAGTTAAGACATATTTATAAAGTAAGCTCGAAAACATTTTTGTGATTTTTTTTTTTTTGTTAAAGTCATTTTCTTATTCTTTCTTCTTCTTCATCATTTTTACTCTTCCACCTTCTTCCTCCTCATCTTCCTTATCTCTTTCCTTCTCTCTCTCCTTCCCTAGATCCGCACTAGATCTGTGCTCGTCGCTACAGTCCAACATAGATCTAAGCTCGCTGACACAGATTCGTCACGATGGATATGGAGAGAGAGAGAGAGAGAGAAGAAGAAGAAAGAAGAATTAGAAGGAAGAAAAAAGAAGAATCAGGAGGAAGAAGAAGAAGAAGAGGATTGTGGAGGGATGGGAGAGGCAGCGATAGGTGGGGTGAGGACTAGTAGGAGTGGGAAGGTGGAATACGGGGTAAATGTAATTGTTTAAAAATTTAGGGATAATATTGTTTTAATAAGAGAAAGACATTCGTGTCTTTTTACCAAAAAAATGGTCAAATAAGGTGGCTGGTATTTTCAAATGATCCGAGAATTTTGTGATTTGGGAAAAAATGATAAAGGAGATAAATGATAAATACCCTTACAATAAATATAAAATTAAAGAGACCAAACATGCAATTTGATAAATCTCGAGGTTCACCATACATGCTTAACAACTTTCCCAAAATAATTGGGTCTTCTATTCCAGCCCAATGCGCAATTTAGTCCAAAAAGTATGTCATAATTATTTTCAATACGAGTTTAGCCGTGGCAATTACTAACAAATACAAGTTAAAAAAGAATATAATTATATTATATTTTTCGTAATGTAATGTTTTGTTGGGTATATATCATTGACCTTCCCTATTATTTTGTAATATACCAGATACTTGCCCTGTTATTTTGCAAATACCACAGACCTCCCATGTCTTTTTGTTCAAACACCACTTACCTCCCTTTGGACAAAATTGTCCTTAAGTTATTTAAAAAAAAAAAAAAATCATTAGTACCCCTATATTTTTTTACCTTTAACTTAAATAATTATATTTACCTCTCACCATCACCTAACTCTCACCGCCACCTTCTACCGCCACCACTACCCACCATCTTCCGCCACCTCCTACCACTGCCACCCAACACCACCTCCCAATGCCACCGCCACCGCCCAACTCCCCCGCCACCATCCATCGTTGCCACCACTACCCATCGCCAACCCCCACCACCACCGGAGAGAGATGGAAAATGGTTAATTTTTTATTTTTTATTTTTAAATAAAATGGTTAAAAAAATTTATTTATTTATTTTTAAAATAGGGGTGGGTAGTGGCGGTGGGAGGTGGCGGAGGTTGGTGGGTGGCGGCAGCGGTAGGAAGTGGCGATAGGAGGTGGCGGCGGCGGTGGGTGGTGGCGGTTGTAGGAGGTGGTGTTGGCAGTGGGTGCGGCGACAGGAGGTGGTGATGGATATATATAAATTAAAGGGTTATTTATATATTTTAGTTTTTTATTATTTAATTATTTTTTAAATAGTTAGGAATAAAATTGGTATTATAATAAAAAAAAATTAATTATTTTTTAATTAATAAGAAAGGTAAACAGTGGTTGAGTACAAATTGAATTTATATTAATTAATGGATGATGACGAGTTGTTTACCTAATAAATATTTTAAAAAAAAATTACTGAAACAATTTAATTTTTGAACTTATTTACCATATGAATGCATTTCGCCGTTTAGAACAGCGGAATCGGATTTTTTTTTTTTTTTTTTATCCCGCCCATGTGAAGGGAGGGATAAAAAAAAATATTTTAATGTGATCCTGCCCTTCACAAGGGCGGGATCAATTTTTTTTTTTTTTAATGTGATCCCGCCCTTGTGAAGGGCGGGATCACAATAAACGGCGACCAACCGTTAACGGCTGGTCGCCGTCTGCTTTGGCCGGTCGTTTGACCGGCCAAAGCTGCAAAAGAAGGCAGCCTTTTTAGGCTGCCTTCTTTTGCTAGGCTGACCTTTTAGGCTTAGGCTGCTCAGTTTTAATTTGAAAATTTGAATACCCGGGATACGTGCACAACATTTCGCCTATAAATATCACTTGTCTGAGTTCATTAAAATTCACACTTCTTCATTTGCTCCTTCTCTCATTTGTTCTTCAGTTTGATATTTTCTCTTCTAGTTACACTTCTTCTATTCAGACTTCTACTCCTCCATTCACAGGTTAGTATATTTTTAATATTTTTTTAATTTATTTGTTAATTTAATTAGTATATTTTTTACCTTTATTTGTTAGTTAGTTGGTTAGTTTAATTTGTTAATTTAATTGTTGAATTAAAAATTATACTTTGGCCATTTTCACATGTTTAAGAAAATATAAAATAATATATTATTTAAAAAAAATGTTAGTTAGTTAGTTTAATTTTTTACTCTAGCTATTTAATTAAAAAAATATGCACTTTGACCCCTAAAAGTTTAACAATTAGAAAAATATAAATTTTTAATATATTATTTTAAAATAAATTATTAGTTTGTTTGTTTGTTTTGTTAATTTAATTTGTTGGTTTAGTTGTTTAATTAGTTGGTTAGTTTAACCTGTTAATTTAGTTGTTAAATTAAAAATTACACTTTGTCCCCTTTCACATGTGTAGAAAAATATACACTTTGGCCCCTGAAATTTTTTCGATTAGAAAAATATAAAATTTTCAACCTAGTTAAAAATGTAAATTGTTAGTTAGTTAGTTAAAATATATTTTCCTACACATGTTAGTTAGTTAATTTTTAATTAGAAAAATAGTAAAATTGTTTTAAAATATATTGTTAGTTAGTTTCATTTTTGAATTTCGTTATTTAATTTAAAATGTATTTATTTAATTTGTTAATTTAGTTGTTAAATTAAAAATTACACTTTCACCCCTTTCACATGTGTAGGAAAATATAAATTAACATATTACATTTTTCGTTAGTTTAATTTTCTAATTTAGCTATTTAATTAAAAATATACACTTTGGCCCCTGAAAATTTGACAATTAGAAAAATATAAAATTAAAATACCTATTATTTGTTTAATTTGTTAATTTAGTTGTTAAATTAAAAATTACACTTTCGCCCCTTTCACATGTGTAGGAAAATATAAATCAACATATTACATTTTTAGCTAGTTTAATTTTCTAATTTAGCTATTTAATTAAAAATACACTTTGGCCCCTGAAATTTTGATAATTAAAAAAATATAAAATTAAAATACCTATTCTTTGTTTAATTTGTTAATTTAGTTGTTAAATTAAAAATTACACTTTCACCCCTTTCACATGTGTAGGAAAATATAAATCAACATATTACATTTTTAGTTAGTTTAATTTTCTAATTTAGCTATTTAATTAAAAATATACACTTTGGCCCCTGAAATTTTGATAATTAGAAAAATATAAAATTAAAATACCTATTATTTGTTTAATTTGTTAATTTAGTTGTTAAATTAAAAATTATACTTTCGCCCCTTTCACATGTATAGGAAAATATACACTTTGGCCCTTGAAATTTTTTCAATTAGAAAAATATAAAATTTTCAACCTATTGTTTTAAAATAAATTGTTAGTTAGTTTCATTTTTGAATTTCGTTATTTAATTTAAAATGTATTAATTAATTTGTCAATTTAGTTGTTAAATTAAAAATTACACTTTCGCCCCTTTCACATGTGTATGAAATATAAATCAACATATTACATTTTTAGTTAGTTTAATTTTCTAATTTAGCTATTTAATTAAAAATATACACTTTGGCCCCTGAAATTTTGATAATTAGAAAAATATAAAATTAAAATACCTATTATTTATTTAATTTGTTAATTTAGTTGTTAAATTAAAAATTACACTTTCGCCCCTTTCACATGTATAGAAAAATATACACTTTAGCCCTTGAAATTTTTTCAATTAGAAAAATATAAAATTTTCAACCTATTGTTTTAAAATAAATTGTTAGTTAGTTTCATTTTTGAATTTCGCTATTTAATTTAAAATGTATTTATTTAATTTGTTAATTTAGTTGTTAAATTAAAAATTACACTTTCGCCCCTTTCACATGTGTAGGAAAATATAAATCAACATATTACATTTTTAGTTAGTTTAATTTTCTAATTTAATTATTTAATTAAAAATATACACTTTGGCCCTTGAAATTTTGATAATTAGAAAAATATAAAATTAAAATACCTATTCTTTGTTTAATTTGTTAATTTAATTGTTAATTTAAAAATTACACTTTCGCCCATTTCACATGTGTAGTTAAATATAAATCAACATATTACATCCTTTCACATGTGTAGGAAAATATAAATCAACATATTACATTTTTAGTTAGTTTAATTTTCTAATTTAGCTATTTAATTAAAAATATACACTTTGGCCCCTGAAATTTTGATAATTAGAAAAATATAAAATTAAAATACCTATTCTTTGTTTAATTTGTTAATTTATTTTATTTTTTAAATTTCGTTATTTAATTTAAAATGTATTTGTTTAAACTTATATAAAATAATTTTTGGTTAGTTTATTAAACTCATTATATTGGTAAGTAAAATGTTAAGATTGAAAAGAAATTAATGAAATCCATAAAAAATTAACACTATAAACATTGGAATATGACGTACAAATTGTGCACTTTCATTCCTCAAATTAATTGAATCTATTTAGTTGATATTAACTTGACGTGGAATTTATATTCGATTTAGAGTTAAAGTTAAAATAATTATTGAATAAATTCAAAATAAGTAAAATGTTAAGAATTGAAAATAAATTACTCAAACCCATAAAAAATTAACACTATAAACCATCATACTTTTGTGATTGAGTTTTAGTTGACGATATTATTTTCTTGTTTTGTTTTGCCTTGTCAAATGATAGCCACTTGAAATGGATCACGTTCGGTTGTTATTGTATTGGGGTGGTAGAATATTGGAAGGTACGGAGTTCGGGATTTGTTATAGTACATCAATTGTAAAATCTTTGGTTGTCCGTAGGGGAACAACCTTAAATGAATTAATTGAGACGCTAAAACCATGTGTTATTGAATATGAGGTTACTGGAATTTTGAAACTAAAGTGTAGGATGCCGATGGCTCTTTTCGGGTCGAACTATAAATATACCTTGTTTTCTATCGAAGATGACTCAGCATTAAACCAAGTGCTTGAGTTACCTCTTTATATACCCTCGCTTCTTGCTGTTGAAGTGTATGTAGAGATAAAACGGGCATTTGATGATGGTCCAAATTTTTTTCCTCCAAGTGGTTATTTTAACAACTTAATGACCCAGAGTTTAAATCCGTACAGTACCCAATCTGACGGGCAATTTTTCGGCACTGTTCCCCAAGTAGTCCAGTCTAATTACACCATCCCACTCCCTTACAGTCTAGAACAATATCATTCCCACAATACTCCTATGCTGCACCCCCAATTACTTGAGTCTAATTACACCGTCCCACTCTCCTATATTCTAGAGTAAGATCATTATCATAGTATGATTAACCGTGGTCATAGTACTAGCTCTGCTCTTTCACATCACCATTATTCGCCGAGTAGTCCGCCGCAAGATAACACAAGTAATTATGGTGGTGACTTTGATACAATTGATAGTCGCCATGATGTGTCAGAAGAAAGGTTAGATGCGGATGTTGCGTTTCAGCCAGACGAAGATCTAGATGCTGAGCCTAGCGGGCAAGGGGGTCAAAATCAGCAATTGGAGTTGGACAATGTAATTTTATTTTTCAATAACTTGAATTGGGGTGACGACGATGACTTAGCGAAATACGAGCCGAAGTTGAGGAAGAATTTTTGGACACTGGATATGGATGAATTTCGTACTGCTATGGTCTTTAAGGACAAGGAACATGTCCAGCAGGTCGTCAAATTTTACCACTTGAAGAAGAACAAAGAGTTTTATGTCTCGCAAACGAACAAGAAGCTCTAGTCGATTAATTGTTCGCATGGATGAGATTGGAGGTTGCGGGCGGGGAGGAAAAAAAGTCACGGTATGTTTGAGATTATACAGTATGAGGGGCAACACACATGTTTCTAGAATCATACTGCTGTAGATCATAAAAATTTGGATTCTACACTCATTTCGAACCTAATACTTGGACAAGTCGAACAGGATCCAGAATTGAAGATTGGCGTCATTGTGGCTTACGTGAAGGAGGCTCATGGATACACTATCTCCTATCGAAAAGCTTGGTTGGCTAGATCTAAAGCCATTGAGACCTTGTTCGGAGATTGGGATGAATCATATCGGAAGTTACCGAAATTTATGGTCGCGTTGCAGCACTACAATACGGGTACGATTGTCGAGTGGAGCACTGTGTCGACTGATATGCCTGGCTATAGGATGTTCGACATGGTATTTTGGGCATTCAAAGCTTCAGTTGACGAATGACGTTATTGTCCCCCTGTAATCACCATTGACGGGACCCATTTGTATGGTAAATATGAGGGAAAGATTTTAATCGCCATTGGAATGACGTCGTCCAATAAGTGCTACCCATTGGCTTTTGCAATCGTACCAACGGAGGATTACCGATGTTGGCGATGGTTCATCTACATGCTTAAGCGTCATATTGTCGGTGATCGTCCTGAGGTTACATTGATATCTGATAGACACATCGGCATTATTAGTGCAGTTGATAATATTTGGCTTAATCAACATAACGAGCCCCTCCGATATCATCGATTTTGTTTGCGACACCTTTGTAGCAATTTCAATAAGATTGCTAAAAATCAGCATCTCAAATATCTTGCTTGGAATGCAGGTGCTGCAACACAAATTCAAAAATACGATGCTATCATGGAAGAGATCAAAAAAATTGATGTTCAGGCGCATGCATGGTTGAGCAATCATGCACCTTACAAATGGACCAGGGCACACGACAATGGTAAGCGTTGGGGAGTCATGACGACCAATTACGTAGAGGTATTTAACAACTGTTTGAAGGGTGCAAGAAATGTTCCAATAATTGCAGCCGTCAAGATTACGTTCTACAGGATGGTTAAATACTTTGATATTGGTCGACAACAAGCTTTAAAGGACTCAGCTGACGGTTACGTATATGCTAAACACGTCGTTGATAAAATACAGAAATCTCAAGCCAAGTCTAAAACATCCGAGATTCAAATATTCAATCGGTAATTTAGTATTCATTATTATTTTTTCACGTTACATATAATTGTTACAACATAATTTAACAACTAAATATGATTTTTTTTTTCTAGAGAGAATATGATCTTCCATGTGAAAACTAGAAAGACTCTTACTGGGGGCTTGATTCCTCATGAAGTCACACTAGGGGATAACGCTGATTGCATATGTGGCAAGTTTAAAATTTGACGATATCCGTGCTCCCATATGCTTGCGGCCACGGAGTATAGTGGAGTTAATGCATTCTGCTATATTGCAGCTGAGTATACAATGACAAACCAATTGATGGCATAGGAGTCTTCGTTTCGGCCGATTATTCATGAGGACTACTAGCCAGAGACCAATTTTTCGAACCTCATTCCAGACCATGACAGACTTCGAGTTGTGCATCGTGGTTGACCAAATTCCACTCGCATTCAAAACGAGATGGATCAGTTGCGTAGAACAATGACAAATCGTTGCGGTTTATGTTCCCAAACTGGACATGATAGGCGAAAATGTCCATCCCGACCCCGCCATGCACCCAATTGATCTTGTCGGTTTATTGTAATGAATGTTTATGCTACTTTATTTTTTTGTTATGTCAACTTTTATGTATTATAAATTCTATGCACTTGTTGCGCACATTTCTTTATAATGAATCTTATATTTTGTTTATAAATATGATTAAATTTTAATTTCGTACTAAAATGAAAAGGATTGAAAATGTACACGGTGAGAGATTTGTATCGTTCAATGGGACGTAACTGACTTTTGGAAGACGAATTCTCATACTCTTTAGATCCAAGAGTTTATTACTCTTCACGGTCGGTTGCAAGGATGCGGGAGGAATACACTTATCGTGTCAACCAATCAGAGGTTATGGTGGACGTATGCAGGCAATATAATATTCCAATAGTGCGTCAATTGGCCTGAACAATGCCAATAGACACGCCGCATAATCTTCAAATGGCATTGCATCGCTACCGTGAAGAAAATAACTAAATGCAAATTCGAATTTTTCGACATGAGCTTAAAACGACGGTACGTGAGCGTCATGAACAAGGTTTGTTCGCCGAAGCGCGTACTTACATGAGACACGCAAATAATCCTCAATATCAGTCAGATATTGAAATGTCTGATGATGAGAGTAATGTTTAATGTTTTCACGTTGGTGAATTGTAGTTTAATTATGTATTTCCTTTGAAATCTAATGTATCATTTCTACGTTAAATTATAATAACGCTACTTCTACCAAACAACTGACTTTTTCTCTTTCAATTGATAGGTGATGTTGGGTTAGTTTTTTTTAATTTAAGGCTCGTGTACATAAGTTATAAAACATCATTTTTCATTAATTATCTTTTTAAAAAAACTAATTTTTTTGTGAACTCTTAATTTGCAGTATAATATTTGTAAAGAAACTGTTCAGCTTATAATTTTCGTAATGTCTTCACATATTAATTCAAGTGAAGAAAGTTCATATGATTTTTCAAGTAAGGAGAACTCATATAGTGTTTGGGGTTTGCATGGACCGTGGGATCACCAAAGATGTTGGGTTTTAAAATCATATTATGATGATTACTGGAGTGATCAAGAGACCAACCAGATAGAGTATCGCATCGGTCTACGCCAAGAATGGGAATATAAGGTGAATGAGTCTAACAACCTTGTATTTTGTTTGAGAAATCTTAATGCACTAGTTCCACATCGTCGAAGTCTTCAGATGCCTCGACGATGTATAATTGATGACACAACCGAGATTGAAGATGCTATTACACGAATTCGCCTGGAGAATAATCAAATGTTGTTGCGCAGAAATAGATATTATCTACTACAATTAGCCAATGAAATGGCTGTCGCAAGTAACAGAGCACTCTCTCCAAATGAATACCATAACGTGATAAATAACAATGAATATTTGTCTGAGGGGTACATGTCGAATGAAGAATAATTAATTTTTTGCTCTGGTATTTTATTTTTAAGTGTTTTTATTATCACTATTTTCATGATATTATGTACTGTATTTCTTATGTACTGTCTTTGTTATGAGTTTTGTAACAAATATCGTTAAATATGTTTCTAATTTATGTAATATTTTTTTAATATAATATTTATGATTATTTTAACTTTAATCGCCTTTAATATTATATTGTTAGGAGTTGTTTCATCTTTAATATTATATTGTTAGGAGTTGTTTTGCCTTTTTAAGAATGTTTCCGGAATGTTAGACACATTGCTCGATCTCCCATTCAAATTCTGTATCTATTTACGAAGCAATATATACGGTAGATCAACAACTTTCTAAATCTCCAGACGTTACAAAAAAATGTATTTACTAACTACATAAATTGCTATATAACTATATATTTACAAAAAAAATGTATTTACATTCCTATAACTAAACTATCAACTACATAACTAATTATGTACCGTAAGGCCTCCGACGGATGTTCTTCTGCCCTCGTCGTTGTGCAATAGGAGGTTCCTCAGCCTCCTCATGAACTTGTGTAACTTGTCCAAAGTTCGTGAACGCCTGATGCATACTCCCCGGGATGGCATCGACGTCGTCCTCGAACCACGGCACTGGCAACACCTGTCTTTACAATCTTGTGGGTTTGACAAATGCCACCGGAGGAATGACGCCTGAAGTTGAAATAATTTCATCCATCTCCGGAGTGACGAATGACGATGACGGGTGTATACCTAGCTGCGATGCGTAATGCGAATAAGGGTCATGCATCTGGTACACGTTGGATGGCCCAGCATCGTCACCCATGCCGTACGAACTAGATGATTCGGCATGAGCGCCCATGCCGTACGTACTAGATGATCCGGCATGAGCGCCCATGCCGTACGTACTAGATGATCCGGCATAAGTGCCCATGCCGTATGATGTAGAAGGTTTGGCATCGCCCACACTACCTGAATGATAGGCATCAGAAGTCCATGGCTGAGGAGAAGGTTGAGGAGCAACCTGAGGAGATGAAGGAACATCAGCTGCCACATGGCGCGATACTCCTCGGTGCATCCTCCCAATGGTGCCATCATTGATGGCATGAGCCAATGTGATACCTGATTCCACAGTACCCGACCGCAGAGTTAAATCACTCAAGTGTATCAGGTTCGATACCTCCGTATCCTACGAAACACATATAATCGTTTAATTAATACATGAATAATAACAACATAATCAAACTCATATAACTAAACAGATGGTACAGTCAATGTGATCATACATCTAATCCCAATCGTCCTCTTATTGGTAGATACCCAAACTGAGGTTGGTACGCCGGGTTGACAAAAAATCTTCGTGTAATTCGCCAATACCAGTCTATGTATTCTTGGTCAACCCCTATCCCTTGCTCGAAGTTGCCGATATCTGGTGCTTGTCGATTATTCCACGCAACTATATGTGCATGGTAATTAGGTGCCCAGTTTGCACGGAAGTATCCTCACCGAGTAATTTTGTGCAAGTTCCTGTCCCACATTACCGGTTCAGGAACCCTTTGGCGATAACCAAACTGTCGTAGCACGCGCAGGGGGATACGTGTACTCGACAATCTCATAGCAAATTAGGGGTAACTTTGCCATCCAAATATCTTCTCCATCTCTAGTATATGGAGGCAAAGTCGGCAAGGTATAGGGCATCCAAATGACCTGTAAAATAAAATATAAACAAACAAATAAAAAAATTAAAATTTCGATATAAGTAAATAAATAACCTCGTCATTCTTCAAGCGATCTAACTGATCGCGATACACCACCAAAATATGCATCAGCAAATTATCCAAATTAAATTGAAGAGTCCACCTGTACACCAAAAATATAAATCATAAGTTTAATATCAATAAATAAATATCCATTACATGATAAATGAAATTAAAAAGAAAATACTAATTACTTACCAAGAACCCCTCGGAGCAGCTGGGAACTTCAAGTCGTCGCCGTAGTCGAGCTCTCCGAATAATATATTATAGTCGGGGAAAGGGACAACTTCAGGCCGAAGCCTTGGAAATCGCTCCCAAGCCCAACACTCCAACAAAAATAGGCACCCGGCAATGTGTTTTGTGTTGGGCTTCGTTGCCTTACAGAGCTCGCGGTAGAGGATCGCTAGGGTCGCACTGCCCCAGCTATACTTGACGAAAGGTGTCAAGTCACGCAGCAGTAGGAGGTAGGCTAGCTTAACTCTATTGTGTGATTTATCAGAAAACAACATCTCACCAAGCATAATCAAGCAATATGCACGTGCGTAGCAATGCATAACCTCCTCGTTGGCCTCGTCAGGAACTATAGTAAAGGTATCCCGTAACCACTTGAGCATCAAAGATTCATTCCTAATCTTATCCACTGGTGGTTGCACTCCGAGTAGCTCGCCGTAGAGTCTCTGCCAGACGGTATCCTCATGCGAGTCATCATTCTGGATAACTGGCAACCCATGCACGGGTAACCCCAATAAGACGGTCACGTCCTGCAGTGTGACAGTCATCTCCCCGACAGGTAGATGGAAAGTGTGCGTCTCTGGATGCCATCTCTCTACCAACGCGGTTATGAGGGCCCTATCTAACCGCTTCGGCCACAACCTAAACGGGCTGTACAAACCGATTGATTCTATTAACTGTATAACTCTAGGGGAACATTTTCTCTCCATTCCCCTACATCGTGTCCAACACAGTCAAAAGTACTGATATCCTGAAACATTTAATGAGACAGAATAAATAGCATTAAAAAATTAAAAAACTAAAATAAAAAAAAATGCAATAACCTAAATGTTTACCTGCGCTAACCAAACTAGTTCGGACCTGTGCTGCCCTGCCCCTGTTGGTGTAGAACTGAAGTATCTTTAGGCCCAGGATACATAGCTGAAATTTTTTCCCACAACACTCGTGGTAAATTTATTAGTATGAAATTAAAATTTAATCATATTTATAAACAAACTATAAGATTCATTATAAAGAAATGTGCGCGACAAGTGCATAGAATTTATAATACATAAAAGTTGACAAAACAAAAAAATAAAGTAGCATAACCATTCATTACAATAAACCGATAAGATCAATTGGGTGCATGGTGGGGTCGAGATGGACATTTTCGCCCACCAAAATTTCAGGGGCCAAAATATATTTTTAATTAAATAGCTAAATTAGAAAATTAAACTAACTAAAAATATAATATGTTGATTTATATTTTCCTACAACTGTGAAAGGGGCGAAAGTGTAATTTTTAATTCAACAACTAAATTAACAAATTAAACAAATAATAGGTATTTTAATTTTATATTTATCTAATTGTCAAAATTTCAGGGGCCAAAGTGTATATTTTTAATTAAATAGCTAAATTAGAAAATTAAATTAACTAAAAATGTAATATGTTGATTTATATTTTCCTACACCTGTGAAAGGGGCGAAAGTGTAATTTTTAATTTAACAACTAAATTAACAAATTAAACAAATAATAGGTATTTTAATTTTATATTTTTCTAATTGTCAAAATTTCAGGGGCCAAAGTGTATATTTTTAATTAAATAGCTAAATTAGAAAATTAAACTAACTAAAAATTTAATATGTTGATTTATATTTTCCTACACATGTGAAAGGGGCGAAAGTGTTATTTTTAATTTAACAACTAAATTAACAAATTAAACAAATAATAAGTATTTTAATTTTATATTTTTCTAATTGTCAAAATTTCAGGGGCCAAAGTGTATATTTTTAATTAAATAGCTGAATTAGAAAATTAAACTAACTAAAAAGGTAATATGTTGATTTATATTTTCCTATACATGTGAAAGGGGAGAAAGTGTAATTTTTAATTTAACAACTAAATTAACAAATTAAACAAATAATAGGTATTTTAATTTTATATTTTTCTAATTGTCAAAATTTCAGGGGCCAAAGTGTATATTTTTAATTAAATAGCTAAATTAGAAAATTAAACTAACTAAAAATGTAATATGTTGATTTATATTTTCCTACACATGTGAAAGGGGCGAAAGTGTTATTTTTAATTTAACAACTAAATTAACAAATTAAACAAATAATAGGTATTTTAATTTTATATTTTTCTAATTGTCAAAATTTCAGGGGCCAAAGTGTATATTTTTAATTAAATAGCTAAATTAGAAAATTAAACTAACTAAAAAGGTAATATGTTGATTTATATTTTCCTATACATGTGAAAGGGGCGAAAGTGTAATTTTTAATTTAACAACTAAATTAACAAATTAAACTAATAATAGGTATTTTAATTTTATATTTTTCTAATTATCAAAATTTCAGGGGCCAAAGTGTATATTTTTAATTAAATAGCTAAATTAGAAAATTAAATTAACTTAAAATGTAATATGTTGATTTATATTTTCCTACAAATGTGAAAAGGGCGAAAGTATAATTTTTAATTTAACAACTAAATTAACAAATTAAATAAATAATAGGTATTTTAATTTTATATTTTTTTAATTATCAAAATTTCAGGGGCCAAAGTGTATTTTTAATTAAATAGCTAAATTAAAAAATTAAACTAACTAAAAATGTAATATGTTGATTTATATTTTCCTACACATGTGAAAGGGGCGAAAGTGTAATTTTTAATTTAACAGCTAAATTAACAAATTAAACAAATAATAGGTATTTTAATTTTATATTTTTCTAATTGTCAAATTTTCAGGGACCAAAGTGTATATTTTTAATTAAATAGCTAAATTAGAAAATTAAACTAACTAAAAATGTAATATGTTGATTTATATTTTCCTACACATGTGAAAGGGGCGAAAGTGTAATTTTTAATTTAACAACTAAATTAACAAATTAAATAAATACATTTTAAATTAAATAGCGAAATTCAAAAATGAAACTAACTAATAATTTATTTTAAAATAATTTTATTATTTTTCTAATTAAAAATTAACTAACTAACATGTGTAGGAAAATATATTTTAACTAACTAACTAACAATTTACATTTTTAACTAGGTTGAAAATTTTATATTTTTTTAATTGAAAAAATTTCAGGGGCCAAAGTGTATATTTTCCTACACATGTGAAAGGGGACAAAGTGTAATTTTTAATTTAACAACTAAATTAACAGGTTAAACTAACCAACTAATTCAACAACTAAATCAACAAATTAAATTAACAAAACAAACAAACTAACTACTAATTTATTTTAAAATAATATATTAAAAATTTATATTTTTCTAATTGTTAAACTTTTAGGGGTCAAAGTGCATATTTTTTTAATTAAATAGTTAGAGTAAAAAATTAAACTAACTGGCTAACATTTTTTTTTAAATAATATATTATTTTATATTTTCTTAAACATGTGAAAATTGTCAAAGTATAATTTTTAATTCAACAATTAAATTAACAAATTAAACTAACCAATTAACTAACAAATAAAGGTAAAAAATATACTAATTAAATTAACAAATAAATTAAAAAAACGTTAAAAATATATTAACCTGTGAATGGAGGAGTAGAAGTCTGAATAGAAGAAGTGTAACTAGAAGAGAAAATATCAAACTGAAGAACAAATGAGAGAAGGAGCAAATGAAGAAGTGTGAATTTTAATGAACTCAGGCAAGTGATATTTATAGGCAAAATATTGTGCACGTATCCCGGGTATTCAAATTTTCAAATTAAAGTTGAGCAGCTTAAGCCTAAAAGGCTGGCCTAGCAAAAGAAGGCACCTAAAAAAGGCTGCCTTCTTTTGCAGCTTTGGCCGGTCAAACGACCGGCCAAAGCAGACGACGACCAGCCGTTGTCTATTGTGATCCCGCCCTTCACAAGAGCGGGATCACATTAAAAATAAATAAATAAATAAAAAAAATGATCCCGCTCTTGTGAAGGGCGGGATCAAATAAAAAAATAAAAAAATCGATCCCGCTATTCTAAACGGCGAAATGCATCTATATGGTAAATAAGTTAAAAGTTAAATTGATTCAGTAATTTTTTATTTTTTTTAAATATTTGTTAGATAAACAACTCGGATGATGACATGCGAGTACTTTTCTTACAAGTTGAGTACAATATCATCACCAATAAATTAAGGGAAATGCTATTGACACAGTACAAATGTCCACTGTAAGTACACTATTCCGTTGAGCGATGGATACATAGTGAAAATACAGTACACCTACACATTTTGGGGGAGCCAATAGGGCTTCGCATACACCAAACCGGGGGCTTCGATATGTCCATCCCTGTTTATTAAATGTACATCCTTTTTAAAAAAACAAATCACAATTATTTTAAAATTACTTTTTACTTTCTTTTAACATAATTTTATTTTTTACCTACAAATATTTATAAATATAGACTAACCCCCCCTTTCCGCCATTCTCCACCACTCTATCGTTTCCACCTCCTCCTCCTCGACCTTCTACTCTTTTTTTGCTTATTCTCACTCCCTATTTTTCAGTGTATATATATATATATATATAGAGAGAGAGAGAGAGAGAGACTCATATTTGGTTCGTCAGATATGGTACTCGAGATCGGGAAAAGGATCTTCCTTTGACTGAGTTTCCTGCAAAACAATGCACTACGGTGAGTCTGCAACGTTGCACTTTTAGTGTAAAATCAGTCGTCTATATTGCTGAGAGTTTGGTAGAGTTTTTGCCAGGCATATGAATGTGTTATTGTGAGTGCATATGAATGCGTTCCTAGCCAAACCCATGTTGGTATGTTTATATTAGTGGAAGTCTTTTTTGTCAATCCCATGAATTACGATTAATCACCCCTGTGAGAGATGGGGGAATTGGTGGGGTCAGTGGGCTCTGCTATGTTTATCATTATCATGCCCTCTATATGAGTGGAGGCTAGTCGTAGTTCCCCGAGCTCGAGTAGTGTTTCAAGTTGGTATGTCGAAAGGTTGAGGATTATCTCGTAAGAATCCCAAATAGGAGGAAAATCGTGCTCGGTTTGTTGGATCTTTCACTAGAAATCGGCATGATCAACACGAGGACTAACCTCGTGTACCATTCACGTGGGTGGTTTCCCCACATGGCGTCGTTTGATGACATTAGAGAAAAAAAAACCTCATCATATATTTATATATTTATGGAGGAGAGGGGCAGGGTTAGAAGAAAAAGGAGGAGGTAGGACAACAAAAGGGTGGGGGAGGGCGAGATAACGGGAGTGGAGGAGACGACAGGCAAGGGGTGGGGAGACGAAAACACTTGGGGGGTGAAGAGAGATACGACGATGTCACTGGTGGGGCCATCTACGCCAACGACATCACCGAAGATGTAGAGGGAGGAGAGAGGGAGAGAAATGTTAAAAAAAACACATGTATTAAAAATTCAAAGAGAAAAAAGACAATTCGGTGCTACAAATTTCACGCTATGCGTGGAATCCAAAGAAGATAGAAATTTAAATAAATATTTTATATTTATTTTTAAAAGATAGTACATATAGCAAAAAGAAATGTGCATATAAAAACTCCCTAAACCAAAACTATTATTATTTTGATGATTAGACTGCGACTACATTCACATTTGTTATAGAGTCCAAAAAGTGATTAATGATGGGATTTAGATTTTTTTTAATTTCATTAAGAAAGACATGAAAAAATAAAATAAACATACAAAAATATTCCCCATCTATTCTTATCCCACAACCCTTTTGTTTTTTCTTTTGTTTTTCTATTTCTTTAGGAGCTAAAATTGAAACTTAAGGATCTCCAAAATTTGTCCTCCCCACCTACTCTCTCCTCTATTCTTGTTGACATCTCTGCCTAAGAAAATCTCATACCACATGTTCATGCCAAAAGCATTCTCTCTCTCCTCTTTCTCTCTCTAGGTTCTGGAGGCTTTCCTTCAAAAAAACCACACAAATATTCTCACTCAACCAAACACATTGGACTTGGGGTGTGAAGGGACAATAGAATCCACATTTCATGACTTCAAATCCCTCTCCCCTCCTTTGAATGATGATGATAATGATGATGGCATGTCTATTTTTCTCCTCTTTGGTTTTTCAGGACTACTGTGTGAAGAGCTAGGACATGACCCAACTGCCCTCTCATCACCACTTCTATAGCTAAAACATGCTGCTTCCAACACGCCAATTGGACTTTGGGGCACCCATGAAATTGCTCCATTCCCACCAATCAATCTCAAATCTTTTATCATCTCAACGCACTTCACCACTCTTCCCTGAAACCCAAAAAAAAAACATATTTCAAAATCTTTGAACCAAAAAAAAAATCACCAAGGTTTTTGACGAACATTTTTAGTACCTTGTCTACTTGCTTGAAACAAGACATTGACGTATCAATGTCTAGTGGCTGCAAAACATGCATTGCTACTGCTGCAGCAATTTCAGAAGGCCTGAACTCCAAGAAATCAATGCCTGCATTCAATTCCCCCACCCAACATTGCTCAAAAACACTAATCAGACAAACACCGTGTTTGACTGGATTCAATATCTATTGAAAAAAATCAACTAAAATAAAACAGTTTGATCTGTAAACCACCGTGTTTGGCCAAACAGAGAATACGGGAAATAACTTAGGGTCCTGAGCTTGTTATTATTTCTAATTTCACAAATTAGGATCAGCACGCTCAATATATTCCGCTCAGTACAGAATATGGACATTAAAGATTGAGTAAAGAATGACCTTTGATTGTGCCGAGTATGAATTGAATGGATCTCGACATTAAACTCTCCAATGGGTGATGATGATCACTTTGAATCTTTCTAAGGAAATAGTCTATGAAGCACAAGGGAGTGAGAACTTGCATTCTCCACTCCAAAGTGGCCAACACCAAAATCTCCATTCTTTGGATAGTTTTAGCTTCAAATAGAAACTTGGGTTCACCCACCTGCCTCCGCCAAAAACCGACACTCGGAAAAATCAGATCAAAATTTACGCCAAACACAAATTCTCTTTTTCTTTTTTACCTGTAAATCAACGAGCAGAGGAATTTCAATCTCCTCCACTTTGCTTGCAAGTGATAGACAGGCCACAGCAACCAATTGTGATATCCAAGATTGACCTCTCTACATAAGAAGAACATCACCAATGAACACAATTATAATGAGAGAAAAACAGAATAAAAAAAATGGGTTTTGTGTTCTGTTTTCCTACTTACAGGAAGTTCATAGAATGATAAGAATCTGTCCAGGTAATTCACTGACAAGCAAAAGCTCAATGCTCCAAAACTGTAGTGAGCATGAGCCTGTAAACCACAGACATAATACCTATAATCAGGAATTAAAGAGACCAACATTTTCATAAGGCATCTTCAATCACAGATGAACTAAGACAGCGTTCGGAAGCCCGGAATTAGAAATAAATCGATTCAAAAATTTAGAAATTTTCATGCTTTAATCATCTCCAGAGGTATGAAAACAAGAACGATCCACCAAAAACACAAGGCAATGCTGACTAACAAGGTAAGAAATCTAAGACCCAATTGCACAAACGCAATCTAGTTATGCATGAATTAGATGGAAATCAATTTAAACCAGTGAAAAATATTAAATTGGAAAAAAAAAAAAAACATCTACCCTTTTTGAGGAAACTAATAAACCCACCTTAGAAATCCAATCAATGGCCTCCCTTCTCACACTCAAATCCAACTCCCCACTTCTCAGTCTCTCGAGGTAATCATCTCTAGGCAAACGCTTTCTTTCGCTCTCAACCATCAAACAAAAGGTCTCTTCGCTCAGAGAGGGGAGAGCAATCGACGGCCCTGATCTATCCTTTCCAAAGCCTAAGTTTTGATCATTGTTTTGATGGGTTTGTTCATCGGTTGCCACAGGATCAAGATCATCGAAGCAAAGATTGCTGGTTTCTGTACAGAGAAGGTTCGAGGCTTCACAGTCAAAGCTGCGGTCCGCCATTAAAACAACCTTCAATGTGCTCTGTAAAACCCTAGAGAGATCTCATCGATTGAGATTCTAGTCATAAAAGTTTATTAAAGGTTGGTGAAGATAAACACTGACATCTTGATTCAACAATGTATAAGAGAAAGTGGAGGGCAGTCTAGAGAGAGAGAGAGGCGGGATTGGACAATTTTGTGCAAAGAGAGGAGCTTTATGGGGGATTAGGAAGCGCAGCTGTGTTTTTAAGCCCCTTTTTTTAGGGTAAGAAAGAGTGAGGGACAGACGGAGGGAGGGAAAGCTGTTGATTCACAGATGACAGGAAAGGGAAAGGGGAAAAGGAAATACGAATAAAACCCAAATTAATCGTTTCCGTAATTTGTTTGGTAAATTACAGTATCAACCCCTTTTGGTTTGATCATGTAGCAAAATGATGTCTGAATTTTAATCAAATCCGGAACTTGAATTTCCACCTGCCGGGCACTAGATAGCCTAATTCATAATTTATCCTATTTTATTATTAAATTGAGTTTAAATTTCTTAATTATGTTTTGATTTATGTTTGATCCTATAGTTAATATGTCTTTGTATCTCCAATAAAATATTTCTAATTAATATTTGTATCGTCTACAACTGATGCCACCCTCCATCACCATCGGTCACCGCCAATCATCAGACCTCAGGACTTCGACCACCAAAGTCCAACCACCTACCGCTAGATTTTTTTTTAGTTACATATAATTATTTTTTAATGTATTTTTTATTTACATGTAAGTATTAGTTTAATATGTTTTTGTAGTTATATTTTTTAAGTGTATTTTTAGTTACATATAGTATATTTTTTGTTACATTCACGCAATTTTTTGACGATCGGCAACCAAAAAATTAATTAAATGTAATTAAAAAATTATAACTAAAATGTATATTAAATATTACTAAAAAATAGTTGAGTGTAACTAAAAATAATTTCGACGATTGGTGACCGGAGTTTCGATGACTGACGGTGGCTAAAATCCGGTGGCTAGAGTCGAACGGTCAATGATGGTGGAGTTTCAATTGGGGACACAACCTTAACTAGAACATCCATATTTCTATAAACTCTAATAGATGAGATTAAAATTAAAATAGTTATTTACTTTAGAACTTTTTATTAATTTGCCATTATTATTAGGATTTCCACCAACTTTCCCTTATTCCACTAATTTCCCTTATTTTATCTACTCATCTCACCATAAGTAACTTCCAAATCAATGCGAAAAAAAATAAAAAATCATTTTGATTTATTAGTAATTAACTAGATTACCTATCATTTAAAATGTAAAATTGTTTATTTTTATATTTTTTATTATTTCTATTATTAATTATTAGTTATTACATTTACTTTACGTAAGTTATGTCCATAAGACAGCTACTCTTGGTTTTGCTAAAATTACACTCAGGGCCCTTTCGATACAATTCTATGCAACAAATACCCCATGTTTTTGCTGTCAAACTCCTAAAATGCCCTCTAATGTTACAATTAATTTTTTTTTTTTTTTTTTATTTTTCATTTTCCCATTTTTGTTTTATCTTCTTATTATTTCCGTTTTTTGTTAGAATTTTTGGCTACTTTAATTGATTAATTAAAGTGAGATCCATTAATTAAATTAATCGGGTTATTATTCCGTTGCGTTCCTTGTTGTTTGAGGATCAACTTAGTATATTTATTTGTAAAAAATAATTAATTTTTGAGTAAGATTTTAATTCTCAACGAAACTCATTTGAGATTGGTTGAAGATATAAATAAATGAATCATCCCATATTGTTTGGAAAGGGATGAGTTATCCCACATTACTTGGAAAATAAAAACTTGAGTTGTAAGGTGTAGTTATCCCACATTGGTTGTAGAGAAGAAACTCAAGCTTGTATCAGCTTATAAATTGAGAACAAAGGCAAGCCACTAACCATCAAACCTTCAAACTCAAATTGGGTTGGGTCGAGTTTGGTTTGAGATAAACCGATCCATATTTGGATTTGGTTTGGACTGAATCCGAGTCAAGTCTATTAGGTCAGATCTTGACCTACTAGAATAGTTTAAAATTTAATTAGTGACAATTAAGTAGTTAATTAACTGTTAATTTTGAATTAGCACCAATGAACAGACATGAAGGTTCATTAGGTGACTGTTTGTGTCAACGTTAACGCGAACATATGTTTTTCCAAAGTTACATCTATTCAATAGTGGCCTTTGGGCTTCTATAAATAAGAGATTTTTCATTCATTTTAAGAAGTTTGTTCATAACATTATCACTTTATATCACCACTGAAGCACACATCATTTAGAATTTTGTGAGAGTTCAAGTATAAGTCTAGTTTGCCGAAATTTTTGGTTTCAAGTGCTTGTACTAAAAACTTAAAGATCGTTGTACCTTGGAAAACAGATGTTCATTCAATCATTAGCACTAGTGTAGGGGCGTGAATATATTTTAAGGATATAGAGTAAAACTCTAGTCTCGATTTATTTCAAATCAATTCGTTGTTTGAATATCCGAGTAAGTTTTTATTTAAAGTTTAACACTTTATTTCTGTTATATTTACGTTAACGTTAACATATTCTGTCACTGTTACTTCTTTGTTTCTGTTACGTTAACGTTAATACATTATGTCACAATTTTTATTTTTATTTTGTTATGTTAACGTTAACGTCACATTTCTGGTTTAATATACATTTAGATTGTTTCACAAAATTTTCATGATTTGTTTTTAATATCTATACATGAATAATTAATATTCATATTAATATTCTTTAATAATTATTAATTTTATTTCATAGTTATTTAAATATTTATCTTAAAATTTCAGTATTTCCACCAACAATCTTAAAACAGATTCATATTTTATATTATGAAATTTTTAGATAAATAATTTTCTAAATTTGTGTAGTTTTAAAATTTGAAATTTCTTCTTTACTTAGATCATGAAACGATTAGAAGAGTTTGTTGTTTCTGGCAAAGAAAACAAAGTTTGTAGACTTGTTAAGTCTTTATATGTGTTGATCCTAAAATTTTGATGAACAATTAAGTATTGATGTTTTGGTGGAACTAATGTTTGATCAAGTATTTCAGTGATTTAAAGTTCTAGTAATGAAGATGTCAAATTCAATAGATGCTAAATAAAGATATCAAGATGATGAAGAAGTATTAAGAGTTTGAAGAAATTAGGAAAAATAACTCAGGTAAATATTAACTCTTAATATCCCATTTATGAACACACACATGACACAAAATAAATTTTATCTTTTATGTGTGTTTTTATTAAGTATGATTATTTGCTCCTATATAAATTGAAAAAAAAAATATTTTTGAATGACTAAAATGGAATATAAGAATATTAATGGAGCTTATTTAAAGATAAAAATATATAAAGGGCGAAATTATAAAAGAAGGTGAGTTAAAAACGAGATTAGAGAAGAGATTTAGAAGGAGACAGTCGACTAAGGAGTCGACCGGAGAAAGAAGCCGAAACATCCTGAATCGAAGAGTCGATCGACAAGTCGACCGGTGAAAACAACTGAACTCTCTAAATCTACGAGTTGACTGAGCGGTCGACCGGTAAAAACATAACAAACTCTCTGAATCGAAGAGTCGACCGAGCGGTCGACCGATGAACTGCATGGGCCACTTCTAGTCGACTGGGCAGTTGACTGAACGCGTGGTTTCAAGATACTGTTTGATCCGAGTTTAAATCCAAAAGTAGTTGTTTTTTGTTAGGATTTGAGAGAGATTTTGGGGATATTCTTTATATTTGAGATATGGTTCATATATTAATTAAATCCTTTCAATATGGTTTATTAAATATTAATGTTTCTTAATTTGGTAATTAAAATGGATTCCATACTTATTTAATTTAATTGAAAAGTACTTTAGGGGTTTAATTGAGTGTTTTGAAAGTTGTTATTAAGTGAAATTGAACCTAAATGAAGTCCTTATGTTATAAGAGGTTTATAAGAGTTTTTAATTATCATGACACTTGTAAACTAACCGTTAGAAGACTGATTACAAGTTCCTTTAAATAGACCTGCGAATTTTATTAGAAAGGCTAATCATTCTAAAAGAGTTAATCATTCTATATCATTTTGAGAGAGTTTTTATAAGAGTTAGTATTCTCCGAAATTGTGAGCTTTTATAAGAGTTAGTATTCTCCGATATTGTGAGCTTTTCTAAGAGTAATTCTGTGAATCAATTGCGATTTATTCTTATTGATACTAGATTTAAAGTTATACTGTTCTAATCATTATTTATGTGGATTCTGGGTGAGATATTTCCATATTATTTATTATTTTATATTTTTGAAAATTGATCTTAGAAATTATTTTTGATTTTTTGAAGAAAATATTATTTCAAACAATTTCTTGAATCTGATTACGTGCTCCAATTTGCTACCCATATTCTTGTTAAAATCAGATTTCTGTATCTCACATATTTCTATCACTAGTTGGGATATTAATTGAGTTTTATATTTATCTGGGGTGGTTGAAACTCCGAGTGAAATTTACTACTTATCAATTTGTGTATTGGTGAGTTGTGATGGATTAAATATCATTGGAAATATTTAATCAAGGGTAACTGAATTTTAGTCTCTTTCTGTAAAGAGAATGAGGTAGTGATTCTTCTTGAATAAGAATTATTTTTTTGAGTGATTTTGTAACGGTTCAATCCTTACCGAGTAAAAGGATATTTGGAATATTTTGGTGAGATTTTGATTCTTGAGCCTTAGTTTTAAAAATAATTAGGTTATTCTTTAACCTGTAAAAAGTAGAGATTCTTCCTTAACTTAAGAAAATGAAATTGTAAAGGTTGATTCTAAGCCTGTAAAAAAATCGATGTGCGGGTTTGGTTCCTACCTTTAAAGGAATCTTGGTTTTAGTGGATGCGACCTCCGTGGAGCTCGGAGGATTGGATTAGCCAAGAGTAGCTTGGTGAGCCAGTATAAATCTTTTGTGTACTTCATTATTATTTTGGTTATTTTTGTTGTTTGGGTGTGCACTAGATTTATTATAATTTCACTGTGGCATAAAGATAATAATTAATTTAGGCATAAAATTAATTATTTGATTTATTCAAGTATATTCTAATAATAGTTTTTAATTACCCAATTCACCCCGTTCTTGGGTATTTTACTGGGCCAACAATGGACTTAAATAAACACCAAAATAGTGGCATGAGAAATTTGACAAAGTTATGATGTCAAATGGATTTAAAATCAATGAATGTGACAAATGTGTCTACATTAAATATAATGAATCCGAATATGTCATTATATACCTTTATGTAGATGACATGTTAATTATTGGTAGCAACAATGACATCATTAAGTCTACCAAAAGTATGTTAACCAGTAAGTTCGATATGAAAGATTTAGGTGTTGCTGATGTAATTTTAGGAATTAAAATTTCTAGATCTACTAAACGACTAGTATTGTCGCAATCTCATTATATTGGGAAGATACTTGAGAAATTCAACAAGTATGATACTAGTCTAGCTAAAACACCTACTGATGTGAATTGTCATCTGACTAAGAATACTGGTGAAAGTATCTATCAGTTAGAGTATGCTCGTATAATAGGCAGTCTAATGTACTTAATGAATTGTACTAGATCTGATATTGCTTACACGGTGAGTAGATTGAGCAGATATACTAGAAACCCAGGACACGAACACTGGAATGCGATAGTTAGGGTACTTAGATATTTAAGGTATATCCTAAACTATGGATTGCATTACACCAAATATTCAACTGTACTTAAAGGTTACAGTGATGCTAATTGGATAACGAATTATAAAGATACTAAATCTACAAGTGGATACATCTTTACATTTGGAGGATGAGCTGTCTTATGGAAATCCTCCAGACAGACGTGTATTGCAAGGTCTACAATGGAATCCAGGTTTAATGCTTTAGACGTAGACATAATATAGTTAGACAGTTACTCTCAAATGGAGTTATTACAATTGACTACGTGAAGTCAAAAGATAATATTGTGCATACGCTAACCAAAGGTTAACTAGAGAGAGTATACTGCTCATCGAAGGAAATAGGTTTAAAGCCTACAACTAAATAATCACCATAATGGAAACCCAACCTAACTGACTGGAGATCCCAAAATCTAGGTTCAAAAGGACAACCAAATTATGTGTAGATTAAGTAATCACTAGAAGACTTTAAGTCTTATACTTATTCCTATAGTGAACTAGTAAGAAACATAAGTATTAAGGATAAGATTTGCTTTTATTGATTCATATAGCTTAAAAAATTCAAGTAGGGTATACGGGATACTCTTGATAGGTTAATCACTTAGATGAGTGAAGAACAAGGCCGGTTCTATGAGAATGAGAAGACTAAATTCTCTAAAGCACTCATTGAAACACCAGGATGTTCAAGGCCAAAATGAACACCACCAGAGAACTGACTGTGTCAAGAAGTATCTGTGTGAATTGTACAGTCTTGGTTTACACAAAAGGCTAAACGGTTCAAGACATCGCATTCACTGGTTAGCCAAGTAAATCCGATAGTCTTTTACTAGAGAAGGTTCAAGGCCAAAAGCTACCTATCTCGATGCAGTTACTTTTTATTTGAACTCTCTATAGTGTGTCAACATTGCATATGCACGTATATCTAGTCAATCTCATTCATGTGGAGGATTGTTAGAATTTTTGCCTACTTTAATTGATTAATTAAAGTGAGACCCATTAATTAAATTAATCGGGCTATTATTCTGTTGCGTTCCTTGTTGTTTGAGAATTAACGTAGTATATTTATATGCAAAAAATAATTAAGTTTTGAATGAGATTTTAATTCTCAACGAAACTCATTTGAGATTGGTTGAAGATATAAATGAATGAATCATCCCATATTGCTTGGAAGGAGATGAGTTATCCTACATTGCTTGGAAATGGATAATTTGAGTTGCAAGGTGTAGTTATCTCACATTGGTTGTGGAGAAGAAACTCAAACTTGTATCAACTTATAAATTGAGAACAAAGGCAAGGCACTAACCATCAAACCTTCAAACTCGAATTGGGTCGGGTTGAGTTTGGATTGGGACAAACCAATTCATGGATTTGGTTTGGATCAGATCCAAGTCGGGTTCAGATCAGGTCGGATCTTGACCCGCCAGAATAGTTTAAAATTTAATTAGTGGCAGTTAAATAGTTAATTAACTGCTTAACTGTTAATTTTGAATTAGCACCAATAAACAGACATGAAGATTCATTAGGTGACTGTTCGTGTTAATGTTAAAGTGAACATATATCTTTCCAAAGTTGCATCCATTCAATGGTGGCTTTTGGTCTTATATAAATAAAAGATTTTCCATTCAATTTAAGAGGTTTGTTCATAACATTATCACTTCATATCACCACCAAAGCACACATCATTTAAAATTTTGTGAGAGTTCAAGCATAAGTCTAGTTTGCCAAAGTTTTCGTTTTAAGTGTTTGTACTAAAAACTTGAAGATCGTTGTGCCCTGGGAGACAGACGTCCATTCAACCATTAACACCAGTGTGGGGGCGTGAATCTACTTTAAAAGTATAGAGTCAAACTCTAGTTTCAATCTACTTTAAATAAATTCGTTGTTTGAATATCCGGGTAAGTTTTTATTTAAATTTTAACACTTTGGTTCTGTTACATTTACGTTAACGTTAACACATTCTGCCACTGTTACTTCTTTGTTTCTGTTACGTTAACGTTAATACATTTTATCACTATTATTTTTTTATTTTCTGTTACGTTAACGTTAATGTCACGTTTCTCGTTTAATATACATTTAGATTGCTTCACAAAATTTTTATGATTTGTTTTTAATACCCATACATGAATAATTAATATTCATATTAATATTCTTTAATAATTATTAATTTTATTCCATGGTTATTTAAATATTTATCTTGAAATTTCAGCATTTCCACCAACAATCTTAAAGTAGATTCATGTTTTATATTCTGAAATTTTTAGATAAATAATTTTCTAAATTTGTGTAGTTTTAAAATTTGAAATTTCTTCTTTACTTAGATCTTGAAACATTATTTAACTATCTTAACAGTTTAGTTAGAATATTGTTGAGGTAATACTTGTTTTTTGATCATTTAAATTTTATCTGAAATACTTATTGTTTTGGTAATATTGGATGTGTGAATAAGAAATTAGGTATTGTGCAAATAAGTAAATGTTCATGTTTTAAATTTGTCTCGTAAACATTTACGTACAGAATTTGTTGTGTGAACATTAAAGTTTCGATTTGATTTCTGTTTATTGTGTGAACGTTAACTTCCAGTTTCTGGTTAGTGAAACATTTAATTTCTTAGTCTGTGCCTTGGTTGTAAAATTTTCTAAGTATTTATCATACATTTGTTAAAAATTGTAGACATACTACTCTGTGATGGCAAGTGAAAACACTACGCCAATTGAGAAGTCTAAAATGACATTTCCTGTGACTCAAACCATTATTAATATGGTGTCTACTCCATTGCGTAAGGCTGAAAAGCCTGACAAGTTTGATAGGAGCAACTTTAAGAGGTGGCAATAAAAGATAATGTTCTACCTTACGACTTTGAGATTGATTCGTTTTCTCAAAGAAGATGCTCCAGTTATGACTGAGAATGCCGATGTTCAAACAAAGGATGTGGTAGAAGCATAGAAAGATTCTGACTATCTGTGTCAGAACTACATCTTCAATGCTCTCAGCAACTCTCTATATAAAGTATATAGAGGGATTTCAATTGCTAAAGAACTGTGGGAATCCTTGGATAAAAAATATAAAACAGAGGACGTCGGCTCAAAGAAATTTGTAGTTGGAAAGTTCCTTGATTATGTAATGGTGGATTCCAAATCTATTGTTAATCAAGCCGAAGATCTTCAAAGTCATTATATATAACATTCTCGATGAGGGAATGTCATTGAGTGAATAATTTTAAGTAGCTTCTATTATTGAGAAGTTACCACCGACCTGGAGTGATTTAAAAAATTATCTCAGGCATAAACGCGAAGAGATGAACGTTGAAGATCTGATTGTGAGGCTTAGAATTGAAGAAGAACATCGGTTTGCTGAGAATACTGATAGTCGTAATTCCATGAACTCAAAGGCAAATGTTGTAGAGGTTTACAAAACCAATAAGAAACGAAAGTTACATAACCTTGGAACAAGTCAAAACTTTGGTCCCAAAGGAAAGAAAATGAAGAAATTCAAGGGGAACTACTTCTCCTATGGAAAGGCTGGACACCGTGCAAGTGAATGTCAAGTGAAATGTATTGTAAAAAGGCCTACACATCAAGCTAACATAACTGAAGTAGAGCATCTTACTTCGGATGTTTCCGAAATGAATCTTTCAGCAGTGGTGTCTGAAGTCAACCTAGTTGGCAACCCGAAAGAATGGTACATGGACACTGGGGCTACACTCCATATCTGCTCAGATAAGAGAATGTCCACTACCTGTCAACTGGTGGATCAAAATGAACAACTCTATATGGGAAACTCCTCAACTTCTAAAGTTGAAGGACATGAAAGGATTGTGTTGAAAATGACTTCTGGAAAAGAATTTACTCTCAATAATGTGCTTTATGTGCCGGACATTCGCAAGAATCTAGTTTTTAGATCTTTGATGAGTAAGAAGGGCTTTAGAATGGTCTTTGAGTCTAAAAAAGTTGTAATAACCAGAAGTGGAGTGTTTGTGGGAAGGGGCTACAATAATGAAGGCCTCTTCAAATTGAATGTCATGACTGTGATTCCAAAAGCTAATAAAACTACATCTTCTGTTTATATGATTGAGTCAATTGATATTTGGCATGCTAGGTTAGGACATGTTAATTATAATTCTTTACGTAAATTGATTAATTTAGATTTATTGCCAAAATGCAAAATTGATTCAAATCATAAATATGAGACTTGTGTGGAGTCCAAGTTGACTCGAACTTCTTTTCAATCCATCGAAAGAAGTACTGAACCTCTAGAATTGATTCACACTGATATTTGTGATTTAAAATTTGTACAAACTAGAGGTAGTAAAAAGTATTTTATTACTTTTATTGATGACTGCACAAGATACTGTTATGTTTATCTTCTAAGGAGTAAAGTTTTGGAAAAGTTTATGCAATATAAGAACCAAGTTGAGAATCAACTTAACAAAAAGATTAAAGTTCTTCGAAGTGATACAGGTGGTGAATATGAATTATCGTTTGTGGAATTTTGTGCTCAACACGGAATAATTTATCAAACAACTGAACCATATTCACCACAACAAAATAGAGTAGCTAAGAGGAAGAATAGAACTTTAAAAGAAATTATGAATGTTATGTTGATATGTTCTGGACTAACCCAAAACATGTGGGGGGAAACATTACTTACCGCCAATTACGTTCTTAAGCAGTTGCCACATAAGAAATTAGATAAAACTCCATATGAAATGTGGAAATGTAAGACTCTTACTTATAAATTCTTGAAAGTGTGGGGGTGTCTTGCTAAGGTGGCAGTTCATATTCCTAAAATGACTAAAATAAGACCTAAAACAATTGATTGCATATTCATTGGGTACGCCCAAAACAGTAGTGCTTATCGATTTTTAGTTCACAAGTTTGAGATTGAAGATGTACATGAAAATAAAATAATAGAATCCAAAAATGCATTCTTTTATGGGGATATATTTCCTTGTAAGACTTCTCAAGAGTCTGGTTCTTTAAAAAAACGCTTGATACTGCGATAGGTGAGGTCCAAAAATGAAATATCTCTGGAAGATAATGAACCTAGACGTAGTAAGAAGGCTAAGACAACAAAGTTATTTGGTCTTGAATTTTTTACCTATATGGTAGAAGGTGATCCTAAGAGTTTTAAAGAGGCAATGTCAACTCCTGAAGCACTATTTTGGAAAAAAACTGTAAACAGTGAAATAGAATCTATCTTGCAAAACCATACATGAGAACTAGTGGATCTTCCATCCGGTTCCAAACCTCTTGGATGTAAATGGATCTTCAAAAAAAGATGAAAACAGATGGATCAATTGATAAATACAATGCTAGACTTGTAGCTAAAGGTTAGAAGCAAAGAGAAGGTGTTAATTACTTTGACACGTACTCACCGATTACTATAATAACATCCATTAGAATGTTGATAGCCATAACAACTATACATAATCATGAAATACATTAAATGGATGTTAAAACAACTTTTCTAAATGGTGAACTAGATGAGGAAATCTACATGGAACAACCAGAAGGGTTTGTTGTTTCTGGCAAATAGAACAAAGTTTGTAGACTTGGTAAGTCTTTATATGGACTTAAACAAGCACCAAAATAGTGGCATGAGAAATTTGACAAAGTTATGATGTCAAATGGATTTAAAATCAATGAATGTGACAAATGTGTCTACATTAAATATAATGAATCGGAATATGTCATTGTATGACTTTATGTAGATGACATGCTAATTATTGATAGTAACAGTAACATCATTAAGTCTACCAAAAGGATGTTAACTAGTAAGTTCGATATGAAAGATTTAGGTGTTGCTGATGTAATTCTAGGAATTAAAATTTCTAGATCTACTGAAGAACTAGTATTATCGCAATCTCATTATATTGAGAAAATACATGAGAAATTCAACAAGTATGTTACTAGTCTAGCTAAAACATCTATTGATGTGAATTGTCATCTAACTAAGAATACTGGTGAAAATATCTCTCAGTTAGTATATGCTCGTATAATAGGTAGTCTAATGTACTTAATGAATTGTACTAGACCTAATATTGTCTACACAGTGAGTAGACTAAGCAGATATACTAGCAACCCAGGACACGAACACTGGAATGCGATAGTTAGGGTACTTAGATATTTAAGGTATACCCTAAACTATAGATTGCATTACACCAAATATCCAATTGTACATGAAGGTTACAGTGATGCTAATTAGATAACAGATTGTAAAGATACTAAATCCACAAGTTGATACATCTTTACATTTAGAAGATAAGTTGTCTCATGGAAATCCTCCAAACAGACGTGTATTGCAAGGTCTACAGTGGAATCTGGGTTTATTACTTTAGACAAAGCAAGTGAAGAAGCAAAATGGCTTCGTCAATTTTTAGAAAATGTTCCAATGAGGATGAAACTTGTGCTAGCTATTTGTATACATTGTGATAGCCAATATGCAATTGATAGGGCACAAAGTAGTATGTATAACGGTAGGTCTCGACACATACGATGTAAACATAATACCGTTAGACAGTTACTCTCAAATGGAGTTATTACAATTGACTACGTGAAGTCAAAAGATAATATTACGGATCCGCTAAACAAAGGGTTAACCAGAAAGAGAATATACTGCTCATCGAGGGGAATGGGTTTAAAACCTACAACTAAATAATCACCTTAATGGAAACCCAACCTAACTGACTGGAGATCTCAAGATCTAGGTTCAAAGGGACAACCTAATTATGTGTAGACTAAGTAATCATTGAAAGACTTTAAGTCTTATACTCATTCCTATGGTGAACTAGTGATAAATATAAGTATTAAGGATAAAATTTGCTTTTAATGATTCATATAGCTTGAAAAATTCAAGTAGGGTATACGGGATACTCTTGATAGGTTAATTACCTAGATGAGTGAAGAACAAGGCCGGCTCTATGAGAATGAGAAGGCTAAATTCTCTAAAGCACTCATTGAAACATTAGGATGTTCAAGGCCAAAATGAACACAACCAGAGAACTGACTGTATCAGGAAGTATCGATGTGAGTTCTATTGTCTTGGTTTACACAAACGGCTGAACAGTTCAAGACATCGTGTTCACTGGTTAGCCAAGTAAATCCGATACTCTTTCACTAGAGAAGGTTCAAGGCCTAAAACTACCTATCTCGATGCAGTTACTTTCTATTTGAATTCTCTATAATGTGTTAACATTGCATATGCACATATATCCAGTCAATGTCATTCATGTGGGGGATTGTTGAAATTTTTGACTACTTTAATTGATTAATTAAAGTGAGACCCATTAATTAAATTAATTGAATTATTATTCCGTTGCGTTCCTTGTTGTTTGAGGATCAACGTAATATATTTATATGCCAAAAATAATTAAGTTTTTAATGAGATTTTAATTCTCAACGAAACTCATTTGAGATTGGTTAAAGATATAAATGAATGAATCATCCCACATTGCTTGGAAGGGGATGAGTTATCCTAGATTGTTTGGAAATGGAGAACTTGAGTTGTAAGGTATAGTTATCCCACATTGGTTGTGCAGAAGAAACTCAAGCTTGTATGAACTTATAAATTGAGAACAAAGGCAAGCCACTAACCATCAAACCTTCAAACTCGAATTAGGTCGGGTCGAGTTTGGATTGGGACAAATCGATCCATATTTGGATTTGGTT
Source organism: Eucommia ulmoides (assembly GCA_016647705.1). NCBI lineage: Eukaryota > Viridiplantae > Streptophyta > Magnoliopsida > Garryales > Eucommiaceae > Eucommia > Eucommia ulmoides. Next base: position 16,938,250 of record CM028325.1, read on the forward strand.
TGAATCGAATCTGTGTCGAGTCTGGATCGAGTCAGATCTTGACCCGCCAAAATAGTTTAAAATTTAATTAGTGGCAGTTAAGTAGTTAATTAATTGCTTGATTGTTAATTTTGAATTAGTACCAATGAAAAGACATGAAGGTTCATTATGTGATTGTTCGTGTTAATGTTAACGCGAACAAATATTTTTCCAAAGTTGTATCCATTCAATGGTGGTTTTCAGTCTTATATAAATAGGTTATTTTTCATTTATTTTAAGATGTTTGTTCATAACATTATCACTTCATATCACCACCAAATCACACATCATTTAGAATTTTGTGAGAGTTAAAGCATAAGTCTAGTTTGCCGAAATTTTTGGTTTCAAGTGCTTGTACTAAAAACTTGAAGATCGTTGTACCCTAGGAGGTAGATGTCCATTCAACCATTAGCACTAGTATGGGGGCGTGAATCTGCTTTAAGGGCATAGAGTCAAAGTTTAGCCTCGATCTACTTCAATTCAATTCGTTGTTTGAATATTCGGGTAAATTTTTATTTAAAGTTTAACACTTTGTTTCTGATACATTTACGTTAACGTTAATACATTCGACCACCGTTATTTTTTTGTTTATGTTATGTTAACGTTAATACATTTTATCACTATTATTTTTTATTTTCTGTTACGTTAACGTTAACGTCACGTTTCTGGTTTAATATACACTTAAATTGCTTTACAAAATTTTCATAATTTATTTTTAATACCCATACATGAATAATTAATATTCATATTAATATTACTTAATAATTATTAATTTTATTTCATGGTTATTTAAATATTTATCTTGAAATTTCAATATTTTCACCAATATTTTTGTATTCTGGTTTTTGCTTACAATATTTTATTTTTATTTTTCAATTTATCGCTATTGCTTTTCTATTTTTTGTTCTATGTTTTAAACTTTTTAAAAAAATTTATTTTAATTTTTTGTTGTTATTTCTATTTTCCTTTGTTTTTTCTATTTCTTGGTTTTTAAATTTATTTTTTGCTTTATGTTTTCCATTTTTTTGTTTCTATTTTTTTTTTTGTATTTTATTTGTAATTGTTATTTTTGATTCTAGAACTCAAATTGATAACGAAAAAGATAAAAAGAATAAAATAAAAAATACAAAACAAATAATGGAAAATAAAATAAAATTAAAAATAAAAACAAAATCTAAAATAGAAAATAAAGAAAAAGAGCAAAAAATGTAAAATAAAATAGAAAAAAAAAGATATTAAAAGAAACATAATTAAAAATTAAAAACAAAAACCAAAACTTAAAAATAAGGAAAAAAAAAAAAGAATTATTAAAGGTAAAGAAATAATTTTCTACAACATGGACTTCAATATGAGCAAATTCGTAAAAAAATAAATAATAAAAAAATTAAATAAAATAAAATTATGATGTCAGTCTAATTGACCGAAAAAAATTGATTGGGGCGTCGGATTACTTTTAACAATTAAGAAAGAATCTTGGAATTATATTCAAATGATAGGGAGAATAGTTGTTCTCTTCATGAAGGGGAAATTTTTTGATTGAAATTCAGTCGTAACATTGCACTAAGTTATTTCTTATGATTTGATTAGGAGTAGAGAGATCCATAACAACTTTATCTTTCGGTTGAATGAAAAATGGTTACTTTAGAATAACAATCTATAAGATAAATAGTTCATATACAAAGTTGTTGTATTTTTACTATTACTCTCGATAAAAAATTATGTAAAATAGTTTCTGAAATGTTTGGATCTTTCTTCAAATTTTCATTTAAATTATAGTTTATCTTAATTACTTTTGTCATGGAACACTTTATCCTTTTTTTTTTTTTTTTTTTTTAAGTCGGGCACTAAATTCCCATCAATTTTGAGTATAGGTGTCATGGTTAAATTTTTGTTACATAGTGTTAAATAAATAGAGAATTATAATTTTTTTGGAACAGATTTTGAGAATAGTGTTTTTGGAAACAGGATTTTGGGAATAAATAGGAGCAAATAATATTTTGAGAACAACTTTTTGGGAACAAATAATTTTTTTGGTGGCAGATTTTTGTACACAAATAATTTTTTGGGGAACAGATTTTTTTCCCTCAACATCCCTTCTCAAAAATCTATTCCCAAAAAAATTGTTATAAAAAAATATTTGTTCCCAAAATCAATTCCAAAAAATATTTTCCCCAAAAAATTATTTGATCCCCAAAGATTTTACAAAGCAAAAAAACATTTGTTCCCAAAATTGTGTTTGAAAAGATCTGATCCTAAGATAATATTTATTCAAAATAAAAAAAAAAAAAAAAGAAAAAGAAAAAAAAATCCCCGCCCCCTCCCTCTCCCCCCCCCCCAAAAAAAATAATTGACTCTAAAAGATGTTGGGATAATTGACTTTGGGATAATTGGTGATTAGTTCCAAATAACAGATATAATATACTAGTCCTATTTAAAATATAAATTTTAATTTATTCTCTTAAATTGATTTTTATTTGCGTATTAGTCCCACATATGTTCACACTTATGTAATATTAGTTACATGTATTTATGTAATATTAGTTATAGGTTCCAAATTAGGTGTAACTATGTTATATATATTTGTGTAATATTTGTTACATTTAATAAATATTTTACACACACGTTAAATAAATGTAATTACGAGAGTGGAACATGTGTATTGGACTTTTTTTTTTTTAGTATGTGTGTATATAATGTGTGGAATTAAAATATAAGTTGTAACTGCGTATGAATTTTGTTTTAAAATTAAGGGTAAAATAAAAGGGGAAAAAAAAAAGGCACACACACCCCCAAAAATGTTCCCAAAAAACTCCATTTTCCTTATTCCAATTTTTAGGGGCAAAGTGCAATTAGCCAAATATTTATCTAACAATTGGTAGGTATTAACTTGAGGGGTAATTTAAGAATTTAAAAAAAGTACAATTGGTAATAGCCTAAAATGGCAAAATCGATGCGTAGGAGACTGACCTTTAACGGAAAGAGGCGACGAGAATTTTTTTATAGACGAGGCTTTGACCATTGTTCTATAACCGTTTAAATTTTAAATGTTAAAAATTTTAAGTGTTAAAACTGTTAAAATTATCATATATTTGTTTGTTAAAATTAAAATTTAAAGTGTTGATTTTTAATTGCTGATTTTTTGATGTTATTTACAGAAAATAAAAGAAAAAAAATAAATAAATAAACAAAGAATTCAAAAAAACAAAACAAAAAAAAACACTAGGATTTCATTTAAAAAAAAATTAAACTTAAAAAAGAATGACTAAAAAAATAAAACAAAAACAGAAAAGAAAAGACAAAGCAAAAAATTGTTTAGATTTAAACTTTTTCTTCTCTTTTGTGTTTTTATTTTCAAGTTTTTTACTTTTTTTAATAAACATCATACTCAAAAAATAAAAGAAATAAAAATAAATTAAATGGAATATATAATGTAGAACAAAAGTAAAAAAAAAAAAAAAAAAGAAAATAGAAAATAAAAGATAGTTAAAAATTGAAAATAAAATATAGTTAAAACTAGAAAACAAAGGTAAAAAAAATTATATGTTAAAAGAATATTTTTCTTAACAAAATATAATAAAGTGTGTCTCAAACATTATTAAATAAAATTGAAGAATTATATCTTCTTTTGTAAAGTGCACAAATGATAAAAAATAATATGTTCTTTTTTAGCCTCTAATCATCTACCTAAGCAAAAATATAAAGTAAAGTGAATAATTGATATTAATATTTTTATTCTTATTTTTTTACATTATTTTTAAACACACAAATGTCTATTTAAGCAAAAATATCAAGTCCACAGTAAATAATTTATATTTATGTTTTTTATTCTTATTTTTTTCTAATTAAATATTAACTCTTTTAAAAAAAAAAAAAAAATCAAAGGTGCATGTTAGTGGTGCATAAAATGATCACATTTATGGTGTTAATAATGCCAAATTTGTATGGATTGTAATCCATTTCTGCAGTTTTGTCGTATTTTACTCACGCTAAGAGCGTTTCTGATATTATTTGTATTGATGAGACAAACCTTCCAAAAAGATATTTGACTCAGAAAAAGAGTGCGAGCATAAAATATTGTAAGCAATACCATATTGTGTTGTTTCCTTCTTTTTTTTTTATTTATTTAATTTGAACCATTAAAATGCAAAATGGGTGACAATGAGAACAAAATAAGGAAAATCAATAAAGTAAGTTGGAGTTGGACCGTAAATCATTTATATATTCTAAGATTTTCTTATAGATAAAATTATGCCCGTTTTTCGTTGGTTTTAACTTTTAATCCCCTGAAGCTTTCCATCCCCAACTTTAAAAGTAGGCAACATAAGGTGCTTTTTTTCCTTAATTAAGATTGGACTCTCTTGAAGAATGAATATATTAAGAATTAAATCTTGAATTTAATTCTGAATACACTATACTGATGTGAAAAAGTGCATCTTTAAAATTGTCCGGCAAAGTGATTAGTGAAAGTACGTGTAAATTGGTCCAGACATATCATAAAAAAATCCAAAAAAAAAGGTTAGACAATAACTTAAAAAAAAAAATGTTCATTAAGCCTTGTGTCACACATCCTCATAAACACCATAATACTTGACTCGCCTCCTTGAATACTCAACTCGACTAGTGTTCTGACGTGGAAGAAATTTCCGCTTTTACAGTTGGCATTTAATAGAAGCCAAGTGGAAGATATGGACCAAGGGCCCAAGCGTGGAAACAAAAAGTGGGCTAGGTTTTAATATTAAAATGGCCCAACATAAACGGCCCCGTAGCTACCTCGGACTGAGTTAGTTGCATCTAGCCCTTGATCACACGAAGACGAGCTCATAAGAGTGATCCAATACCTGAGTAAAGGAAGGCCCAATACAACAACCCAGTCTTATGGACCGCCATAACGGATCCAACCAGTAGGAGGCTATAAGAAACCAATCCAACCCCACGATCCCATACAATGTGATATCCAGAACAACTCGAACGAAATTGCAACAGATCGTGAAAAGAAGACTTCACCAACTAACGATATGACCAAAGAGGTCTATAAATAAGGGAAGGTGTTAAACAATTTAACTCATCTTCAAGTCTTAAGCTTTCACCATAAACAAACTAATTTATTCTCACGCTAGAGGTTATTTGGTTAACACTGCACCGGTGTCCTCTTGAGCTTATCGGTCTTATAGGTTATTAGTTTTGTAGGTTGTAGGAGATCTTTGGCTATTTGCTGAAGGTTTTTGGCAACATCATTTGACGTCGTCTATAGGAAATAATAAAAAAGCTTTTTGTATCGAAATGAGGTAGTTACGAACAAGAGGAGTCAGTTAGGATCATAGCAGTGATGCTTCGCCGCAGGAAACCACCGAAACTTCGGTAGAAGCCCCGACAGAGGTTTAAACTGACACTTTATCAGGGGTCCAAAGTACTGACTTAAAAATTGATGCTTTAATTAAGAAAGTATCAACAATCACTACAAGAAAAAGGTTTTTTTTTTTTTTTTAATCACACTTAGTAAACATAATTCATCTCGTTTTTTAAAAAGACCGTGATTGTAACAATATGAATAAGAAATAATCTTGCTTAAAATTTATTATGTGATAAAAAATATTTTTTATCTCACTATTTTAATAAAATGTGATAATAAGTTGTAAGTTTTATCACAGTTATTATTTATAATCGAGATTAATTGGTATTTGCGCTGAACTTAACCCAAAAAAAATGTGCTCAGAAAATTCTTGTTCCCGCTTCCCTGTTGAAATCCCTTTCCGCCTTTTCGTTGGCACTCAAATATTTCTCTCATAGTTTCACGATCTCTTCATTCTCTACCCTAGCCGTCGCTCAACCCTAGCAATTGAAGCCCCTCTCTTTCTCGATCTTGAAATTGCTGAGATTTCTCCATCACTGTCGCTAAGACTTCAACCTTCAGCCTTCATTGTCATCGTCATCGTTATCATCATCGTCGTCATCGTCATCATGTTCAACCCTCTCTTTGTCCTCTCTTCTTCGGCCGTCGCCATCATCGTCTTTTCCAGTCATCGCCATCGTCGTCTTCTCCAGTCTCTCTCGATCTTGAGGTCGCTCTTTCTTCTTTCTCATAGTTTTGCATTGAAGCTGCCTGCTACTTCCCCAATCACATGACTGAAACAAAAACACCAAATCCAAGTAATGATTCGAACAATACTCCCTCAATCTCTCCTGTATTGGCTAGGTTTAATGTTTTTATTTTAATTAGTTTTGTGTAGATTTTTCGTGGAATTAGGGTTTTTCAAATTAGTAGTTTGTTTTCCCTTTAGTTTCCCCTATCTTTGTTATACATCTTTCTGCAATTGTTCATATGTGCATACGATTGAAATGTTTTGCTCCCTGTTCTCTTCTGCAGTTGTCTTCTCTCTTGATTGATTACAGGGTTTATGAGGATTGAAGTAATTTGGTTTTGAGTTCTCATAGGTAAGGAAATTTTTCTAACAACTTCATTGTATTTTTCTCTTCTGCTCAGATTTATTTATTTTATCAACCCTAACAACAGGATCTGAGGAAAGATGGGGTGCATGAAGAAATTGTTTTTTTTTGTGAAATTTCAATATCCGTTTAATTCTAGGGGTTTTTTTTTGTGAAATTTTAACATCCGTTTGCTTTTAGGTGCGTTTTCTCTCTCTCTCTCACTCAATTGAACTCTGTTATTAGATTAATTGAAGATGTCATTTCAATTTGCATATCTATGGATTTCACTATCCGAAATCCTAATGAAGTCATGGTTGGTGCTTTTAATCGAAGAATTTCATGTATTTTTTGTTCTGTACATATGTTATTTCTTTCATTTTATATAAATTATGGGGTATCAATTAGTTCTTATTATTGATCTCGTAGTCTTTAATTGGTTGAACTGTTGAACGTTAACAGTGGTCCTCTTGATCACAATTTCTTTGTTTAATTGGTTTAATTTCATGAACCGTCTTTAATTGATTTAATTACATGTATTATGTTTTTGGTTAAGATTGTATATCTTATGGGTTTTCTTGTGCATGGAAAAAGATGATGAGCTTGGAACGAAGGAAGGGTTGTCAACAGAAGTTCTTTCTTGGGAGCCCAGAGCTTTTCTTTATCACAGTTTCTTGGTCAGCTGCTGTTTTTTTTTTTTTTTTTTTTCCGACTTTATTGTGCTTTCTATATAGGATGTATTTGTTGAAATGTGGATAAGATAATATATATAGTGGTCCCTTCCCAAGTAAAACAATAACACTTTTCTATTATGATCCCAAGCGAAATAGAAACAGTTTCTGGTTCAGTTCGCTATTTTTATTTCGGGTTTGTACTCTTTTTTGAATTTTTATTCCCTATTTCTATTTTTCTTTTGTTTTATGTAGTGATTTTAACTATTTTCTTTTGTTTTATTTTCTTTTCAACACTTTGTGATTTTAACTATTTACTTGAAGTTTAATTTAATACCTTGTTTGCTTTCTCTATATATGCATTTTCTGTAGTCTTCTGATTGTATTTGGTTGTTGAAAAAGTACCAGATTAACAGAAAATTCGAGAAAAAAATGGAGAATCAATGGCATGGTATAGAAAGAATATTTGGAACCTGTCTCAAACCAGGTCGTGAGTAGCACGTCCCTATTGGCCGACATATTGTAGAATCAAAGTAGGTATTTTTTTTTTATTAGAATTTGTAAATCGAACTAGATGTTTTGTAATTACCACTTTAAATTCAGATATGGCCCATGGATTCGGGCCTTAACAACAAATTATTGATTTTGTTCTACGACTCTTTCTAAAACACTTAGCTTGATGATCTTCCCTACCCTCATTTGATGAAACAAGGCTATTCTCACCGACCCCTTTTCACCTCACTTGTTGATCGAAAGGGTCCAACGATTCATAACGTAGGAGATCGCACATGTGGAGCATGGTAGACGTCAATTGAAGGGGGACTACTTGCAATCTTGTAAAGAAACACCGCCGATCAAGTATATTTTGTCCTGCTTCTTCATGCATTGTATGACTGTACTTCATCTAGCATTACAATTAAGGGCCTATGTGGTTGTTTAAATCATTTTTTTTTTTTTTTTTTTTTTTTTTTATGAATTATATCATTTTTGATGAATTGAGTTGTGCATTTCTCCATTTGCCTATAATTTACATACAATTGTTTTAAATTTAGCCAATTTTAACCTGCATTTTAGTCCGATTACTCAAGAACTATTGAGGACACTAACTTCACCAACCCCCATTTATCATTCATTGTTGAAAATTCAGGCTTCCAATAAATATCACAAAGCATTCTTTAAAGCAATTTTAAGTGAATTATGACATGTAGAAAAAAAGATACCATGATATGACTTTTTAAATCCTTCTCCTATCCACCTGTCCATGGTTTCCTATTCTTAGTTTTAGAAACAATTTTAGTCATCTATGTTAGAGGGCATCATTCAACTAGGCTCCGTTCTATTCTGTTTTTTTTTTTTTTTAAATCAGTTTATTCGCTATTTTTGTTCTATGCATTGCATATGTGTGTTGTTTCCAGGTTCCCTTGATGAAGTTGATGAAAAAGAAAATGAATAATGAAGTTGATGTGGGTAATGATGTTTTATTTGTGATTGGATAACCATTTTTAGACATTTGTACATGATAGAAAATTCAAATTTATGATTATTGTATTAAAAAATAATGTTACTTGTGTTTTTCATGTTGATGTTAAATTCTCATGTCATCAATATTTTAGTTGTTCTAGAAATATGAAATTCATTTTTTGGGTAATTTTTGGTAGTATTTTTTTTTATATAATAGTACTGTAATTTTTTTCATAATTTTTTTTTTTTTTAATATAGATATGAGAAACTATCACAGTTTTTAAATGTGATAGAAAATAGGGTAAACATCTCAGATTGATACAAAATTTAGATAAATATTGTCCAAATAATCATTTTTTTTAAAATTTTTTTATCACATATATATGATCTTTTAATCACATTTGAAAACCGAGATATTAGATGGACTAACCATCTCATTTTTTAACTGTGATAAAAAATATACCATCTCAGTTTTTAACTGTGATAAAAAGTCTACTTTTAATCACACCGCATACTATTACGGTCAGGTTTGGAGTAAAAAACTGTGATAAAAAACTTTTTATCATGGTTTTTAAATGTGATAAAAAGCCTTTTTTCTTGTAGTGAATGGAGGGCATGATAGTGTGGCTGGCAGAGCAGTTTACTAAAAATGCCCAACAACAACCACCTGATAATGATGGTTTTGGAGAGGAGACAAAATCTTCAAAACATCGACACCACCATCACAGGACGAAAGATATGTCCAAGAAAGAAGGGTAGTCAGCAGATCAAAGACGATGGTTTCCCTCTAGGAGGTCAGAATTTGAAGGGTAAAAGATTCGCCAACTGATGAAGTGAAAGTACTATTAGAAGGAACATAACTATCATTCACTTCGAACATCATTAAGGTGCCATTCCCCGGACAAGTTTAATCCGACTAAGTTCGGAAAGTACGATGGAAAAACTGATCCAACTAACTATATCCACCAGTTCAGACATGTTATGGCACTTCATGGAGCAGGGAAATTAGCATTATGCAGTGCATTTGCTACCACCCTTAAGGGTCTGCTTTGGAGTGGTTGTACAAGCTACCATCTCAGTCCATTTCAACATTTATTGAGTTCAGAAAGTAGTTTATTAGCCACTTCATAACCTGCCAAAGGTTAATAAAAGGCCCTGATTACCTGTTAGCTCTACGGCAGAAAAATGGATAGTCTCTATGTTAGTACATGAATCGTTTTAACGAAAAGTTAACATATATTGAGGGATGTGACACAAATATCATCATTATTGCATTTACTTCGGGGTTGTATCGTGGACGATTCCAAGACTTGCTCATGAAGCATAATCCAAGAAACAAGACTGAGCTGAAAAGTGCCAAGCCCCATATGAACCTAGAAGACGTGAGATATGCGAGATAATGAAGGAAATCGTCTAGGGATGGTCCTAGACGCCGTAATAAAGATTATGAGAAACCCAAAGACAGTAGTTCAGACCATCTAAAAGATAGGTTAAGAGACTTAGGCTCCAGACCAGAAGCTCGTCAGGATCCTAACCTTCCTGGGCTACAAATGCCAATCTCCAGAATTCTGCATGAAATTCAGTCATTTGAGATCATTTAGTAGCCTTTGAAGATCCTATCAAAACCAAGTAGGAGGAGTAGAGAAAAGTATTGCGAATTTCATAAAGACCATAAACATAATAAGGATGACTGTTGGAATCTCAAGAAAGAGATTAAAAGGATGATAAACATGGGTTAGCTGCGTGGTTATTTGCAGGATCGACCAAGAGACAAAAAGTGATCTAGGAGTGAGAGAAAAAGAAAGAATTGGGATAAAAAACAAAAGGACAAAGGGCCTAACAATGCTTAGGAGGTGATATGATAAATGCTAGTAGACTAGTCGCTGGGGAATTAAATCGAGAGCAGAGGAGAAAAATTCGTGAAACAGCACTGGAGTGAAGTTACGGATAATCTATGTTAGTAACTATAAAACCAGGCCTAGTGATCACGTTCAACGATGAGGATTGCAAGGAGATCGTACACCCTCACGAAGATGCCCTAATAATAACACTCTGGATTTCCAGTTTTGAGGTAAGAAAGATTTTAATTGATACAGGCAGTTCTACTAATATCAGCTTAGTAAATACTTTGAAATAGATGGGAGTGCCAAGTTCAGACATCGGATCCACCCAGACAGCTATGGTAGGATTCAAAGGTAATCTCAGCTCTCCCAAGAGAAATATTACTTTGTTAGTTATAACAAGTAAGGAGGACAATCATCTAACTAAAGCCACAGAGTTCATAGTGATGGACTCCTCCTCTCCTTACAATGCGACCTTAAGACACCCATGGCTTCACTGCATGAGGGCTATGGTGTCTACTTTCCATCAGTATATAAAGTATGTTAAAGATGGAGTTGTGACAGCTATCTAAGGTGATCAAGTAGCCTCAAGAAAATTCTTCACAATAGTAATGAAAGGGAAAAAGAAGGCCCAATAACAATTAAGGTCAGAGCAGGAAGAAGCTCTACCTAACACCTCAACTTAGGAAATAGATGATTTCAAAAAACACCCTATAGTTCTTCAACCAATAGAGTAGGTGCAAAAGGTAAACTTCGAGAAATAATGGAAGAAGTTGATGATCGGCTCGGTATTAAACCAGCTCGAGATGGAAAGAATAAAAGAACTGCTAGCCAAGAGATTAAAAGTATTTTCATAGGCCCCAGAAGATATGAGAGGGATTGATCCCAAGGTAGCATTGCATCACCTTGACGTCTCAAGATCTTATCCTCCAATCAAGCAGAAAAGAATGACTTTTAGTCTGGAGAAAAAGGAGATGATTGATTCAAAGGTGAGTAAATTGCTTGGAATAGGGCATATAAGGGAAGAGATGTACTTGAAGTGGTTAGCTAATCGCGTGCTTGTGAAAAAAAAATGGATAGTGGAGGATGTGTGTGGACTTCACTGATCTCAATAAGGTATGCCCCAGTGATTGCTATTCGATGCTAATGATAGATTAAATGGTGGATGTTGCTGCAGGACATGAGTTGTTGAGCATGATGGACGCTTATTTGGGTTATAACCAAAATTTGGATGGATAAACAAGATGAAGAAAGAACAACGTTTATTATACCAAGAGGTACGGATTGTTATACAGTGATGAAATTTGGTTTGAGAAATGGAAGAGCAACCTATCAACGACTGGTAAATCGTATGTTCCAACAAAAGAAATGGAGTGACGATAGAAGTATACATTGACTATATGTTGATGAAGAGCACCAAGAGAGGCGATTACTTAACACATCTGGAAGATGCCTTTACTATCCTGCAAAAGTTCAACATGAAGCTGGACCTAGAAAAGTGTGCCTTTCGAGTAACTTGAAGAAAGTTCTTGGGCTTTATAGTTGAACAAATTTATCTCTAAATTCACCGACATATGTGCACCTTTCTTCAAAATCTTAAGGGGAAATAAAAACTTCTATTGGGGGAATGAATGTGAAAAAACATTATAATCCATTAAGGATTACCTCGGGTCGGTGGCAATGCTAGCCAAGATGTCCCCTAGGGACGGGTATTATATATACTTGGCAGTAACTTCAGCAACTATCAGCCTGACATTAGTGTAGGAAGATAACGGAGGGCAGAGGGTAATTTTTTACATAAGTAAATAATTGGTACCAACTAAAACACGATATATAGAGATCGAAAAGCTCACCCTGACATTAGTGACATCAGCTCGGAAGCTGAGGCCGTACATTTAGGGACACGTGATTAATGTAATGACCTCATACTCCATCAGAGCAATAATGCACCGTCCTGAAACTTCTGGTCTACTGATGAATGATCAGTAGAGGTTGGAGAGTTCTTCATCAATTAAGGGACATGCAGTGGCAAATTTCATCGTCGAACTTACCCCCTCTATAGAAGATACAGTAGAAGATGGTGAATACTCTGAACAATTAATTGAACAATAGAAGTTGTGGGTTGATGGAGCATCAAACTTGAAAGGATGTACTATAGGTGTAGTCCTAGAAACACTCGAATGAGATCAGATCAAAAGAGCAATTCAACTCGAATTTCTAACTTCAAATAATGAACCTGAGTACGAAACAAAAAAGGGGCTGGGAGCACATTATGTTGAAGTAAGATCTAACTCCCAATTGATAGTCAAATAACTGAATGGAGTATTCTCACTAAACGAGGAAATACTGCAGTTCTATATGGAGAAGGTAAAGGAGTTGGCTAAAACACGTAGGAGTTGCAAGCTGGAAGCAATTCCGAGGATAGAAAATGAGAAAGCTGACGCTATTTCAGTATTGGAATCATCTTTTGGCCCAGACCAGAGGTCAAAGATGGTGAAATTTCAAGAGAAACCTTCCATTAGAGTATCAACCGACCTTTATGCCAGTATTGGCCAGCTAGATGGAGAAAAAGACTGAAAAACTCCTTTAGTAAAATATTTGAAAGAATGCACCTTACCTGAGGATCTAGATTCAGCTCGAAAAATCCAGTATAAGGTGTCAAGGTATGTTTTAATTGATGAAAAATTATACAGGAGATCTTTCACCCAACCATTGTTACTTTGTCTGGGTCCGAAAGAATCTAACTATGTTCTATAGAAAATCCACGAAAGTATATGCGAGAATTATCAAAGAGAAAGAACCTTAGCACACAAGGCACTCACTGTTGGCTATTATTGGTTAACAATTCCAAATGAGGTGCTAGAATATGTCAACAAGTGTGACAAGTGTCAAAGGTTCTTCCAGCTTAGAAGCAAACCCTAATCCTCAGTCCATGGCCATTTGCTCAATGGGGAATGGACATCTTAGAGCCATTCACCCCTTCTCCAGGGAACAATAAGTATGTACTTGTAGTAATTGACTATTTCACTAAGTGGGTAGATATTGAAGAATTGATTACGGTGGGAGACAACGAGGTGAAGAATTTTCTTTGGAAAAATGTGATTTGTTGCTTTTGGATTTTAGCGATATTGATATCAGATAATGGAACCCCATTAAATAGGGAGAAGTTTATGAATAATTAAAAATTCAACACCGAACATTGGGTCCTGACTACCCATAAGCGAATGGACAAGCAGAGCTGACGAACAAATCTATCAAAGAAGCACTCAAAAAGTGACTGGATGAGGCTAAGGGAAAATAGGTAGAAGAGCTACCAAGAGTCCTATGGTCTTACAAGAGAACGCTAAGGAAAACTACGGGGAAAATACCATACTCTATGACACATAGGACTGAAGTCGTAGTTCTAGTAGAGATTGAACTACCCTCAAGGTGTGATGGTAGGATCAACTTTGTTGAAAATAAAGTAGCGCTGCTTAAAGACTTGGATCTGCTTGAAGAAAGAAGAGAGAAAACAACACTACGAATGGCGGCATACAAATCCAAAGTTGCAAAAATGTTCAGTCAAGTGGTTTAACCAAGGTATTTTTGGATAAGAGAATTGGTGCTTCGACAAGTAATGCCGCACTGTCCAGAATTGTGTTTCGAAAAATTAGTTCCTAATTGGGAAGGACACTACTGAGTGACGAAAATAAATAGACTAGGGTACTATTGGTTAAAAAATCAGGAAGGGGTGTCCATTTCAAGACCTTGGAACATTGGGCATCGAAGAAAGTATTTTGTTTAAATGATTGAATTTCGTTTTAATTTTAAAAAAATTCAAGTTTAAATTATTTATGTGTTGAAGTTTTTCCAACATAATTCGTGTTTGTTAAAGTTGTTGAATAAATATTGCTTTCTTAAAAAATATATATATAACAAAATTCCTTAAAAGGAAATGGTCCCTAAATAGAAATGGTCTGTACAACTAATCACCATAAGAAAATGATAAAGCGGATCACTAATGGTGATAAAAATCACCAAGAAAGAACCAAAGAATGAACTAATAAATTAGTTCAAAAGAAATCACTAGCGGTGATAAAAATCACCAAGAGTGAGGATAAAAGATGTGCTGCTAAAATCAGTTTGAAGCAAATTACTGAGTGATAAAAATCACCAAGTGTAAAAATAAAAGGTTAACTGATAAAATCAATTCGGAATAATGGCGAACTGAAAAGATTAGTTCAGAATAAATCAAAAATTGTGAAAAAATCACCAAGTGTGAAAGTAATGGCGAACTAATGAATTAGTTTGGAATAATGGTGAATTTATAAGATCAATTTGAAATGAATCACAAATGGTGAAAAAATCACCAAGTGTGAAAGTAATGGCGAACTGATGAATCAGTTTGAAATAATGGTGAACTGATAATATCAGTGCAGAATGAATTACAAATGGTAAAAAAATCACCAAGTGTGAAATCAAAGGGAGAATGGATAAGATCAGTTTGGAGGGAATCACAAATGGTGAAACAATCATCAAGTGTGAAAGTAATGGCGAACTAATGAATCAGTTCAGAATAATGACGAATTGATAAGATTAGTTTAGAATGAATCATAAATGGTGAAAAAATTACGAAGTGTGAAAGTAATGGTGAACTGATGAATCAGTTAGGAAAAATTGTGAATTGATAATATCAGTTTGGAATGAATCACAAATGGTGAAAAAATCACCAAGTGTGAAATCAAATGGCAAACTGATGAATCAATTTAGAATAATAGCGAACTGATAAGATCAGTTCAGAATGAATCACAAATGGTGAAACAATCACCAACTGTGAAATCAAATGGCAAACTAATGAATCAATTAGGAATAATAGCGAATTGGTGAGACTCAGTTCATAGCATATCACTCATGGTGACAAAACTATAAAGTATGATAAATTGCTAAGAGGTGGTTAGCAATACTACTAATCATAGTCTAAATGAGATTTATTACCCTACAAAGAAAAAATCCAACAAGAAATCAACAGGAACAACATAGAAAAGGGATCATCCTATTGTATCCTAAAAACCAATTGCAAGTTCATAACCTGTTCAATACATGAACAAGTTACGAATGAGAGTAGAAAAGGAGAGAAAAACAATAAACAAAGGCACAAATATCATGCAAACAAAGGCATGAAGCCCAACAATATTAAGCAAAAATATTATTTCATAAAAGAAAAAAAAGGCCTATTCATTAAGGCTATTCATCACTACCATCAAAATAAAATAAAATAAAAGATAGAAAATGAAGATGAGCTATTTAAATTATAGACCAAAATAATATAAAATAAAATAAAAACTTCTGTAAAACCATGGCCAGAAAGAGGAGGAAGACCATTAGTCTGATTTCGGTGAATGGAGTAAACCCAGGTCTGCCTCATCCTCAGAAGAAAGATAAAAGTCTTGCTCCTCATAGTGGCTAAGTGCCAGTACCAAGGAGCAGATCTTATCCTCATTCTTTTTATTCTTCTCTTAGAACTTATTTCTCTTACCCTCCATGATCTTCGTATATCCCTTGTAAAGATGAACTTGGCCCATCAAGTCATGGATCTCGACATCTGTTTCTTTCAGGCGTAGATGAAGCTCCTCAAGCTGAGAGACCGTACTAAAGTAAGCTGCATCTAGGGACTGATAGGCTTCACAAGCCTCTTCAATGTAGCGGATGCAAGGATGTTCTTCGGTGCTGGTCTTTACCATAATCATCAACTTTCTGAAGTGATAACCATTTTTGATCTCCTTCTTTTCAACTTCAATTTTATCAAAGGGAGTAGACATCTTTTGAAAGAAGAAATAAGAGATCAGTGAAGTAAAGAGAGAAAAGGGGTAGTAGTCAGAATCAAGAATAAGAGATAGAAAGTATCAGGTAGTTTGTCTTTAAATGGCTAAACGGAGGAGGAAAACAACAAAAGAAATGAAAATGAATCGCCAATCATGCAAGGTGTTCATTACATTTAATGACATTAAAAGACATGGGTAAAGTATAGTAATTATGATTAGGAGTTCCAAAACTAGGAGTGACGACATTTATTAAAACAAATTACTATTTACAAAATCGTCATGATTATAAAATATGACAAAAAGAAGAAAAATGAAAAGACAATTGAAAGCTCAGGATGACTTCTGATCCTCTGACACATTTGATTGGGTAGAAATTTGGGGCTTTGGGAGGCTGGAAGAGCTTGATTAACGACGAGCTGTCTTAAAGACAAAACCAATGAAAGGTCAACGATCGATAGTTCGAAAGCAACATACATCACTTTGGCGTTTATTAGAGCAAGCTCGGCAATAGTGGATCACGGCTTAGAAGTAGTCCTAATCACCTCGGGCATTGCTAAGGGAAGTTCGGAGGCAATATGAGGAGGGGCTACCGCGTTAGCCTCGCCTTTCTCGTCCTCTTCTTCCTGACCCTCCAAGGCCTTGTCCAAAAAGTGAGATCAAGCTTAGGATGCTCTTTTCTCACAAGGTCTTTCCATAACTTGAATCCTATCTCTTGGAGATCCTCATTTAGACTACTAGTTTGTTCCTATATCTTATTGGTTTTCTCATTATTCTTTTTCGTTTCTAGCTCCATTGCCCTAATGAGCTTATCCACTGTATGGGCCAACCCCGGTGACTTAGTTCTTAGCTTTGCGTCCTTAGCTTTCTCAAAACTTAGTTCGGTACTCAGGGAGTCTTTATCTTCCATAGCATGGTGAAGGGTATCATCCTTCATCTTCACCTCAGCCTTTCTCAGTCTTCAAGGCATTAACATCGTCCTTCATTGATAAGGAGTCTATGAAAAATCTATTATTTTCACTGATTAGCCTCATGTTTTCTCAACGAAAACCCTCACACCGAACACTTGTGGCCTACAGTTCAGCCTCAACTTTTTCTCTTAAAGACCTCTCCATCATAAACTCGGTCTCCAAAGTAACTTTCTGCTCTTGGAGGGCATGAAGGTCCTCTTCCAACTTACTCGACTCAGTAAGTTGGTGCATTAGCTGGGTGTCTAACTCTGATAAATCATTAGAGCTCCTAGCCAATGCGGAGGTCAAATGGATGCTCTACAAATGAAATACCTACTCAAGTAAGGAAAGATCTCTTATGATAACTAAATATATAAACTTACAATATTTAAGGGAAATACCTAAAGGTTGGCGCAGACAACAGCTCTGAAGAGCTTAACACGACAACAACTTCCAATCTTGGTGTTGCCCTTGTCCCAAAACTACTCTACAAGGGCACAAATAGTGTCGTTAAATATCTCCTGACGACCATGAATGGAAGGACTCACCTCCTTCATCACCCGACACATCTGCTCACGAGACACACTGTGATTAATTGGTGAGGCAGTAGTGTAATGACTAGATAACGTGGTGGGAAAAGTAGAGAGAGGCCGTTCACGAGGGGTAGAAGTCCTTGGATCATGGGTAACTGGAGTCTTAGCAGCATGGGTGACGAGCTCAATACCCCAGATCTCAGTAGGGGTAGGGACTTAAGCATGTGGGACTAACACGGAGATGACTCTACTTCGATGCTTCTTGCTTATGGGCGGATCATCATTGGAATTTGTGATCACAACCTGCATGGTTGGGGGAGATGGCTCAAAAACAAGCTGAGGAGTTGCAGGCTGGGAAGCTATAGGCTGAGGATTTGGTTTAGGCGCTCTCTTGTTTCTCTTATTTCCAAGGGCTAGGCTCTTAACGTGACCCATCTGCTCTGCATCTATTTTTTTTTTTGGTTCAAAGAGGTTCCAAGTAAGGTCTTTACAAGAGCAAACAACTGGAACCCAAAGTCTTAATAACTCATCCACCACTCTGGGGATGCAACAAAAACTCTTACATGCCTCATCACATGCATGTAAGAGTTTATTTAAAATGAAATAATAAAGATTAATTCAAAATAATGAAATAAGACAAAAGAAAAGAGCATTACTTGGAAAATTAAAGTGCTTAAACACAACTGGAAGATGCCCTTTCTCTTCGGAAGAGAACTCTCAATCACCTTTGAAGAAGAGGTATTGTCTTTTCTAGCCCTTAACCAAAGACGGAAGATCAATAAGGAAAGACTATTTTTTGATGGCTGAATAATAAAATCTTTCAATTTTGTAAAGAAATTTTAGCGAATAGACACTCCTTACCATTTCGATGGAAAGAGAGACATCGCTCACCCGCGAAAAGGTTAGGGAACCCATTATTTGGTGAAACCCATTCGGAATTAGTTGGACTGAGGTGATTTCTAATTGATGAAAAAACTCACAAATTTCATCCTCTTTGACAGAGTAAGGGCATTCATCCTCATTTGGAATCCTAATGGTGATCGAGTCAGGAATGTTATATTTAGTTTGAATTTGAGGAGTTGATATAGTAGTTGAAGCAATCTCATGATTTTTTATGAGTTTATACCCGAGACACCTTTGTAATTTTGACAAATATCAAGGTCACTCCTACAATTTTCATAATACATGAGACACCCCATATCACAATTTATAACAATAATACACTTGTAACATATTTTTTTCTTATTCTTTTATTTTATAATTTAAGTTTTTATTTTTATTTTCTATTTTTAATTCTCTATGTTTTCTATTTTCTATTTTTTTTTGTTACCTATTTATTTTATTTTATTCATTTATTTATTGTTTATTTTTCTTTATTTTTTATTCTTTAAATCCTATTTCTCGATTTATTTATTATTTTTCAATTTTTTTCAGATTTTTTGTTTTTTTTCCTATGAATACCATAAAAAAATAAAAAAAAATAAAAAAAAATAAAAATAAAAAATATGGAGTAACAATAAAAAAATAAAAAACAGAAAACAGGAGAGAGAGAGAGAGAGAGAGAGAGAGAGAGAGAGAAGAGAAAATAGAAAATAAAATAAACAACAAAAAATATTATGTTGCTAGTATTTTTGTCAACAAAATATCATGGAGAGTGTCTTATGTAACCAAATTGAAAAGGTAAGGGGTGTCTCAAGTATTATGAGAATGACTGTAGGTGTCCTTGGTATTTGTTGAAATGACGTGGGTGTCTCAAGTCTGAAGTCATTTTTTTTTATTTCACGTGATATTAATAAAAAATATTTTGAAATAGAAAATGTAGGGTAATTTGAAAGGGGCCTAAAATTTGGGAGCCCATGAAACCGCTTTGGATGCCTTGCCCAAGGGACGACCCCGTATATGAGGGAAGCTATTGTTGGGTTTATCCCACATCAGATGTGGAAGGGGTTGGTGGTCAGCTTATTAGTGTGAGAGAAAGCCTCACCTCATGAGTTAGCTTTTGGGATTGAGAGATGCCCAAGACTACCTATACAATAGTATCTAAGTTTAGGTTACAACAACTCTGGCCCAATAGTTATAAAGGAAAAGATAGGTTAAGGGTTATCCCACATTAGATGTGGAAGAAGCTGATGGTTAGCTTATAAATGTGACACCTCATGAGCTAGCTTTTGTGGTTGAGAGAGGTCCAAGACCACCCCGACAACTATTACTAGTCAAACGTTTTTTAAAACTAAAGGTAAACGATTATCTATGAGTTTGCCCACAATTGGAGACTTATCTCTCCATATGGAGGGTTTTAGATCCACTTTTTAAACTCTTCACTACCAGCAAAGTAACTTCGGTTTCATTTGGGTAAGGGATTTGATAAATTTTTAAAATTTTTAAAATTTTTAAATTATGAGATTTCAAAATTCTGGATTTTGAAATCCGATCATTTATAAATTTCTTATTTGGATAACTATTTTAGATGAAAATTTGATTGTGTAATTTTATAATTTTTTTATTTGGATTGACAAGTATTTATATATAGAATTTTGAAATTCATTAAATTTTAGGGTTAATTATACTTTACCCCTCAGTGGTTAAACAATTTTGTACTTTACCCCCTGTGGTATGTTCATCACCATTGTGGTGGTGGACTAAGTGCAACAGTTAAAATTAAGGGTGATTGTGTTTCACTCTGAAATTAAGGGTAATTTTGTCATTTCATTCTTATTAATTTAATGGGATCTATGTGAATATTCGTTAAACTTAGGGGGTCAAAATAGTTTTCTTTCTTCATCATCTTCTCCAGTTCGTAGTTCGAGTAGGTGATTCCGTGAATGAGATGCTCTACGTGATCAGAGATCAACTCGAGAGCTCCACCACCAACGGCGGTAAATCCAGTTTCTTCAACTCCATCACCGTCAAACCCAGCAATTTCTTCGGCGAAGAGCTCCTCACCAGGGACCTAATAACTGCTTCCTACCTCAACCTTCCCTCCTCCATAAGAACTGTCCGATCTCTCAGTGAGGTCGAAGCTTTTGCTCTCCGAGCGGAAGACCTCAAATTTATCGCCCGTCAGTTCAAGCGCATCCACAATAAGAAATTACAGCACGCTTTTCTGTACTACTCACACCAGTAGAGGACGTGGGGAGGCCTGCTTCTTGCAATCGACTTGGAGCAGGTACAAGAGGAAGAAGATGGCTGGTAAGGTCCCCATTGCATATATTGTTCGCTCTCCCAACAGTTCACTCACTAAAGAAGATGTTTAGAATTTTATTGCATAACAGGCAAATTTGTCTACTGCATCATAATCAATACGAGGTCTAATAACAGAAAAACTAACTGATTGTTGCATTTATGTGGCGTTTTCTGTTCACTTATGATTCTTATTGAATCCAAAGTTTTGATAAACAATTAAGTATTGATATTTTTGGTGGACCTAATGATTTTATCAAATGTTTTCGATTTATAGTTCCATGAATTTGATTAAGAGAAAATTTGATAAAGAAAACATAAATGGTGCAAGATGGACATAACAAAGATATGAAGGGTTTTGAAGACAATGATTAAAAATAGGTGAAAACAACTCTTTACTTATATACTCTTAATGCAACTAGAATTAGGATCAGACATCAAACTTAAAATGAGATAATTTAATGTGTGTTATGATAAGAAGTGACAAGTTTAAGATCCTAAAATGAGATAATTTATGTACTCTTTATGTGAAATGATTTTGATAATTGACTTAATTGAAAAATGTGTTTTAAAGTATAAAATGTTGTCTTTTTAGGTTAATTCAGTCAACCGAGAAAAATATTAAAACAATGAGTTTTGAGAGTTGGAATAGAGTCCTACTGATCCAATCGGTCAACCCAGAAAAGAAATTGGTCAACCGTTTAAAATAGTAGATGAAATGGGTAAGGAAGTGAGCATACTGATCCAATCGATCAACCAAATGAAAAGGGTCGGTCAACCGAATGAGTCAGTAGATGAAATAGAAAAAATTGGAAGCTCATTGATTAATTTGGTCAACCAACTAGGTAAGGTTAGTCAACTGAATGGGTGCAGTGCCAACGACTATTTCAACCAAGGCACTGGTTGGTTAACTAAATGGATTGGTTCGGTCAACCGACTGATTCAGTCAGTAATTTGGCCAATTTGGTCTCTTAGTAAAATATTATTTTTTTTGGACGATTCCAAGAGAGGAATTTGGGGGATTTGAATGTATTTCAAATATGAACAACCTACTTAGTAATCCCTATTGATATAGTCCATATATTTAGATATTCATATAATTTAAATGATTTAATACTTCCTATTCTTGTGATTTTAAATTAGAAATAGTTTTATGGACTTAAAAGAAAGATTTAAAAATATTTTTAAGTGGAATATACCTATAGTGATAGGATATGTTATATGGGGTCTTAAAGTGTCACTTATGACATATCTTTGAAAAATTAGCCGTTGGAGGACTAATTATTGGTCTATTAATAGAGACCTGCGGGAATTGAATTAAGTACATTAAAAACATCAGTTTGAGCTAATATAAGAGTGAGATTTTTACTGAGATTTCAAAGATTGATTCTATAAAAGTTTTTGATCTAAAGCGCATGCTGTTTAGCGTCAACAACTTGAGTTCTACTTGCTATATTGCTATTGTCTTTAGTGTTTTCTTGGTGAGATCCATTCAAGTTTTAATACTTGTTTTTTAAAGTTATATTTATCTTGATTACTTGGTTTAGGATTGTTAGAAAATCGTTTTAAACTTAAAAGCTTGAAAATAGTTTTTAAAAATTTCTGCCTGATTATCTGATTACGTGCTAAATTTGTACTAAATACTTTATTTTTTTATCAGATTTTAATTGCCTTATATTGTATCTATCACGTTATAATTACTCGGGACATTAATCGAGTATATTTGTATTGAGGTGGTAGAAGTTTCTTGTGGGAAGAAACTCATATTTTTTGTATTTGTGAGTTTAAGTGGATTAGATACGTTTGGGATAGTGTCTAGTCAAGGTAGATAGGTTCCGATCTTTTTCTTGTAAAAAAATATTAAGGTTTGATCTTTGATTTGGTAAAAAAGTTAGGTTATTTTTTCCCTTTAAAAGAATTAGATTTTGATTCACACTGCAATTGAATTATTTTGAGTGAATTGTAAAGGTTCATCATTCCATGTGAATATGATAAGTAAGAGAGTGTTAGGTTAGTCTTTATCCTAGTAAAAAGATAAGGTTTATCCTTGGCCTGTGAAAAGGGTAAATTGTAACAGTTGATTATGTGCTTATAAAAGAATTGTGAGTTGTAAGGGTTTGGTTCTTACCTAATAAAGGAATCAAAGAGTTAGTGGATTGCGAATCTCCGTGGAGCTAGGGGGACTGGACGTAGGTAAGATTATCTTGATCGAACCAAGATAAATTCTTGTGTACTTCATTAATTTATTCTTTATATTGTGTTTGTGGTAACGAAATATTACGTCGCTACTTTCACCACAAGTGTATGAGTTAAGTTTTATAGAATAAGGAAGAGTAAAGGTTGTCGTATCCACAGGGATTGGATTAGATGGTCGTTGAGTATCGTGATTGTCATAACCTAACTTTATCTAGGCGACTCAATTTATATTTTTGTTTATATAATAATATACTAAGCTAATTAACCTAATATAATAATATTGACGTTTAAGGGAGTAATTGTCTAGGGATTAACTTCGTTTATTGAAACGCGTTTAATTCAATCTAGTTTATATTAACGATATTCACATTATCTGACAATCTAGGTATCAAAATCTCACTCACTACCTCTCTCGAGTGTAAAGTGAATGAATATGTGACTTCGCGTCAACGCCGAAGCACCCCTCAAGCATCTATACGACACTTGGTTATATGAGTCTCGCCCCAACCTCACAGATTGCACACTTTCTAATGCTCTCCCAGGTCATTAGATCGTCGCGTTGTGTTTAAACCCTAATCCAAATTCGGGGTTATCTCTCCTGAGTGTCATACTCCGTATTCTCAAAATCAACCCTAATACCATAACAAGCATATCAAGATTATAATAAAACGGTAAACACAATCGGATAAAGATAAACAACCAATAACGAAACAAAAATTCAACCAAATAACGTTTTTATAAACGAATCGCTCCCTAGACAATATATGTTTAGTTACACATGACCATATCCCTATATTCAACTAGAAATAAGCTAAACATATACAAAACTATCAACTAAACTAAGAAATAAAGAGAGAAACATGGAGACTAGCCGTTATCAGAAGAACCAACGCTAAACTACTCCAAGAACGTTTCTTCTTCTTGGCTTTATGATCTTCTCTTGGTTGATAGGGTTTGGAGCTCCATTTTTTGTCCCAAAAACATCCTCATAGGTATGGGAGAGAAGGAGATATAAATAGGATTCAAAATATCTCAAAAATATCCCAAAATAACATTGCAATCTATTATCGGACCATTGCAGTGCTGGACAAGTTAGTGGCTTTCTGCCAGATGACCGCTGCAGCGGTGGAGAATTCAACAACTTTCTGCATTTTGACCACTGCAGCGGTGGATAATTCAACAACTCTCTTCATTTTGACCACTGTAGCGGTGGTTTCACCGTTGCAGCGGTGGATGCAGGCTCTGAACTTTGATATTTTTGCTCTTTTTCTCTACCGTTCTTCCACCGACTTGCTCGATTATAACCCATTTTTGTCCCTTTTCCTCTTAAACACCTAATTTATAACAAAACAAATAAAAACGTATTAACACATATTAAAATGTTATAAAAATACTCGAAAATTACCATAATCAGCTTGTGAATAAATTGATAAATTACACTTATCAGTTTGGGTGTGCACTTAGTATTAAACACATATTCACTGCGTGTTAAGATAATAATTGAATTAGAAAAATTAATTATTTATGTTTAAATAAATTAATTGTTTAAATTTTTGTAACTAGGCAATTTATCCCCTTCTTAGGTAGCTCTTTGGACCAACATTTCTGTTCCCAAATTTCTGTTTCTGAGGAACAAAAAGAAGTTATTCTCACTCTTGACAATTGACCCCTATCGAGTCTATTAGTTCCTTGTTCAGTATTTTGTTTCAAATATTCTGTTTTGTGTTTTGCTTCCAAATTCTAGAACAAAATTCTTGAAATAAAATAGGAACAAAATTTATGTTCCCTGATTTATGTTGGTAATTCAATTTTTCGTTTTCGAAAAAAAGTGAAACACTTAAACAAACACCGCTAAGAACATGGGTTTGTGGTGAAACTCTTATGATATAATGTCCTAGCTAATAATTTCAAGATTAAGCTTATAGTACTATGATGGAGATGGAGCAAGGTTGGGGGTGGGTCGTCGGAGATGGGGGTGGGGTGGGAGATAAGGAATATGAAATAAAAGAAATACACAATAACCCCTAAAGTTTTTGAATATATACAAATAGTCCTTATTAAAATGTTTTAAGGGTATAAACGTAATTTAATGTTATTTAACCGATTTTTGTTGACTTTTACCCGTTGATTCTCAAAGTTAATGAAAAATTTAACCGTTACACTTTAGTCCACCACTACAGAATGAGTAAGTGGTGACGAAAATAGTAGAGAGGGACTAAGTGAAAAACGGCCTAACCACAAGGGGATTAAGTGTAATTAACCCTAAATTTTAGTAATAGAAAATGTGAAAATATACCTAATAATATAATTGTTATTTTAGTAATTTAATAATATAATTTTTATAAAATAGTATAATGTTAATAATAAAATTTTAATTATGTCATTTTAATTATACTATTTTAAAACCTATTTTAATTATACTCTTTAAAAACTTATTGTGTAACTATTATATAATTTAAATTGTACTACTTTGAAACTTATTTTAATTATATAATTTTATTAATATCATTTTAATTATACTTATTCAGAAAAGTAAAATCCTTCTTGGGATGAATTTGAAAATTATAACATTTTAGTTTGCATTCAAAATTCAAATTGATACAGAATACACCTTTTGAAGAGCTAAGAGTATTGAACATTGTGGGTAATTCATCAAAAGTAAATTAAGACTTCGGTAATATCATTGCGTTTTTGTTTGAAGATTGCAGACTATTGCGTGAGTACATATTTGTTATCCTTTGCAATGATTTGCTTTGTTGCTTTTTGTGAGAACTTAGGTCCGGAAATCTCCGGTGTTTTCATAGTTATTTGTGTGATAGAAATTGTGTTTCGTTTTAAGGTTGTAGTATTTATTTGTTGTAATCCATTTTGTGGAAGTATCAATATGTCATTAAAAGTTGGATTGCAATGATACTGGTTTTCCTATACGTTAATTAAGTGTATATTACATTGAACATGATTGTGTTGTTTTATAACGAGTTGACATTATATTATATTCAACATGTATTGAACCGACGTAACACATGAGGCATAAGACGGATAATAGACGGATTTAATGAGATGTTACATTCAACATGATGCCACTTTGAGCTTATTTTTGGGGTCATACGAATCAATGTATAATGTATAAAACAAATCATGTTATAGTTAAATTGATTGTTATTGTTTTAGCATATATCCCTATTATGTTATATTCAATATGTAATAATATGTTTTCACTTACGGAGTAAAAATATATGATAAATGTTTTGATATTTATGTTATATTCAATATGATACATCTTAAGTCATGTGATTTTGAACACATACAACCATACGCTCTTTAAATGAAGTAATTGAAGAGATATTCAATATTTTTTTTGTGAGGACATCAAACTCTATTGGTTGCCATGCAAATATGAAAGAGTTACAAAATTGTGTTTTGGGTCGAAAATGATAGTACAATTGGTGCGCTAGTTCAAAATGTTGTCACCAAATGGTTGGATGTTTCAAATTGTAGATTTAATATGTTACATGCGTTCCCTGGATATCCAAATTGTGTACTAACTGACCAAAATGATTTTAAGGAAATAATTTTGTTAGTTGCTCACATGAAGATTAAATTATTAGAGATATGTTGAAGAAGAGAATGAGTAATTCTAGTAGATCGAATGGGAGATCGTCTATTGAAATTGTTTTAGTGAATAGTGTTGGCAGTGAGGATAGCGATAATGAAATAGATTACATAGGAAGCTATAGACATCGTATTTGATACTACAAATAGAATAAAAAGAATAAAAAAATCATTAAATTGTCAATTCAATCGAACTTTTGTATAAAAAAGGTTTCGGGTAAATTTCAAAATTTTTAAAAGTTAACTGGAACTAAAATAACAATATTAAAAGTAGATTTTCTATGAATATCACTTTTAATATATTTTAATTAGTTTCTACCATTTAATTTATCATTTTCCCTCCTGACTTTCGTGACGATTCAAGAGAAAAGATTTGAAAGATCACTTCAATTTCGCGTAAGTCTTCATCTTCCCAAATCTTTTGCTTGCGTTGCTTTTTTTCATATTCTTCATTGCGATTGTTGCTTGTTTTGCTCTAGGATTTCATTGAGTCAATCGAACAGTCCGGTTGGGACTGGATCGTCATTGAATCCCCTTGCAAAGCGGACGGTAGTAACCCAGACTACTCAACCCTCCAACCTCTCAGAAATCTAGGGAAATCATGGTGCGAGCAAAGTTCCACAGGAATGGCTTGTGCCATTTAGGGAACAATACAACATCTGTTCATCTGTGTCGATTAGGTTTCCATCTAAAGACGAATGCCCTTACGATGTCAAGGAGGATAAGATATGCCTCTTTATGTGGATGTTTGAATATAAACTCACTCTTAGTTTTACTCTTCTCCTTCGTAATCTCTTTCATCAACTAGAGAGAACCCCTGTCCAGTTAACCCCCAATAGCTTTCGTCAAATCATGGGATCCCTTTCTCTTGCTTGAGCAAATGAAGCGTCCCTTTTTGTAGATACAATTAGGAGTATAGGACATCTCAAATTCCTTTCTAACCTTGGGAGATACTATTATTCCTTTCCAAATAAATTTTCTTTTCTTACCAACCTTCCCGTTAATGTGAGAGATTGGAAATAGTAGTATCTCTTCTTCAAGAGTGGTTAGGAATTCTCTCCTAAAGAAGTGTGGTAACCTTTTGTTGTACCAAGGTGCGTCAATTCCCCAAGTAATTTTCTTGTTGTTTTCTTGATAATACGATTCTTTGGAATTTTACACCAGTAATTTTGATGTCTTTTTTGGGGTTTCTAATACAAGCGAAGGAGTTTGCAAAAGTCTTAGACTTACAGCCAAAATTGAAGGAGAGTTAAGTCAATTACTGGTCCCAGAAAGGCGATCCTGCAAAATTTTGGCTCATCACCCATTGATTCGACCAGAGATGGACACATCCCAATTCATTAGTTGGCAGAGCTGCAAATTGGAACAAAAGTGAAGGGACTTGTGAAGAAGTCTTCCAGGTTAGTTGGGCAATCATCAACCCAACCTGATGCTGCTGCTATATTTGTAGTTTGCCTTGATGCTGTGCCCTCTATTTCATTAAAAGCCAACCAACCAGTTCAGCCTGTTGTTCAAACGCCTACCGATCCTCTACCTCAGTCTGTTCTCCCAACGATCTCTGAATCTAACAACGACTCCCAATCTTTGAGCATTCATAGGCATAGAGTGATCTATGTGAGGGTCCCAACACTTCAAGCACCTTTCTCTACAGAGGCCAGAGAACCGGAACCTGCTACAAGGCAAACTGGCTCTCGCACCGCTTTCGAGCCTTTTTCAGTTAATCGCCAATGTCTTCCAGCATCAACTTCTAGCTAAGGTACATTAAGTGGCCATGGAATGTCTAAGTAGCAAATGTGCTGACTAATCGAGGAGGTTAGATCCTCATTACTAGGTTGATATGCAATCTTAGACGATACCATCAAATCCCTGTATGAGAGGTCCTGGAGCAAAAGCAAAAAAATGACTAATGGTCGTAATAAAGCTAAGTTGTTCTGGATGCTAATCTATGCGCTCCTTCAAGTAATTGTTGTATCTTTTGACAAGTTTCCTGTTTGTCCTAAGTTGTTCATTGATTTTTTATTGCTCATTATTTTTTATTTTTTTTTGTCAAGCATCCATGTTTTTTCTACCCTGGTTAACAGTATTGATGATGCAAATAAATTAGATGCCCAACTTATGCATCAGCTACCTGAGTCTAGCAAGCGGGAAGAGAGCCTCTGCATTATATAGGAGAAGAAGCTCAGTCTTAAGACAGACGAAGCAGTAGCAAGGTTCTCTCAAGAGAGGTTCGAGCTGGAGCTACATTCTACCAACAAATAAGGGAAAGCATTGCAGAAGAGAAATGATATCTACTACACAGAGAATGACAGGCTTCAAATGGAGAGCACTATCTTGAGAGCAGAAAGCTCGGTTCTAAAAGATGAAGTTCACTTCTTAACTAAAGAGATCAGCTTAGCTCGCTTGGTAATTGATCAACAAAGTGTTGACCTTAAGGCCAAGGACAGTGCTTTCTAGGTAAAAGAAAACGCCCTCTAGGAGAAAGAGAATGTCCTCCAACAACTGCAGAACGAGATAGATCGTTTTTTGATTGAGCCAAAGTAAAAGGGTCTGAGCAGAAGATCAAGGACCTATGGGTCAAACTTAAGATAAGAGATAAAGAGCTTCAACGAAGGGCTTCAACTTTTGTCAGTAGAAAGTGTTAGAAGAATATCCAGACTTGGTCTTTCCTTCTTAGTGGCTGAACTAAGAGATGCACTAGAGAGAGAAAACGATACTGACTGTGAAGCAGAGATTGCTGAAGATGAGGAGCTCTTGTTGACACTGACTGCTAAGATTCCTGTAGAGAGCTCAGCCCCAAGCCTTGTTGATTAGCCTACCTTAAGCTCAGGCCAAGTCCCAACTAAAGCTCTGCTAGTTGACGCACTGCTTTGCAGACCTCTGTTCAACCAAATGTTGCTGATTAGAGTGCCATTCCCAGATCTTACCTTTTATTTTTTCAATTTCCTTTTTGACGTTTGTAATTAATTTTCTGTAATAATAACTCTTTATCATCATAACCTGCTCAAAATAGTATCTGCCAATTAATTCTTGAAAATATACTGTGATAATTATGGTACATAATTTGTTAGCACACGTCATTCGTACATTTAATGCACACTTTTTTGACATTTTGTTTCTCTTTCTTTCTTCATTAGTGTGGCTATTTAAATCCAAACCAAGCGTCGATATTTTTCGTTACCCGATCACTCTCTTCTTGCTTCTTTAAAGATATTTCTTTTTTTTTTTTCTTCTTTTTCATGCTTCTCTGAAACTATGTCGTGGCCAACCCTTTCTCCCACATGGTGAACCCCTTTTTCTTTTGAGGAGGTTCAGTTTGAGAGACAAAAAGATATAGAACTAGGTAAGACCTTTCGTACCCTGATGACTAAGGCAAGACTGCTATAGAGAAACACCCTTACCTTTGAGCTATAGAAGATACCAGTTCTGTCTTTATTGCCGTGGAAGCATCCCATTTTTGCACCATCTCACTACTCCATGAACTCAGGGAGGAACTAAAGAAATCTGAGAGGAGTAAGTGTGATTTGGCCGCAGATTTTTATTTTCATAGGATTTTTGCTAACTCTATCAAAGCGAAGAGAGAAAAGCTTTTGGAGAAGAACGAAGCAAAGAAGGCCAAGATCTGAGAGTTGGTCAACAAGATTAACCGATATGAGGAGCATGCCTTTATCTCTCTAACTCGAATTCTGAAGGTCTGGGTTCGCCTTCTTCTCCTAGGTCAGAATAATTCCACCCAATCAGCCCCGGTTAACCAGAAGAAAAACTCTTATTTTTTGTTTTTTGTTTTTGGAATAAACAGTTCTTCTGTTCTTGATCTTGTTTTCTTTTTCTTCTTTCCTTGTATGACGAACAATCTTCTGTTCCCTTTATATATATATATATATATATATATATATATATATTGCAACAATGTACCTCCCCTCCTTTTTCTTAATATACAAAATGGGGTTCTTCATCTTGTTTTTGTTGTGCTGTGTTGTGTTGTTGTTGCCATTTTCTTGATTGTTTGTGTTGCCTTCCTGTCTGCCCTCTTTCATAACTTGGTTAGAAAACTAAGCTGGTTATGAACTAATTTCTAGGCTTCTGGTAGTAAGTTAGACATTTGAACTACGAACTTAATCATAGTAAGCAAAATCACAACCTAAAGGTAAATCAATTTTTACCATCACATAAATCTTCCATAAAGAGCATTTCTTTCATCTTGTTCTATAACATCCTTCTCAAGATATTGTCTAGTCTTGAACCTATCACTTTAGGATTTGAATAAGTCTTCTGGACTTTTGATCTTGATTGAAAAAGTTGTGTTAAAGATAAGAAACTCATATTTGATGGAGATTTGTAAGAGTTTATTTAGTGATTTAAAATCTATACTGACCTCCCCTAATTCTGAAAATGGTGAACTGCTCTGCACTTCCATGGCGAACCGATTTGTATTTCCATAGCGAAGTGATCTGCCCTCCCATACTAGGGTTGTCTTGTCAATGGCTGGGCTGTTCTGCTCAGCTATCATTGAGTGAGTTGTTCTAGCCTCTTTTTTTTTTTTTTTTTGAAACTAGGCATTTTGTAAGTAAGTTGATCCGTTCTGCTCATTTGTGAATGAGTAAACTGCTCTGCTTTGCTCATGCTGAGCTGAGTTAGTCAGTTATTTGGATGTTACTTAGTTTTCATACTAAGTGGTTTATGAGTAAGCTGATCTGCTCTGCTTATAGTAAGCTGAAATGATTAGTTTTAGTGAGTAACCTGATCTTTTTTGCTCATGCTAAGTTGAGGTTCTCAGTTTTAGTGAGTAAATTGATCTGCTCTACTCATTAGTGAATGAGTAAGCTGATATGCTTTGCACATGCGGAGATAAGCTGATATGCTTTGCTCATGCGGAGATAAGTTGCTCAGTTTTAGTGAATAAGCTTATCTACTCTGCTAATTGGTTAATGAGTAAACTGATCTACTCTACTCATGCTGAGCTGATATGCTTAGTTTTAGTGAGTAAACTGATATGCTCTACTCATTTGTGAATGATTGAGCTGATCAGCTACGTTCATGCTGAGCTGAATTGCCCAGTTACTTTGCAGTTGACTCCAATGTCAAATGTTTTTCCTACACTTAGTTTTACTTCACTAAATGTTTTGTATGTGATAAGAATCAAATTATCACAATAATAAGTGTTCACAAAAGTTAAGAGGAAAACGTTTATTTGTTTAATTCAAAGAATGTCTTGCATAGGAAAAAACAATTTCAAAATATTAATGATAAATACAAACATAGAATGATCAGAAAACTCATACGAAGTATTTTCGCAAGTAGGAGATGTTCGAAAGCGTTGGAATCTCCACGCCATCCATGTTTTCCCTCCAGTAGGACCCTAGCCTGTTACTTTGGTAACTCAGTAGAGGTGATCTCTTTCAAGTGTTTGCAAGACTATACCTGCACCACACCCCTTCATGTTTGAAGCCTCATCAACCTACAACTTCCATGAGGTAGTTGACAGATCAGGGCACTTCCTATTTTCCGTTGCAATTTCTATTGGAGGAATCAACTTAGCAACAAAGTCCGCTAAGGTTTGTCCTTTAATTGCAGTTCTAGACATATATTTGATAAAGAATTCACCAAACTCTACAACCTATTTCATAAGACATCAGGAAGCCTCTGGCATGTGCATTACAGCTTAGAGTGGGTAGGAGGTTAGCACGATGATCTCATGTGCCTGGAAATATGGTCTAAGCTTTTGTGCTGCAATCACCAAAGCTAGGGAAAGCTTCTCCAGATTAGTGTATCAAGTTTTCGTTGGGACCAACGATTTGCTGATGTAGTTAATTGGCCTCTGCCCTTCTGTGTGATCCTTCACCAGTGTTGCACTTACTTCCATAGGTGTTACTGCTAAATAGAGATAGAGCTCTTCCCCTGGATTCACTTTAGCTAGCATCTCAACAGAGCCCAAGTAGTCTTTAATGGATTGCAGCACTTATTCACAGTCTTCATCACACTGAAAGGTTTTACTTCCTTTTAATTTTGAAGAAAGGGGCACACCTATTAGTAAATTTGGAAATAAATCTGTTCAGGGCCGCCAATCTTCCTATTAGCATTTAAACTTATCTTATGGTTGAAGGGGACTTTATATTCCTAACTGCTTCTCTTTGACCTGAGTCTACCATGATGCCAGAATGGTTTACCACGAAACCTAGAAATTTTCCAGATACAACTCCAAAAGCATATTTCTCTAGGTTTAACTTTATGTTGAACTTCCTCAGAATGGAGAAAGCTTCTACTAAATGCATCAGGTGGTCCTCATTCTTAGAGTTTTTAACCAGCCTATTGTCTATGTAGACCTCCATAATTTTTCCAATTTGATCTTGGAACATACGGTTCACCAGCTGCTGATAGGTTGCTCCTGCATTTCTCAAATCAAATGACATTACCTTATAACAGTAAGTACCTCTTGGGGTGATGAATGTTGTCCTTTTCTCATCTTGCTTATCCATGCGGATTTGATTGTAGCCTGCATATGCATCCATCATGTTAGGCATTGATGCCCTTCTGTTGTATCCACCATCTGGTCTATCATCGGCATTGGGTAGTAGTCTTCTGGGCGTGCCTGGTTGAGGTCAGTTAAGTCCATGCACATTATCTACTTTCCATTCTTCATTTTTACGAGGACTGGATTGGCTAACCATTTTGGTTATATCATTTCCCTTATGTGGCTAATTGAGAGCAACTTCTTTAACTCAGCTTCGATCACCTTTTCTTTTTCAGGACTGAATATTCTCCTCTTCTTCCTAACTAGAGGAAAAGATTTAGAAATATCAAGGCAGTGGACTACAACATCAGGGCTGATGCTCTTCATATCTTGTGGATACCAGGTAAAGACATCCAAATTCTCTTTGAGTAGCTTGCTGATTGTTCGCTATATTTTAATGCTTTGATTATACTTGCAAGTGCACGAGGTCAAGTTTTAATAAAGTAGATCCAAAGATCGAGTGTCGTCCACTGGGATTTGTCGTTAGAACTAGTTAAGTACTACAATTGACATAGCTTAATATTATCTAGACGTTTCAAGATTTGAAATGTGTTTGCTAATTGAAAACTAATTAAACCTAAAAACTTGGAATTAATTCCATGAAAATAGATTACCTAGGAATTAATTTCGTTCACTAATACATGTTTGATTTAATCTAGTTTACATTAATGGTGTTCAACCTATCCGACAATCTAGGTATCATAAACTCACTCACTACCTATCCCGAGTATAAAGTGAGTGAATATGCAATCGTTTCAAAACCGATACCGCTATCTAGCGTCTAAACAAGTATATGAGTCTTGACCCAACCTCACGGATTGCACAAGTTCTAATAATCTCCTGTTGTATTAGAACGTCGTGTTATGTTTAACCTTAGTCTGAATCTGAGGTTACCTCTTCCGAGTGTCAAATCCCGTATTCTCAAACCAAACACAGTACCATACAAAGCATATTATGGAGGTAATAAAATAGTAAACACAATCGAATATAGATGAACAACGATTAATGAAACACGGATTCACTCAAACATACATGTTCATGAACTAATAAATCCCTAGATAATAACTACTTAGCCACACATGATCATAACCGAATATTCATTAACACATGAGAATAACATCATCATTAAAACAACAAAGTTTAGAAACAAAAATAGAAACAAATAAGGAATGGAAAATTTGTAAAGTAAATGGTTCTACTTTCGTAAAAATCGCTCCAAGATCGTTTCCTCTTCTCCAAATGTGATCTTCTCTTCTTAGGTCGGATCTAGGGTTTCTAGGAACTCTAAAAAACATTCTTGGCAAGGTTGGAAGTGGGTGGATACAAATAGGGGTAAAAAATATCCTAAAACTATCAAGAAAAAACATTGTCAACTATTACTTGATCACTGCGGTGATAAGGAATTCGCTGCAACGATAGGGAGTCAGTAGGGCCTCTGCCCTTTTATCGTTGCAGCGATGAATGTGATGGCTGCAGTAAAGAGGGGCCAGAAGGTCCACTAACCATTCATCCTGTAGCGATAAAGGGCATCGCTGCAGCGAAGGAGGGCCAGTGGCCCTGTGGCTTTGGCGCTACAGTGATAGTTATCTCACTGCAGCGAATAGGCTGCAGGTTGGCTAGTTTGCTCACTTTTCAACCGTTTTTCACCGATGTCCTATCGATTAGCTTGATTTTCAACTATTTTTGTCCCTAACACCTGATTAACATAAAAATGAATAATAATGAATTACAACACTACAAGAACACTCGAAAACTACTAAATTTGGCTTGGAAATATATAGATAAATTCAACCTATCAAATACCTCCAAATTTAGAATTTTGCTAGTTTTCGAGGAAAACATCCTCAAACAAAAATAAACTATCATAACTAATTAACGAACTTAAATACTAAAAATAAAAAAATAAAACACACACACACACACACACAAATGAACTAAAAGTAACAACGTGTGAGTTTTGAATTCCAACTAATCGATCAAAAAGTTTTTACCTCAATGGCCCCCAATCATATCGAGTTCAAGAATAAAATGCACTATGTGGTGTTCTAAAATTCCAACATTCAATATCAGTAAAGCCCTTCTAGATCCTTTCTAAGTGTTTGTGCGAAAACTCAAATATACAACCATCCAAAGACCGGATTGGATTATCCACCAACAAAGTTCATGACTTAACACCGATAAGGTATAGGATTTCCATATGCCAGACTGGGTTCTACTCTCCACTAATGTAGGCTTAGAAATTCAAAAATATTAAAAGGACTTGGTTCGATTTTTTATCAACTGGCCAAGGGTATATTAGGAATATAAAACAGGTAAGTGTCATTAACTTAATGATACCCAAGGCACGTGCTTGGCACTCAATCACACTCATACCCACAAAGATCAATCCGAAACAACCCCGAACTAGCATTTCAAAACGCAATACTCACTTGTCTAAACAAACAAAATAAAACTATATTTACATATGTTTTTTTTTTTCTTTATCACTTACACCCCCAAACTTATTTGATTTGTATAATTTCACGGGTATGGAAATACGATAGAAAAATGACAAGTACTTGAATACCAAACCAATCAAAAGTTCGCCCAAAACCTAACCGCTCACTTCAAGTAGCATAAACAAATGCTAACTTGATTTCGACTCAATTTGTGCCTTAAGTTTAGCGACAGTGGTTTGGAAAAAATTTAATTGGCCAGGGTATTTGTTACGTGTTCAGAATTAAAATGGCTAACAGGCTTCGACAGGGTAACGAGGGATAAAACATATTGCATGGAAGGCTTCAACGGCTCAAGCTATCAAAATGAATGCCTAAATCGTATCTCCTGAACTACCTCGCCTAGGATTTCGCCTCGAATTTTCTCCAATCAGATTCTAGAATCCCTGAAACTATCATGAACTTGACTACTGGATAATCGACGTCAAATCAATTGGATAGCTAGTGTATTGAGTCTACGGGCTCATGCAAATTAGGATCTACAATGACTTTTACCAAATCGAAATGTCAAGCACACAGAACACACATGAATGGGTATTACCCTTGACCTCGATAAACAAATAGGGGATAATTTTAACATTAGGTAATAGCCCAGAAGAACTACAAAAGTCACCAAACAAAACTACTACTACTAACACACTTACACTAATACTAAACAAACATGCATAAATTTAAACAACATAACATTTAAACTTAACATAATACAACAATTAACAACTAAACATGCATAATATTAAACTACAATTTAACTTGAACTACAAAATGTTTAACAATTATTTAAAGTTAACTACATAACCAACAAAAGTCATTGAACTAGAAAAACATACAATAAATAAAGTATTTAAAACAAAACATAAACATCCCAAAACATAACATAAACATCTCGCATACAAAACAACGTAGACATTCCCCCAAACTTAGACTGGTTAGTGTCCACAGTGACCCAATAGCAATCCCAACAACAAGCATGTAGCATGATGACGAAGAGGGTTATGAACACGTACCTAGGAGGTAAGACATTAAAGTCTCACCACCTACTAACTGTCCTGAGAAATGTCATCCCCACCACTGTCGTGGTGGGATAGATTGTATGGTGGTTGTCGAAGATGTGCTAGGAATAGGGTCATCGTGGGGTAGCTGCTCATATTATAGCTTATTGCCATACCGAAGTACTGCAGAGCCTGATGTATCATTTGGTTGTACTACTCCTGGTACATTCAGAATTCATCATTTTCATTTCGAATCGCGACGGCATCTAGCCGTAAAGCATGCAGTTGCTTTCCCTGATACACTACTTGTTGGTGAAAGCTTTCCATTGTGATTTCCTCTCGGACGGGAACCTCGAAACTTTGGGCTACAGACAACCCTGCTTCTTCTTCATCTTATCCCTCAACCTCATTGCTCCAGATTCATTTCATGACTAAGAAATTCAAAGGTATTTTGGGGTGGCACAAGTTATCATCATAGATTACCATACCGGCCTTCTAAAATAGCTCTCTGAGAAGATAGGGGAAGGGCAGGATGGGTTTTGTGACGAGAAAACTGACGTTCAATGGCTAACCAGTCTCAATAGCATATAGAGCCAAGGCTCTATCTTTTGTAACATCAGTCAAATAAGCCGTCGGATGCAGTTTGGCATATATGAAATGGAACTAGAGTTTTAGAAATTTGTTCAAGTACTTGGATGGGAAAATAGCTAGATTTGGCCTCGTATGAACCTAATGAACATTTCTAGAACAAATCGTCTTGATTACCATTTCTAGATCTTCCTTCTCCATGTCTTCATCTGAATATTCTTCTGGTTCCTCAGTAGGCAACTGTAGGTACACATTTATAGTTTTAGCATCAAACTTCACCACACGAGTCTAGACCCTGGACTGGTGGTTCCTAGAATCTATGGCATTGGCAAAGAATTCATGAACCAACACGGTATCGCCTGGGCCTGGTTATCTACACAAGCGCTGCCAACCTCTTTCTCTTATTACATTTGCAATTTCGTTCGGAAGCTCATCTATTTCGACAAAGCTGCACTCATGAATGCAATTACATTTATGCTCAAATCGATTAAAATATTGCTCCACTCGTTTCGAAACGAATCGTCTTGAGTCATAATTGGAGGCGGGATTGCCAGATCGCAAACCAGATCCTTCACTCTTTTAACGTTTTGCAATGACTTTCTTCGACATAGTTTCTTTTCAATTCAACACAGAACAACCGGCCACTAAATCACAATGTGGATCTTCACAAATCAACAAATTGAACCAACACTTCAAGAACACTAACAATCCCCAAATGGCAACACACAATTCATAAGATTTCAGCACAAATGCTTAAACTTGTCAACAAATCTTGGATCTAACAAACAAACCACCACAAAACAAAGTTTTCTTCACCAAAAACCAATCCAAAATTTCAATAGCATGAAAATTGCAATAGGGTATCAAGGGTTCTTCATCAAAATTCCAATTTCTCAACCAATCTTCAAATCAACAAACAAATATCAACAATATTGTAGCACACAAGTGTAATAGCATTTCAAAACAACTTATTTGATGAATTTTTTAGTGCCCAATGGTTGGAAATTGAAGAACTCACCTCTTTGAACTCCAACCCTAGAACCAATGAATTTGGGGTTTTGAATGCGATTTTGTGGTTGATTTGTGGTGGGGATCTTTGATTTTAAGTGTGGGAGGATGGATTTTGAGGTTTGATTGGTTTGGGAGAAAATATTTCAGAGTTTTCGGGAGTTAGGGTTTAAGAAATGAGGATTTTTGAAATGACGCCCCTATTTATCGAAATAGGGGCGTCATTGCTGCAGCGATGGGTTTTATCACTGTAGTGATGAAAGAGCAGTGGTTATTTCTGGCATGCGGTCACTGCAGTGATGGAAGAGCAGATTGTTTTCTACTTGTGGTTCGCTGCAATAATAAATGGCACCGCTGCAGCGAAGGAAGGCCTGCAGGCCTTCTTCTGGTTTTTCTACATTTTTTTCAAACGACCGACCACCGCTTCGATTCCATTTTGCTATTTCTTTACGTTTAAGATCATAGAACTTCCCCAAATTTTCGAGCTCCTCCATTAGCTCACAAACTCGCATCGTGATCACTTCAACCTCCAAAAAAAATTACTATAGCAAAAATTGGCAAAAACTAATCCCGTGGGTTATATAGCAAAAAAGGCGCTTGATTTAACGTCCCTAGCTGGACTTAGCAATGATCCACATCAGTCATCAACGAGGGAGATACTCTCCACAACTCGTTCTTTATTCCCAAAATAATGTTTGATTCTATCCCCGTTGACTCAAAAAATTCGTCTGTTGTCACCTTCCAATTCAACTGAGCCGAATGGAAATACTTGCTTGATTTGGAATGGGTCTGGACTATTTGGACTTCAGTTTCCTAGGAAAAGAGTCTCAACCGAGATTTGAAAAGTAAGACTTCTTGTCCCGGGCTGAACTCTCTCTTGACAATGTGCTTGTCGTGTCATTTCATTATTCTGTCCTTGTATAACTTAGCGTTCTCATATGCCTCGTTCTGGAAAGGTGACGTTGTTGCTCCGAAGTATTGAGATCAAAATTAAGCTTCTTTATCACCCAATACGCACGGTGCTCTAATTTAACTGGTAAATGACACGCTTTCCCGAACACCAACATATATGAAGACCCGTATGTGGTGTTGTTTGACATTTATGATAGGATTGAGGGCGTAAACAATCAAGACCCGTACGTGGTGTTGTTTGACATTTATTACGGGCGGAAGTTGCTCTTTGAAGAGTCGTTCTCCGTGTCGGGCCGAGGACAATAAACTACGCATTTCTTTGGAAAGCAAAGCAAGTTCTAAAATAAATTAAATCTGTCACTGCCGACTTGATTTGGAGGCGAGATTCCCTCGCCTCCCAAGTATGTGTTCTAAACCCTCTTCGTCAGCATGCTTTAATTTCAAATGTTGAGATTGATGATTGGGTCTCTTAGGAGACTGTCCATTTTAAGTTTGGCGGTGATGTGTAGGATATTTGTATACTTTATTGTTTTACCATTTTTCATGTTTGTTTAGTGTAGAATGTTTTAGTATTGTTGTTGTGTGCACACTGAGTCTTGCGTTCATCTGAGCCGTTACCTGATAATGATATTACCCCTAGGTTGTTTTTTAGGTCAAGGGTAATACCCATGCATGTGTGTTCTGTGTGCTTGATAATGCGTTTTGGTGAAAATTATTATGGATCCTAATTTGCACGAGCACATAGACTCAATGTATTTCTATTCAATTGATTTGAGGTCAATTATTGTTTAGCCAAACTCATGACAAATTAAGAATTCTAGAACCTAATTGAGGGGAAGCTTGAGGCAAAATCCTAGGCAAGGTAGTTCAGGAGATATGATTTAGGCATTCATTTTTCTGCTTGAGCCTTTTAAGCTTGCCATGTTATATGTTTATCCCTCGTTACCTTGTCGAAGCGTAAATGCCATTTCAATTCTGAACACATAAACAAATACCCTAGCCAGTTGATCTTTTTCCAAACCTATATCGTTGAATTAAAGGCATAATTTGAGTGAATCAAGTTAGCATTCGAATAAGCTGCTTGATGTGAGCGGTTGGGTTTAGGGCGAACTTTGAATTGGTTCTATATTTGAGTACTCACTTGCCACTTTTCTTTCATTTAAACCACACCCATGAAATCATAATAATCAAATAAGTTTGGGGGTGTGGTAGTTTTAAAAAAAAACATATGTAAATATTGTTAAATTTCGTTTCTTTTGACAAGTGAGTACGTCGATCTTAAATGGTTGTTCGGGATTGTTTCCAATTTCTCTATGGGGGTTTGAGAGTGAATGTGCCAAGCGTTGAGTCATGAGCAACGTTAACCCATTTTCTATTTCGAAATACCCTTCGCCAAATATTCCAAAACCAAACCAAGTCCTTTTGATCTTTTTGAACTTCCAAGCCTATATTAGTGGAGAGTTGACCCCAATCAGGCATATGGATATCCTAGTCCTTTACGGTCTAAATTGTGAGTTTCGTTGGTGGATAATCCAATCCAATCCAATCTTGGATAGCTATATTATTGAGTCTCGCGCATACACGTTGAAAGGATCTAGAATGGTGTTCACCATTATTGAATATTGAACTTCTAGAACACCACATAGTGCGTTTTACTGCCTGAACTCGAAATGATTGGGGGTTGTTGAGGGAAAAATAACTTGGCCGATAGAAGAATTCAAAACTCACATATCTTTATGTTTAGATTGTTTGTGTTTAGGTTGTACATGTATTTAATTTAGTTGTGTTTTTCATTTTAGTGTGAGTGTTTTGATCGAGAACTAGCAAAATTCCAAGTTTGGGAGTATTTGATAGGATTGATTTATCTATTTATTCCTAATCCGATTTTGTTAGTTTTAGAGTATTTTTATAGAATTTTCATATGTTTTAATATGTTTTTAATCTTTTTGTATTAAAACATGTGTGTGAGGTGAAAAGGTATGAAAACAGAGTATAAACAATCAAATCGGATGAAGAACGGTGGGAAAACGAGCATAGAGGCCTAATTTTAAAAATTGGCCCACCGTCGCGGCGTCCAGACTACCGCTGCGGCGTTGAATATGTAGAGAAGGCCATTTTGTTGTTGGAAGCCCACCGCTAAGGCGATCACTCTGCACACAGAATTAGATATTTATTTTGATATTTTGCCCCATATATATTCCTCCTCTCTTCTCCTCCAGCCACATTACACCCCTTAAGGCCCTTAGAACATATTTAGGGTTAGGTTGAGAGGTTTTTGAGGGAGAGCTCACAACCCGAAATAAGAAGAAGAAGGAAGCGATCGTTCAACGGTTTTAGCGCTAAATCTTTGGATATCGGCTAAGTCTTTCATTTCTTTTCTTTATTTTCTTAATTTCGGTAGTTGTTGAGCATGTTTAGCTCATTTTATATTGTATATGGTTATGGCCATTGGCTAAACATGGATTGTTTAGGGATTAATATATTTTATGAATATGTTGTTTGATTGAATTATGTTTCGTTAGTAGTTGTTCTTCGTTATTTTGATTGTGTTTATCGTTCTTGTATTGTTTGTAAGCTTTCAATAATATATAGAAAATACAGGATTTGACACTTCGGAGAGGTAACCCCGGATTCGGGCTAGGTTAAACATAACGCGACGATTCAATAACCCGGGAGGGAGTTGGAAAGTGTGCAATCAATGACGTTGGGGCTAGACTCATGTGACCTAGCATCGTTAAGATGCTGAGGGGGATTTCTTCGTTGACGATAAGTCACATATTCATGTCTTACACTCGGGAGAGGTGATGAGTGAGTTTACGAACCAAGATTGTCAGATAAGTCAAATGCCGTTAACGTAAACTAAAACGAGACCGAACACGTTTTTGTAAACAAAGTTAATCCCTAGGCAATCTTTTCCCTAAACATCTCATATTTGTATTAGTATAGTTTAATTAGTATTATAGTATTAGTATTAATTAATTATAAATTACATTTTTAGTGCCTAGATAAAATTAGGTTATGATAATCACAATACTCGATAATAATCTCAACCATTTTCTGTGGACATGATATCCGTACTCTCCTCATCTATACTAAAACTTGACCCGTACACCTGCGGTGAAAGTGGCGTGCATAAATACACGCCACTAGTGGCCTTGTTCAACTTTCTATAATCAATGCACACTCTCCATCCAGTGATGGTTCATGTGGGAATTAAATCATTTTTCTCATTCTTCACCACAGCCATGCCTCCTTTTTTGGGAACCACTTGCACCGGACTTACCCATTCACTGTCTGATATAACATATATGATTCTGGCATTCAACAACTTCAACACTTCGGCACAGACCACCTCTTTCATCGTCAGATTTAGCCTTCTTTGGTGTTCAATAAAGGGCTTAAATGAGTCCTCCATCAAGATTTTATGCATGCAAATTGTCTGGTTTATTCACTTGATGTCAAAAATAGACCACATGAATGCGGATTTATTCCGTTTTAGGATACTAATCAGTTTGTTCTCTTCTTCTTGAGTCAAAGACGATGAGATAATGAGTAGATCGGTGGATTTCTCCCCCAATAATGTATACCGAAGGTGATCCAGTAATTGCTTGAGAATCAACCCACCGTGAGATG
Organism: Eucommia ulmoides; assembly: GCA_016647705.1. NCBI lineage: Eukaryota > Viridiplantae > Streptophyta > Magnoliopsida > Garryales > Eucommiaceae > Eucommia > Eucommia ulmoides. Next base: position 16,981,066 of record CM028325.1, read on the forward strand.
GATTTGAGGGATTAGGCGAACTAACTTCATCATCAAGGGTCTCGACTTGAACTGAATCCACTACGTCTTTAGGTACGGCTTCCAAAGATAGGATGTAGTCCACAATACATTCATTTGTGGTTGGGCCTTTTTCACCAAACTCCCCCATAGATAGAGAATTTGTGATAGCATGCTCCAAAGGATTCCAATTCAAGTTTCCATGAAAGAATTTCCTAACGCACGAGTCTACCACTTCCACTCGATTGCAAGTTGGGAACTCATCCGGAAACTTCATAGTATTGAAAATATTGAACTTCACTTCATCATCATTGACTCTCAAAGTCAAGTTCCCCTTATGCACATTAATTAACACCTTCCTGGTAGCGAGAAAAGGTCTCCCAAGTATAATGGGGATCTCCCAGTCTTCCTCTATCTCCAACACGACAAAATCCACCGAAAATACGAATTTATCTACCTTCACTAGCATGTCTTCAATTATGCCTTTTGGATAGGTCAATGAAAGATCCGCCATTTGCAGAGAAATCGTAGTCAGCTTCGCATCTCCAAGCCCCAACTTTCGGTAAATGGATGACGGCATAAGATTGATACTTACTCCTAGATCACAAAGCGCCTTCTTAAAGTGAGATTTGCCTTTAGTGCACGGAATAGTGAAGCTTCTGGGATCTTTCAACTTTTGAGGTAATTTCCATTGAAGGATTGCACTATATTCCTCCGTTAACTTGACGGCCTCATATTCCTCCAATTTCTTCTTCTTGGTCATGATATCCTTCAAGAACTTCCCGTAATTGGGCATTTGTTCCAATGCATTGGTAAACAATATGTTGATATGGATTTTCTTGAAAATGTCAAAAAATTTAGCAAATTGGAAATCCAATTTCTTCTTTTGATACTGTTGCAGATATCGAAAAGGTGGAGTGATTATCGATGAATTGTTTGGAAATGGGATTGATCCCGAATTCACCATTGGAGCTTCCTTCTTCTCCTCAACTGGAATGAGTTCTTTATCAACATCAATCTTCTTCTTTGGCTTATCTTCCTTTGGCATTGTTGCATCGACTTCATTTTCACTCCTCAATGTGATGGATTTGCAATCCTTTGGGTTAGTTTCCGTATCACTTGGAAACTTCCCCGAGGTTTGCCTTTTTATGGCACTAACGAGCTGACCAATTTGCGTTTCCAACGACTTCACAGTTGAATTTGTATTGATGCACATTATCTTAATATTGTTAAGCCTCGTCTCATGCTTGTTGAGCCTATTATGCATTTCCCGCATAATATTTTGTGTTTCCTTCATGAATGAGCTGAGCAAATCTTCCAACGGTGGCTTATGGCTTTGCACCGGATTTTGTTGCATAGGACAATTTTGTTGGTACGACTGATATCTTTGTGATAGCAAAGAGTATCTGAGAGGAGGTCGCAAGGTATTTTGATTATTCGCATAAGAAAGGTTTTCATGGTTCCGAATTCTAGGATGGTATTGAGTTGGGATTTTGTTGGTGGGCCTAAAGGTATAGGTCTAGTTGTTGACAAAATAACATTCCTCAAACTCACTATCAACCCCTGATTGCAAAGTATTTGCCACATTTTCCCTTCTTTTATTGGACGAGGCATCTCTGGTAGAGAAAGCGACTAGCTGCTGATCGCACCTCATTTTGTGCGATCTAATACCACTAAATTAAGTTTTGTTAATCTTTTAAATAAATTAAAATATTATAAATTAAGTTATTTTATTTGTTTTTGTAGGATTTTGTAAATGGTACAAAACCATGTTAATTTGGAGCAAAATTCAAAGAAAATGATTAAACGGATAAAAGTCGCGATTTTCGGCACTAGAATGAAGACCATTGTCCACTCTTTTGGACATAAATAATTATACAGTTGGAATTATGAGATGAAACAAGTTTCATATGAAAGTAGACTCTCTAAGCTTTCCAACTACTGATTATATAGCCAAATCGGAGTTTGTATGAAAAAGATACAACCGTTTGAAGATGGTCCTTCTGTGCAGCCACATAGTGCTGCGGGCCAAACCATTTTGATCCGAACCCGGCCCGATTCGGCCCGACCCACGCCCACTTCGGTGGAAAAATAGCACAACAACCCCCTTGGCCTCCATATTTGACTTTTTGCACCCCTAGCCTCCTCTTTTGACTCAAATTTACCCAAAAACTCACCTTTTGAATTCTATAAATAGAAGGGAGATTTGAGAGCAAAAAAGAATCCATTTTCCTACTTCATTCTTAGAAGTTGTAGCATTTTCTTGTTATTTTTCTTCCATTTTTGTATTTTTAGTTTTTCATATAATTCTTGGGAAAGGAAAGTGTAATTGTTAGAATACAAAAAAGATATGGCATTTTTAAGAATTTCGTTCGAGGAAAGACCATTCCATGCATTCATGAGCGGCTAAATTTCCTTACACCGGGTTAGGATGTGATGAGGTATTTTGTATTTATGTAATATTGTATTTCTATTTAATTTTTGATTTTGTATAAACAATTATGTGACAGGAATTCTATTCGTAAAAATGAATTTAATTGTGCTTGAATTTATTGTCAAAATGTTCTGATAGAGATTTTGGTTTGAATTCAATTACTGCTAGAACATTAAATCCTGCACCTGTGGTCTTGATTTAATGGTCACATAATCGTATTTGAGGGAATTGATTATTGGTCTGGATGGTTTATGCTTAGATTTTAATTCACCTTAAATTAGTGTAGTGTAGGAATTAAATACCGAAGATAAATCATGCCGGAGAATAACAATTCAATCTTTTTTAGTAGTTCCGGCTTGTAGTTAAGAACACTCGTTTATACAAATCCGAGTTAAAGAAGAAAATATGAAAATAACATAAAATCTCAAAATACGGATTCATAATTCCTAACCCGGTCCCCTATTTTTATTTAAATCAAAACTTTATTTTCTTGCAATTAAAAATTTCAAAACCAAATCAAAAACTCAAATCATTTCGATAAAGTAAGAAAAATAATTAAAAATTAATAATTACAAGATTAATCCCTGTGGTTCGACACCTTACTTGAACACCGTACTACATCAATATCGCGGTACCAATTTAAGGGTATTATTTTTGAGCGATCAGCTGCTCTGTGAGTTTTGACACTTGGGCCGACAAGGTAGCAAGAGGATCGGCCTCCTGAATAACAACTACCTTTCGTCCCATATTTCGCTCATTAGGCCATTGGTAGTTGTTGGCCGCCATCTCTTCCAAAAGCGTTTGAGCTTCATCCGGAGTTTTGGATAACAAAGAACCTCCCAATACGGTATCTACAATTGTTCTTGTCTGTCCATCCAACCCATTGTAGAAGAGTTGGGTTTGAAACCAATCTTGGTACTCGTGTTGGGGGCACTTTCTCAGTAAGTCCTTAAATCGTTCCTACACCTCGAAGAGTGGCTCATAATCCCGTTGGCGAAATTGAGCAATCTCGCCTCTCAACTATGATGTCTTCGAAGATGGAAATAACTTAGTGAGAAACTGTTGAGCTAGTTCCTCCCAAGTTGAGATGCTCTCCTATTGGACTGACTGAAACCAATCCCTGGCTCTATCTCGAAAGGAAAATGGGAATAACCTTAGCCGGATTACATTCTCTCCGACTCTATTTATCTTCACCGTGTTACAAATCTCCAAGAATGTTTCCAGATGGATATTTGGATCTTCATGAAGATTCCTACCATATTGGTTCTATTGAACCATGTTGATTAGGGCAGGTTTCAACAAGAAGTTGTTTGCTTGGATCGGTTGCCTCCGAATCCTTGAATAGTTGTCAAACATAACGGGTCAATAGTAGTCCTTAAGGACCCACTGTTGTTGAACTTCCAGTTCCAGTGGTTGTTGCAGTAGCGCTTGAGGCATCGACGATTGTCATGGCACACGATCATCACTACCATCAGCCATTTTTTGAGTTTGGTTTCTCCTCTCTCTCCTTATCCTCCTCAATCTACGTTCAATCTCTGGATCAAGAGCTAGGAATTCCAAACTTCGACTACGTCACATACACTGTCAGTCACCACAACAAATGAAAATGATTAAATAAAAACAAATAAAACGAATGAGTGTCTAAATTAATACTGAGCTACTTAGTAGTAATATAAACTTAATCACTAACTTAAATCCCCGACAACAGCGCCAAAATTTGTTCGCTATATTTTAACGCTTTGATTTTACTCGCGAGTGGACGAGGTCAAATTTTAATAAAGTGGATCCGAAGATTGAGTGTCGTCCACTGGGATTTGTCATTAGAACTGGTTAAATACTACAATTGACATAGCTTAATATTATCAAGATGTTTCAAGAGTTAAAATGTGTTTGCTAATTGAAAACGGGTAGCGCGAAATTACGTCGCTACTTTCACCGCAAGTGTACTGGGTTACTTCTCCTGAGTGTCAAACCCCATATTCTCAAAATCAACCCTAATACTATAACAGGCATATCAAGACTGTAATAAAATGGTAAACACAATTGGATAAACATAAACAACTGATAACGAAACAAAGATTCAACCAAACAATGTTTTTATAAACGAATCGCTCCCTAAACAATATATGTTTAGTTTTTCATGGCCATAACCACATATACAACAAAATACAATCTAAACTTATACAAAACTATCAACCAAAACTAAGAGATAAAGAGATAAACAAGGAGACTAGCCGTTATCCGAAAGAATCATCGCTAGAATCGCTCCGAGAACGTTTTCTCTTCTTGGCTTTGTGATCTTCTCTTGGTTGAATGGACTTGGAGCTCTCAAGACCTCCCAAAAAATGTCCTTTGTGTTTGGGGGAGAAGAGGGGATATATATATAGTATTCAAAATATCTCAAACTATCCCAAAATATCCTAAAAGATCTGTTGCCGGACCGCTGCAGCTGTAGGGAAGCCAGCAACTTTCTGCCGGATGACCATTGTAGCGGTGATTTCACGACTGCAACGGTGGAGAGTTCAACAACTCTTTGCATTTTGACCGCTGCAACGGTGGATGCAGGTTCTCAATATTGATCTTTTTGCTCTTTTTCTCCACCGTTCTTCCACCAACTTGCTCGTTTATGAATCGTTTTCATCCCTTTTCGCCCCAAATACCTGATTTATACATAAACAAATAAAAATATATTAAAACGTTATAAAAATACTCAAGAACTACCAAACCTGGCTTGAGAATAAATAGATAAATTACACCTATCAAATACCCTAAAACTTAGAATTTTGCTAGTCCTTGAGCAAAACACTCATACTAAAAAAAAAAAAAAACACAACTAAATTAACTAACACAAAAACTAAACACGAATAAAAACACAAACTACCTAAACATAATAATATGCGAGTTTTGAATTCAACTATCGACCAAAATATTTTCCCTTCAACAACCCCCAATCTTATTGAGTTCAGGAGTAAAATGGACCATATGATGTTCTAGAATTTCAACATTCAATAATGGTAAACACCATTCTAGATCCTTTCAATGTATGTGTGTGAAACTCAATAATATAACTATCCAACAACCAGATTGGATTATCCACCAACGAAGCACACAACTTTAAACCAATAAGGATTAGGATATCCATATGCCTGATTGGGTTCTACTCTCCACTAATGTAGGCTTAGAAGTTAAAAAAGATCAATAGGACTTGGTTTAGTTTGGAACATTTGGCCAAGGGTATATTGGAAATATAAAACGGGTTAACATTGTTAACTCAACGATACCCAAGGCACAACTCTTGGCACACAATCACACTCAAACCCCCATAGACAAATTTGAAACAACTCTGAACATATATTTAAGACCAACGTACTCACTTGTCAAAAGAAACAAAAATTTAACTATATTTACAAATGTTTTATTTTTATTTTTTTTAACGTACCACACCCCCAAACTTATTCGATTATTACAATTTCACAGGTGTTGTAAAAACGAAAGAAAAATGAGTGCATACTTGAATACCGAACCAATCAAAAGTTCACCCTAAATCTAACCGCTCACTTCAAGTAGCATACATGAATGTTAATTTGATTCACTCAAATTATGTCTTCAGTTCAGTGATATAGGTTTGGAAAGAATTCAATTGGTCAGGCTATTTGTTATGTGTTCAGAATTGAAACGGCATTATAGGCTTTGACAAGGTAACGAGGGATAAACATATAGTATGGTAAGCTTAAAAGGCTCAAGCGAATCAAATGAATGCCTAAATCACGTCTCCTGAACTACCTCGCTTAGGATTTCGCCTCAAGTTTTCCCCAATCAGGTTCTAGAATCCCTTAAATTGTCATGAATTTGGCTAATGGATAATTGGCCTCAAATGAATTGAATAGCTATACATTGAGTCTATGTGCTCGTGCAAATTAGGATCCACAATAACTTTTACCAAAACGACATGTCAAGCACACAGAGCACACATGAATGGGCATTACCCTTGACCTCGAAAATAACCAGGGGATATATCATCATCGGGTAATAGCCCAGATGAACTCAAAACTCAGTACACAACTACAAACATAAACACACTACGCAAACTAAACAAGCATGCAAACAATTAAACTAAACTAACACAACTAACAACAATTAAACATACTAAAATACTAAACATCACCCCCAAACTTAAAACAGTCAGTGTCCACAATGACCCAATCATCAATCTCAATATTTAGCATACATTATAATGACGAATGAGATTTAGAACACGTACCTGGAAGGTGAGACAATCTCGCCTCCGAATGAAGTTAGTGGTAATGATCTAATTTATTTTGAAAACTTAGGTTGTCTACCAAGAAGCGCTTGGTTTAATATCCTCGAATTTACATGGAGACGTGCTCGTCCAAGAGAGGCTTCCGCCTATAGTAAGTGTCATACAACACCACATATGGGTCTTGGTTTTGAACGCCCTCAAGCTTGGTGAGATTTGGCTTTGATCGGCTCGAGCTTTCAACAAGGCTATTCACTGACTCATGTACTTGGTGGGCATGAAAGAACATTACAAATGGCGGTGTATAACAACTGAGCCACATCGGATCCTCATAAATGTGATCATCTTGGATCTATAGTGGCAACACTTGGTGGATCACAAATGGCAGATAATCACAAGCGTTGTCTTGTTTTCGGTTCCTTATGGTGGCTTTCACTAAATGTGGCATTTCTATCTCTCAGTGCCACCACTTCTGACTTAGCCTCAATACAGTAGATTAGCTAACTGATTTGCGTCTGAATAGACGTTACGGTCGCATCAATTTCAGCATAGGTCGTCTTAATATTGTCAAGACGATCCTCATGCTCATTGAGACGGTCATTCGTCTCCCTCTAGAAAACCTGAGTCTTCCCCATAAATTTAGTGAACATTTCTTCCAGGGTGGGGGCAGACTCCTCCTGTTAGTCCAAGATGTTAATCCATGGCGCTGAAATAATGGAATTACCCTCCAAGCTTTGGTAACTTGTTGAATAATTTTAACTCTGAAAATCAAGCTCCGCCATGTCTTCTAGTATCCAATAGGCTTCGTTCGAGGTTAATTGGTCGAAAGAGATAGTACCGTTTCCTCCTTCAACCCAATTTCTTGTTGTGGGTTGTAACATATCGAGGAAGTTTAGTAGTTGACACTCCCTCGGGAAACGATGGTTCGAAAACTAGAACAACAACTCTTTGTATCAATCCCAAGCACAATAAAATGGCTTGGAATCCCTTTGAAAGAAAAGCATGAGGATTTATTGATGATCCATCTTCAAGCACCTCGAAAAACAAAATAACTAAAAAACAAAAATTATAAACAAAATATATGCCTAAATTAAAATCAAGTTATTTACTCACAATATCAACAACAATCTAAAACCAATCCCCAGCAATGGTGCCAAAAATTTGGTAGCGCAAAATTACGTCACTACTCTCACCGCAAGTGTACGGGTCAAGTTTTAGTATAACGGAAGGAGTAAGGGTTATCATATCCACAAGGATTGAATTAGATGGTTGTTGAGTACCGCGATTATCATAACCAAACTTTATTTACGCGACTCAAATTTATATTTTTATTAATAAAATAATTTACTAAACTAATTAATCAAATATACTAATATTGATGTTAATGGGAATAAATTGCCTAGAGATTAACTTCGTTCATTTAAACGCGTTCAATTCAATCCAGTTTACATTATTCGACAATCTATGTAACAAAATCTCACTCAGTACCTCTCCCGAGTGTAAAGTAAATGAATATGTGACTTCGCATCAACCCCAAAGTCCCCCTCGAGCATCTATACGACACTTGATCACATGAGTCTCGCCCCAACCTCACGGATTGCATACTTTCTAACACCCTCCCGGGTCATTACATCGTCACGTTGTATAAAACCCTCATCCGAATCCGGGGTTACCTCTCCCTAGTGTCAAGCCCCGTATTCTCAAAATCAACCCTAGTACCAAAACAAGCATATCAATATCGTAATAAAATGGTAAACACAATCGGATAAACATAAACAACCAATAACGAAATAAAGATTAAACCAAACAACGTTTTTATAAACGAATCGCTCCCTAGACAATAAATGTTTAATTTTTCATAGCCATAATCACATATACAACAAAATACAAGTGAAACATATACAAAACAATCAACCAAAACTAAGAGATAAATAAGGAGACTAGCCGTTATTTGAAGAACTATCGCTAAAACCACTCTGAGAACATTTCCTCTTCTTGGCTTTGTGATATTCTCTTGGTTGAATGGCCTTGGATCTCTCAAGACCTCCCAAAAAATGTCCCTTGTGTTTGGGGGAGAATATAGGATATATATAGGATCCAAAATATCCTAAAAGATCTATTGTCGAACTGCTACAACGGTGGGGAAGTCAGCAGCTTTCTGCCGGATGACCACTGCACGGGTGGAAAGTTCAGCAACTCTCTATATTTTGACCGCTGCAACAGTGGATGCAAGTTCTGAATATTGATATTTTTGTTTTTTTTCTCTACCGTTCTTCTACCGACTTGCTCGTTTAGGGACCGTTTTCGTCCCTTTTCACCCCAAACACCTGATTTATACATAAACAAATAAAAACATATTAAAGCACTATAAAAATACAGAAAACTACCAAAACTAACTTGGAAATAAATAGATAAATTACACCTATCAAAAACTAATTAAACCTAAAAAACTTGGAATTAATTCTTTGAAAATGGATCACCTAGGGATTAATTTCGTTCACTAATACATTTTTGATTTAGTCTAGTTTACATTAACAGTATTCAACCTATCCAACAATCTAGGTATCATAAACTCACTCATTACCTTTCCCAAGTATAAAGTAAGTGAATATGCAATCGTGTCAACATCGATATCCTAATCTAGCATCTAAACGAGTACATGAGTCCTGACCCAACCTCACGGATTGCACATGTTCTAATAATCTCCTGATGCATTAGAACGTCGTGTTGTGTTTAACCCTAGTCCGAATCCGGGGTACCTCTCCCGAGTGTCAAATTCCGTATTCCCAAATAAACCACAATACCATACAAAACATACTATGGATGTAATAAAATGGCAAACACAATCAAATATAGATGAACAACCGTTAAAAAAACATAGATTCACTCAAACATGTATGTTCATGAACTAATCAATCTCTAGATAATAACTACTTATCCGCACATGATAATAACTGAATATTCATTAACACATGAGAATAAAATAATCATAAAATAAACAAAGTTTAGAAACAAAGATAGAAACAAAGAAGGAATGGCAAATTTGTAAAGTGGATGGTACCACTTCCGCAAAAACCGCTCCGAAATCGTTTACTCTTCTCTAAATGTGATCCTATCTTCTTAGGTCTGATCTAGGGATTTTAGGAACTCTAAAAACCGTTCTTGGCAAGGTTGGAAGTGGGTGGATACAAATAGGGGTTGAAAATATCCTAAACATATCAAGAAAACGCATTGAAAACTGTTGCTTGATCGTTGCAGCGATAACGAATTCGCTGTAGCAATGTGGAGTCAGTAGGACCTATGCCCTTTCATCGCTGTAGTGATGAATGTGATCATTGTAGTGAAGAGGGGTCATAAGGTCCACTGACTATTCATTGTTGCAGCGATGAAGGGCATCGCTGCAGCGAATGAGGGCCAATGGCTGATAGGTGTGAAAAACCTATTTATTTCTAAACCAGATTTGTTAGTTTTCAAACATTTTAGTTATATTTAATTGTGTTTTAGTGTGTTTTAGTGTAGAACAGGTGAAAGGATGTCAAAGGGCGAGAAACAAGTGAAAATGGTGGAGAAACGGTGAACAAAATGTGCAAAACAGGGTTTCGGTGAATGAAGACCACCGCCTAAGCGGAAGTTCCACCACTTAGGCGGAAAAGAGGCAGAATGTTGGAGTAATGAAGGGCTGAACTATCGCCTAGGCGAGAAAACAACCGAATATCTTGCCAGCAGCCACCGCCTAAGCAGAAAAACCACCGCTTAGGCGAAGTCACCGACAGGAGTTAACCGACTTAAGTCCATCGCCTAGGCGGTGACACTCTGCACAGAAATATCTATTTTTATATATTTTGAAGATATTTTCCAAATTCCTCTTTTTAACCCTTTTCTCCACCAAACCAAAAGTACAACCCTTACACCTTAGGACTCCTTAGATGTGGGAGAGGGCTTGGTTGTTCTTCGGAGCTCTCTTCCACCTTAGTTAGATTAGATTAGTTTAGGAAGTAGATTAGATTAGTTGTAAAGAGTGTTCTTGGCCAATCCTTGAAGAGGTAGAAGAGGAGGTTCATCAAGCGAGAAGAGGAAGCTCGGGAGGATTGTTCTTTGGCGAAAGTGGACTACTCCACTTTGAGATTTGGCTTTTCTTCCCTTGTTTCCATCTTTGTATTTAAATATTTATAGTTGGTAATGATGATCTCCTCTTGATTAAATGTTGTATTGGCTAAGAACATGTTAGTGTAATTTAGAGATTAGTTAGGGAAAGGTGTAGTTGTGTAAATACTCGCTTGGTTTAATATACGTTTCTTTAACGGTTGTTGTTTTAATTCCAATTGTGTTTATCATGTGATGATGATCTTAATATGCTTGTAACGGTATTAGGATTGGATTTGAGAATCTAGGGTTTGACACTCGGGAGAGGTAACCCTGGATTCGGACTAGGGTAAACACATCGTTACGACCTAACGACCCGGGAGGGCGTTAGTTAGTATGCAATCGATGACGTTGGGTCAAGACTCACGCGGCCTAGAGTCGTTAAGATATCGAGGGGGACCTCGGCGTCAACACGAAAGTCGCGTATTCCCTCGTCTTACACTCGGAAGAGGTGGCGGAGGAGTTTACGAACCGAGATTGTCGGATACCTAAACTCCGTTATTGTTAACCGAACGAAATCAAACGTGTATGAAGTGAACGAAATTAATCTCTAATTAATCAACTTAGTTAGAATTAACCCACTAATTGTAGTTTAGCTTAGTTTAATTTCAATTCACGCTTTCCGTCGTCAGGATAACACGAGACTACGTCAATTGCGGTATTCAATTCAATTATTCACACTTTTCTCTGTGGGAACGATATCCGATTTTCAAAAATCCACTATATTAAAACTTTGGACCTCGTATACTGGCGAGCGTAAGTAGGCGTGCCCAAAATTGCACCTACCAAGTTTTTGGCGCCGTTGCTGGGGATTAATGTGAATTTTATTTGAATTTTATTTGAATATTACAAAAGAAACGTGGTATCGGCTCAGAACTTAAGTTTTAAATAGGAAAATCAAATGTATCGTATCCTAGTTCCGTCAACACACCAAGTTTTTGGCGTTGTAGACGTGAGATTAGTGTGAATTCTAAGTTGATATTGCGACTAAGTGGTCGACTGTTAATCCTGACATTTATTTTGTTTTGTTTTTAATTTTTATTTTTATTTCATTGTGTTAATGAGATCAAGCGGTGCGAGAAATTATGAAGATTGGAACTCTTAAATCTCAATCCCGAGATGGAGCTTGTTGAAAATGATAAGGACTAAGAGGAGATGCCGACTTCAAAGCCATGATCTTGATCCGACTAAGCATTTGAGCCCAAATTCCTTGTCTATGGGGAATTTTGGTGAAAAATACTTAGTAACACAAAAGTCCAGCTGGGGACGGTAACTCAAGCGCTATTCTTTTGAAATGAAACTTATGGTATCAAATTACCCGATTTTTGTTACTATTTATTTGATTATTTATTCTTTTTGGAAGCCGGCATGGCTTCGGAACGTGTTCGGCAGTGAATTTAGGAGTGTGGACGCTTGGGGAAGTATTCTAAATTTAAACACGTTGAACAAGCGAAGTGAAAATGTAAAGGGTGAAGCCATATTTTGAAAATTTGAGAAAAACATTAAAGTGGGAGCTAAAGGCCCATCGCCCAAGCGGTGAACCACCGCTTCGGCGGTAAAAATACAGAGAAGATGTTTTTCAGAAAACAAAAGGCCCACCGCTCAGGCGGTAAAAATACAGGATGCACCAAATTTTTAAAATATGCTCCACCGCTTAGGCGGAAAAACCACCGCTTAGGCGGATTAACAGTAGAACAAAACGTATGCACACTGGTGTAATTTCGCTTAGGCGTAAAAACCACCGCCTAAGAGAAATTTCGTCAGAAGGTTTGATTTTAAGGAAAAGAGTTCCACCGCCTAAGCGATGGACCGTCTGCTATTAAAAACAGCCTGTCGCTCAAAAAAATTAAAAACGCAAGGTTCCCTCCCAAATCCTCCACCTTCTCTCTAAAACTTCACTCCCAAACCGTTCCAAATCTCAAAAATCATCCGTCCATTACCAAAAGTGATAATTTCCATCACGATTCAACCTCCAAGAATCGGACTTCAACCCCTATTTCCGAAAATTTAGGGTTTTGCGTGAAAGGTGCGATTTCTTCATTTTCTTTTGATTGGACCATTATTTCTCAACAAGTAATTTTCTTTTACGTTACATTTAGTCTAGTTGTTGAAATTATTGGTTGGTTTGCATGATTATATCAATGAAATCAAGGGATTTTGAAATTTTTGCCCAAAAACCCTTAACCCTAGTTTCGCGATTTCGAAGTTCAATGGGTTTTTGGTTTGATTCTTGATGATACACATGTTTAATTGGATTGGTTGAGTGTGTGGACTAATATAGGATGTCACATTTGTGAAATTTGTTTGAAAAATTCAAAAGGGTGTTCGTTTTGGGATGAATGTGTTCGTGACAATGTGATTAGGGAAGCTTATGTTTTTCAAATGTTCATATATGATGAGGTTGTGTTGGGTTTTTGTGATTGTGATTGTAGGAAATGCCAAAAAGAGCAGCAAAGAAGAGGGCTAGAGGAGAAGGGTAGAGTTCAAACCCTAGGGTGCCGACCGACGTTAACTTTGATGCCAACCGCTTTGTGTCAAAACAAGCGATGGAACACTTCAAAGAACACGAAAAACGTTGTGCTTGCATACGTCGACGGGGATTCAGTCCGATCGAGGAGCTCCCGGAGGAATTTCAAAATGAAATCCGAAGCCGCCACTGGGAGCAATTCTGCAAATTGCCACCAGGCGAAATCGCTTTGGTCAAAGAGTTCTATGCAAATGCCACAGAGGCCATTGATGATCTAGCAAGGGTTCGGAACCAACCTATTATCTTTAGCCCCGACTTCATTAACCATATCTTTGGGCTGTCGGCACTTGAAAGCCAGGACCCTACTTTGCATAGGGTCATCCAAACGATCACATCTGGCACGGTAAAGTGGAAACACCAGGGGCCAAACGTCGCTACCTTTTCGATAAAATGCCTCAAGCCAGTTTCAAAAATCTGGCACTCCTTCATCTGTGGAAGCCTCTTACTGACATCACATTTGTCAGACGTCTCAAAGAACAGGGCCTATCTGATCTACAAAATTCAGACCGGACAACCAATCAATGTTGGATTTCTTATCTATTCATTGATTTTACATGCTACGAAAACGGTAAAGGGTGGACTCCCGTTTCCATCACTATTGACCCATATATTCAGATTAGCTGATGTGATTGTATCTGGGGGAAGGCAGTGTGACCCTATCGCTCCACTTACGCTGTCAGCGATAAATCGGTTGTGGAAGAATGGGGCTCAAGAGGCACCCGAGCCTGAGCCGGAGGAAGGAGAAGAGCAACCAGACGATACAGCTGGACCTTCTGGAGCCGGAGCTGAAAACTCCCAAGAGAGGATAAATAAAAAGCTTCAAATGGTCCTCCAGAATCAATACGAGATTGCCTTTTTCTTGGACCAATGTTCGAGGCAACAAGATCGAGTCCAACGGAAGATTTGGGAGGGCCTTGGCCTTGAGATGGACGATTACCCACCGATGCCATCTGTGCCGCCACGTCTACTCCAGAGACCACACTCTCCTTCCCAAAGTGATGATGGTGATGATTCATCTTCAGGTGAACAGTAGGGAATAAGTCTTATTCCCTAGGTATGTGTTCAACCCATTTTGTGTGCAAACATGCTATATGTTTATTGGGTTCGCTGATATTGGAACACTGCCGTGTTCAGGCCTGAGTGGTATGGATTGGATGATAGTTTAGTGGATGTTCATCTATTTTGACTTTTTGTAGAAAAGGATGAACAAGTATTATTATTATTATTATTTTTTGAACAAAATGAAAATTTTTGTTGTACAGACCTTTATTTATTTATGTATTATGAATGTTTTAATTTTTAAATTTTTAGTTTAGTTAGTTTAATTTTTGTTTTTGAATGTTTAGTGATTAGATTAATTTATGTATGTTAGTATTAGAATTAGTTTAGTATTGTGTATGTATAAAGTTGTGTTTGCATGCTTAGATATGAGTTCATTTGGGCCAAGACCCGATGATGAGAATTATCCCCAAATTGCATATTGAGGTCAGGGGTAATACCTTCCTAGTGTGTTTTATGTGCTTAACATGTCGATTGGGTAAAAATTATCTCGATCCAAAAATTGCACGACATTTGAACTCAAAGTATAATTATCTGAACGATTAGACGTTGATTATTCGATATTAAGTTCATGACAGAAAATGAGGAAACTAGAACTTGATTTGGGGAAAACTTGAGGCGGAATCCTAGGTAAGGTAATTCCGGAAACATGATTTAGGCCGTCAATTGTTCGCTTGATCCGTTGTAGCTAACCTGAAAATGTTAATTCCTTATATCCCCTGTCGAAGCCGATAACGTAATCAATTCTGAATACGTTTCAAATACTCTTTTCATTTAAAATTTTTACTAAACCAAAGTCGCTAAGCCTAATTTTAAAAATTGAGTGAAATCAAGTGAGCGGTTGGGTTTCTGATAAATTTTTATTGATTCAGTATTAGTGTATTCACTTGTCACTTTTGTATTTCTTTTTGCACGCTCCTAAAATAAGTTTGGGGGTGTGTTTCTATCATTTCTTTTTACATATTCCTAAAACTTTACAAATTCGAATAAGTTTGGGGGTGTGTTTCTCTCACTTATTTTTGCACTCTCCTAAAACTGTAACAATTTGAATTAATTTAGGAATATGTTAAAAAAAAAATAAAAAAAAAATACGTGAATATACTTTTCATTTTCTTCTCTTTCGACAAGTTAATACCAGGATTTTCGTTTCTTATTCAGAGTTGTATTCTAAGAATGTAGGGTCATGAGAGAGGATAGCGACAAGCGATTTTACCTCGGGTATCGATCGATTAAACTAAATTGCTATTTTTATTCCAGTGATACCCGTGGTCGTTCTCCAAAGCTAAACCAAGTCCTATTGATTTCTGTGAATATCCGAGCCTACATTAGTGGATAGTAGACTCCAATCAACCGTATGGTTTTCCTGAATCCTTTAAACGGTTTAAATTGTGAGCTTAACAACTGAATAATCGAATCCGGTATTTGACTAGTTATTCATTTGAGTTCTCACACACACACTTCAAATGGATCTAGAATGGTTTTTATTGATATTGATAGTTGAAATTCTAGAACACCACTTGGTGTGGGATGCTTCCCGAACTTGATTCGATTTCAGGATGTTGAAGGAGGAACAAATTGGTCATTTCGATTGAACTTTATATTTACATGCATATACTTATTTTGTGTTAGTTTAATTTTTCATTTTTAGTTGATTAGTTCGTTAGTTAGTTTAGTTTATTGTTAGTGTTTTGCTCGAGGACTAGCAAAATTCTAAGTTTGGGGGTATTGATAGGTGTGAAAAACCTATCTATTTCTAAATCGGATTTGTTAGTTCTCAAGCATTTTAGTTATATTTAATTGTGTTTTAGTGTAGAACAGGTGAAAGGACGTCAAAGGGCGAGAAATAAGTGAAAACGGTGGAGAAACGGTGAACAAAATGTGCAAAACAGGGTTTCGGTGAATGAAGACCACCGCCTAAGCGGAAGTTCCATCGCTTAGGCGGAAAAGAGGCAGAATGTTGGAGTGCTGAAGGGCTGAACTACCGCCTAGGCGAGAAAACAATAGAATATCTTGCCAGCAGCCACCGCCTAAGCGGAAAAACCACCACTTAGGCGAAGTCACCGACAGGAGTTAAACGACTTAAGTCCACTGCCTAAGCGGTGAACCACCGCTTAGGCGGTGACACTCTGTACAGAAATATCTATTTTTAGATATTTTGAAGATATTTTCCAAATCCCTCTTTTTAACCTCTTTCTCCACCAAACCAAAAGTACAACCCTTACACCTTAGGACCCCTTAGACGTGGGAGAGGGCTTGGTTGTTCTTAGGAGCTCTCTTCCACCTTAGTTAGATTAGATTATTTGAGGAAGTAGATTAGATTAGTTGTAAAGAGTGTTCTTGGCCAATCCTTGAAGAGGTAGAAGAGGAGGTTCATCAAGCGAGAAGAGGAAGCTCGAGAGGATCGTTCTTTGGCGAAAGTGGACTACTCCACTTTGAGATTTGGCTTTTCTTCCCTTGTTTCCATCTTTGTATTTAAATATTTATAGTTGGTAATGATGATCTCCTCTTGATTAAATGTTGTATTGGCTAAGAACATATTAGTGTAATTTAGAGATTAGTTAGGGAAAGGTGTAGTTGTGTAAATACTCGTTTGGTTTAATATACGTTTCTTTAATAGTTGTTGTTTTAATTCCGATTGTGTTTATCATTTGATGAAGATCTTAATATGCTTGTAACGGTATTAGGATTGGATTTGAGAATCTAGGGTTTGACACTCGGGAGACGTAACCCTGGATTCGGACTAAGATAAACACATCGTTACGACCTAACAACCCGGGAGGGCGTTAGTTAGTATGCAATCGATGATGTTGGGTCAAGACTCACGTGACCTAGAGTCGTTAAGACATCGAGGGGGACCTCGACGTCGACACGAAAGTCGCGTATTCCCTCGTCTTACACTCGGAAGAGGTGGCGGAGGAGTTTACGAATCGAGATTGTCGGATACCTAAACTCCATTATTGTTAACCGAACAAAATCAAACGTGTATTAAGTGAACAAAATTAATCCCTAATTAATCAGCTTAGTTAGAATTAACCCACTAATTGTAATTTAGCTTAGTTTAATTTTAATTCACGCTTTCCGTCGTCAGGATAACACGAGACTACGTCAATTGCGGTATTTAATTCAATTATTCACACTTTTCTCTGTGGGAACGATATTCGATCTTCAAAGATCCACTATATTAAAACTTTAGACCTCGTATACTGGCGAGCGAAAGTAGGCGTGCACAAAATTGCACCTACCAGTGGCCCTGTGGCTTGGCGTTGCAGCAATGGTCATCTCGCTGCAACGAATAGGCTGCAGGTTGGCTGATTTGCTTACTTTTCAACCATTTCTTCAATGACGTCCTATCGATTAGCTCGATTTTCAACCATCTTCGTCTCTAACACCTGATTTAACATAAAAACGAATAAAAATTAATTAAAACACTACAAGAACACTCAAAAACTACCAAGATTGGCTTGAAAATATATAGATAAATTCAACCTATCACTGATCTCCACTGGCTCAGTTTGGTTTAGGGATTCCCATATCATCAACTTGTGAGCCCCTTCATTAAAAATGATCTCCCGTACTTGCTCGGCAGGTTGGATAATGTTGGCGTATTCTCTAAAATCATCGATTTCATGAGCTAAGCTATTTGACGGAGCTAATTGTTGCTCCGGCTTTAATTTCTATAAGGACTCATCCTACCTTTCATAGCTATTTCAAATTATTGCCTTGATGCCACCTGATCGCCTCATACTACTGCCACTGAACCATCCTTCGCATATTTGATACACTGGTGGTACGTTGATGTCACTTCTTTCATCGCATGTAGCCATGGTCGTCCCAGTATCACATTTTAGGGTGACGAAGAGCCCATCACCATGAACTCTGTAGCCTTTGTGTACCCTCTTTCCTCCTTGTTCACAGTGACTAATAGAGTAATTTTCCCTCTTGGAGAATTGAGGTCCCCATGGAAACCCACCAAGACAGTTTGGGTGGAACTAACATCCGAACTAGGCACTCTGATCTGCTTCAATGTGTCCATAAAGATAATATTAGAAGAACTATTATTATCAACAAAAATCCACCTTACCTGGAAGCTGGAAATCTAAAGGGTGATGACTAGGGCATCTTCATGGGGGTGAATGATCCCCTTATAATCCTCATTAAAAAAGTGCTGATCGGTCCCGGATTTGTAGTTATTGACATTGCTTATCCATAACAACACTCTAGTATTGCCTCACGGACCTTTCCTTTTTCATTCACAGTTGGATTCTCCAGTTGCAGGCCCAACAATATTTATCATAAAGATCACTTCGCGATTTTCGTTGGGACAATCACCTTTGCATTCCTTGTCACAGTTTTCTTCGTGACGGCCTTTGTTTCTAGGGCCTCTTTCTATCCCTTAAGCATTCTTGTAAATAGTCAAGTAACTGACCCACGTCAATTAGTCGCTTGATTTCTTTTTTGAGCTCCCAGCAGTCATCAGTGTCATGACCATTATCCCTATGAAAATCACAGTACTTTGATATGCTCTTTCTGTTGGACTTGATGTTCTGCCTAGGTGTCCATTGAACCACCTCAAATGAATAGATCTCGTGCAAGATTCTGGAGATTGACATCCGTAGACCTGGGAAGTTTGGCTCTTGACGTGTATCTGGTCTGGAAACTATACGCTTGGGCCGATCTTTACGCCGGTCTGAGCTGTTGCCCTTTGTCCTACTATGGTCCTTCTCACCTTGCCTAGGGTGATGTTTGGCAGATCCTCTTTCTTCTTTTACAAGCTTGACATCTTCCAACTTCATGTAGGGCTTAGTTTTTTCCATCAGCTCAGACATGCTCTTGGGGTTTTTCTTAGTAAGAGAGTCTTGAAATCTGCCATGACGCGACCCTGAAGTAAACGCATTGATGATGAGGTTTGAATCACACCCCTAATATAGGTCATCTTTTCATTTAATTGGCTTATGTACTGGTGCAAAGATTCTCCATTCTCTTGGCACAGAACAAGCAAATAATCAGGTCCCTTCATCAACCTTTGACAGATTATGAAGTGGTTGATGAACATCTTTCCAAATTCTTTGAACAATGAGATAGAGTTAGATGGAAGCGTATGTAACCACTCAAGGGCAGATCCCTTCAAAGTCATGGAGAAAGCTCTACAAAGTGCTGAGTCGCTTGTTCCATATCAATTCATGACATGCTTGAACTGGCAAATGTGGTCCACAGGATCTGCTTTCCCATCATACTTCTTGAACTTTGTGGGATCAAATCTCTTAGAAAGTGGAACAACCAGGATATCTGAGGTGAATAGAATTTTAGTGCCCTTTAACAACGTATCCAACTTATCCAGGGGCATATCACTCTCCTCCTCGCTTCTAGTCTGCTGATGTGAATCAACAGTCTTTGTTCGGCTGAACACCTTTCTTTCTTGCTGTTAATTGTTGGTATCTCCTTGGACAACTCTCTCCCCTTGGGGTTGTGGGTCTGTAGACCCTGGAGACTTTGCTTCTTTCCCAAACTGTTATCAGCAGTTAGGAGTTACAGTCTGTTGTTGGCGATTATCTCTTCCATATACTTGATCATATCTGCCATCTCTGAAATCTTCCTACTAAAAACGGCAATCTTTGCATTTGTGCTCTACATTGCTAGTGGAGGATCAACATGAACCTCCTCATGCATTCCTACTGGAACTTCAATGTCAGCCTGTAGTGGCAGGTCACTACTTTAGCTTGGTGTTGCTTATCTTGCTCGTGGTTGCCTCATTGTTGTGACAGAAAGGTTTTTTTTTTTTTTTTGTTAACTTTCCCATAGACAGCGACAACTGATGTTGCCAAGATTTCTCAGCACGTGCAACCATCTTCTCACGTGCCAAAAATCTCTTCAGCCTCTTCCTTCGACTTGCAAAACCGACGAGTTTTAAAGGGGGACACCGGTGTGGTGTCAACCAAAGAACTTTTGGCGTGAAAATAAGTTAATCTAGTAATGGAGAAAACTAATACAGAAATTGAATCATTCAGAATACACAATGATACATTCCTTTTATATAGACTTAATAACCTTTGCCGTCATTGGTGAGATCACCCGTTACGAGATCTTATCCTAACGGCATGGTAGATATCCACAATCCTCTCCACCTATCCAGGAGGTGATCTCTGTACGTGCTCCACTAAATGTGAGTCGTTATAGTTGATGACTTACAATATTCGTATGCACAAGAGTTACCGCTATTGTGGGCTGACCTATTCTTCCTTTGACCTATTCATTGTGGGCTTTAGATTGCTTATTGATGGGCCTCTTCATGAGTTTGTTTAATTTGCATAATAGACCGTTGAAATCCTTTTCTAGATGGGTCTGTCATGCTTGGCCCAAACAACACGTCGGGCCTACATATTTTGGGTCGGATCACTAATTCGATCCGACCCATTTAAGCTCTCACGTTTATGTCAATTGTGAGCGAGAATTTTTCTATATCAGGAATTTTCTTTGGTCGTGGCTAATTATTGGGAAAATTACAATACTACTGTTTTGCGACGATTTTTTTTTGTTGTCGTTGTTAAATTTCATTGCTGAACATATTTTTTTCTTGTGTGCCGGGGCATGTTTGTCCTTTCAATGAGAAGTGGAGCGCGAGAGTACTATGCTGGAGCGCCGATGTCATACATATTTAACTTAAAATGGTTTACCCAGCACAGTTATTGATTGCCATTGGTTCCTTTTAAGTCCGATAACAATAGTCTAGTAGTATCACATGCATTTGGAGATATTTATTGTTAATCTGCTACACATTAAATACAACTAAGTAATAGTACTACCTTATCCAGCATCATGATTAGACTTAATTCGTTACCTCATAAAATTTTGCAGCCTGTGTAATTAGATTGACAATTAGTCTCTTAATCATCTCATAATCATTTGTTATGCATTTTCCACCTACACCACACCCTCGAGAGGATGAAGAAAAAAAAAATAAGCGAATAATATTTTTATTCATTGTGAATTTTTATTTATTTTTTATTTTTTATTTTTTTGTCATGGTCCTTTATTTTTATTATTTTTTAACTGTATCAGAGTCCTTCTTGGAAACTGCATGGAGAAGCTTCTCTCTTAAATTGGTTTGGTGTATTTAAAATATAATTTCTGCGATACTTCTCGGGTGAGTGGAATCCTGATTGACAAAAAAAGAGATTAAATTAAACTTGAATTCTAAATTTCTAAACATGAAAAAAAGTAAAAAAGAAAAAGAAGCTGCTTAAAACACATAAATATGAGTACAAACTAAGCCAAGTCTCTAAACCATTCAAAAACTACTACTCCACTTGCATATATATATATATATATATATATATGATGCATAACGAGAAATTAAAGATAAAAGTTGTGGAGAAAAAGAATCCGGAGAACACTTTGGATACTGAATCTTGCATCGTTTACATACATGAAAGTAAAGGCTTGTAAACTTGCATGTAAAGAAACATCAAACATGACAAGCTTTCTATATATAAACACACAAATTTCTAACCCTTTTTCCTCTCTCCTAGAAGATGCTCTCTCTCTCTCTCTTTCTACATATATATTAAGAAGTCCACGCCGGAGGAGCTTTTGACTACGTATATTATCACGTGTAGTTTTTACTATTGACAGCCTTTGTAATTATTTCACTTTGTGTAAGAAATTGTTGGTTGAGCGCACGAACAAAGGTTCTTCCTGGACATGCATGAGATTAAAGAAGGTCACTCCAAAAGCTAACTAGCTAGCTGTGGTCCAACTCTTTTGCATATATAAATAAGTAGTATACAAACTATGTAGACTATTCTACACTTTCACTCTTAAACTATGAATTAAATTTCACTTTCTGCCTTCATGTTTCGTATAAATGGTCATATAAACCCCTTACACAGCGTTTGATACACATGATTCGAGATGGGATTGAAATGGCCATAGAAATTGTCATTTCATTCTTATATTTGGTACATGGGATTAAATCACATGTAATTCCTTTTGTCACCAACTATAGTAATAGTATTATTTCATTCTATTACCATACTAATATTAATCATATTGTCATTCTATTCCAACGTATCAAACGTAGCGTTAAAATTACAAATTTTAGGTTTAATCCCCCTTTTTGACTAGAATCGCTCAATTTTACACAATAATTTTACATCACGAGTATATTAATAAATGGTAATAATATTGGGGGCCACATTGTAAATAAGGAAAGAGGGGTTTATATAATTTGTTTTTGATGAGGGTATTTTTGGGCACCTCTGAGTCAGCACTTGAGACCCAGCCACGTGTCAACCCTCGTAATGACAGGGACGTATTCTGGAATCCACAACGCCACGTTGGAGCACACACCGACTACGGTTCCTCCCTGGAATCACATTTATACTCAGGGAGGAGCGAGGAGCCCCGCAAGGACGTGCCGCTCTGAGCTCTACGCCGTGCCCTCAGCGATCAGTTTCAGGGACTCAGTCACTCACCTCGACCGACTCTCATTTTCACCTTGTTTCTTCTCTAGAACTCCACGGATCTCTGCGTTCCTTCACCAGCTCATCGCCACAGGCTTGTCAAAAGCCTGCAGGCTTCGCCAAATGGGCCCAAAAGCCCAAGCCCAATGATTATCTCCTAAACGTCCCAGATTATCGGCTAAACACAGGGTTTCGACTAATTAATCGTGTTTAGGCCCGACTAATCATCTCCAACGCCTATATATATCGGGGGCTATGTAGGCCCGAGGTACGCTTTAATGACTTACATTACGTGCGAGTTCATTTGTTTCCTTACTATATTCTATACCTTTTCTCTCTGAGCACTGATTACCACGCCGGAGGGGTTTCATCGGGATAAACCCCGATCTGAGCCTTCTGTAGATACACTCCCTGAGGAGCAGGACTCTAGACACAGCAGGTCAGTCTTCCCAGGACCCAGCACAGCTCGCTCGAGGACTTTTCAATCGACGACTCCACCTCAGCAAGAGGACCCACTTGTCATCCGACTAGACCATACTCGAGGTGTGTACCAGTTTTATGCACCAACAGTTTTTAATTTTAAAGTATTTTTAATTGAGAGGTAATAATAAGGAATAATCCGCGATTAGTCCTAAATAGAGGATGTAATATGTTATTTGTCTTATTTAAAACATAAGTTTAGAATTAGTACCTTAAACTGGTTTTTGATTATGTATTAGTCCCGAACATGCACATGCATTGTATGTGAAGTGTAAAGAGAGCTTGGTGAACGAATCCGTATTAGAATAAATACTAGTTACATATAATTAAAATTAATTACAAGTTAATAATTACAAATTACATATAACAGCTTTAAATGTACTTGTGTAATATTAGTTATATGTACTTGTGTCATATTAATTACACATAATTACAAATTATATGTGACTATATTACATGTACTTGTATAATATTTGTTATATCTAACAAATATTTATGCACAAGTTAGATACATATAACAGATGTTTGTGTTCAGTACGATTGCGGAGTTAGCGCGTGTATTGGGCTTTTTTGCCTTTTTTTTAATGCGTCAGACTAAAACACAAGTTGTAATTGGATAGAGAAACTTTTTTAAATTAAGAATAAAATAAGAGATATGCTACAGAAACACCCCAGTTATTAAAAAAAATTGACTAGAATTTAGTTCCCTAGACTTATGTAGATCTGCCAATGAATATATGCAGCATAAAAAGATTCTGAATTAGTCTAAAAAGGCTATTGACCAAAAGTGTAAAAGTTTGGGTATAGTTAATCCCATAAAAATGAAACATTAGGGTGCAAATTGCAGATTGATGGTCTAAAGCGTAATACAGTCTCTACATATATAAATAAACACTGTGTGTGTGTGTGTGTGTGTGTGTGTGTGTGTGTGTGTGTGTGCGCTTTTTTCTTTGTTAGAGATTCGAGCTTCTGAAATGTGTCCCCCACCCCTCAAACCTTCACTTTCATAAACGATTCTTCTCTCTAAGACACTCTCACTCCAACGCCGTGCCTCGACATCAAAAGCCTCCAGTATGTCAGCCATAGCTCCACGATAAGCGCTGATCTAGTGATTTTTATATAGAGGCTAACTCACACTTTGTACCCCTAACCTTTACTTTCTATTGCACTTCACTGCAAGAACTTAAAATTGCAGCACATTTGAATCTAAAATTTTAATATTGTGTCTGAAGCACTCTCAATTAGCCCATTCCAGTTATAATATCATTGGAAAATAACATTCTTTTGAAGAGAGTTTTGCAAGAAATTGACATTTGCCAGTGAGATATTGATTAGAATTGGTCAATTAGACTCCTGAGATAAAATTTTAGAACTTCAGAATGCAGCATATTGCAATTAAAAGTTTAGCGTACAAAATAAAATAAATATTAATTTGAAGGGTCCAAATGCAATTTACTCTTTAATTTGTATGGTAAACTTGTCTTTTTCTTATGTAAACATTAAATTGAATTATATAATAAACACTAACTTGGGTTTGGCCCCGCGTTTTTCCACTATAACGAACAATATTAAGATTTTGATTAAATGTTAATGTTTTTTTTGGAACTGTTTCGGTTTATTAATTCTAGTTATGAAAATAATCATGAAGATATTGTGACAATGCTAAAGATGATGACAAAGATAACGAAAAATTAAGAGTTTAAAGAAATTGAAGAATTTAGGAAAAACAATTCAGGTTAAATTTTAACTCTTAATGTATTCCAATTAGGATCATACACGACACAAAATATTTTTCAAAATTATGTATGTTTTTATAGGATCCTAATTAGTTAAATTATTTGCTCTTATGTGTAATTGAAAAAGAAATAAAGATAATTGATTAAAATTGAATTTGAGATTTTAGTGGAGCTAACCGAGAAAAGGAATCGATTAAAGAGGTGAAAACGTCGAAGAAAATGAATAAAAATCGGATTAAGGAGAGATATCCAGCTTGAGTAGTCGACTGGTCGGTCGACAGATACTTAAAAGGAGAAGTTGCTAGATCGTTCGGTCGACAGGTAAGTCGACCTATGACCAAAAGAGGAAGTCTCTGAATCTTCCGATCGACATGTGAGTCAACTTGTGGAACTCTCTAAATCTTCCAGTCGACAGATGAAGTATGGGCGATCGACCGATGGGCGAAGGAGTTTTGGCTTGGTTACATCCTGAATCGGGCGGTCGATAGATGGGTCTTGGTCGATCGACTGATCAGTCTGTTTCAAGTGTAGAGGATTTCAAGGATTCTAATCAAACAGTAGTCGTTACTAACCGTTTATGGTTAAGATATGCGAGATATCTTAGGGATCTAATATATTTTAAGCTATTTAATTAATATTTAATTATTCCTATAGATATGGTTCAAGTATTTTTTATATCTCTCAATTTGGTACATGTAATTCTTTCTATCTTATCTAATTGAGTTTGAGAAAATATTTGAGGGACTTAATCGAATATTCTAAAAGATATTATTGAGTAAATTATACTAGAATTAAGTCATAATGATATATGGGGTCTATAAATATTTTTATATACTTATTATTTGAAAACTAGCCGTTGGAAGGTTTATTCTAATTCCTTATATATAGACTTGCGGATTTCACATAACAAAAGGACAATACACAAAATATTAAGAATTATTCAGTTCCTACGCTTTTCTAAGAGTCATCATTCTGATATTATTTTGAGAGATCAATTGTGGGATCGATTATTAAGAAATTTTTGAGTTAAAACGCTATTTGAGTTAGCGTCACCGATCTAAACTGTCTTGCGATATTATGTGTAATCTATTCGGTGTTTTCCTGGTGAGATCGTTCCAAGATTACTCTTTAATTGAGTATTTTATTATTATTATTATTTGTTTGGTGAATTGATCTTTTAATCATTTTTGAACTTTAAAAGCATAAAAATCTTTCAAAAATGATTTGTGTGTTAATCTGATTACGTGCTTAATTATGTTACCCGCATTCTTTATTATAATCAGATTTTGTTTTCTCATTTTATTTCTATCACTAGTATCGAGACATTAATTGAGTATTAATTAATCTGAGGTGGTAGAAGCTCTGAGTGGGAAAAAACTTATCAATTATGTAATTGGTGAGTTGTATGCGAATTAGATATTATTGGGAATATCTAATCAAAGATAGCTTTGGGTTTCGATCTTTTCCTATAAAGAGATTGAGATTTGATATTTTCCTAGAGTACAAAAAGGTTAGGTTACTCTTTTTCCTTAAAAAGAGTTTAGGTGTGATTCTTCCTGATTAAGATCAATTGTGAGTGAATTGTAAAGGTTCCATCCTTACCGGGAAGAATGATACTTGGAGTGATTGTGAGGTTTAATTCTTGAGTCTCAAGTATAAAAAAAAAAATTAGGTCGTAATTCTCCCTGTAATAGAATTAGGTTAATCATTAGCATGTGAAATGATTAAATTAGTCTTGAGCCTAGGAAAAGTATAAGGTCATTCCTGAGCCTGTGAAAATAGATTGTAAAGGCTGATTCTGAGCGTACGAAAATAATCATTGTGAGGATTTGATTCCTATCTGTAAAGGAATCTTGAGTTTAGTGGGTACGAATCTCCGTGGGGCTTAGAGGACTGGATTAGCCAAGAATAGCTTAATGAACTAGGATATATCGTGGTGTTCGACTTTATTTTTTTATATTATTTATATTCTATTATTTGGGTGTGCACCTAGTTGATAACATATATTCGCTATTATAAAGATAATAATTAATTTTAAGATAAATTAATTGTTTGAATTTTAAAGTATTATTATCTGATAATTTTTAATACTACCCAATTCACCCCCCTCTTGGGTAGCTCACTAGGCCAACAAATATTATTTTAATTATACAATGTAACAAAATTTGATAGAAAAAAAAAATCCTTTTATACATGTTTTTATTTATTTTCTACATAAAAAAATAATGATATTTTTGGGGATAATTGATGATTGGTCCCAAATAGTGGGTGAGTGTAATATGTTATTAGTCCTATTTAAAACATAAATTTAGATTTAGTTTCTTAAATTATTTTTTACTTGTATATTAGTCACGCATGTGCTCACATCTATGTAATATTAGCTGCATGTATCTATGTAATATTAGTTACATATTATAAATTACGTATAACAATATTTTATTTACTTATATAATATTTGTTACATCTAGTAAATATTTACACAAAAATTAAATACATGTAATTGTAAGAATGTATTAAGCCTAAAGCCTTTTTTTTAATGTGCACGACTAAAACACAAATTGCAATTGTTTATGAGATTTTTTTAAGATTAAAGGTAAAATAAGAGATTTGCCACATAAACACTATTTTTATGTATAGAGCAAATCCGTTTTTTCATGCATAAAACTATCGGGGGTTTTCATGCCTATAAACATCAGGCATTCTCATTGAACAAAAAAAACTATTTATCTCACAAAAATATTTGTGCCCGATTTTTAAAGAATTTCTTGAAATTATGATTGAAAACCAAATCTAGGGCCAACTAATGATCCAAACAAAAGAATTGGATTTGGGCCTTCTAATTTCGATTTCAGGACATGAAACACACTTTTTATTTTATTTTATTTTATAGTGAGGTGTGTCTATACCAATTTACGCGTATTTCAAATAATTACCTCACCGGACGATCTTAAAGGCGCACTTTCCCACACCCTAAATTTAATTTTATTCTTGATATAAAAACAAAATAAGAGAAGCCACACGGCATTGGTGACTCAATTATAAAATTATATTTTGGGGTTTTCAATTTTTTTGGATTAAGACTTCAGATATTAAATATTTAAATTGACAAAAAAAATTAGGAAAAGAGCCTCGGATTCTCTTAATTTGATATAGTTTTTCATTGACGTGGAAATTACAAAACAATAAAACAAGGTTCATAAGAAGAATATTTATATGTGTGAAGGAAAATACATACATAGTTGGGATCAAGAAGCAAACAAGTGAGAAGTGTTTTTCACCCAAGAACAAAGCAAAACTGAAAAATAATGGAGCTTCTTTGTTTCTTTTGTTTCATTTTTTCTTCTTAGTCAAATATGTATAAAATGCTAATGAGACAACTCCCAAGGGTGTATCGATTTCCAAAAACCCAAGCAAATGTTTGTATTATTTGGTGTTTGGGCATGGTTTAATCAGAATAAAAATTTCCTCACCCAACCTCCTAGGCTAAATTTATCAATAAAATATTTCAAAATATATTTATTATTTTATTTTATTTTTTTATATTTATTATCAAAGTGCTTAAAGATATGTAATATCATCAAAATATATAAGACCAAAGATTGTTGCCTAACGGTTATTTAGTATATTTCTTTAGTTAGAAATTTAATGTTCAAACCCTCATGTGTGTGTGTGTGTGTGTGTGTATATATATATATATATTACAAAAATTATTACTATTATGTAGCCGTGCCTAAAGGCAATATTATAAAATTTCCAAGTGTGAATCCACGGTGATCCAATGTAATTTTTATATATATAAAATCGTTAAGAAATTAACTTGAATCATTCCTAATCTATGTAACGATGCATCAGCACTCCAAGCATAAAAAATGAAAATCATAAAATAAATAATTTCAGAACTAAAAGTATTAATTTCATCAATCATCGCTTACTTTTCAACAAAACTACAGACAAAAAACTAAAAAATGATTAGAGCAAAAAAAGAATTAAAAAATATCATAAGCCTATTACATTAATCAAAAAATTAGCTTATGGAACATAGAGAATGCGACAAATAAAGGTATATTTGTTGTCACCCAAGAGGTGTTAGTCCGATTGGTAAAGAAATATGTCTTCTTTTCAACTTTCTTAGGGAGTACCCTGAAAATTAAATCTTCAACTTAATCTTGAATATACTAGACCGATATGAGAGGAATGTGCTCTTAAAATCGCCCAAAAAAGTGATTAGTCGAGGTGCGTGCGTATGCTGGCCTGGACAACAACTTACTGTAAAACCAAAAGAAAAAATTATATATTTGTTGCCCTGAAGATCTACCCAAAATGGAGTGAATTGGGTAGTTTAAAATTTTAAATCAATTAATTAATTCTAATTAATTTTATCTTGTTTTAATGCGGAAACGTGAGAACTAGGGGACACGCATAGTTTAAGGGATAAATATATTGACACTAGATATTTTGTAGTAGTTCGACGAGTTACTATTGCCTATGTTTACTCCCTAAGCTCGCGCACAAAATTCAATTCACTAAAACCACACTAATCTTTTTTACAGGTAAGAATCACCTAACATTGATCATTTTCACAGGTAAGAATCAAACACTTACAAATCTGAATTAGGTAAGTTCCATTTATACTTATCACACTCTCACCTAGACAAATTACACTTTGGTCTCAGCTACAACTTCATAAATACAAAAAATAATCAGTTTCTTCTTGCAAGAGCTTCTACTAACACTTATAAATATCAAATTCAAAATTCAACCCAATGCTAAGCATTGTAGAAGTGCACACAATTATAGGATATTCAATTTAAAATCATGTTAAGTTTATCTGGATTTAAAATAAATGTAGCACATAATCAAATAACCTAGATAAAATACATCAAATCGTCACATAATCAAATAGCCTAGATAAAATACATCAAATCATTTTTACTCGTTGTAATATAAATAATTTCAAAGTTTAAGATATT
The DNA here is from genome assembly GCA_016647705.1 of Eucommia ulmoides. Taxonomy (NCBI): domain Eukaryota; kingdom Viridiplantae; phylum Streptophyta; class Magnoliopsida; order Garryales; family Eucommiaceae; genus Eucommia; species Eucommia ulmoides. The sequence goes on from CM028325.1 coordinate 17,011,129, forward strand.
TGAGTTTTCAAAAGCAAATTTTAGAAACAAAATTTAATTCATTTCTCAAGATAAGATCTAAGCAAATAATATTTCTAAGTAATGTTCAAAATAGATCAACAAGCCATTTCATAGAGGGAATATAATATCAAATAACGATCTCACTGGATTTCAAGTACATAATAATAATCAGAGAAATGTAATTAAGTAAATCAAATCTGCTTCAAAAGATCAAGAGCTTTTCCTCATAATAACTATCTTCGAAAAAAGTTCTAAGAATTTTTCAGAACTTTTGCCTTTTCTTTTTTTCTTTTTTTTTTTCCCTTTCCTTTCTCTCTTGAAAATCTAAACATTTCATACTTAATATTTGATTTTAATATGAAAAATGCATCTATTTTATGCACAAAATCTATTACCTCTAACAACTAGTTTTAGGTGAGATTTTCTTTCATTCTCTCTCTTAAACCCTAATCCCTTTGACCCAAAGATTTTTAGCCATTTCAACTATGAATCTAGCTATTTTTACATACATATTCAAGCCCCAAATCCATTCAAAACTCTGTCAAAAAATATAGGCCAATTGAAACACTTAGAAATCCTAAAAAATAATTCTTTACATCTCTCGGTCGACTGAAATTCATAGCAAACTACCCTATGACTTCAAATATGTATAAGCCTTTCGACTGAACTCTTATTTAACCATATGACCACAAGTTGGAAAGTTTAAGGAGTCTATTTTTATATGCAATTTGTTTAAACTCAAAATTCTAAATGTATAAAACGTTATGACTAAAAGAGTGAACAACGGTATTTCATAAAGTGCCTAAAATCAACGAATTTTAATGTTGGTTTAGATATAACACAATTTTTAAAATTTTGTTAACATCAGTTGATTGATTTGAACTCAACATCTCTAAACATGCAAGGAAAAACTCTTAACACATTTAAACACTCATGAATATATACTTATCATTTAATTACACAAAATAATATTTAACACATATTTAAGTGTAGTGTGTAATTCTAATCAGTATGAAACGAATTTGACAAATATAAATGTTGTTTACCTTAGGAAAAAAAAAATTGATTTGTCAAAAGGTCTTGATCGTACGATCCATTTACTTAACATGATTGATCTGGTTTTATCATTATTACGTTACGTACTTGGTTCATTATCACATCACTAAATCTATCACATATCTTAACAAACAGATTAGTAAGAAAAACCATCAAGTTACTGGTTTCATCAGAATCAATGTTAATGAGATTAACCGTTTACGGCTAACAATCTCTCCATTTTTAATGATTACAATCTACTTGATGTTTTTTCTATTTTATAAAATACATAGACGCGCTCCCTTTGAATGTGGAAACAATTATTTTATCAATTAGAGCCATAAAACGAGAATTACCAGGTATTGATGCCAAATAATATGATGAACCTTTAAAGTGCAATCTTTATGTACAAGAGAGAAATTTTAAAGTTTAAAAATTCTTCCCATTGAAAAACATCGTAAAATTTATTCCCCTTTATCATCTCAAAAAGTGGGAGAGGGGAATCATCAAAATCAACCACTAAGCTTGATAATTCATTAGATCAATTATACTTTAAAATAAGACAAGATAACATTTTCATGATATACCCGTTGTCATCTCCTTTTTAGATAGAATCAAAATACATATAATCGTTGATGCACTAGGTCATGGAGCAAAACTCAATCATATATATATATATATATATATATATATATATATATATATTAAATAATTAATAAAACTCTAATGCACGCTTAATTATGGATAATCACATATTTTTAAAATGTTATCTCATAAAATTTCAGTTTCCTTTAAGAATAATAAGTATTTAAAAAATAGGAGACGACAATTGTTTACAACCGAAGTTAGTTTGCAATAAGAAACATGCACATAATATAATGACTAATATCAATAGAGATAACAATGTGCAAGAGTATCAATAGTTCAAAAAAATTATCTTAACAGAATAAGCACAAATTGAGAGGCCTTATATATTCAAATAAATGTAATGATTGTATCATAATTAACTGTCATGATTTTAGGTCCAATAAAAGATATCAAAAGATGCATTTTAGATTTTTGAAAACTCTTTTCTCTATTTTCAAACGAAATCGATTTTTCTTTTTAAACGCAAGTTTTCTTTAGCAAAATTATGTGTAAAAACAAATAATGATTCTATGGCAATGGGGTCATTCTCATTATCACCATTGCCACTATTACTACAAGAATCATTAATGAAATTATCATATAACAATTTATCACATTCAAGAGAAGATACATATAAAAGATCATCACATTATTTGTGAGTCATAATGGTCGATTAAGTTAGGATGTTAATTCTATTTTGCTAACTTAGCTCTGATGCCAATTGTTAGCCCAAAGGTCTATCCAAGAGTTGGGGTGAATTATGTAGTTTAAAATTTTAAATAAATTAATTAATCATAACCAATTTTATCTTGTTTTAATGTGGAAACGTGATAACTAATGCACACACTAAGAGTAAGAGATAGAGATATTGACACCATATATTTTATAGTAGTTCAACAAACTACTGTTGCCTATGTATACTCCCCTGAGCTCTCGCAAAGCTTTCAATCCACTAAAATCACATGGATCATTTTCCCAAGTAAGAATCAAATATCACACCGACCCTTTTCATATGTAAGAATCAAACCCTAATTCGGTAAGTTAGATTTATACCTAATCACACTCTCATTTAGACCAATTACTGACACACCCCAAAAACAAGAGAATTGGGCATTAGTTATCTATCTTCTTTTTAATGTTTTTTTGGAAAATACATTTTTGAAATCTTTTATTTCTGTAAAGAAACTGAGTTCTAGGGCTTTTCAAGCATCGATTTTGAAAACAAAGTTGCCACCAAGCATTGAATTTAAAGGGTGTGTTAGGTCACTAGGATTTTTAAAAATATTTTAAGTTGGAAATTAACCAAATTTCACTCAAAAGTTTAGGTCTAACAATAGAATGCAAACGTTAGGGGGTCGATAACACTCAAGGAATGTATTAGGCACCTCAAGACACATGTCCAAAAATGATATATTTGTCTAAATAATTTTGTAGTAAAATAGGTCTAAGAGATATTTGGGTTTGGTTTTTAAAAATGATATTAAGTTTATTTGTTTTTTTTAATTATTTTTCTTTTATTTTTTTGAACAAACAAAACAAAAAAATAAATAAAATGTACCCCTTTTAGACAGCCTATCGATTATGAGTGAAATTGACAAGTTTGGCCCCCAGTGGGATTTTGATTCATTTTTTTAGTTTGGGTTACTTCAACAAAACTAAAATGGTTCGTGAATGGTCGTCACCTTTAGACCCCACACTTTAGATAAAGATCTCAAGATCTTACGAAATTTTTCGGTCATGGAATATGATTTTCCAAGAGCACTAAGATTGTTGCAAATATTTGTAAATCTTATGTACATCTCCTAAATCATCTCAGAGCCTCCCTCTTAAAGAGTTCAAATTGATGGATTAAGGCGCTAATTTTGGATTTCTTGACCCAATTTGTTCTCTGATGTATGATTTGTAAGGTATGCCACATCTCTTTAACCAACAAACACCTGTTATACTCATTTACATCTAAATAATAAAATACCAGGTTAATAGGCTTAGCATTTATAGACAATAATTTATAATTATCCTCGTCGTACTTTTTTTTCCTTTTTAGGAATTATAATAATAGAAGGAATATACAAACCATTTGTAATCACTAACCATGCATCATAATTCGTGGTTTGCAAAAAATATATTATTCGAGTTTTCCAAAAGACGTAATTATTGTCGATGAATAGTGGTGGTCTGTACATAGATTGACCCTCAGCGAGAATGGTGCTTATGTGATTTTCCATGTGATCGATTAGCTTGGATTTTAAGCCTATTTAGTTAATTTTGCTCTCGTACTAATTTTTGGCCAAAAAGACTACTTACGAGGGGGTGAATTGGGAAGTTTAAAAAATTAAGTCTAAAACGGTTATGGCCTATTCCAATTATATCATATTTTATCTTGTTAAACAAAAGCATTCTATGTAAAGCACACACAAACACAATCACACATATAAAAGGGTTAGAGATACTGACACAAAGATTTTATAATAGCTCGGCAAACTATTCTTACTTACGTCTACTCCCCTAAGCTCTTGCAAGGTATAAATCCACTAGTTTTCAAATCCTCTTCCCAAATAAGAATCAAACCCTTAAAACCCTTTTGAGTAAGTTCCCTTTATATCCAAACACAAACTCACTTTGGCTAGGTATGTTTTAGTCCAAACTACAATCTCACAGAATACAAGAAAATGTTTTCACTCAATGCTTATACCAACACTTCTAAATATCAAATCTAATTTTTAGCATGATCTAAGTAAGATAGAATTGCACAAGATTAAAAGATATTCAGTTTCAAAATCTTGTTAAGTTTATCTGGCATAAATTAGTGTACGACAGAAACAGATAGTTCAGATAAAACAAATCGAATCATTTAACTCATTTTAAATAAAATCAAAATCAAAATTTAAAATCCACGAGTTTTCGAAAAAACAATTTTTCAGATTCAAATATCAATAGTATTCAATTCAGTTTCTCGTGTATAGATCTAATCTGACAATATTCAAAATCAAGTGCAGAACCAAAATCAAGTGCAGAATATATTGAGTTAATAATCACAAAGAAAATTGATAATTAGGGATGGATCTCACCGGATTTCAAATAGAAGATATCAGTAAAAGAATGTTGCTCAATATTTCAAATAAGCTCAAATAATCGAGTTTCGCACAGTATATTAATCTATGATATTTCTTAAGAGTCTAGATAATTTTCAGAAGTTCTTGCTTTCTCTCTTTTTCTCCATTCTTGTCTTTTGAGTCAACAAAAGCGAATTTTTTCAGGTATATTAACCCCCAATTTTGGAATATCCTAATGGCTAGTAAAAGATTAGATTTCAAGCCATGAGACCCTTGATCTTTAACCCTAACAAATTTCCCAATCAAATCTGGTGTTTAACCTACGAATGACTACATATACTAGTCTGGGTTCAAGTTAATTGTCAGCCAAATTGACCAACCAAATATTTGGGTTAAAACGTTTTACTGATCATTTTACGAAATCATAAAGAATAGGGACCAAAATGAATAACATCATTATATTCAAAAATGTATCCCACAAAAAAACTTTTAAAACAATTCTAATAAAAGAGTATCATCTAAATATATTGAAAACTATTTTAGTAATATTTATCTTTAAAAACGATACAAAAAGATTCCCTGAAAATATAATAAAATTTTAAAATCTGAAGAATTTGGTTGACTGACCCAACCATTCTGTCGACCTATTTAAGCATTTTTTTTTTATCTTCACTACGTAATTGATCTTGAATCATCTTGTTCATTCATTTTTCTTCTAGTGCATCATAGTTCATCATATTCTTTTCTCAATACGTCACTGATCTGGCTACTATTCTCGTAAACTGTAATCACATCTTAATTACAATATTAGTCCAAAAAATCGTCAAGTTAATTAAATCATCAAAATAGGAATTAAAACTTTAGGGTTAGTAAAGGGGTCCAGTGTTATGAACCCTGGACAATATTTGTAAAGTGGAAGACCCCATTTAGCTACCTACCATAGAGAATTCGACCATTAGAAAATTTGGTCTCCTATACCTTGTTTTTTCTCAAATATTTGGGTTTACAAAATCATGTTTTCCAGATTTCACCACTGATTTAAATATTACTACCACCTACATTCAAATCAAAGCTATCTTAGAGTCTTGAAATTAGATTTGATTTTATAAATTTTAAGAGCACTTCTTTTTTCGAAGATCCTCTATATGGATATTGTTAGAGGTGAGATATCTGTGTCATATCTGAGAAAAACAAACCTCTAATAGCCGTGTTGTTCGTAATCAGACGTTCTCAGAAGAGCCAATTCAGATCACGCCTCGGGAACTACTAACTTTGAGGCTGAACACCAGAAGAGGCAATATTATATTAAGTATTTTAATATTGCCTGCTTTATTGTTTTAAATTTAATATGGTTAACTCCGAATTTAAGGAATTAGATATTAAACTGTGATTTAAATTTTTATATTCCACTGTACAGATCTGTCAATTTTAATATTTGATCTTTTCAAGCTTATCCTGCTGCTCGGGCAAGGAATAAATGTTGGATTCTCTTGATTGAACGAATATAGGTTTCTCCTACCACTCTGGTAAGGATGTTAAATGTAGGTTTCTCTCGGTGCTCAAACATGGAATGAATGTGGATTCTTTTACCATTTGAGCAGGAATGTATAAAGAATATAGAATTCTCCTACTAATCGAACAAGGAACGAGCAAAGATATATCCTGAAGGAATGTAATGAATGTAGGTTTCTCCCACCAATCGGGCAAGGAATAAATGTTGGTTTTCTGCCACCTGAGCAAGAACGTATAAAGAATATAGCATTATCTAACTACTCCAGTAAGGAACAAACAAAGAAATGTCTTGAAGGAACAAATGTAAAAGTCTCCCGAAGGAACTAATGTAGGTTTCTCTTGCCAATCAAACAAGGAGTAAATGTTGGATTTTCCTGCTACATAAGTAGGAATGTATAAAGAAAGTAGAATTCTCCCACAACTCAGTCAAGGAATAAACAAAGAAATATCTCGAAGGAACGAATATTGAATTCTCCCAAAGGGATGAATGAATGTAGGATTTTCCCAAAAGAATAAAACTATCTTGAAATTGACATCCTCTTACTGGGGAATGACTGAATTGAAATAAAAATTCTTGAAATTGAGATCCCTTTATTCGGGATTGACAATATAAAAATTATATCCCTGTATCTAGGAGCGGTTGCCTTAAAATTAAAAATGATAGCAATAGTTATTTGGAACATATTTGTTAGAAATCGAGATGACCACGTTGCGTAGCAATAATCTGCTCCAACCCTGTACTTTATAGGAATGTATGGAGTCTCTCACAAGGATGTAAGCTAGATGCAACCTCTTGTTGGCCTATTGAATTTACCAATTGAGGTGGATATTTGTGAAGTGATTGGCTTGCGAAAGTTACTGATTGGGTAAATGCCTACGAATTGTCTATTGGCCTTCTAAAGTTACAAGAAAAGTTGTATAAAAATAATGATGTGGCCTAGATTTGGCTACTAAGAGCTTGGTGCTTGGCACTCCCCGATGATGAGGGTCATAATGTCTCTGACACGAAACATCAACTCGTACTTACGGATTTCCTTGGCTTCCGAGACCCCTAAGAGTTTTGTGGTTGTGGTTAACTTGAGGGACTTAGGGTAGAAAGCGTTCATTTTGTCTGATGGCCTATTTGATGGAAAATTTGGGATAAACCCTTTTTTTTTTCTTGCGATACCACAAGATAAACCAAACTCTTCTTCCTCTTCCAAACTCTAGACTTAGTTCTGATGTTGAGGTATTGTACCCCTATATGCTCTGTATTTTTTTTTTCCAAATCCATGCAAAATTATTTTAGCTTAGTTACATCAAACAAATAAATTCAAAATGATCAAGTATTTTTTATTTAATTTTTTGCAAAACTTTATGTATTCTATTGATGAGAGTTGTGATAATATGATTTCAATAGTATTCTAGTTTATTTTTCGTGGTTCTTATATATAGATTTGGATCTTTTAAACCTATCAAGTTCTAATGTCTAATCTTGATTGAAATCATTGTTAGAGAAGACTATGCCCTATAAGTTTTAGGGGGCTCCTAGAGTAAGCACTTTTCCCTTCGAATCTTTCTTCTATTTATGTACACTATCTTCTAACACTACATGAGATGGTTTTGATACCCAAAACTATCATATAGTATAATTGATTGAATCTGAACAAGAATTTTGACTGCTCAGTGCTAGGGAAACTGAGATCAGTCTCTCTTTATAACTCTTTTGTCTTTTTCTTCTTTTTTATTCCTTTTTTTTTTTTTTTTTTTTTTTCACAAACTCAAGTGACTAGCATCATGATGTTTTGAGAAGTTCATGTAAACATATTTTTTACAATGATCCTGATTCAGTTAGTCTAAGTCATTAGGTGTAGAGACACCTCTATTTTTTCTATTCTTCTTGTTTATTTTCTCTCTGAAAAAAAAAATATACATCAATATAGTAAGAGTACATATACAAATGTGACCATCTCAAGATGTTTGTTGAAAACTCATTATCTTAGAAAACTCATTTTAAATGATATTTATCACTTCTGACCATAAGCATAAATTCAAGTAAACTTATTTATATGTCTTATCTTATCCTAATTGGATTGCATTTAAAGTTTAGAAAGAATTAAGTTGTTTTACCTAGTAATATAAAAAATATTTTTTCAATGATGTCTTCAACAGCCTTCATTGCAACCATCATTGAATTTTAGAAATATTCTCATTTCCTCTCATTAGATACCAGAACTAATTTTGTAAACAATGCTCAATAAAACCAATAAAATCATTATTCGCTTAAAACATCTAAGTTAATTATTTTCATCAAAATATCAAATAATATGTCATGGTTAACAAATTCGGAATAAATAAATAAATTGGATTCTAAAATGTAGAATCTATGGTGGTGTTTGGTTAGTGTTCTCACTTTTCTCAACCCAACTGGGATGGATTGAATTGAGTTGAGTTGAGAATTCTATTTCCTACCGAGAACAGAATTACATTTGGTAACGATAATTTTTTTTTTTTTGTTCTGGGAACAGAATCGCGTTTGGTAACGATATTATCCTAGAATTGTTTCCACACCAAAATCAAAAAATCAAAGCAAGATATTTAAAAAAAAAAAAAAACAGATCAGATTTCTTGAACAATTTCTTGCGACAATTTCTTTAATGATTGTCAAACAAGAAACACATCAAATTAAATGAAATCGAAATCCATTTCTTGAACAGAAGCGATTCCTTGTGAACATCAGACGAAATGAAATCGAAATCAATTTCTTAAACATAAATGATTTCATTTCTGATTTCGATTCGACGAACAACGAAATTGAAATGAAATGAAAACCAAAACGATTGGTTTTCGATTTCGATTAGAGCCTCGCAACCCAGAACAACGAAATCGAAATGAAATGGTTTTAGATTTCGATTCGATTGGTTTCCGATTTCGATTCAACGAACAATGAAAACAAAATCAACTTAACCCTAGCTTGTTAACGGCTAAGATTTCGTTGACAAAATCAAATTCCTGAACAAAATCAAAATCGATACCTGTTCGATTTGAGCTTCGAAACCTATTCAGCGAAGGGGATGGTGACGAGTTCAGTACGTGAACGGGTAGGAGAGGCGATGGCGATGCGAAGAGACGATGGCGACGGGTAGAAAAGGAGGAGGAGGAACAATTCCGAAGACGATTGCGAGGAGATGAAAGGAGAGGAGGCGGCGAGGAAGGCAATGCGAAGGACAAAGACACTCTCATCGAAAGATGAAGACGAAGAAGCGAGATGACGAAGACACACTGAGAGCGAAGGGAAAAAAGAAAAAGAAAAACTCTTGCTTTGAGCTTACCACAAGTTGAACACGGGAACTCACTAATAATTCAGTAAATTTCGAGCATGTCCCTAAAGTTGGGTTCAGTTTTTTGGACAAAAAAAAGAAAAAAAATGTTTCTCATTTTCTTACCTTTTCAAGAATCAATTCTCATTTTTGGGTTGGGTTGGATTGAGTTTTGTGTTTGTCAAACATGTTCCCATAAATCAATCCCAGAATTTTTGGGTTGGGTTGGATTAGAAACACAAACGGGACCTATATATACAGTTTGAAGACTTTAAAACCTTTGCCAAAAATTTGCAAGTTCATCTACCTGAGGCTTCCTTTTTCAATATCATATTGCATCTAATGAGGGAATCAAAAACATTGACAGGTTAAGAAGTTATTGAATTCAACAAAAGTTTAAGAAAAACAAATTTATTTTCTATTTGGATGAAATTTTAGTGTGTGCAACTTTTTACTCTATCTGGTTTTAGAATAACAATTGGGTTGTCCAACCAAACATCTACCCATAATTGTGACCCAAATCCTCCTTTTTGAGTCCCTTTTTTTTTCCAACCCAAATCATGTCCATCCTCTATGACATTATCATCATAAACACAAACAATGACACAAGAAAAAACAGAAGGAAACATAAATTAAATACAAAAAAATATATAAATTTAATTGATGCTGAAAAAATAAAAAAGGAGTCAAAACAAATTTTTTCCTTAACTTTCAGGGAACATGAATAATTTTTTCTCTTAGTAATAATAATAATAATAATTAAAAAAAAATACCGATAACCTGACCATCACTAAACAATACCACATATATAGTAATTAGACAAGTGATTATACCAGGAGATATTTTATAAACAACATAACATATATTTTATACAACTTTTATTTTATTTTGCAATTATCTTAGATTAGTTATACAATGGTCTTTAGGCAAGTAAGTTTTAATTGGATGTCTCGAGCTACATAACATATTTGCCGAGCATAACTAAATTCTTGAATAATTTTGACTTTGAGAGTCATTTGCTTAAAAAAAAATATTTGAAACATTTAAAAATGTGGGAAAAAAGATAAAAAATTAAGTGACTATTTCAACACAATGTTGAGTGTTGTCTCTATTTTTCGAAAAAATGGCATAATTTTTTTTTTTTTTTTGAATTTTTCCTACACTTAGTTCTTTAATTCTTTTTAGAGAAATCAAAAATTACATTCACATCTCAAATAGAATGTTTTTCATTTTTCCACAGTGGACCTACAAAATTTAAAATTTTGTCAAATGCTAACTAAATATAAGCAGGTCAGTTTTAATTATAATCCCTACCATTTATAAAAATAACAAACAGATATCCAGTCATTTGAAAAATAACACGATGATCCCTGTCATTTATAAAAAGTAATGAGGTATGTTTTTACCCCTGTCGAAGTCAATGTTATAAAAAATTACTTCTTTATCCTTATTGACTATTTTTCCTTTATACAAATTTTTTATTTTAATTTATTATTTTTAAACCCAAGAGATTCCCTTATCATTTGCAGAAACGCCAAAGAGACCCTTACATTTTTATAATACAAGAAACACCCATTACCAGAATATTTACCTATAAAATTATTTTCTATCTCCATTAAAAAAATAAAAAGAATAAACAACTTGACGTATATCTCTCTACCTTAATCGCTAGCATACTTACCCTCATTTACAGCCTCATCAATATTTAACATGCATTTTATTTTTCATCCCGTCCTTTTCTATGTTTTCTTTTTCTTTCTCTTTTTCTTTTTCTTTTTCTTTATATATATATTTGATACTTTTGTTCTTCCTTTTTAGTTCTTTATTTTTCCATTTTTATTTTTATTTTTTTATATATTTTATTATTTTTATATTTTTATAGAAAATAAAGGAAACTTAAAAAATCAAAAGTAAAGAATGGAACTAAATAGAAAATAAAAGCAAATAAAAAATAGAAATTAAAAAATATATAGAAATGAAATTTAGAATAAAATAAATAAACAAAAAACAAACAGACCAAAAAAAAATGAAATATGAGAAACATAAAAACGAAAAATAAAAACGACCTTTCTTGAACAAATTCTTTTGTTGTGAAGAGCACACATGCTCTTTGGCTAAAAACATATTTTTTTGTATTAATTTGTAATTACATTAATTTGAAATATATAAAGACAAATAGATAATTTAGCTGAACATGGTTGGAGACGAGATCACCATGTTACATAGGGCATACTATTGCAAATAGCGAGGGTATAATTGAAATTGATCCCTTCCTTATACCGAAGTGTAGATGAAATTTCCACCAAATGTTTACCCTTTATTAATTATGTTATCATCTGTTGAGCACACAGTGGATCTGTGGCGTGCGTCTAACTCCAGATCAGAAGGTTACGTGTTCGATTCACGTTGGATTCAATAATATCGCCTCCAGTTCTCATTTAGTTAAATTTCGTCCTACTATTCCTAAAGCTACATGCAGGAAACAAGTCCCCTCAAAATTTAGAAAACAACTCCCCAAAAAAGTCGGATTAGTTTGGTGATATTTGTGATTATTTTTTAAAACATGTGTATTTGAATTAGAATTTAACAACAAAAATGTCAAGCATAATTTATATCTATTATAATTCATTTTATAATATCAGATTTGTAGTCTAGCAGTTATCTAGTGTGTCTATCTAATGAAAAGTTTAGTGTTCAAAACTCCCTCCCCAATATTTGTACCGAAAAAAAATTAGTTCATTTTTTAATATATTATATTCAATTTAATAATTTTATATAGATGTCAAGTTAATAGTATACATAGAATGGGCAATACTTTATGGTCACGTTTAGTACATGGGATTCATCTTGGGATTGGAATGAAGTTGAGAATGACCATTTTATTCCTACGTTTGGTTGGTAGGATAGGTTTTCATTCTCACTCCTAAATAATGACTAATCCCACAACTTATGAGATTAGTCAATTCCAAATGAAATGAGGTATTAAGTAAGAAGAATGACCTCTACTTCTGTTTCCGTATTTTTCACAACAGAAAATAAAATTTTAGGAACAGAAACAAAAATATGAGAACAAAAATAAAAATAGAAATATGGGAACAAAAACAAAAATCTGGGAACAAAACAAAAACAAAAATATGGGAACAAAAACAGAAATTTGGGAAAAAAACAAAAACAGAAGTCTGGGAACATATTTCTGTTTTTGTTCCCATATTTCTATTTTTATTTTTGTTCCCAGATTTTTGTTTTTGTTCCAAGAAAATTGGCAACATAGATATAAAACTTGAAATAAATAACTTTTCTACTATATGTTTATTTGTATTCACAATTTTATAAGAATAGATACACTAAACAAGTGAGGCATAAGTGGGATTTGGTGTTTCTATCTTAAGTCTGTTAACAAAATGATTGGAACATAATCAATAAAATAGAGAAAAATTTGTTTTGTTCTTATATTTTTACAACAAAATCTTGGAATCAGAACACAAGCAAATCATTTTTTTTTTCTCAGTTATAAGTTTTTTTGGGAATAGAAAAAAGGGAAACAGAAACACGAAAGTACTTCAAAACCCTTTAGTTTGTCAGGTTAAATGATAACCTAGGTGACATATTTAGTGTCTTTGAATGATTCTGTTATGTTCCCAAAATTTTGTTCTAAAATTTCTGAATATTTAAGAATATTGTTTCATTTTTATTTATCGGTTAATCCAATATCATATTTAATGTATTTTGTAACCAAACGTAGGAATGATAATGGTCATTCTAATACCATGTTTAATCTTATTTGTCACTAAACATAAGAATAATAATGGTAATTCCATTCTAATACCACACGTATTTTATTTATTCTATTCCATTCAACTTACATATATTTTTTTGCATATATAGAATGGGCCTAATTGACGTCAACTTATAATTTCTATAACCTTAACGAAATTCCAAACAGAACAAAAGGAGGGGCCTTTTAAAGTTCATTTGAGGCCCAACGAGCTTATATGGGCTTCATATGTGACACCAAACGATATCTGAAACTTCGCAATTGAAAAATATTTTCTTTTATATTTTTTATTGATTTAAAATTATTGACCCAAAATATATCTAAGAGAGAATGAATGGAGTCGATTAAAAAATTAATTTAATTAATTAAATCCCAATCGATTTTATCTTATGAAATATGGAAGCGTTATACCTAGTGCACATGCAAAGAATAAGGGATAAAGAAAGTTGACACTAGTATTTATAGTAGTTCGACAAGTTACTCTTACTAATATCTACTCTCATGAGTTCTCCCAGAAAATTCAATCCACTAAAAACCCACTTTGATCATTTTCACATGTTAGAATCAAACCCCTTAGGATCTCAATTAGGTAAGATCCTGTTATACCTAATCACATTCTCACTCAAATCAATTATACTTAGGTTCGAACTACAATCTCACATGTACATACAAAAAAAAAAAAAACTTTTTTTTTTTTTTTCTTTTTTTCTTATAAAGAGCTTCTACCAACGCTAACAAAAAAATAAACTCAGTTCATAGCTTGATCTAGGTGATAGCAGTGTGTTCACAATTCACTAGATAATCAAATTAAAACTCATAAAAATATTGATAGGGAGGAAATCAGACACAATTTGATCTTTAGCCACGTGTCCCTAACGCGTGGTAGACACATGGAACTTAGTGTCCTTGCCAAGCTAGCAACGCTAATCCGACTGGGATAGATCCAACCCACTCCATTAAGGCTACCAATCGAGAGGGTTCGAGACACCTCACGAAAGAAAGCGTCAAGCAACCAAGCGTCATCCTTTCACTTTGTGATCATCACCGCGTTAAATGGGGATTAATTCCACGACCCCAGGGCCCAACACCACGACTAAGGCGGTTATAGCAGGCGTCGTTCATTTAGGAAAGTTATTACTTCTTAGTAACAACTTTTTCCTCCTATATACCGCCGTCTACACCATGACACTTGCGACTGGTCGAGATCATTGGCACCTTAATAATAACGGGCTACGAATCAGGGTAGGTTTGCCAAACAAGTCTTCATATGCTTATAAATATCAGAATGGTGAGGAGAAACATTCAACTGATTCTCACACCGGAATTGCAACGCCGGCATGCCTACCAGCGGTGCATTAATTTGTAGGAACCCAAGCTTAGAGAAATTGGGCTAAGCCAGAGGATATTACACTCTTCCAAATCTTAGAGTGACGTGTCTGGTAAACTACTTTTGGGTATCATCAGATTGGTGTCGTCCATGAGAATGACAAACAGTTTTTCTCGCAAATTTCATCAACTAAGTTAATGGTTACCTTAAGATTGGGAACCATGACCAATGAAAAAAAGAGTGAGAGACAACCAATCCATATAGTTGTTTGGGCATCATCTGATTGATGCCATCAGTGAGAATGACAAACAGTTATTCTCACAAATTTCATCGACTACATTAATAGTTACCCTGAGATCAGGAACTATGACCAATGAAAATAAGAGTGAGAGACAACCAACCCATATAGTTGTTCACGCATCATCAGATTGGTGTCGTTAGTGAGAACAACAAAACATTTATTCTCGCAAATTTCATTAACTACGTTAATGGTTACCCTCAGATCGGGAATCATGACTAATAAAAATAAGTGTGAGAGACAACCAATCCATGCGGTTGCTCATGAAGCTGGTCCATCAAGAGAGTCACTTACACTCTTGATGGAGCTGATGAGAGAAATCTGAGATCTCTCCCAAACTGTCTGGTATCTGACTGGACAGGCTGATCAGAGTCAATTGCCTCCACTGTCGCCCATCACTCAAGGGTACGTGCTACCTATTAACGCGATGCATCTTATTGCAAATGACAGGTGGAGAATTCGATGCAAACAACGCCAAGAGAATGAACTTTGTCAGGTACAACGCGACCTCCGTAAAGAACTAGAGAGAATACTAAAAGTAGGAGACGAGTTGCGTCAGGAAAGCTAGACTAACCAGCGAGGTTCCAAAGTTTTTCGATCCGAGAAGACCCCTAGTGTGCACTCGCGACTGGGACCCAAGGTAAGGGATAGGTTGAATGGAGTGCCTACATGAAGAAATGAGTCACACCTTACTCAAGTTACGGGAAAGACCCATAACGTATCTTGCAACGCTCCACCACATTTAATAGGGGCTTTCTCAACGTCTCGACCGAGGGACTGGTAAAGCAATTTTGATCAACAAACTGATAAGGACCTATGCAAGTAGGTCAAGGCCATCAATGAAAAACTTGGGCATATCGAGAAGAAAGAGCCCAAAGTTTACGAGATAATGAAGAGGAATTTCTCTCCCTTTACTACCCAGTGATGCGGGAGAAGGTTCTGGCTAACTTTAATAGTCTATCACAGATCGAGATATACTAGGGAGATTCCAACCCTGTAGAGCACCTCGATACCTACCATGCTTATATGGACCTGTGCAGAGTATCTGATTCGACGAAATGCCAAGCCTTTCAAGTAACCCTCATCGGAGTGGTGCGTAAATGGTACAAGGCATTAAAATCAGGTTGTTTGGATTCCTTTGAATCTTTAAGCCTTGCTTTCGCAAATAAGTTTGTGAGCAGCAAGTGACGGGCCAAAAACCCATCATATCTTATGTCAATAAGGTAACGGAAATATGAGAGACTGGAAGCCCACATCGAGATGTTTTTCCATGAGCCTGACTAAGTGGAGGAGCTCAACGATGGGATGACAGTGTCCGCCCTGATGATGAGGGTACGGATAGGTTCGTTCTTGCACGACATGGATTGTGCCCTTCAAAAGAATTTAGCCATAGTTTTTACCTTCTCCATTGAGTTTATCATTATGGAGAACATGTATCGAGCCTTGTTCGAAGAAGAAGAAGAAGAAGAAGTTAAAGGAAAAACGAATACTAAATATCCCAACTACAACAAACCCCTCGAGATGACTCCCTATCAAAGAAAAAGATAAATGAGGTAGAGAGGGGTGGTATTGAAAAGAATTCGGATATAAATAGATCTTCATTCCATTTCACTAACTTTACGCCTTGCAATAGCTCGTTAGGAATGATCTTGATGCAAATTAGGGACAAGAAACTAAACAAATGGCCTTAGTCAATGAAGATCTGAGAAAAGGCTACCAACTCAAACAAGTAGTATGACTTCCATCGAGATCACGGTCACACCGTTGATAGCTACTACGACTTAAGAATGAGATGAAAATAGCTGATTCGTAAAGGTCACCTCAATAGGTTTACAATTGAATGAGATCAGGGCGAGCAACACCCTGATGAAGAGAGATAAAGACCTGAGGTCCAAGGAATCATCCACATGATCCATGGTGGATTCGCCTTTGGAGGACTGTCCAAGTCTACACACAAGGCTCATGCTCGGCAGGGAAAACACCGACAGAAGAGTACATGTTCTAAGTATCCAAGAAGCCTTTTGTAGGGAACGATATTATTACCTTCATTGAGGAATATTTGCATGGGGTCCATACTTCCCTTGATGATGTATTGGTGGTTACCCTATGATAGGTGTAATTTACTTATCTATTTTCAAACCGAACTTATTAGTTTTCGAGTGTTATTATAGTATTTTAATACACTTTTATTTATTTTTGTATAAATCAGATGTATGGGGGTGAATATGGATGAAAACGGATCATAAATGATCAAATCAGATCAAGAACGGTGGAAGAACGATAGCAAAATAAGCATAAGGGGCAAAATTCAGAACCGCAGCCCACTGCCGCGGCGACCAAACCACTGGTGCGGCAGTCATTATGCAGAGAAGGCCTAAATGTTGTTGAATATCCACCGCCGCGGTGGTGAAAGAATAGAAAGGTATTTGCTCCCACCGTTGAGTCCATTGCTGAGGCCGTGACCAAACAGACTTACCCACCATTGTGGTGGTCACTCTACACACAGTTTAGATATTTATTTAGATATTTTTTAGCCCTATATCTTTCTCCTCTCCTTTATTTCGGCCATTAGAGATCTCCTAGGGTTATAATAGGGTTAAAAGGTTTTTGGGGAATGCTTCACCAAATTCGAAGGAAAAGAACACGTTGTGAAGAAAAAGAAGTTATCTCGGAACAGTTTTAGCAACAAATCTTTGGACTACGATTACTTTCTCTCATTTCTTTCTTTATTTCTTAACTTCGGATTATGGTTTGAGCATGTTTAGCTAGTTTATCATTGTATATACGGTTATGGCCGTTAGCTAAACGGATATTGTCTAAGGATTACTATAATTTATGAATATGTGATTTTGAAATTGATGTTTCGTTAATGGTTGTTCTTCGTTATTTGATTGTGTTTACCGTTTCTCCTTATTTATTATACTTGTTATGATATACTGTGAATACGAGGTTTGACATTCGGGAGAGGTAACCCCGGATTCGGACTAGGGTTTAAACACAACGCAACGATCTAATAACCCGGGAGAGAATTAGAAAGTGTGCAATCAATGATATTGGGGCAAGACTCATTTGACTATGTGTTCTACAAAACGCTAGGTGGGAACTTCAACATAAATGCGAAGTCACATATTCATTCACTTGTCACTCGGGAGAGAGAGTGAATGAGTTTACAATACAGAGATTGTCAGATACGTCGAACACCGTTAACGTAAGTCAAACAAGATCAAACGCGTATTTGTAAATGAAGTTAATTCCTAGATAATCCATTCCATTATTATATTAATTAGTATTTTAGTATTAATATATTATTAATTATAAACTTCATTATCTATTGACTAGATAAAATTAGGTTATGATAATTACGATACTCGACAATATTCTCAACCAATCCATGTGGAAACGATAACCCTTACTCTTCCCACTCTACTAAAACTTGACTTGTACACTTGCGGTGAAAGTGGTGACATATCTACGGCGCTACCAAGTTTTTGAAGCCATTATCGGGGATTGTATTTTAGATTATTGTTGATATTGTAAGTAAATGACTTGATTTTAATTTAGCCATTTCTTTTGTGTATAATTTTTATTTATAGTTTTGTTTTTATCTCTCATGCAGGGTACTTGGAGATGTTAGATCGACAAGTATTGACGTATTTCTTTCAACGGGATTCCGAGCCATTTTATTGTGCTTGGAATCGTTACAATGAGCTACTATTCTGGTTTTCGCATTTCTTTCAACGGGATTCTGAGCCATTTTATTGTGCTTAGAATCATTGCAACGAGCTACTATTCTGGTTTTCGAACCATGGTTTCCCAAGGGAATGTCAACTCCTGAATTTTCTCGACGGGTTATCAACCGCAACCAGAATATGGGCGGAATGAGGAAACAGTACTTCCTTTTTCTACAACCTAACCACAGACGAAGCCCTTTGGTCATTGGAGGAAATGGAGACCATTGATTATCAAAGTTGGAATCATTCACCAAGTCACCAAAGCTTGGGAGATTGTTCCAACACTACGGTGCCATGGATTGACACTCCGGTTCAAGATGTGGAGTCTTCTCCTGCCTTGGAAGATGTGTTTACCACAGTTATAGAGAAGACTCAAACATTTTGGAGGGAGACACATGACCGGCTCAATGAGCACGAGGATCGTCTTGATTATATTGAGACGGTTTGCACCGACAGTGATGCGACCATAACATCTTTGCAGATACAAATCGACTATCTTATCTATTTTGTTGATGTCGAGTCAAAAGTAGTGGCACTGAGAAACGAGCATGTCACATCCGAATGTGAAAGCCACCGTGAGAAACCGAATACGAGCGGGAGAAGCTTGGGAGAATTCATTGATGAAGATTCAAATGAAGAGAGAACCCAAGTATGGATTGGCGATGGAGATTCACATTGATCGTTGTGAGTTTTCACTGTTTGAATTCCAGTTAGTGATGTCTCCATCAATCCAAGACGATCGCATCTATGAGAATCCGATGTGGTTCACCTATCCTACCCCATTTCCAGCTTAGTACATTCATGCCAACCAAGCACATATTCTGGAGTTGAGTCACCTTGAAAGATCGAGCCGAGCAGAGCCAAATCTCGCCAGTCTTGAGGGAATACAAAATCAAGACCCATATGTGGTGTTGTACAACACTTACTATGGGCAACAGCTACTCTTTAATGATCCGTTCTCCATGTCGGGCCCAGGATAATAAACCGCGCATTTCTTGGGAGGCAACCCAAGTTTAAAAATAAGTTAAATCCATCATAGCCAATCCCGTCTTCAATATCATGCTTTATACTTTCATTAGGATCGCTGATGGGGACACTGACTGTTTTAAGTTTGGCTGTAATGTGTAGAATACTAGTATGTTTTACTATTTTACCATATTACATGTTTGTTTAGTGTAGAATGTTTTTGTATTGTTGTTATTGCATGCTGAGTTTTGCGTTCATCTGGGCCGTTACTCGATGATGATATTACCCCCTTGTTATTTTTCGAGGTCATGGGTAATAACCATATATGTGTGTTCTGTGTGCTTAATAATGCATTTTGGTGAAAGTTATTGTGGATCCTAATTTGCACGAACACATAGACTCAATATATTTCTATTCAATTGATTTTAGGCCAATTATCGATTAGTCAAACTCATGACAATTTAAGGATTCTAGAACCTAATTGAGGGGAAGCTTGAGGCGAAATCTTAGGCGAGGTAGTTTAAGAGATATGATTTAGGCAGTTATTTTGTCGCTTGAGCCTTTTAAGCCTACCATGTTATATGTTTTATCCCTCGTTACCCTGTCGAAGCCTAAATGTCATTTAAATTCTGAACACATAAACAAATTCCCTGGCCAATTGATATTTTTCCAACCCTATATCGTTGAATTAAAGGCACAATTTGAGTTAATCAAGTTAGCATTCGTATATGCTACTTGAAGTGAGCGATTGGGTTTAGGGCGAACTTCTGATTGGTTCGGTATTCGAGTACTCACTTGTCGTTTTTCTTTCGCTTTTAACCACACCCGTGAAATTATAATAATCGAATAAGTTTTGGGGTGTGATTCGTTGACAAAAAAAACATATGTAAATATCGTTAAATTTTGTTTCTTTTCACAAGTAAGTACGTCGGTCTTAAAAATAATTGTTTGAGATTGTTTCCAATTTATCTATGGGGGTTCGAGAGTGAGTGTGCCAAGCATTGAGCTTTGGGTAACGTTAAGTTAACGACGTTAACCCGTTTTCTATTCCGATATACCCTTGGCCAAATGTTCCAAAATCGAACCAAGTCTTTTTGATATTTATCAACTACTCAGCCTACATTAGTGGAGAGTGAAGCCCAATCAGGCATATGGATATCCTAGTCCGTTACAGTCTAAGTCATGAGTTTCGTTGGTCGATAATCCAATTTGGTCTTGGATAGCTATATTATTGAGTCTCGCACGCACACGTTGAAAGGATCTAGAATGTTGTTTACCATTATTGAATGTTAAAATTCTAGAACACCACATAGTGTATTTTATTGCCTGAACTCGATATGATTAGGGGTTGTTGAGGGGAAAATAACTTGGTCGATAGAAGAATTCAAAACTTGCATATCGTTATGTTTAGATTGTTTGTGTTTAGGTTGTTCATGTTATTTAATTTAGTAGTTTTTTTCATTTTAGTGTGAGTGTTTTGCTCGAGGACTAGCAAAATTCCAAGTTTGAGGGTATTTGATAGGTATAATTTACCTATTTATTTCTAAATCGAACTTGTTAGTTTTCGAGTGTTATTATAGTATTTTAATATTTTTTTATTTTATTTTATAAATCAAGTGTGTGGGGTAAAAAGGGATGAAAATGGATCATAAACGATCAAATCGGATCAAGAATAGTGGAAAAATAAGCATAAGGGAAAAATTCAGAACTACAGCCTACCGCCGCGGCGACCAAACCACCGCCGCAGCGGTCATTATGCAGAGAAGGCCTAAATGTTGCTGAATATCCACCTCCGTAGTAGTGAGATCTACCACCGCAGCGGTGAAAGAACAAGAAGGTCTCTGCTCCCACCGCTGAGTCCACCGCTGAGACTGTGACCAAACCGACTTACCCACCGTCGCGGCGGTCACTCTATACATAATTTAGATATTTTTTAGCACTATATCTTCCTCCTCTCCTCTAATTTGGCCATTAGAGAGATTCTAGGGTTAGAATAGGGTTGAGAGGTTTTGGGGAAATGTTCCACCAAATCCGAAAGAGAAGAACACGTTGTGAAGAAGTAGAAGCGATCTCGGAACAATTTTAGCGACAAATCTTTGGACTACGGCTAGTTTCTCTCATTTCTTTCTTTATTTCTTAACTTCGAATTATGGTTTGAGAATGTTTAGCTCGTTTATCATTGTATATACAGTTATGGCCGTTAGCTAAATGGATATTGTCTAGGGATTACTATAATTTATGAATATATGATTTTGAAATCGTTGTTTCATTAATGGTTGTTCTTCATTATTTGATTGTATTTGCTATTTCTCCTTATTTATTATGCTTGTTATGATATACTGAGAATACGAGATTTGATACCCGGGAGAGGTAACCCCGGATTCGGATTAGGGTTTAAACACAACGCGACGATCTAATAATCCAGAAGGGAGTTAAAGAGTGTGTAATCAATGACGTTGGGGCAAGACTCATGTGACTACGTGTTCTAAAAAATGCTAGAGGGGGACTTCAGCGTTAACGCGAAGTCACATATTCATTCACTTGTCACTAAGGAGAGAGAGTGAATGAGTTTACGATACAGAGATTGTCAGATAAGTCGAACACCGTTAATGTAAGTCAAACGAGATCAAACACGTATTTGTGAACGAAGTTAATCCCTAAATAATTCATTCCCCTAAACGTCTCAAAATAGTAATATAGTTTAATTAGACAAATTAGTACTTTAGTATTAGTATATTATTAGTTATAAACTTCATTTTCTATTGCTTAGATAAAATTAGGTTATGATAATTATGGTACTCGACAATATTCTCAACCAATCCTTATGGAAACGATAACTCTTACTCTTTCCACTCTACTAAAACTTGACCCATAGACTTGCGGTGAAAGTGACGACCTAATAAGTCCGCCACCACCCTACAGATCGCCAACTACAAAGTGGGGTGAGTATTGGTCAACCGTGATAACTCGATAGAGATACTCTACTTAACTGCATTCAACAGAATAGGAATCAATTGCGACCAATTGAAGCCGATGATGACCCCCCTGGTCTGTTTCGTGGGGAAACGATAAAATCCCTTGGCTGGATTACACTCTAAATCACTGCGGTCACTAAGCCAAAGCACTTAGCTGTTGATGCACGGTTCATGGTAGTGGACTTTTCCGTCAGTGTACAACGTTATTATTAAAAAGTCGTGCTTAAATACTTTAAAAGATGTTACTTTAATGTACCAATTGATGTTGAAGTTCTCAACTAAAAACGGGATCGGCAAGGTACTAAAGAGCCAAAAGGTAGCTCGAGAATGATTCGTGACCAAGATAGGGCTTCCAAATAGAAAGAAAATTACGAGTAGGTTGACGAGGGATTCCTACCCGGGGATATGATGGAGCATCCAAGGAAAGGGGATATTTTGGACCCCCGAGTCAAGCAACCAAACCAACCACGACCTCGTCTTAACGAAGAGCCATAGGATGTCTGAATACATCCGACTAACCCAGACCAGACTATCCAAATTAGGAGAGCCTTACGGGGGAATGAAAGGGAGCAGCTATTCGAGCTACCCAAAGCCAATTACGATGTATTAGTCTGGTCACATGTGAATCTACCCAAGATAGACCCGAGTATCTCTATGCACTAATTGTACACTGAGCCAGAATACCTGTTGGTTTGACAAAAACAACGAAAGTTCGGGTCAAAAAGACAAGTTGTGATTGAGGAAGAGACCAAGAAGCTATTAAACACGAACACAATTGAAGAAATCATCTGGTTTTGATTTAGTGATATCCGACTTTGATTTTCTACATCTAATTCAACTTATGCCATGAGTTCATGATTTTGTAAGTGACATCTCTCTAAATTTGACAATATTTGAGGGAAAATCATTTTTTTTAAAAATATTTTGTAGCACATTTTCACATACTCTGTGTACCTCACTTTTTGGTTTGTTGTCTTAATTTTTGTGTTGATATTGATAGGTGGAAATGTATTCCAAATATACTTTGAATGGTAGATGGAGTTGTGACAATTGGCAACATTATTAGAATATTAGATTTAGAGGATTCTTCTATTCTCTCATCTCTCTTTGTTATTAGTTAGTAGTTTGTTATAGATATTGTTATTTTGGTTGTTTGTAGTTTGTTACAGTAGCTCACCCTTGAGCCCATATAAGGGAGTTTCTTTTGTACTTGGATATTAAAAATTAGAATGATAAAATTTATTCCATTCTTCTCTACTTCATTTTGTAATATGGTATCAGAGCAATTACCTTCTGCTTGATGCTCTCTAAAGGAAACCCTATTCAAGGGAGAAGTGGTGGCATTATCTCCATGCCGCTTCCCCTGCCATTTTCGACTTTCTTCTTTTAGCGGTGATTTGCCTTTGCGATCTGTCTTTTTTATTATTCTCATCACTTTTGCTTTTTCATCGTCATATTCTCATCGATTCAATCCATTTTCTAGATTTGATTATCAACTGTTGAGAATCCATAGTTGATTCACGTACTTTTGTGAAATCGAGTTGTTCTTCAGATTTCGCAGATCTGTTCTCTGGATTAACGATTACTCAACATCGATTCTTCGTTGATTTGCGATTTGTATTCGTGCCAGCTCTTTGATGAATGTTGTTCATCGATTGTTGAAACATCGATTTACAAATTCAATGCCCTAGATTGTTGTTGCTATTAGTTGATTCAATTTTGCCGATTGCTGTTCTTCGTGACTGTTGCATCATCAATTGAAATTGTCGATTAAATTCGACTTGTTTGATCTTATTCATCGATGGAATTATTATTGATCGTAACAATCTCTATCAGCTATTTATCGGAGATTCTGGATTTGAGATGTGATTGGGTTGGGTTGCCTCCAAGTGAACACATTAGAATTTCAAGTTCGGAATGTTTGATCTTACCATCTTCGTCGATGTTGAAGAGAGTGTATGCCTTTTCCATTGTTGAGAATGACTTCTTCTATTGTGTGACAGCTCAAAAGAACTCTTGTACAAATTACACTTTGCACCCTATGGTTTGCAATTTACATAGTGCAGTTTGCCAAGATTCCAAAAATTACACTTTATTCCCTGTCTGTTTTCTCTTGTGCAGGCAGTGTTTCAATTTTTTCTTCTTCTAGCTGCTTCTTTTTCAACAGCTTCGAATTTTTTTCTTAGACTGCTTAGTTCAGCAACTCTCTCTTCCCTATCCTCCCACTTCCTGAAAGTGGATGGATGGCGGGTTTTTCGGGTGTGGCTTGTTTCCCACACCATCTCCTCTGTTCTGTTTTTGAGCTTTTTTCCCATCCGCCCATATTTCCCGATCTCTCCACCTCTGTCTTAGGGGTTATACGGCTGATAGGTGTAAATTACCTACGTATTTTTAATCTGAATTTGTTAGTTTTCGAGTACGTTTATAGTTATTTTTATATGTTTTTATACTTTTTGAATAAATGAGGTGTGTGGAGCAAAACTATAGGAAACTAGAGCGAAAACAATGAGATCGAACCAAAGGCAAGTTGAAGTTACGGTGGATAAACAAGCAAGGAGGCAAAAATATGAAGAAAACCCACCACCTGGGCGTCTAGACCTCCGCCTAGGTAGTGAAGATGCTGAGAGTGACAAAAGGCTACTGATAGCCCACCGCCTAGGTAGGAGATTCCTCCGTCTAGGTGGAAACCCCAGTAGAAACATTTCCAAGTCCACCGCCTACTTCTTCGCCTAGGCGGTCACCAAACCTGCAAAGTTGGTACAGGTACTGTAAGTTCAAGGCTATTTTGGACTATAATTCAATCCGATTTTGGAAATACTCAAAACATGGAAGTTGTATATCTTTTTCTTATTGTTCTAAAGGTTTTTGAATCACCTAAATCGGAGTTCGGATGAAGAAATTACAGTCAAAACCAAATTGCAAACCTATAGTAACTTCGCCTAGGCAAAATTTCACTAGAAAGTTAACCGACTTAACTTTGCCTAGGCAAAAATCCTGTAGCAAAGCCTTGATATTTATGAGATATTTGAGATCTTTTGGCCTATTTTTAATCCCTTCTCTCCTCCTCTCTTCCTTCTCTTCAGCCCTTAAGGCCTTAGGCCATATTTTAGGAGTAGGGTTAGGGATTTTTTAGGGAGATCTCTAAACCCGAGGTGGAGGATGAAGAGGGAAGCGATTGTTTGACGGTTCTAGCGCCAATTCTTCGGATATAGGCTAAGTCACTCATTTATTCTCTTTGTTTTCTTTATTTTGGTAGTTGTTGAGAATGTTTAGCACGATTTACATTGTATAAACGGTTAGGGCCATGAGTTAAACATGGATTGTAATAGGGATTAACGTATTATTTATGAAAATATAGTTTTGGTTGAATTTTTGTTTTGTTTATGGTTTTTCCTTATAATTTCGATTGTGTTGTCGTATTTTTTATGATTATATGCTATTTTAGATATATTGAGAATAAGAGGTTTGACACTCGGGAGAGATAACCCCGGATTTGGACTAGGGTTAACACAACACGACAATCTAACGACCCAGGAAGGCGTTAGAAAGTGTGCAATCGATAACGTTTGGGCGAGACTCACGTGACCTAGAGTCGTTAAGACGTTGAGGGGGACTTCAGCGTTGACCCGAAGTCACGTATTCCCCCATCTTACACTCGGAATAGGTGGCGAAGAAGTTTACGAACCGAGATTGTCGGATACGCCGAACGCTGTTAATGTTAACTAAAACAAAATCAAACGCATTTAAGTAAATAAATTTAATCCCTAGGTAATCTACTCCCCTGAACAATCTTAAATTAGTATTTATAGTATAGTTAACTTAATTAGTATTAGTATTAAATTAAATTCCATTTTTAGCGCCTAGATAAAATTAGGTTATGACAATCGCGATACTCGATAGTAATCTGAACCAATCCCTGTGGATACGATACCCGACCAAAAGGTCTACTATAATAAAACTTGATTCGTACGCTTGCGGTGAAAGTGACAGCGCTTTATTTGCGGCCACCAAGTTTTTGGCGCCGTTGTCGGGGATTGGAAGGAATGTTACTTTTGATATTGGGAGTAAATAACTTGATTTTAATCTAGGCATTTTTTTATATAATTTTCGTTTGTAGTTTTGTTTTTGTTTCCGGCAGGATGCTTGAAGATGTTAGATCGATAGGTGCTTTTGCAGTTCGATCATTGAAAATCTCGCCAGTCTTGAGGGCATGTGTCGGGCCGAGGACATTAAACCAAGCACTTCTTGGGAGGCAACCCAAGGTTACAAATAAGTTAGATACATCTCTGTCAATTTGAGTCGAAGGCGAGATCCTCTCGCCTCCCAAGTATGTGTTCTAAACCCCCATCTTCAATATCATGCTATATACTGTCATTGGGATCGTTGACAGCTTGTTTGGACACTACGTGTGTTGAGTTGGTGGTGATGTGTAGTATGTTTTAGTATGTGTATATGTTTTTTAGCATGTTTTACTGTTTTTATACGTTTGCATGCTTGTTTAGGATTAGTTTGTTTAGTTTAGTTGTTGTTTTGTGCTGAGTTTTAATGTCATCTGGGCCTATACCCGATGATGACTCTGTCCCCTAATTGTTTTGAGGTCGAGCGTAGAGCTCATTCATGTGTGTTCTGTGTGCGTAACGTATCGTTTAGTAAAAGTTATTGTAGACCCTAAATGCACGAGCACATAAACTCAATATAGCACTATCTTATTGATTTGAAACTGATTATCCGTTAATCAATTTCATGACAATAGAGATTCTAGAACTTGATTTGGGGGAAATTCGAGACGAAATCCCAGGTGAGGTTGTTTAGGAGATATGATTTAGGTAATCATTTTATCGCCTGAGCCTTTTAAGTTTACCCTGATAAATCATTACCCTTCGTTACCCTGTCGAAGCCTAATAGCCATTTCAATTCTGAACACTTAACAAATACCCTAGCCGATTGAACTTTTTCCAAACCTATATCGCTAAACTGAAGGCACAATTTGAGTGAATCAAGTTAGCATTTCGCTACTTGATGTGAGCGGTTAGGTTTAGGCCAAAATTCTAATTTGGTTTGGTATTCGAGTACTCGCTTGTCATTTGTCGTTCATATTGTTTGCACATTCCTAAGGTTATAAGAATTCGAATATGTTTTGGGGTGTGTTACTTAATCATTTTTGCACACTCTTAAAATTGTAGAAATTCGAATGAGTTTCGGGGTGTGTTAAAAAAAATAGTTTCTTTTTGACATGACAAGTAAGTACGACGTTCTTAAACGTTTGTTCAGGTTTGTTTCTAAAAAAAAATGGGGTTTCGAGTATGAGTGTGCCAAGCGATGTGCCTCGGGTAACGTTAAGTTAACGACGTTAACCTATTCTCTATTCCAAAATACCCTTAGCCATTATTCCAAAACCGAACCAAGCCCTACTGATCTTCATGAACCTCCGAGCCTCTATTAGTGGAAAATAGATCCCAGGTCAGGCGTATGGATTGTCTATACCTTAAAGGTTTTAGTCATGATCTTTATTTAGGGATAATCCCATCCAATCAATGGATAGTAGTATTTTTGACTTTAATCACACACACTTAAATAGGATCTAGAATGGCGCTTACTATTTTTGAATGCTGAAATTCTAGAATACCACAGGGTGTGATTTATGCTTAAACTTGATAGGATTAGGGGCTGATGAGGGAAAAATCTTTCGGCCGATAGATGATAATCAAAACTTCCACATTTTTATTTTTAATGTTTTCTGTTTGTAGTTTTTAATTTCGTAATTAGTTTGTATAATTTCTCGTATTGTGTGGGTATTTTGCTCGAGGACTAGCAAAATTCTGAGTTTGGGGATATTTGATAGATGTAAATTACCTACGTATTTCCAATATGAATTTGTTAGTTTTCGAGTACGTTTATAGTTATTTTTATATGTTTTAATATGTTTTTATACTTTTTGTATAAATCAGGTGTATGGAGCAAAAATATAGGAAACTAGATAAAAAAACGATGAGATCGAACCGAAGGCGAGTCGAAGTTATGGTGGATAAACAAGCAAGTTGGCAAAAACATGAAGGAAGCCCACCGCCTAGGCGTCCAGACCTCTGCCTAGGCAGTGAAGATGCTGAGAATGACAAAAGGCTACTGACAACCCACCACCTAGGCAGGAGATTCCTCCACCTAGGTGGAAACCCCAGTAGAAACATTTCCAAGTCCACTGCCTACTTCTTCGTCTAGGCGGTCACCAAACCTGTAAAATCGGTACAGGTGCTGTAACATCAAGGTTATTTTTTACTATAATGAAATTCGATTTTGGAAATACTTAAAACATAGAAGTTATAGATATGTTTCTTAGCTTTCCATAGGTTTTTGAATCACCTCAATCGGAGTTTGGATGAAGAAGTTATAGCCAAAACAAAATTAAAAACCTACAGTAACTTCGCCTAGGTGAAGTTTTCTTTGCCTAGGCAAAATTCCAGAAGAAAGTTAACCGACTTAACTTCGCCTAGGCAAAAATCCTGCAGGACAGCCTTGATATTTTTGAGATATTTTGAGATCTTTTGGCCTATTTTTAATCATTTCTCTCCTCCTCTCTTCGCTCTCTTCAGCCCTTAAGGCCTTAGGCCATATTTTAGGAGTAGGGTTAGGGATTTTTTAGGGAGATCTCTCAACCCGAGGTGGAGGATGAAGAGGGAAGCGATTGTTTGATGGTTCTTGCGCCAATTCTTCGGATATAGGCTAAGTCCCTCATTTCTTCTCTTTGTTTTCTTTATTTTGGTAGTTTTTGAGCATGTTTAGCTCATTTTACATTGTATAAATGGTCAGCGCCATGATTTAAACATGGATTGTAATAGGGATTAACGTATTATTTATGAAAATATAGTTTTGGTTGAATTTTTGTTTCGTTTATGGTTGTTCCTTATAATTTCGATTGTGTTGCCATGTTTTCTATGATTATATGTTATTTTAGATATATTGAGAATAAGGGGTTTGACACTCGGGAGAGGTAACCCCGAATTCGGACTAGGGTTAACACAACACGACAATCTAACGACCCAGGAGGGCGTCAGAAAGTGTGCAATCGATGACGTTGGGGTGAGACTCACGTGACCTAGAGTCGTTAAGAAGTTGAGGGAGACTTCAGCATTGACTCCAAGTCACGTATTCCCCCATCTTACACTCGGAAGAGGTGGTGAGGGAGTTTACGAACAGAGATTTTCAGATACGCCGAACGCCGTTAATGTTAACTAAAACAAAATCAAACTCATTTAAGTAAATAAATTTAATCCCTAGGAAATCTACTCCCATGAACAATCTTAAATTAGTATTTATAGTATAGTTAACTTAATTAGTATTTTAGTTTAGTATTAGTATTAAATTAAATTCCATTTTTAGTGCCTAGATAAAATTAGGTTATGACAATCGCGATACTCGATAGTAATCTCAATCAATCCCTGTGGATACGATACCCGACCGAAAGGTCCACTATAATAAAACTTGATTCGTACGCTTGCGGTGAAAGTGGCAACGCTTTATTTGCGGCCACCAACAGCCGTAGAAGGATGGCGTTTTTTCGACTGTGGCTACTTCCCCACGCCACCTATTCTTCTCCATAGATTCCCCTTTGTGGATATTTGGATTTATTTTCTCTTCTCCATTGATTACCCTTTGTGGATGTTTGGATTTTTCTTTGTATTTTGTTTTTGGTTTCTACTACTACAGTGTATTGCATGTGTTCCTATGTTCTGTTTTTTTTTTTTTTTTTCATTTTCATCTTTTACTAAGATGGAAATTTGCATTTTCCTTCTTGAGGGGGAGTATTAGAATATTAGATTTAGAGGATTCTTCTATTCTCTCCTCTCTCTTTGTTATTAGTTAATAGTTTGTTATAAATATTGTTAGTTTGGTTGTTTGTAGTTTGTTACAGTAGCTCACCCTTGAGCCTATATAAGGGAGCTTCTTTTGTACTTGGATATTAAACATGAGAATGATAAAATTTATTCTATTCTCCCTACTTCATTTTGTAATGAACATTTTCTTCATAATGTTGACAAACCATTTAATATTGTTTTCTAATTGCTTTTTAATTGGATATATAACCTATACTTTATGTAGTGTTTGTATTTTCTGATCACCTTCTCTCTTTCTTTTGTTGATGGTCCGATACCTGAATTGTGTTTGCAAGTAATGGTAATTCTACTACTATGCTTTTATGTTTACTCTGGGATTTCTCATTGTGTGTTACACAGTTTTCTCATTTTTGTTTGTTTGTATTATTCAATGTTCTCATTTTCTATGCTCGTGTTCCCAATCTTTTTTTTTTTTTTTTCAAAAGTTGGGTTCCTAGATAGATTTTTTGGTTTCAACAAGAATGGTGTTTTGAGTGATTTTAGCCATAGAGTTGGCTCCAATATCGTTGTAAATTTTTCATTTTTTGTTGAATGCACCTGAGTCTTAGTGATTGATTTTTATTATTAAGTTTATATTGTAGTGTTCTATGTTAGTTACTGTTGTGTCATTTGAAAAGATGATATTTGGGAATTTTAAAAAAACAAAGAGGACTCTGTCACTTTTTAGTCACACTTAACTACGCATTAATGTCCATTTAAAATTGGTCTGTCATTATTAGTTGTTTTATTATTGTTTTTTTGTGTGTGTTTAGTAAATAATATTATTTTTTATATTAAATTAACAATAAATTTAATAATAAAACTCGTCCCTTCAGGCATAGGGTATACGCTAGTAATTAATTTTAATTAATAAATTATTAAAGAGTAAAAATTATTTTTATTATTACATTTTTAATTGTAGTTTCTTTAAATATTTTCTAAAAAAATGGTTCTATATCCTCAATTAGGTATGAGAAATATAAGGTGAAATATATATATATATATATATATATATATATATATATATATATATATATATATATATATATATATTTGTTTCTAATTTGTACTTTTTGAATTTGTTTATAATAGGGGTACTTAGATTTAGTTTTATTGTATTTCACATACTCCAAAAATAATAAGGAACATTATTTATGTTTAGTTTAGCATTGTTGATTATTTTCAGTTTTGAATGAAAACATGATTTGATGACTCAGGAATATTGTAAAGGGAACTCATTAATTCATTTTTTAAAAATATATTTAGCTTCATGAATATTACAAAAGGGAACTTATAATTTTATTTTTTTTCAAAAAAATATTCAGGTTCGTGACTTGATTGATCGAAAATGACAAAGTAGGGGAGTCGAGTCAATAGTAAAAGAGAAGAAAGTCGGTGTACTCTTATTATTCACATTATCGATAATGTAGAAGTTCTAATCCATCCTATTAGTCTAAATTATTATTATTTTTTTATCATTTTGGGCCTATATCTTTATTGTTATGAATCATTTTCTATTTTTCTTACTACTTTATTGACTTTTCTGTGGATGGTTCTTTGTTTTTGAGGATTGGTGCTCGGCGTAAGTAGAAATAGAAATATGCAAACAAAAAATAAAATGTTGGAAACAAAATAATAAACATAACGAAACACTAAACAAATGCCACTTAGAAAGCCTATAACTTGGTATTATAGTTCTCATACGATTATATTTTGTGATTTTATGCCTAACAAAATAAATTTTGATTTGATGTCGGGATGAATTTTTTTACAGATATTGGAAAAGTTTTTTGATTCTTCATGATTCATCTTCCTAGGATGTGCATTTATGACATAATGCAAAGTATTTTCAACTTCTCTCACTTCATTAAGGTTTATTTTGCCGCACTTAGTGCTATGTTATTCGATTTGGTTTTCTAATGGTATTTTCATACAATAAAATGATAAGCTTTTTTATTTTGTTTGTAATAAGGGTTCAATTGGATTCATTGTGTTTGCCTTAGATTTTTATTTGCAATAAGGATTAATTGGTGCAATTTTGTCTGCCATATATTCTAGTTATTAATCTATTCGCAATAAGGGTTTTGACGCGTTCTAGATTGTTCACGATTGATAACATCAACCGAGTGCAGTGTTATATTCGGAATCTCGTTCCATTTTTAAAACAATCTTATCCTATTGAAAATGTTTTTGGATAAGTTTTATTTTTTAAAACATTTTAAGAAAACAAGTTCAAGGGATTTTCTAGGCGTCGATTTTTTTTTTAACAAATTTACTTGGGTCGAATTTCATGAAGAATTTGGAGTTGCCACCTAGCATTGGTTTTGAAAATGTGAGATCAACGGGTTTTGAAGAAAAAAAAATAAAAAAATAAAGAAATATTTTTATTTTTTTTAAAATGGCTCAAAATTTGACTTAAAATGTCATAACCAAAGTATTCTTTAACTTTACGTTCGGGGGTGATAGATGAAATTTATCTATCTATTTTCAAACCGAATTTGAAAGTTTTCGAGTATTCTTGATATGTTTTAATTCATTTTTATTTATTTTTATTCAAAGTAGGGGTTAGGAGTGAAAATGGTCGAAAAGCGAGGAAATCGGTGGAAAAATGATCAAGAAGATCAAAGTTTCAGTGCAGCAAATCCACCGCTGCAGCGGTGAGATCCACCGTTACAATGGTGAAACAACAGAGAAATAGAAACCTTCTGATCTCTCACCACTGCAACAATGAGATGCAGCGGTGAAAGAGAAGAAGGCCACTAACTATCCACTGCTGCAGCGGTCAAGCCCACCTCTACAGCGATGAGCTTGCCGACATACCCACTGCTGTAACGGTCAATCCTACCACTGCATCGGTGAAGCCCCCAGCTATAAAGTATTTTTAGGATATTTTCTAGATATTTATTTTTGTTCTTTTTTTGTTCCCAAACCGTTCCCACTTATCTTAGAACACATTGGGAGTGTTTTTTAGTGTTCTAAACAAGTTCTCAACCAACTAAAGAGGAGGAACAAAATTGGAGAAGAGGAAACAAGATCGGAGCGATTTTTATGGATACCACCTTCAGATAACGGCTATTCTCACTTGTTTTTCTCTTTATTCTTAACTCGTTTTTGGTTGTTTAATCATTTATATATGGATTATTATTGAATATACCAAGAGCTAAACAATGATTATCTATGATATTGATGTAGTTTACTAATATACGTTGTTTGAGTAAATTATGTTTCGTTAACAGTTATTTATCTTTATTCAATTGTGTTTACCATTCTTTTACGGGATTTGACACTTAGGAGAGGTAACCCCGAATTCGGACTAGAGCTTAAACACAACGCGACGATCTAATAACCCATGAGGGTATTAGAAAGTGTGCAATCCATGAGGTTGGGGTGAGACTCATGTGACTAAGTGTCGTATAGACACTCTAGGGGGACTTCGACGTTGACACGAAGTCGCATATTCATTTACTTTACACTCAAGAGAGGTAGTGAGTAGGTTTTCGATACCTAGATTGTCGAGTAGATTTTAATACCGTTAATGTAAACTAAATTGGATCAAACATGTATAAGTAAATGAAATTAATCCTTAGATAATATTTTTCCATATAATATATTTAGTATTATAGTTTAATTAATTGTTAATTTAGTATATTATTTATAAAAATAAAAACTAAATTTTTATCGCCTAAATAAAGTTTGGTTATGATAATCGCGGTACTTAGCAACAATTTAATCCAATCTCTGTCGATACGACAACCCTTCTCATTCACTATTCTATAAAACTTGACCCGTACACTTGCGGTAAAAGTAGTGACGTAATATTCTGCTACCAAGTTTTTGGCACCATTGTTGGGGATTGGCTTTTAGATTGTTATTGATATTGTGAGTAAATAACTTGATTTTAATTTAGGCATTTATTTTTTTTATAATTCTTTTTTTTAGTTTGTTTTTCCTGCAGGGTACTTGAAATAGGATTTCGAGGCGTTTTATTGTGCTTGAAATCGATACAAGGACTTGCTTATTCAGTTTCTAAACCATTATTTCTTGAGAGAGTGTCATCTACTGAACTTCCTCGATTAGTTACTAGCCGCAACAAGAAATTGGATCGAAGAAGGAAACAGTACCACCTCTTTCGGCCAATTAATCGCGGACGAAGCCTATTGGGTACTGGAAGACATGGCGGAGCTTGATTTTCAGAGTTAGAATTATTCAACAAGCTACCAAAACTTGGGAGATAGTTCCACCGTTTTGGCACCATGGATTGACATCCCGGACCAACAGGAAGAGTGTTCTTCCACCTTGGAAGAAATGTTCACTAAATTTAAGGGGAAGACTCAGGCTTTCTGGAGGGAGACGAATGACCGTCTCAATGAGCATGTGGTTCGTCTTGACAATATTGAGATGACCTGTGCTAAAATTAATACGACCGTAACGTCTATTCAGATGTAAATCAGTTAACTTATTTGCTACATTAAGGTCAAGTCAAATGCGGTGGCACTGAGAGATACAAATTCCACATGCATTGAAATCCACCGTAAGGAACCGGAAACAAGCAGGAGGAACTTGGGTCAGTTCAAAGACGATGAAAAATCACAAGATAGCACTTGTGTTTATCTGCCATTTGAGATCCACCAAGTGTTGCCACCACCGATCCAAGACGATCACATTTATGAGGATCCAATGTGACTTACTTGTTCTCCACCGCTTCTAGCACCGTTCGTTCATGCTTCCCAAGCATACGAGATGGAAACTAATCGAGTTGAAAGTACGAGCGAAACAATGTCAAATCTCACCAGTCTTGAGGGCATTCTGAACCAATACCCATATGTAGTGTTGTATGACACATACTATGGGCGAAAACCACTCTTTGACGACCCATTCTCTGTGTCAGGCCGAGGACGTTAAACCAACAGCTTCTTGGGAAGCAACCCAAGGTTTTAGAATAAATTAGATCCATCACCACCGACTTCATTCGGAGGCAAGATTGTCTCGCCTCCCAGGTACGTGTTCAAAAACCCCTTCGTCACTATTAATTCATGTTATTTGTTGAGTTTGATGTTGGGACATTATGGACAGTGCCCGTTTTAAGTTTGGGGGTGACGTGTAGTATGCTATTATGTTTTATTGTTGTTAGTTGTATAGTTTAAATATTTTATTGTTTAATTGTATGCATGTTTGTTTAGTTTAGTGTTAGCATGTTAATGTTTGTAGTATGTTTGTTATTGTTGTTGTGTGCTAAGTTTTGTAGTTCATGTGGGCCATTATCCGATGATGAGTCTATCCCCTAGTTGTTTATCGAGGTCATGTGTAATTCTCATTCATGTGTGTTCTGTGTGACTGACGTTTTATTGTGGTAAAAGTTATTGTGGATCCTAACATGCACGAGCACTTAAACTCAATGTACTAACTATCCAATTTATTTGACACCGATTATCCGTTAGCCAAGTTCATGACAATAGGAATTCTAGAACCCAATTTGGGGGAAAGTCGAGGAGAAATCCTAGGTGATGTAATTCAGGAGATATAATTTAAGCATTCATTTTGATCGCTTGAGCCTTTGAAGCTTACTATTTAATATCATTTATCCCTCGTTACCCTGTCGAAGCCTGTAAGCCATTTTAATTCTGAACACGTAACAAATACCTTGACCAATTAAAGCTTTTCCAAACCTTTATCGCTAAACCTAAGGCACAATTTAAGTGAAATCAAGTTAGCATTTGTTTATGCCACTTGAAGTGAGTGGTTGGGTTTTTGGTGAACTATTGATTGGTTCGGTATTCGAGTACTCACTTGTCATTTTTCTATCTTATTTCCACACTCGTCAAATTGTAACAAATCAAATAAGTTTAGGGGTGTGTTTATTGGGGGAAAAAAAAAAAAAAAAAGCGAAAAAGAATAAATATAGTTTTATTTTTGCTTTGTCTTGACAAGTGAGTACTACGTTTTTAAATATAAGTTCAGGGTTGTTTCAAATTGATCTGTGTGGGGGTACGAGTGTGATTGAGCTAAGCGTTGTGCCTTAGGTATCATTAAGTTAATAACGTTAACCTGTTTTTATATTCTTGATATACCCTTGGCCATTTTCCAAAAACCGAACCAAGTCCTATTTATCTTTTTGAATTTCCAAGCCTACATTAGTCGAGAGTGGAACCCAGTCTGGTATATGAATTTTCTATACCTTTCTGGTTTTAGTCATGAATTCTGTTGGTGGATAATCCAATCCAGTCTGTGGATGGTTGTATGATTGAGTTTTCACACACACACTTGAACATGATTTAGAATGGCACTTACTGCTACTGAATGTTGAAATTCTAAAACACCACATGGTGTGTTTTACTCTTGAAATCGATATGATTGGGGGCTGATGAGAGAAAACTTTTTGGTCATTAGATGAATTCCAAAACTTACACGTTATTTTTTTAGTTCGTTTGTGTTTTTTGTTTTTAGTAATTAAATTCGTTATTAGTCGTAGTAGTTTATTTTATTGCGTGGGTGTTTTGCTCGAGCACTAGCAAAATTCCAAGTTTTGGGATATTTGATAAGTGAAATTTATCTATCTATTTCCAAACCGAATTTCGTAATTTTTGAGTATTCTTGTTATGTTTTAATTTGTTTTTATTTATTTTTATTCAAAGCAAGGGTTAGGAGTGAAAACGGTCGAAAAGTGAGGAAATCAGTGGAAAAACAATCAAAAGGATCGAAGTTTCAATGCAGCAAATCTACCGCTGCAGCGGCGAAACAAATGAGAAGCAAAAACCTTCTAATCGCTCACTGTTGCAGCGGTGAAAGAGCATAATGCCACTGTCAAGCCCACCGCTGCAGTGGTGAGCCTGCCGACATACCCACAGCTGCAGCGATGAAGGCCCCAGCTGTAAAGTGTTTTTAGGATATTTTCTAGATATTTGTTTTTGTTTCTTTTTGTTCCCAGATCGTTTCCACTTATCTTAGAACACATTGGGAGTGTTTTTGAGTGTTCTAAAAAAGCTCTCAACCAACCAAAGAGGAGGAACACAATTAGAGAAGAGAAAATAAGATCAGAGTTGTTTTTACGGACGCACTTTCATATAACGGCTATTCTCCTTTGTTTCTCTCTTTATTCTTAACTCATTTTTGGTTGTTTGATCATGTATATATGGATTATTGTTGAATATATGGTTATGGCCAAGAGCTAAACACTGATTATTTATGAGATTGATGTAGTTTACTAATATACATTGTTTGAGTAAATTATGTTTCGTTAACGGTTGTTTATCTTTATTCGATTGTGTTTACCATTCTTTTACCTTCATAATATGCTTGTTATGATATTATGGTTGATTTAAGAATATGGAGTTTGACACTCAGGAGAGATAACCCCGAATTCGGATTAGGGTTTAAACACAACGTGACAATCTAATGACCCAGGAGGGTATTAGAAAGTGTGCAATCCGTGAGATTGGGGCAAGACACATGTGACCAAGTGTCGTATAGACGCTCGAGGAGAACTTCGACGTTGACGCAAAGTCACATATTCATTCACTTTACATTCAGGAGAGGTAGTGAGTGAGTTTTCGATACCTAGATTGTCGGGTAGATTTAAATACTGTTAATGTAAACTAGATTGGATCAAACACGTATAAGTAAACGAAGTTAATCTCTAGATAATATATTCCCATATAATATACTTAATATTATAGTTTAATTAATTGTTAATTTAGTATATTATTTATAAAAACAAAAACCAAATTTTTATTGCCTAAATAAAATTCGGTTATGATAATTGTCGTACTTAGCAACAATTTGATCCAATCCTTGTGAATCGGACAACCATTCTTATTCACTATTCTATAAAACTTGACCCGTACACTTGCGGTGAAAGTAGCGACGTAATATTCTGCTACCAAGGGGTCTGTTATGTTTGTGACATGCAAATGAAGTAAAGTTATTAAGCACATATGCAAATAAAACAAGTAAAATAAAAATGCAAAAATGTTCCCTTTTAAACCACATATCGATTATGAAAGAATCAACAAGTTCGGTCCCGGGGCCTGGGAGCGTTTTGATTTAAGTTTGAGTTATGATGGCAAAAACTTATCTATGAAAAAAGAAAAGAACGAAAATTTTAAAGCAAAAGACTTTCCATTTTATTTTTGAAAGATGTGTTTCCTTTATTTAAGAAAATAATTAAAGACAAACAAAACATTTTTTTTATAACTTTTATTAATGAAAACAAATGATTAAAAATAAAACAAACAATTATTTTGAAAAACTATTTAAAAAAAAAAACATTTTAGGTTTTGGAAAATAATGTTTTAAGAAAAAAACAAACAAGTGTTTGATAAAACTTTGAAAAAATAATTTTCAGTTATGAAGAAAAACATTTTAATTTTAAGTAGAGAAAGAGAGTTTAAGAAAAAAAAAAGAAAAAAACACATTTTTTCGGAAAAGTTTTGGTCTTCTTATGAAGAAGATATTTTTTACGGAAAAAAAAATAGTCTTTTTAAAATGAAAACACATTTTATGAAAAATTATTTTAAAAAAAATTAAGTAAATAAATCATTTTACGAAAAATCATTTTTGTTTTATTTTCAACAACAAAAAATTATTTCTTAGCAAACAAAATATTTTTAGTTTGAAAATGAAAGAAAAATTAAAAGTTTTCGTCAAAGAAAATTTTTAGGAAAAATCTTGTTTTTTGGTTCTCTTACATGAAAATAAAAAAAAAACATTTCTTCTTGAAAAACTTTGTTTTATGAAAAGAACTTTTAGGCGAGAAAACAAGAACATTTTTTTCGAAAGTTTCATTTCCTTTGGAAGAAAACAAAGAGACTTGTTTTTTTCTTTTTTTAGCGAAGTAAAAAAATAAAAATAAAACTTTTTACATGTATTTTAGCCATAATATCCCTAACTAATACAACTTGGGAGAATGATTTCCTTTAACCCTTATATATATATATATATATATATATATATATATATATACATATATATATATGTATATATATATATATATATATTGTTGGTGTCCAAAAGTGGTGAGCAACCAACAGTATGGTCCAGAAAGGTAATATACTTACGAGATTGTTGATGACGTGATTGACTAGTGAATCTGGGGCTTCTGACGGCCTCGAGGTGATCGCAATCCGACCTAAAATCCTCGACCCGACCTGAGATCATGTTCAGACTTTGAGATGAATGCTTCTCTAGACTCTATCCCAATCTTGAGCCGAGCTCCACTCCTTCACTCTAAGCACCTGCACACAGACTCACAAGGCTTGTGCCCAGTAAAGTCCCTCCGACTTAAGAGTAAATATCCAGGGGAGAAGAACTAAGAAATTCTCTAGTGTCAGTAGAGAAGACGTATCATTGGGTATTAGATGTCACGATGTATTTATAGGCGCTGGACTCAATTAGCGCTGCGAAATTAGGGAGCCAAGCTCAGGTTAATTAACTTAATTCGTTCGGCAGCCAATAAGCTAGTAGATTAGTGCTCTGATCATCTATATTGGGCTTTTGGGTCCATCTGTAAAGGCCCATAGGCAGGAGCTTCAAGAGTCCCGAAGAGGCCCCGAGTACGGAGAATTCGAGCAGAGAGTGCTCAAGTTCGCCAGTTCGGCTCGGACTCCTTCAGCTCAGCAAGACGATTTTTAGTTCGACTCGAAGATCTTGAAGGAGAATATAAGTCCCATCAGAGGGAAACCTAGCTCCCAGTCCGGCCATTTTTCCATACTTGGAGTAATATCCTCCACGTGGCATGTGTGACGAAATTCCCCCACATCAGTTGTTCCCAAGTCCCGAGGGCAAGAGCGGAACGTGACGAGTTTGAGATTTTCACGAATGAACTCCGTATAGACCTAGCTTTTGTTCGTTGTTGTTTAGGAGAATGTTACTATCGTAGTTACTAACCAACGACTTCGTTGGTCAAAAATACTCGTGGCTCGGTGCATTGGAGTGTGTCGAGGCCGTTCCGCTAATGTCGATTTTGCTTGGCACTTCCGTTTGGTGATTTCACCATCCAAAAATCGAATCCAGTGGCTAAAAATTGACTTCGCCGACTAAAATTTAAATTTGCTGCCCGAAACTTGAATTTGTCGACTCAAAATCGAATTTGTCGGGCCAAGGCCGAAATTTGTCGATCCAAAATGTAATTAGCTTGCCCAAAATGTTGCAAGCCGAACATTTCCACCAGAGGACCCAACTTAGATAGTGGTTCCAGCAACCTACCTCGCGGCCCAACACTAAAAAATGCCCAAGGAGTTGATATGTTGGCCTAGAACTTAAAACAGGCCCACTTCACAAAACAGGCCCACAATATCCCAAAGGCTTCAAAATCTTCGGCCCAACACTGAATTTGCTGCCCAGAAGGTCTCCTGCGCGTGGTCGCCGGCCAGAAAGTTTCATCATCTGTTCGGATTTTTCGGATTGCCCACCATTTGACGACTAGCCGAGCTGAGGGTGCTCGGAGCCCTCAGCTCGGTATATTTTCCTTACTTGCAATATTTCCATACTTGTGAAGATAACTGTGACATTTACAGAGTTCGGAGCTCCTGCTCATATTTGGGCCATTTGGATTCCCCCTTTGCATAAGTCCGAGCTGAGATAACGACGGCTCATCAGCTCGACACTTTTTTCACACTTGAGATTTTGGTGGAGGAAGGCAACTGTGATTTCAGTGTTTGGATCTTGGAGCTCGGAGTACGGAGCTCGTGTGCTCTACTTGGCGGCGATCCTGCTCAGATTCGAGCCATTTGGATTCCCTTTTTTAATAAGTCTAAGCTGAGAGTGCAGCGGCTCGTCAGCCCGACACTTTTTTCACACTTGAGATTTTGGTGGAGGGAGGAAACCATGATATTACAGTGTTTGGAGCTAGGAGCTCAGAGTTCGAAGCTCGTATGCTCTGCTCGGCAGCGATCCTGCTCAGATTTGAGCCATTTGGATCCCCTATTTGCATAAGTCCGAGCTGAGAGTACGGTGGCTCATCAGCTCGGCACTTTTTTCACACTTGAGATTTTGGTAGGGAAGGGCAATCGTGACACTGCACTGCTCGGAGCTCGATAGTGGGAACGGTTCAGCTCAACAATGGAAAGAGAGAGGAGAGAGAATACACCTTCACCTCAAACCCACGTTCTGCGCAAAAATGGATTTAAAATCATTATGGGTTTTTGCACTTTGCACCCCCAAGTTTGATCACCTTTCAATTTGAGGCTTAACCACTATTTCATCTCAGGCCCCCTGAAGATTTGACACTTTGAACCCATGAAGACCATCACAGCTTCGGATTCTGAGCTAAAGTTTGTATCCATAAGGTTCTTTAACACTTATTTTGACACTCGCGATTTTGGTAGAGGAAGACAACCGTGACACTGCACTATGGAGCTCGGAGTTCGGAGCTCGTGTGCTATGCTCGGCGGCGATCCTGCTCATATTTGGGCCATTTGGATCCCCTGTTGCATAAATCCAAGTTGAGAGTGATCAGACTCGGCAGCTCGACACTTTTTTCACACTTGAGATTTTGGTGGAGGAAGGCACCCATGACAGTGCACTGCTCGGAGCTCGGAATTCGGCGATGGTGTGCTCTGCTCAGTGCAGCGGCTCTCAGCTCGGTCCAGAAATCTTCAAGGATGCTTTCTATTTTGCCAAGTCCGAGCTAAGAGTGCTCGAGCTTGTCAGCTCGGATCGGTTCTTCAATCGTCATTGAGGCTTCCCATTTTACCAAGTTTGAGATAAGAGTGCTCAGGCTTGTCAACTCAGATCGTTTCTTCAATCTTCATTAGGCTTCCATTTTAGCCAAGTCTGAGCTGAGAGTACTCAGGCTCGTCAGCTTGGACCAAATCTTCCATCTTTGAGCAGTTCGTTGGTTTGTTGTTCGGTCCGTTCGTCGTTTACACCGTAACCGAGCTCAGGTCCGAAGCGCATCTGCGCGTCGCCATCGTCAAGTGCTCCATCCGGCCAGCATCCCTTTGTCATCTGGAATTTCTATCGTGGTCGGCCAGAGGAGAGAGAACACAAGTGAAGTTTGAAAATGGGTTCGTCGCTGCTGCAAATCACTCAAAAAAATAAATCCCTTTTAAAGAATTTTGCACTTTGCACCCCCGAAATTTGACCACCAATTTACATTAGCCCCCTGGATGTTGC
The DNA here is from genome assembly GCA_016647705.1 of Eucommia ulmoides. Taxonomy (NCBI): domain Eukaryota; kingdom Viridiplantae; phylum Streptophyta; class Magnoliopsida; order Garryales; family Eucommiaceae; genus Eucommia; species Eucommia ulmoides. Next base: position 17,053,706 of record CM028325.1, read on the forward strand.
AGCCACCTTAGGCAGTGTGCTGGTTTATTGGGCAGTAGGTTTGAACGATAATAGAATGACATTGTGACTGGCACTTGGTTTTTGCACCTTTGAATGTTGACACTTTGGACCCCAGAAGTTTGCACCACTTATGGTTGATCAACTTCTCCATGCTTTGCATCCCTTAATTTTATTTATTTTTTTAATATCCATGTTGAGCTCCTCAAATCCCACACATGTCGTGGGTCGGCATGAGAAAAATGTGATGGGCTCATTCAAAACCCTACAGCTGAACATGAGGTGGAAAGGACATCAAAACGGCATTGGGAGATTCAAAACGGCCCTAAGAAACCCAAAATATGTAGAATCCAAGCTGAGAGTGTTCAAACTCGTTAGCTCGCAGTACAGTGGCCTTCAGCTCGGTTTGGACAAGAAGGCTCCATACTTTATGAATCCGACTTAAGAGTGCTCGGACTTGTCAGCTCGGACCTTCAACATTTGATATGCTTGATGCCTCCATTTGACGACTTGAAGAGCTGAGAGTGCACTCAGCTCTCAGCTCGGTCTCTTGGACTCAAGGCGGTTTTGGGCTTGCATTTTAGCCAAGTCCAAGCTGAGAGTACTCAGGCTCGTTAGCTCAGACTATTTTTCAAACTTAGACAATTTGGAAGGAGGAAGGGTTTGAGGCTTCCCCTTTTTTGATGTATCCGAGCTGAAAGTGCTCGGGCTCACCAACTTGGACAATTCTTCGCACTTAAACAATTTGGAGGAAGGGAGGCTTGAGGCTTCTCTTTTTTGGATATATCCGAGCTGAGAGTGTTTAGGCTCGCCAGCTCGGACAATTCTTCGCACTTAGACAATTTGGAGGAAGGAAGGCTTGAGGCTTCTCTTTTTTGGATATATCCGAGCTGAGAGTGTTTAAGCTCGTCAGCTCGAACAATTCTTCGCACTTAGACAATTTGGAGGAAGGAAGGCTTGAGACTTCCCCTTTTTGGATGTATCTGAGCTGAGAGTGCTCGGGCTCGTCAGCTCGGACAATTCTTCGCACTTAGATAATTTGGAGGTAAGAAGGCTTGAGGCTTCCTCCTTTTGGATGTATCTGAGCGGAGAGTGCTTGGGCTTGCCAGCTCGGACAATTTTTCGTACTTAGACAATTTGGAGGAAGGAAGATTTGAGGCTTCCTCTGTTTGGATGTATCCGAGCTGAGAGTGCTCGGCCTCGCCAGCTCAGACAATTCTTCGCACTTAGATAATTTGAGGAAGAAAGGTTTAAGGCTTTCTCTTTTTGGATGTATCCGAGCTGAGGGTGCTCGGGCTCGCCATCCCGGACAATTCTTCATACTTAGACAATTTGGAAGAATAAAGGTTTGAGGCTTCCCCTTTTTGGATGTATTTGAGCTGTGAGAGTGTTTAGGCTCACCAGCTCGAAAAACTTTCGCACTTAGACAATTTGAAATAAGGAAGGTTTGAGGCTTCCCCTTTTTGGATGTATCTAAGCTGAGAGTGTTCGAGCTAGCCAGCTCGGACAATTCTTTACTAAAATTTGAAAAAAAATTAAATCTTTATATTTCTTCGTCTTTCCATGTTTCCACTCAAGTCTATGGCCATCTAGCCCCCCAGCCCACACACAAGTTGACAAAGTTGAATTTGTGTTGTGGGTTTAAGGCAATGAGCTCTCCACAGTACCTCGTCATCGTGGTCCATAACACCTGGTCCTCGTGGTCCCCAAAATTGTTGGATCCGAGCTAATGTTGCTCGGAGAGCATAGCTCGACAAATGTTGGTGGATACCCAAATTTGATGGATTCGAGCTGATGTTGCTCAGAGAGCAAAGCTCGACCAAACATTCGCAATTGGGAAATGTTCAACACCATTTACTTTTGAGATCTTCAAAATTAACAAATCCGAGCTAAGAGCACTCAGAGAGCGGAGCTCGACAAACGTTGGTGGATCCCAAAATTGATGGATCTGAGCTGAGGTTGCCAGGAGAGCGGAGCTCGGCCAAATTTTCGCACTTGGGAAATATTTGGTGCCATTTATTTTTGGGATCTTCATGATTTGACTGATCCGAAGTGGGTGCGCCCGAAGAGCGTTGCTCCTCTAGAGGGTCGCTTGTCTCTGTCTAGGTCGGTACAAAGGGCTTCTCGTCTCCGCTTTTGCACTTTATTTGGAAATCGGATAGAGGGCGGCTCATCCCCATCCGAGATGGGACGGAGGGCTGCTCATCTCCGCCTTCGTTTGGTGAAACGGTTGGAGGGCATCTCGTCTCCTGCCAGGTCGGCACGGAAGGCTACTCATCTCCATCCATAACGAGACGGAGGACTGTTTGGCTCCGCCATTGTGCCGCACTTGTAGACAAGCTGAAGGGCTGCTCGACTCCATCCATGATGGGATGGAGGGTTACTCAACTCCGTCGTCATACCATACTTGGTGTTTGACGAGTAGGGACAAAATGGCAGAGGGGAGCTCAGCTGGATCTCATGACTTGTGTACTTGGAGCCCCTCCAATCCCTATGCCTTTCTTGAGCCCTTATTGTTAGCCTAGTGGAATACCCAAAAGGGGGTGAATTGGGTAATTAAAAATCTCAGAGAGAAAATACTTCAATAAATCAGATAATTAATTTTAATCCTAAATTAATTATTATCTTTATATCACAGCAGAATTATCAAATCAACTAAGTGTACACCAAACAACAATAATAAAATAAAGATTGCAGCATACCAGAAATTTATGCTGGTTCACCAAGCTACTCTTAGCTAATCCAATCCTCCGAGTCTCACGGAGAGTCGCACCCACTAATACTCAAGATCCCTTTAAAGGTAGAAACTAAACTCTCACAACGATTCTTTTACAGACTCAGAATCAACCTTTACAAAATCCTTTTCACAAGCTACAGAAGAACCTCTACTTTTTAAAGACTAAAGAATAACCTAATTCTTTTTAACACAAAGGCAAAAGAATCAAAACCTCACCAACACTCCAAATATCCTTTTACCTGGTAAGGATTGAACCATTACAAAATTCACACAAATCAATTCTATCTAGGAAGAATTAGTACCTCAATCTCTTTACAAGAAGAAACTGAAACCGACTACCATTTGATTAAATACCCCTAACAGTATTTAATCTGTCACACTACTCATCAATACTAATTGATAAGCAAATTATCTCACTTGGAGCTTCTACCACCCCAGATAAATTAAAACTCGATTAATATCCTAAAACTAGTGATAGAAATGTGAGATACTCAAAAATCTGATTTTTAACAAAAGATGGGTAGCACGTAATTTAGCACGTAATCAAATTCAAGAAATTGTTTATAAAATATTTTCTTCAATAAAAATCAGAAACAATTTCTAAAGATCAATTTCCAAAAATTAAACAAACAATACAATATAAAAAGTAATTGGAAAGATCTCACCCGGAATCCACCGAAAAAAATAAGTAGAGCGTAGTTGCTTCTGATTCAGTAATAGCAATGATCAACATCCAATGATTATAAAGATTGTCTCTTAGAATAGCTCTCACAAAAAAACTCAGTATGATATCTGTTAGAAAAGCTCAATATGATCTCTTAATCTCTCTTAGCTACTCTTAATGATATGAAAAATACAGGTTTATAAATATGGGATATAAATCACCTCTCTAACGACTAATTCCCATATGTCATGACACTTAAATGCTCTCTTAGACCCCTTATATCATTATGACTTTATTTTGGTTGAATTCACTTAATTATAGCTTTTAAATCTCTCAATTAAGTCCTCCAAATATTTCTCAATCTCAATTAAATAGAATAGAATCAATTATATGTACCAAATTGAGAAATATTAAAACTTAATGAACCAAATTAATAGGAATTAAATAATAGGTGTAGCATATCTTAAATATCATAAAATCCCTAAAATCTCTCACAAATCCCAACAAAAAATGGCTACTTTTAGATATGAATTCGGAATCCTCAATATTCTGAAACTGCGTCATCAGTCGATCGACCAGTCGACCGCTCGATTCATGATGTAGCCAAGCCAAAGATTTTGTGCCCATCGGTCGACCTATCTGTCAACTTAGAGATTTAGAGAGTTCCATTTTTCTTCACCGGTCGACTTACCTGTCGACTTAGAGATTCAGAGAGTTCCATTTTTCTTTACCTGTCGACTGAGAGATACAGAGAGTTTCATCTGTTTTGTCAAGTCGACTTACCAGTCGACTTATACATGCTGGATCTTTTCTAAACACGTTTTTAATACATTCTCATTTACGTTTTCACCCCTTTAACCATTTTCTTTTCTTAATTAGCTCCATTAAATACTTAACTCCAATTTTAATCAATTATAAATATTTCTTTTTTAATTACACATATGAACAAATAATTTAACTAATTAGGATCCTATTAAAAACACACATATTTATAAAAATCATTTAAAAATCTTTTTGTGTCGTGTGTGATCCTAATTGGGATATTAAGAGTTGAAATTTCAACCTGAGTTGTTTTCTCTAGGTTCTTCAAATTCTTTCACCTCTTAATTCATTCATCATCTTTATCATCAAATCTTCATCATTCGGAACTAATAAACAGAAACACTTAAACAAACTGTTAGTTCCACAAAAAACATCAACGTTTAATTATCCATCAAAATCTTAAGATCAACACTTATGCTCTCTTTTCTTCTGCTTAATCGGTCTCTCATAGTCTCGGTTCCTATGTCGGACACCGTGGGGGCATGAGGATGATGAATAGAAGTGTGCCTCTTTCTCACAACAGACCCTCAGGTCGGACATTGCTGCCTAGAAGATCGGCCAATGGGTAGCCTTGGTTGGTCCTTGGCGTCATGTCTTTATGGGGGAGAGGGTCTTGACGCCACCAGGGGAGCCCTATCTTACCCTTTGACTCATGGTCGCAGGGCTGAGGGCAATCCTTGTCCTTTGGAGAAGACCACCCTATCCCCTTAATTCTAAGATTACTCCTCTTGCCTTACAGTTCGGAGAGTCGGTCTCCCCAATGCTGGTGACGGTGATAGGCGGGAGAGGAGGACTTGGAAATAGTTTTAGAACTCACCTAGACGATGTTCCAAGTTGTCGATCCATGAAGCCTCGGCTACTCATGAGGTTCGCCCAACAAACGGTCCAGAAGGTAAGGAAGAAGGACCCATCTGGCCGATGGAAGGAACCATAGGGCCGATAGGCAGGTCCGCTGAGACGGCGGGTGAATACTGATGCTCCATGGGAGGACCTAAGAGTCCGTCCTGAGAGCTTTTGACATATAGTTGAAGGACTAAGATGACGGATTCCTGTCGATGGCGGGCGTAAAATCTATCTGACGGGTTTTCTTTCTAGACCTTGTGATCATTAAGTCTTGGCCTCTTGGGGAGCTGACGATCAGGGGAGGCTTTTAGTGCGTTCCCATATATGGCATCAAACTGTTGGTGTCTAAAAGTGGTGAGCAACCAACAATATGGTCCGGAAAGATAATATACTTACGAGATTGTTGATGGCATGATTGACTAGTGAATCTAGGGTTTCTGATAACCTCGAGGTGATCACAATTTGACTTGAAATTCTCGACCCGACTTGAGAACCTATTCAGACTCCGAGATGAATGCTTCTCTAGACTCTATCCAGATCCCGAGTCGAGCTCTACTCCTTCACTCTAAGCAACTGCATACAGACTCACTGGGGTTGTGCCCAGTAAAGTCCCTTCTGGCGTGAGAGTAAGTATTCAGGGGAGAAGAGCTAAGAAATGCTCTAGTGTCAGTAGAGAAGACGTATTGTTGGGTATTGGATGCCACGATGTATTTATAGGCATTGGACTCAATTAGCACCGTGAAATTAGGGAGCCAAGCTCAGGTTAATTAACCAAATTCATTCGACAACCAATGAACTAGCAGATTAGTGTTTTAATCATCTAGATTGGGCTTTGAGCCCATTTGTAAAGGCCCATGGGCCGGAGCTTCAAGACGGCCTGGAGAGGCACTGAGTACGAATAATTTGAGCAGAGAGTGCTCAAGTTCGTCAATTCGACTAGGACTCCTTCAGCTTGGCAAGGTGATTTTTAGTTCGGTTCGAAGATCATCAAGGAGAACATGAGAGTCCCACCGGAGGGAATCCTAGCTCCCAGCCCGATCATTTTTCCATACTTGGAGCGATATCTTCCACGTGGCGTATGTGACGAAATTTTCCCACATCACACACACATATATATATATATATATATATATATATATATATATATATATATATATATATATATATATATATATAATATCAATCCTAACCATGTCTATAAAGGTAAAATATTTCTGAAGAGGACCACACTTATCCCGTTATTTACATGAAATGAGGAATAAAGGGTCTTCTTTTATTCAACCTTCAAAGAATAAAAGGTCTTCCTTTATTCAGTCCTAACCATGTCAATTGCATGTGATTTTATTTCTTGAAATTAAAATGACAAAAGTGAAATTAAACTATCCAAATTAATATTAGAAAGTTCAATTTCAAAAAATAAAATATTTTTTGTTGTCAATTTGACAAAACGGGCTAAAAATACAGTGTTTGGGCTAAAATGAAAAATAGTTAGAATTTGTAAAATTTCTTTTAATTAAGGGCAGAGAAACTAAATTAATTATATCCAAGTTGAAATTATGTATAAATATAAGTTCAATTTAATCAAATTAGTCCCCAATTAACTTTTAGAAATTTTGATTTTAACCCAAAACTTTATTTTTTGCAAAATTTAATCAAATTGCCGATTATTTTTTATTATTATTATTAAAAAAAATTGTAATTTTTTTTTCAAAACATTAAATAAAAATTATATACATGAATCTAAGCTGTGAATTTGTTCCTTCAAACATTAGTTCAAAGTTTGTCCAAATTTTCACTTTAGACCCAACACTTTTATAAAATGCGAAAATGACCGAGACAAAATGTGGTGTCTACAATTGTCCCTCTTTGTCATGTGAGTTTACTCGTGATGACAAGGATAGAAGACAAGCACCATTTTGTTCTGCAGGATAATATAAAAAGAAATAACCAATCACAGATCAGACTAGGTCAGTCTTTTCTAAAAAAATAAATAGGAAAGAAAATGAAAATGGTGTTTTCAAGGCACTTGGAATCACCGAAAGCACACCTCACTTTTCAAGGAAAGTGAAAAGTGTCAATTATTAACTGAAAATAAAGCAAACAAACAAACGGCGTCGAGCGAGGCCGGTCATTACCATTAAAATAAACTAAAAACAAATGGCATTGGGCAGGGCCAATCATCACGGTTAAAGTAAACTAAATAACAAACGGTGTCAGGCGAGGCCGATCGTCAGTGTGAAAGTAAAAAACGACAAATGGTGTCGAGCCAAGCCGGTCATCATCGTTAAAGTAAACTAACAACAAATGGCGTCAGGCAAGGCAGGTCATCACTGTTAAGGTAAATTAAAAACAAATGACGCCGGTTAAGGCCGATCATCACCGTTAAGGTAAATTAAAAGCAAACGGTACTTGGCAAGGTTGGTTATTACCTTTAAAGTAAACTAACAACAAATGGCGTTGGGCAAGGTCGATCATCACCGTTAAGGTAAATTAAAAGCAAACGACACCGGACAAGGCCGATTATCACCTCTAAAGTAAATTAAAAGCGAACGGCGCCAAGCAAGGCCGATCATCACCGTCAAAGTAAATTAAAAATAAATGGCGTTGGGTAAGGCCGATCATCACCGTTGAGGTAAATTAAAAGCAAACGGCACTGGGCAATGGTCGGTTATCACTGTTAAAGTAAATGAACAACAAATGGCGTCGGGTAAGACCATTAATCAGCATTAAGGAAAATTGAAAGCAAACGGCACCTGCAAAGGCTAGTCATCATCATTAAGGTAAATTATAAGCAAACGGCACCAAGCAAGGCCAGTCATCATCGTTACAAAAAATTAAAAACAAACGGCGCTGGGCAAGGTCGCTCATCATTGTTAAGGTAAATTAAAAGAAAACGGCATCAGGCAAGGCCTATCATTACCATTAAGGTAAACTAACAACAAATAGCGCCAGACAAGGCCTATCATTACCGTTAACGTAACTAACAACAAACAGCGTCGTGTAAGTGATAGGTTGATTTTATGTATCTATTTCCATGCCAATTTTGGTAGTTTTCAAGTGTTATTGTAATGTTTTAATTCATTTTTATTTGTTTTGGTGTAAATCAGGTGTTTGGGACAAAAAGGGATTAAAAAAAAAAGGTTGAAAATCGAGCAAATCGGTGGGACGTCGGTGGAGAAATGGTTGAAAAGATTAAAGAAAGGAAATGTAGCCTCCACCGCCGCAGCGATCAAAAGAATAAAGACTTTCTGCTTAACCACCGTTGCAATGGTGAACTTCACCACTGCAGCGATGGTCTCCACTGTTGCAGTGGTCAACTGGCCGAAACCTACTAACTTTCCACCGCTGCAGCGGTCTGACACCAGGTAGTTTAGATGTTTTGGGATGTTTTCTTAGATATTTTGGATCCCTTAATATCCCCTTCTTTCCCAACATAATAGAGACATTTTTTGGGCAATTTTGGAGCTCAAGATCAAGACCCAAGAGGGGAACATTAATTTGAGGAAGAGGAAACGATCTCGGAGCGATTTTTGCAGAAGTGGAACACTCCACTATTCAGATAACGGCTATTATCCCTTGTTTATTTCTTTGTTCTTAAACTTTGTAATTGTAAAATGATGTTATTATCTTATTTTAATGAATATTTGGTAATGATCTTGTTTAGCTAAACGTATTTTGTCTAAGGATTGATATAGTTTATGAAAACGTTGTTTGAGTAAATCGTGTTTCGTTAACGGTTGTTCATCAGAATTCGATTGTATTTACCATTCTTTTACCTCCATAGTATGCTTATTATGATATTGTGGTTGATTTGAGAATACAGGGTTTGACACTCGGAAAAGGTAACCCCAGATTTGGACTAGGATTTAAACACAACGTGACGATCTAATGACTCGGGAAAGTATTAGAAAGTGTGCAATCCGTGAGGTTGGGAAAAGACTCATGTGATCAGTGCTGTTTAGACGCTAGATGGGGACATCGGCGTTGACGCGAAATTACATATTCATTCACTTTACACTCGAGAGAGGTAGTGAGTAAGTTTTCGATACCTAGATTGTCGAATAGTTTGAATAGCGTTAATATGAACTAGATTGGATCAAACACGTATAATTGAACGAAGTCAATCCCTATATAATATATTCCCATTAATGTCATATTAGTATTGTAATTTAATTAGTTAGTATTTTAGTTTAGTTTATTATAAAAACAAAAACCTAAATTTAATTGCCTAAATAAAGTTCGGTTATGACAATAGAGGTACTTAGCGACAATTTAATCCAATCCCTATGGATACGACAACCCTTCTCATTCACTATTCTATAAAACTTAACCCGTACACTTGCGGTAAAAGTAGCTATGTAATACAACGCTACCGGTAAGGTTGGTCATCACCCTTAAGGGAAATTAAAAGTGAACGGTGTTGAACAAGGCCGGTCATCACCATTAAGGAAAAACAACAAATGGTGCCTAGCAAGGCTAGTCCTCATCGTTAATGTAAACTAAGCACACGGCACTGGGCAAGATCGATCCTCATCGTTAAATCAAAATGACAAACGGTGCTGGGCAAGGGCAGTCATCACAATTAAAATAAACTAAACAAACAGCGTCGAGCAAGGCCGATCCTTACTATTAAGGTAAATTATGCCAGACAAGGCTGGTCATCACCATTAAAGTAAATTAAAAGAAAACAGCGTCTGGCAAGGTCAGTCATCACCGTTAAAGTAAATTAAACAAACAAATGATGTCTTACTTGGCCGAACTCACCATTAAAATAAATAAATGATTACACTATAGCATAATGATAAAGAATATTGGAACACCAACATTTCCTAGGTTTAGATCGAACTCAACAAGGGGTTTTCCTATATGTTGGTACATAAAACTAGTACACACCTCGAGTATGGTCCAGTCGGATGACAAGTGTGTTCTCCTGTTGAGGTGGAGTTGTCGGTTAGAAATTCTTCGGGTGAACTGTGCTGGGTCTTGGGAGGACTGATGATAGGTGTAAATTACCTATATATTTCCAAACCGAATTTGTTAGTTTTCGAGTACGTTTATTACGTTTTGATATATTTTTATTCTTTTTGTATTAAAACATGTGCGTGGGGTAAAAAGGTATGAAATTGGAGCATAAACAATCAAATCGTACCGAGAACGGTCGAAGAATGGTGGAAAAATAAGTAAGGAGGTAATATTCTGAAAGAAACCCACCGCCTAGGCAGTGAAAATGCTGAGAAATACCAATTTCTGCTGAAAGCTCACCGCCTAGGCAGTGAACCAGCAGAAACTTTTCCTAATCTATCGCCTACTCTACCGCCTAGGCGAACTTTAAACGACATACTCCACCGCCTAGGCGGTGGCCTCTACGCAGTTTTAGATATTTATTTTAGATATTTTGCCTATTTATACCCCTCTCCTCCCCTCTCCTTTAGACTCTCCAGCCATTACAACCCTTGAGGCTTAGTTTAGGATATAGAGAGAGTATGGGGAGTGCTCAAACATATCCGAATGAAAAGATCAACAAGCGGAGAAGGAGAATCGTTTGGTGGATGGTTTTAGTGGCTGATCTTCGGATAATGGCTAAGTTCATCCGTTTTTCCTTTTATTTCTTATCTTCAATATATGTTTGAGCATGTTTAGCCTAGTTTTAATTGTATAAATGGCTATGGCCATAGGTTAAACGTGGATTATGTATGTGATTAATATCGTTTATAAAAAACGTAGTTTTGGTTGAGTTGTGTTTCTTTGATGATTATTCTTCAATGTTTGAGTGTGTTTATCATATTGTTTGTTTATCATGCTTAGAATGATAAATAGAGAATATAGGGTTTGACAAATCCCGAATTCGGATTAGAATAAACAAAAGCCACGATCCAATAACCTGATCGGGGTAGGATTGTGGACAATCTATGACGTTGGGGCAAAAATCACATAACCTAGGGTTGTTAAGATGTTGATGGGGACTTCTTCGTTGACACGAAGTCGCGTATTCTCCCATCTTACACTCGAGAGAGGTGACGGGGGAGTTTTAGAATTGAGATTGTCGATAGGGTAAACACAACGCATGAAATCAATGATGTTGGGGAGAAACTCACGTGACCTAAAGTCGTTAAGACGTTGAGGGGGACTTTTTCATTAACACGAAGTCACGTTATATCTCTCGTCTTACACTTGAGAGAGGTGACGAGGGAGTTTACGAATAGAGGTTTTGTGGGTAATCAATGAGGTTGGGGCAAGACTCACACAACCTAGGGTCGTTAAGACGTTGAGGGAGACTTCTTCGTTGACATGAAGTTGCGTTATATCCCTCGTCTCATACTCGGGAGAGGTGGCAGAGGAGTTTTAGATACCGAGATTGTCAAATAGGTCGAACACCATTATTGTAAACTAAACAAAATCAAACGCGTTTAAGTAAATAGAGTTAATCCCTAGATAATCCATCCCATAACTATCTCGTATTAGTAATTAGTATAGTTAAAGTAGTATTTTAGTATTTGTATTAAATTATAAATACCATTTTTGTCATCTAAATAAAGTCGGGTTATGATAATCGCAGTACTCGATAGTAATCTCAATCAATCCTTGTGGATACGATACCCGATCGAAAGGTCCATGACCTAGTATCGTATCTATAGGGATTAGTTGAGATTACTGTCGAGTACCGCAATTGTCATAACTCGACTTTATCTAGGCAACAAAAATGGTATTTATAATTTAATACTAATACTAAAATACTACTTTAACTATACTAATTACTAATACGAGATAGTTATGGGAGGGATTATCTAGGGATTAACTCTATTTACTTAAACGCGTTTGATTTCGTTTAGTTTACAATTATGGTGTTCGACTTATTTGACAATCTAGGTATCTAAAACTCATCCGCCACTTCTCCCGAGTATGAGACGGGGGATATAACGTAACTTCATGACAACAAAGAAGTCCCCCTCAATATCTTAACGACCCTAGGTTGCATGAGTCTTGCCCCAACCTCATTGATTGCACACAAAACCTCAGTTCATAAACTCCTTCGTCACCTCTCCCGAGTATAAAACGAGGGATATAACGTGACTTCGTGTCAATGAAGAAGTCCCCATCAACGTCTTAACGACTTTAGGTCACGCGAGTCTCTCCCCAACGTCATTGATTTTATGCGTTGTGTTTACCCTATCGACAATCTCAATTCTAAAACTCCCCCGTCACCTCTCCCGAGTGTGAGACGGGAGAATACGCGACTTCGTGTTAACGAAGAAGTTCCCCTCAACATCTTAATAACCCTAGGTCATGTGAGTCTTGCCCCAACGTTATAGATTGTCCACAATCCTAACCCTGACCGGGTTATTGGATCATGGCGTTTGTTTATTCTAATCCGAATATGGGATTTGTCAAATCTCGTATTCTCCATTTATTATTCTAAGCATGATAAACAAACAATATGATAAACACACTCAAACATTGAAGAACAATCATCAACGAAACATAGCTCAACCAAAACTACGTTTTTTATAAACGATATTAATCCCATACATAATTCACGTTTAACCTATGGCCATAGTCGTTTATACAATTAAAACTAGGCTAAACATACTCAAACATATATTGAAGACAAGAAATAAAAGAAAAAACGGATTAACTTAGCCAATATCCAAAGATCAGCCACTAAAACCGTCCACCAAATGATTCTCATTCTCTACGTGTTGATCTTCTTATTCGAATATGTTTGAGCACTCCCCATACTCTCTCTATATCCTAACTAAGCGTTAAGGGTTGTAATGGCTGGAGAGTCTAAAGCAGATAGGAGGACAAGGGTATAAATTGGTAAAATATCTAAAATAAATATTTAAAACCGTGCAAAGGCCACTGCCTAGGCGGTGGAGTATGTCGGTTAAAGTTCGCCCAGGCGATGGATTAGGAAAAAATTTTGTTGGTTCACCGTCTAGGCGATGAATCTCACTACCTAGGCGGTGAGCTTTCAGCAGAAATTGGTTTTTCTCAGCATTTTCACTGCCTAGGCGGTGGTCTGGACGCCTAGGCGGTGGGCTTCTTTCAGAATATTACCTCCTTGTTTTTTTACTGTTCTCCGACCGTTCTCGATATGATTTGATCGTTTATGCTCCGATTTCATACCTTTTCACCCCACGCTCCTGTTTTAATACAAAAATAATAAAAATATATTAAAACGTATTAAAAACATAATACACGTACTCGAAAACTAACAAATTCGGTTTGAAAATAGATAGGTAATTTACACCTATCAACTAACCTGCTGTGTCTAGAGCCTGCTCCTTAGGTAGTGTACCTGCCGAAGGCACAGACCGGGATGTATCCCGGTGAAGCCCCTCTGGCAGGATAATCAATGCTCAGAGAGAAAAGGTACAGAATATAGTAAGTAAACAAATGAACTCGCGCGTAATGTAAGTGTATTCAAGCGTACCTCGGGCTTATATAGCCCCCGATATATATAGGCGTTGGAGATGATTAGTCGGGCCTAAACACGATTAATTGGTCAAAACCCTGCGTTTAGCTGATAATCCGGGATGTTTAAGTGTTAATCATTGGGCTTGGGCTTTTGGGCCCATTTGGCGAAGCCCATGGGCCTTTGTCAGGCCTACGATAGTGAGCTGGTAGAGGAGAGCGAAGATCTGAGGAGTCTTAGAGAAGAAATAAGGTGAAAAGGAGAGCCGGTCAAGGTGAACGACTGAGTCCTTAAAACTGATCGCCGAGGGCACGATGTAGAGCTCAGAGCGACACGTCCCTGCAGGGCTCCTCGCTCCTCCCTTGGTACAAATGAGATTCCAGGGAGGAGCCGTTGTCGGTATATGCTCCAGCGTGGCATTGTGGATTCTGAAATGCATCCCTGTCATTGCTAGGGTATACACGTGGCAGGGTCCCAAGTGCTGACTCAGAGGTGCCCAAAAATACCCTCACCAGTTGCCCCTCTAGCCCTGTACGGCGAGGGAAGTTAGGCGGTCAGGGATTTCAATTCCTGGCTGAAATGGACATCCAAGAGACTTTGAACTGCAAGAAGCACCTTTAATCGACATTTTTTGAAGAGTTAGTTTTTTCTTGAGGAGCTTATTTGAAATAAGTCTCTATACGTTCTGAGTCTGGGGTTAAGTAGCACGGTAGGGCGGTCCCGAATTTCTTCGATTTTTAGGACAATAATTTTTTAAGAGTTGAAGTTTTTTAGGGGAGTTAATTTGAAATACGCTCCCCTACGGCCGAGGTCCGGGGTCAGGTAGCGCGGCAGGGTGGTCCCGAATTTTTTCGATTTTGAAGACGGAAATTTTTCAAGAGTTGAAGTTTCTTAGAGGATCTAATTTGAAATATGCTCTCCTATGGCCGAGGTCCGGGGTCAGGTAGCACAACAGGGCGACCCCGAATTTTTTCGATTTTCAGGACGTTGTTTTTCCATGATTAATATTTTTTAGAGGAGCTAATCTAAAATAGGCTCCTATACAGCCGGGGTCTGAGGTCAAGTAGCACGGTAGAGCGGCCTTAAATTTTTTCGATTTTCAGGGCGACACACATTTACCGTGAACAAGTCCTATACACGGATTGACCTAAATCGCGGAGAGAATTGAGACGAGCCCTAGGAGAGACACACCCCGAACGCACAAATTATCGAGCCGTGCTCAATCATGTAGTTGGATGGGTTGGCCCAAGGGTCAGCCGCATGTTGGACCCAAGAGGGACCAGCCACGCTGGCCCCTTTTGGGGCCAGCATACACTACTGGCCCCAAAAGAGGCCATCATAGGGGAAGGGGGGTAGCCCCTCTCCCCCCTTAATTTTTTTTATTTTTTATTTTTTATTTTTTTATAGGGGGAGGGCAACCTTAAGATTTTTATTATTACTTATTTTTTATTTTTTATTTATATCTTTTCTTTTTTTGCACTAATGATTTTTTTTTTTTAGGGGAGAATTTGGGATAGACCCCATCTGTGCCCAGTCGGCCTGAGGAAACACAACAGGACAGAGGGAGCTGGATTAGATGACGCCAGCCCGAGGAGATGTGGTGCAATTTCTGGACAACACTCCCGAACGACGTTCTTGGAGAAGGTTGTCACTGGACCCTGTCAGCTAGGAGTAGCACGGCAGGGCAGTATCCATCGCTACCTGGACCCTGTTGGATAGCAATAGCATGACAAGGTGGTGCCCATCAAAATTGATAGTTCCGATTACGCGGCACTGAGGCTAAACGCCTAAATGGTGGCATGCCCAAGGGTGCCGAGGTGGACAATGCTGATGAGAGGACCCCCGAGGAGGGCTAGATTGACTTCACTTCTTCTCGCACTGACGCCCTCGCAACGAAGGCGGAGATGACTAAGCTCGGACTATCACTTTTTCAGGACTTAGGATTTTGGAGACTCATTTTTGCTTATTCCTGTTTTTCTGCGCATGAGCGTGTAAGATTTTGAGTGATATATCCACGGTACTTTAGAGTCTACTCATTTCTCTCAATGTTTTTGCCAGGTCATTCTCTGCCTAGCATGGTTTTTAGAGTAGTAAAATTTTGAAAAGCTTACAAAAACTTCAAGAACTTCTCGTCTCTGTCCAGGGCCTTGGACCACTACCCCTCTAGTCTGGTACACGAGTTGATCGCGAGAAAATCGTGTCACGGATTTACGAGAATGGTTTCTTAGGGAGCCTAGTCCTCTCGGTCCACAGGGGTGTAACGCGACGGTTGGACCCCCATGGCCGGTCATCGGGGGGTTCTTCGTAATCAGGCTTATTCAAGAACCCTTTCAGATTATCTCCATTTGGTCCATGCAGGAACACCTTTCTCTTTAGAGCGTCGAACTTAGTCGACTGGTGGGAAACAAATACTTGGTTATAGGCCCAGACCCGATCAATGTCCCGCCCTTGGTGGATGACCTTGGTCTATCCCCAAGTACGAACTATTGACTTCTGGAGAGGGTCTAGTTGTCATCCTCGATACTGAGGGCCGGGATGAGACTTGTGGAGAGTTACTCACGATATCGAGAGTCGGGATGTTGATCTGGAGAATTATCTGCGACTCAGGAGGTCGGAGTACCGCTGAGGAGAATCATTCACGACGCTGAGAGTTGGGACACAACTTAGGGGGTTAGAATGAAGCTGTGCAGACTCACTCACGACGCCGGAGCCAGGATGCAACTCAAAGAGTCGGAGTGCAACCGTGGAGAATCACTCACGACACCGAGAGCCAAGATATGACTCAAGGGGTCGGAATGCCATTGACTGGAGAAAATACAAGGCATATTACACAAAACACATTCTTTATTTTGATAAGCAAAACTACAACACTTTGTACAAACTGGAAGTTGTTCACAAAAATGGATCATCACTACAAAAGGTTCACTTTAGCTAGTCAACATTCCATAGGTGCCTGAGCGGCACATTCTCTTTTATTTCAAGATCGTATGTACCCGAACATGCGAACTTGGTGACTCTGTAAGTCCCCGAAGTTGAATCCACCATGGATGTAGTTGATTTCACCATCCACGCGTTGGTGATCCTCTCCGGCCTCAGGCCCTCAGGGTGGTGGACAGTTGCGGTTTCCCTTTCTTCTATGGGCCCAGGGCTCTCTCTGTGGTTCATCCCTATCAGGTTGCTCCTGATTTTTTCTCTGGACATAGTTCCAGAGATAGCCTCTTTAGACAAGAGTTTCAATCTCCCACCAGAGCTGGAAATAGTTCTCTGTGGAGTGACCTCGGTCTTGGTGAAACTCACAGTATTAAGTCATCGATCTCCTGACCGGCCTTCTCCTCAGGGGTGGAAGAGGAGATAAAAAGTCTTGACTTGAGGTTTTTGCAAAGACGGTGGCCACTAAGGCCGTGAACGGGGTAAACTCTGGTTGGTGACGCCCTAGAGGAGGAAGTGGCCTCCTGTCTCCAAGTAGGGGTCTGAACCTTCCTTCAGCTCGTAATCTTCGTAATCTTCTCGAGCCTTAGGCTTGATTCGAACCTCTATTCCCTGGTTTTCTCGACTTGTTTACTCCTTCCTGCCCTATCTTGGTTGTAGCACGGAGGTTAGCACCATGGAATCTAGTCCTACGGTCCAAAGCTTGATCGAGTGTGAGAGTAGGGTTGGAGCAAAGATCGTAGGATAATCTTTGATGTTAGAGCCCATCAACAAAGGTATTTAACACAACAACGTCAAGAAGGTCAGTGCATAAATTTACTTCTCGATTGAAACGCTCAATATAATCACCCAAAGATTCAGCGGGCTCTTGCTAAAGAGCGAGGATATGAGCCACAGTCCTTGGCCTCTACCGGGAATGACTGAAATGAGCTAGGAGGAACTGCTTGAGTTCCGTATAGGTGGAAATAGACGTTGGCATCAAACTCTAGAACCATGATCTTGCAACACTTATAAGGGTGATGGAAAAAGCTCTGCACCGCAAAGCTACAAAGGCCACCTGCATGCCCATATGAAACTTGAACATAGACAGGTGGTTAATGAGATCTGAAGTCCTACCATACGAACCTATCTAGGGTTTGGGTGAAGTGCCTTGATGTTATTTCTTCTAGAACCTCATCCACAAAATGAGAATTCACCTCCGAAATAACACCTAGTCCTACCCGGCCTCCTTGCACCTCCTAGAGATGGGCTTCCATGTCGACCATGCAGTATTCCACAACCTCCTTGGCTCGAGGTTCTCTTTAGATTCAATTGTCTACAGCTCGGGCCACAAGGTGATGGGAGAGAGGTGAGTAGGAGTCAACCTCACACTCACGCTGACCCCTCTGATTGGACTTGGTAGGTCGATGAAGAGCTCAACCATTAGGGGACACCGACATATCCCTTGGCATAAATTCTCATGGTGTTGGAGGTGGAGATATCGACATTGCAGGGGAGACCTCTCTTAGACTACAACTTCAGGATTGCAAGGCGGATGATGGCCCTCAGGCTCCTACCCATTCGGAGTATCCACGAAAACATCGTGGTCTTGAGGTGGCCCCTCTGGTGTTGCGAGCTGGAGGGTTGGTCTACCCTGATCAGGGGGCTATGGCAAGCGCACGAGGACAAATTGTACATTCAACTTGAACTCTTGCATTTGGCGTTCAAGGATATCAACCCGAGATACCTCCATAGCTCTTGAGGTTTGTTTCATAGCCCCAGGTGGCAAAGTAGATGGTCCTGCCTAACCATGGAGGGGCAGTTATCCTTGTTGGTGGGAACTGAGGGGTATGCGCTTAGATTTTTTGACATGTCTTCTCATTCTTCTGTTTTGTGTCTATCTAACTGGACCTTGTGACCACTCAAGCTCAGCTGAGTAGAGAGAAGTAATCAGGAAAAGGCTTTTTGCTCAGTTCTCATAGAAGATGCTAAACTTTTGGTGCATAAAACTGGTACACACTCGAGTATGGTCCAGTCAGATGACAGGTGGGTTATCCTACTGAGGTAGAGTCGTAAGTTGGAAATTTTTTGAGTGAGCTGTGCTAGGTCCTGGGAGAACTGACCTACTGTGTCCAGAGTCCTACTCCTCAGGGGGTATACCTGCAGAAGGCTCAGACCAGGGTGTGTCTCGGTGAAGCCCCTCCGGCGGAGTAATCAGTGCTTAGAGAAAAAAGATACAGAATATAGTAAGTAAACAAATGAACTCGCATGTAATGTAAGTGTATTCAAGTGTACTTCGGGCTTACATTGCCCCCGATATATATAGGCGTTGGAGATGATTAGTCGGGTCTAAACACGATTAATTGGTCGAAACCCTATGTTTAGCCAATAATCCGGGATGTTTAGGAGATAATCATTGGGTTTGGGCTTTTGGGCCTATTTGACGAAGCCCACGGGCCTTTGTCAGGCCTATGATAGTGAGCTGGTGGAGGAAAGCGAAGATCTAAAGAGTCCTGGAGAAGAAACAAGGTAAAAATGGGAGTCGGTCGATGTGAACAATTGAGTCCCTAAAATTGATCGTCGAGGGCACAACGCAAAGCTTAGAGCGACACGTCCCTGCGGGGCTCATCGCTCCTCCCTGGGTGTAAATGAGATTCCAGGTAGGAGCTGTAGTCGGTGTATACTCCAGCGTGACGTTGTGGATTCCAGAATGTGTCCCTGTTATTGCGAGGGTTGACATGTAGTTGGATCCCAAGTGCTGACTCAGAGGTGCCCAAAAATACCCTCATCACTATATATCTTAGACAAGCTAAGAATCAGGTCAGATATAGTTTTAGTAGGTCTTTGTCCATTGGACGAAAGAACAAAAAGTAAACATTGTGAATAATTCTTGCCACGGAGGGCTAGGAATGGGGTTTTCAGGAGGGTTAATGGACCCGTCCTAGAAAGGATGCACCGTAGCGTAAAGATGGAGTATGATGATTGTGAATATTTACTTAATTTAAATCGGACTCATACGAGGTTTCCTACATGTCCTGGCCATGCAAAGAATTAGGTCAATTGTAGTTCTAACATCCCAACCTTCTACAAGATGGGAAATGGTAAGGACATGCGAACGATTTAAGAATTGATGGGGAATAAGGTTTCTATCAAAAAACGAATTCCCTGAGCTATGCCTCAGTTTTTGGCGCAAAAGGGGCTTAGATGGTTTTTATAAAGAAACTAAATCATAGCCTGACATCTCAGTCCAAACCTGGGTACTAAATGATGGTTACGAGAGGTGTCTTTAACACAGGTCGAATATGGTGATGACATATGAAATATGCCCTAGTCCATGATTAGGGGTGATTAATTGTGATAACATGTGCCCTAACCCAAAGCTATAAATGGTGATAGTAAAATGTGATAAATGTCCCCTAGCCCAAGGCTAGGGACAGTGGAGATAGGATTCGTCTCGGGGAAGCCTAATCTTGTGAAATATGCCCTGACTCATGCCTGGCTGATAGTTAATGAAGGTAGACTTTTCAGGAAGTTAAACCTAGTGAATTACGCACTAGCTCATGTCGGGGGTGATGAAAATTGAAAGCATACCTCTCTCGAAGAAGTCAAACCTAATGAAGGTATGCCCCCGGCTTATGACCGATGGTGATGGAAAATGAGGTTATACTTCATTCGGGAAAGTTAAACCTAATGAAGTATATCCCGGCTCATGGTTAGGGTGATGGAAAATGAATGTAGCCTTCTCTCGAGGAAGTCAAACCTAGTGGAGGTATGTCCCAGCTCATGACCGGAGATGATGAAAAACAAAGTCATACTTTATTCAAGGAAATTGATTTTTGTGAAATAGGTCCTGATTTGTTATTATTATGGTATTTTTGGCTATGATGTGACCAAACCTGCGTGAGCTACCTATGTCTCATGAACCTTAGGTCAGGACATAATTTTGGGTCAATGAAGGTTTTGTTTAAATATATGACCAAACGCATATGGGTTGCCTACGCATCATGTACCTTAGGTCAAGAATCAGGCCAAAACATAGTTTGCCAAGCAAAGTCCTTCTAAGATTCGGTAGCAAATGATGTGCAATATGTTCCTTAGAGAAAGTCACGAAACTAACCTAGGATCAAACACAGCCTAGCTCATGTTGGGGGATAGAAAATAAAGTCATGCTTTCTTCAGAGAAGTTGACTTTTAATAAGATGGGCCTCGATTTTTAGACTTGGGCTACTTATAATGAATGCAGGATATCGATCCATGTTGATCAAGGTATTGGGGTTGGTTACCTTTGGTTTTCTTATTTTTTTAGGTTAATACATGGATTCTCTTTTGGTGTTGGAATCCTATTTGCCCTCCTAGGTTTTCAAAATAGAAAAAAGAATTATATAGAAAGAAACTCATGTCCTTCCCATCTTTCCTCATCTGACGCTTGGTTGATTACTTGTTGATATCTTGGAAATGGCTATGTAGTCTTCTTCTTGTCCTTAGAAACCTATATGATCTTGTACTTTTCTTCTAGATGGATACTCTATCGCGAAATGCAAATCATTCCGAGGTTTAATGGCTAAAGTTTCATAGGGAACAAAGATCCCCTGGTTCCTAGTTCTCCTATTGAAAACTGTTGCGGCAGGAAAACATTCATTACCATACCATAACTGCACCTTAACTATTCAGGGATGACTATTCGTTCTTATATCTAGTTTTAGAATAAAGTGATTGGTGATCAATAGCAGTGTTATTCTATGATTTTTATTATTTTTTGTTGGCCTGGTTACTGTGTTGGGCGTCCTTAATTTCTTGTGAGATACAAGAAGAATTTTTTTTCCCAAAGGTTTATGATCCTAATTTCCTTATCTTTTTCTTTCTCTTTCGCCACTTTTATTCTTAACACCCTTTCAACAGAATGTCGACGAGCTCTATTTTAGGCGAGACTGGATAAAATTCTTATGAACTTTTAATAATTCTTTAGTTTCCAAAACACAACCATAGATGCTTGATCTGCCCTTAAGAACATTTTATAGTTACTTGCCCCCCTTCTTAAGAATTTTTCTTAGGGTGAGTCTAGGTTTCGGGGTTACTTTCTTCCTCTCAAGACTACTTAATAGATGATGTTAGCCAATGTCCAAAATTCTTTATGATATCAGATACAAGTTTTCTCGTTGATTCTTCATGATTTTTTTTATTTTGTTTTTCACATCTCCTGGGTTAAAACATATTTAATGATTCTACATTATGGTTGTTGGTTTTCTTTCTAAATTCATCATATTTTTTGTCAATATCTCACCATCGTTTGGTTAAAACAAGACATTTCTTTTGACATTTTCTTTGGATGATGGTCCAATTTAGTATTAAAATCATATTATCATAATTTTGATCATTTGCGGTGTATAGATTACAACAAGAAAATTAATTACTTGGAAGTGAGATTATGAAGACTTGAGTTGATTTTTGATAAAATAAACACGTATTCCTTGAAACATAGATCTAGTACACAACTATACAAAACAATACCTAATTTATGAAAAGATACATAAGAGATTAAAGGAAAAGTAAAAAATAGACATTGTACCCTGTTTTTTCTTTTTTGATATCTCTTAATGGTCTAATTTCTGCTAAGATGTTGATGATTAATGCATGGATGAGGTCCTCGATACGGTACCTAAGGTGGTAGCACTGGTCAGTATGATGGTTAGATCCTCCAAAGTGGGGTAAATCGCTTTTGCTTGTATGATGCTTGGGTTAGTTTGGGATTGTAGTGCATTAGGTTAGGATTTTGTTGGTTGGGAACTGCTTGGTATGATTAGGGCTAATCTGGCACAAGGGAGAGGGAATGCCTTTACGTCTTGGGAACATAGGGGGTTCCAAATAATAGAGCCTTCTATAGGTGCCCACTATAAGGTTGGCAAATGGGTTCAAATTGTTTGATCATATCAATGGATTGGATTATGTGGCCCATCTAGTCCTTTATCTTGGCCATCTCTCCTTGAATGTTTCCCCATCAATCTTCTTTTTTTCCTTTTGGCACATTTTCATGATTCGTCGATGTAGTCTAGGTGTTTGTTGATTTGGATTCATCTTGCTCATTAAACTTTTTTAGGTCATCGTCCTCCCATCGAGCAAGGTTATTTTTTGTGTTTTCCATTGAGTAGGTGTTCTCGCAACTTCCTATGGTGATCCATTTTCCATGAGGGAGCTTCTTGATTTGTAATTCATTCCAATCATCTATTATGCTAGGGCTGTCTTCAAGTAGTGGTGATTGGTCTTCCTTTCTCACTTCTTGGAATAGAGAGGTCGAGTTTATCCATCTCAAATCCCATTTTATGGAGGCAACACTTCCTTGAATCGTAGCAAACTTGGTGTTGCTTTGAGTACTTCCAATAGAGGGAGGGATCGGGTCAACTGATCCTGTGAACGGATCTTGAATGGATTTTAGCAAAATTTACCTAAAGCAAGTTTTCTTGAATTATTAAGTACTTAGAAACCTAGATCCTAACTAGTGAAATATTATGATTTTCTTAATGAAATTAGTCTTGTGCATGATTATATTTTTGCCTATGTTTAAATCTATATGAAAAGATGATTATGAACATGCAATACGTATGAAATCCTAAGGTGATGTAACTCTAGCATGTAACTTTGGGATATGTTTGAAATACATACTTCGATTGACCTTTGATGAAAGGGTATTAAATAGGACTAGACTTAATTATGCATGATTAAGATAATTTGCAGTCTTCACTTGTCCTAAACTTTTAAATCTACGATCATTTTGAATTCTAACACAACTATCTCAGCGTGTGAGAAGTACTTCAAATTTTAATTTCAATGATGCTCCTTCCTAGGACTAAATAGAAATCTTGTTTCCTCACTTTTCCATTATCAAGCTTAAAGTAGGTAAAAAGGGGTCTAGACTTCCACGAAATGTTCTCTCTCTGAGGTTGAGTTCATTTTGATGGTTTGTTGGGCAAACCGTAGAGTTTTTAAAAGGCTACCTTAAGCAAAGAAAATTTTGAGTCTTAGCAGTCAGCTTTTGTTCTTTATGAATGCATCACATCTGTGTGAATCTTATAGGATTGCCATTTAGTATGCTTCTTATTCTTTTTGAGATTTGATGCCTAAAGAATGATATCTCTTAGCCCAATAAGTCATGGTATAAACAACGTAGGATTTTTCTGTTTTTTTCTTTGTGATATGTTCATTGTCATTTAGACAGGATCTCGACTTTGAACATGATCATGAGAGAAAAACAAAAATTCCTAGGTTGGCTATTTCCAGGCTTTATTGGTCCTAGAGATTTCTAAGGTATAGTTTCAGGCTATAAAAGATAAAACAGGATAAAGCAATAGATATATAAACATGTCTCTCCAATCCTATGTAGCATCCTAAAAATTAGGGTTTTGGCAGCATTTTATCCTAAGCTCATTATATGGGGCTCACATTTTTTTTCTTTTAATGTATCCTAAAAAGGTTTGGCTCCTAGATCTTTAAACCTCCGGCATCCCGAGGGAACATCTATCGTTGGTTAATAATTCGAGTGAGGCTGGTTTTGAGGCCGGATCCTGAAGGATGAACCGGGCATCCTAGCCCCTACCGACTCTTTTTTCTAGTCCTATAGGATTTTCGAAGTTCAAAATCGGTGGGCTGACCGCTCGATTTCAACCTCTATTGCGGGCCTTCTAATGAGGTCTACGACTGGAAAACTCAAAGTGGATGTAGATGTAATGGGTGTTTTTGGCTTGGAGAGAATCACAACAAAATATATATGTACAAAAAGTAGTAAATAAATGAAATAACGTAAAGTAAAATGCAGAATTTAAAGAACAAAAATTTAAAGCAGGAAGTAAACAGGAATATGATGTAGCAATCTAAAGTAGGAATAAATATGCTTATGTACTTATGCGTGGAAAAAATGGAAAAAAAACAATGTTGCCAAGAGAAAACACATTATTTTAACCAACTAAATGAAACAAACTTGTTGGACTTGGATTTCATTTAAAGTTATTTAGACGCCACTAGGCTTAACCTTCATTAAGTCCCCAGTGGTGTCTCCAGCTGAACAACCCCAGATTGTTCATCAATGACAACACCAACAGAGTGACGGTGTTATATTCGAAATATTGTTCATTTTTTAAAACAAACTTATCTTATTGAAAATGATTTTGGATAAGCTTTATTATTGAAAACATTTTAAGAAAACAAGTTCAAGGGGATTTCTAGACAGCTTTTGAACAAATTTACTTGAACCGAAGTTTATGAAGAATTTGGCGTCGTCACTTAGCATTGGTTTTGAAAAGGTGTGCTAGGTCACCGGGTTTTAAAGACAAAAAAAATAAATAAAACTTTTTGCAATGGCTCAAAATGTCTTAACCAAAGTATTATTTAAGTTCAGGGTTCGGTTATAATCAGAGAATGTATTAGGCACCCCAAAACACCCGTTCAAAAACGGTACCCAATGTTAAAGTATTTTAAATTAAACTAACTCCAAACTTTATTTTATTTGGTTGGTTAACACAATCTTTTCTTTTCTTTTTTCCTTTCTATTATTATCTTTGTGACATGCAAAAGAAATAAAGCTATTAAGCACATATGCAAATAAAACAAGTAAAATGAAAATGCAAACCACCTATTGATTATGGAAGAATAGACAAGTTCGGTCCCTAGGGAAGAGTTTTGATTTTAATTTAATTTAAGATGGCAAAACTTACGTATGAAAAAAGAAAAGAATGAAAAATTTAAAGCAAAAGACTTTCCATTTTATTTATTTTTTGAAAGAGATGTTTCCTTTATTTATGAAAACAATTAAAGAGTAAGAAAACATTTTTTTGTGGTTTTTATTAATGAAAAACAATGATTAAAAATAAATGAAACAAATATTTAAAAAACAAAACATTTAAAAAAATACATTTTATATTTTGGAAAATATTTTTTTCAAGAAAAAAAGAATGGTTTGACAAAACTTTGAAAAGGAATTTTTATTTATAAAGAAAAATATTTTGAGTGGAAAAAAGAGTTTTGTTTTCTTATGAAAAATAAACAAACTTGTTTTAAAATAAATGGAAGAAAAAAGTTTTAAGAAAAAGAAAACACATTTTTTTTAAAAATGTTTTGGTCTTCTAATGAAGAAGACACATTTAAGGAAAAATATTTTAAGGAAAAAAAAAAACTTTGGTCGTTTTAACATGAAAACACATTTTATAAAAAAATCTGTTGATCCCAAGATTTTGATAAACAATTAAAGGTTGATATTTTTTATGAAACTAATGAGTTTGTTGAGTGTTTCAGAAAAAGAGTTCCATTTAAAAAGTGTACCATGAAGAAAATATAAAGGGTGCAAAGATGGACAATGAAGAAATGAAGAGTGTTGAAGATCCTGAAGAAATTAGGTGAAACAACTCAATACTCTTATACTCTTAATGCAACCCGAATTAGGATCATACATGACACTATTAAATGACATATATTTTGTGTGTGTTAATATGATGAATTTTAGAATCCTAATTAGTGATTAAATATGTGCTCCTATGTGAAATTGAAAAATGCAAATTGACTTAAGTGAAAAATCATGTTTAAAGTTAAAATTTAGGGTCAATATAGTTCACCGAGAAAAAAAATCAGTTAGTTGAATTAAGCATTGAGTTTTAGAGCTGAAATTGGTAATGAAATTAACCAACCAGCATCAATTGGTCAACTGATCAAAAAATGATTGGTCAACTGATTGAAACAGTAAGGTTTCAGAGCAAAAAGTGTAGATCCTGCATTAATAAGTCAACCGACCAAGAAAGGATTGATCAACCGATAGGCGTAGTGGAATGGCAGGTGAATTCTCTGAACCAATCGGTCAACCGATCGAAAGGCAATCGGTCAACTGACTGTGCTAGGTTTTAGCTAGGAAAACTCCCTGAACCAATTGGTCAACCGACTGGTGTTTGGTTTTGGCCTGGTTTGCACGCTGAATCAATCGGTCAACCGACAGGCTAGGGTTCGGTCAATCAACTGTTTCGATTAAGATTTCGAGGATCTTGGTCTTCTGGTAAAAAAACTAGTCATTTTTTATGATTCCAATGGAGAAATTCGGGGGATCTAATCTTGTTGAAGATATGGTCCATATATGTTGAATTTTTACTGATTTGGTTCACATATTAAATGATTTTCTCAATTTAATTAGTTAAATACTTTCTATCTTTGTGGTTGATAATTGAGAAATACTTTATAGAATTATTTGAGAGTTTTAAGAGTTATTTTTAAGAGAAACACATCAGAATTGAATGAATATGTTATATGGGGTCTAAATGTGCCTTTTAGAGGCATGTCTTTTGAAAAGTAGCCATTAGAAGGTGTAATCTCAATCTATATATATATAACTGCGAAAATTAGATAATATATCATCAAGAACTATCAGTTCCTACGTTTTTCTAAGAGTTATCATTCTGCTGATAATATTTGAGAGAGATTTTGTGTTAAAGTTCTTAAGCTAAAACGTTATTAAATTGGCGTCACCGATTTATGCTGTCATGCGATCTTGTTTTCATTTTTCGTTGTTTTCCTAGTGAGATATTTTCAAGTTATTATTCTTATTCTATATTTCATATTATTATGATTGCTTGGATTTAAGATCGTTAGAAAATTATTTTCAAATTTAATAGCATAAAAATCCTTTTTAAAACGATTTTTGTGATTATCTGATTACGTGCTTTAATTTATGCTACCTACATTTATTTATAATCAAATATTCATTTGTCTCACATTGTATCTATCACGTAGTAAATTTTAAGACATTAATCGAGTATATCTATTTTAAGGTGGTAGAAGCTCCTTGTGGGAAGAAACTTATATTTTTGTGTATTTGTGAGTTTAAGCAAATTAAACACGGTTAGGTTGATGTCTGGTCAGGATAGCTAGGTTTCAATCTTTTCTGGTAAAAAGATTAGGGTTTTATCTTTTCCTACGTATAAAAAGGTTAGGTTATTCTTTTCCCTTGAAAAGAACTAGATTGTGATTCTTCCTGAATTGAATTGAGTGAATTGTAAAGGTTCCATCCTTACCTGTGAAAAAAATACTTGTGAGAGTTGTGAGGATTGATCTTTAGCCTGTAAAATGATTAGGTTTGATCTTTAGCCTGTAAAAGGATTAGGTGGTGATTCTTCCTGTAATAGAATTAGGTTAGTCTTTAGTTTGGTTAAAAGATAAGGTTTTTCCTTAAAAAAGGGAAACTATAAGAGTTTAGTTCCTACCTGTTAAATAGATCAAGGGTTTAGTGGTTGCGAATCTCCGTAGAGCTCAGGGGACTGGATTAGGCAAGGTTAACTTACCAAACCAGAATATATCTTGATGTGTCGCTTTATTATTATTTTTATCATATTTTGTTTAGGTGTGCACGTAAAATATAAACACTTAAATGTTGTGTAATGAAGATAATACTTTATTTAGGATAAATTAATTATATGACAATTTAAGTGTTGAAAGATTTAATTGTTTAAATTTTAATAACTACCCAATTCACCCCCTCCCCCCTTCTTGAGTAGTTCACTAAGCCAACAAAATTATTTTTAGATAAAAAAAATTATTTTTAAGTGAAGAAATCATGTTAAAAAAATCATTTTTGTTTTATTTTCAAAGAAGAAAAATCATTTGTTTGGAAAAATATTAGTTTGAAGATGAAAGAAAATATAAAGTTTCCTAAAAGAAAACTTTTAGGAAAAATTATTGTTTGGTTCTTTTACATAAAGAAAACATTTTTCAAAATAAGCTTTTGAAAAATTAAATTCTACGGAAACAACTTTTATGAGAGTAAACAATAACATCTTTTTTTAAAGTTTCATTTCCTTTGGAAGAAACAAATGGACTTGTTTTTTTCATTTTTTAGCAAAGTAAAAAACAAAAAACATTTTTACATGTATTTTTACCGTAATAACCCTAACTAAAACCACTTAGTGGGAGGATTTTCCTTTACACTTATTTGAAGTTTCTCACAATATGTAAAACCTAGAAACAAAATATGGAAAATCCTCCCTTGACGATTTTTTTAGTTTAGGTAAAACTTTTATTTTATTTTTTGATCTTTTGTTTATTTTTTTATTTTTTGATATGTAGAAAAAATAAGAAAACAAGAAATATATATATATATGTATAATGCCAGTCTAAGGAGTCGACTTAGTATATATAATAGTATATGTATAGTGTCAGTACAAGGACTCGACTTGGTATATATATGATGTCAGTCCTAACCAAGGCTATAACGGTGAAATGTTTCTAAAGATAACTGCATTTATCCCATCATTTAAATGAAATGAGGAATAAAGGGCCTTCTTTTATTCAACCTTTTAGCTAGGGAGGATTTAACTAAACAAGAAAAAAAAATGCAGAAAATTTAAAGTACGGAAAGACGCAAAACAGTAAAATAAATGACAGAAAAGTAAATGCAGAAAAATTAAAGTGCCGAAAGGCACAAAGCAGGAAAGAAAATTACAGTAAAAATAAATGCAAGAAAGTAAATTTATTTTTTGAGTTCTCGGAGAACGGATTGTATTTTGTTTCGGTTTTCACCCCCTTTTTTTTTTTTTGACAAAATGTAAAATGTTAGGGAATTTTGAGAACTTACCTTACTTCTATGAAATATAGTTCTTATTTTCCTTTCCCTTTTTCTTCTATTCTTTTTTGGTCTTTTTTATCTCTTTTTTGTAGAGATTCTTAGACTTCTAAATTATTTCTCTGATATTTTGAGAGAGTTTTCTAGAGAGAGAAATTGTTCTTAACAATATACTTGAGAGTCTACAAGCAAGACCAAGTGAATTAGCAAAGAAAAGTGGAAGGGGGCCATCTCTATTTATAGGGGTAGGAATTGGCGCAATCCTCAAGGCACACGCCCTGAGGAGTGCGCGAGCCTCTTGACTGCTTGTGATAGCAATTAATTGATGGGGGCAACCCTTTTCCTGAATTACGTAGTTTAGCCCCCATTTAAGGTAATGGAGAGTTGACTTTGGGATCTGACCTCTACATGTCATATCATAAAGGGAAATGGATTGAGAGATTGCCTAAGGTGCTTGGGGCACTCCAATTTTAAGATCCAATGCTCCATCTTATTCTAGGGAGATGCACATTAAGTGATTTTTAGGATTTAGGCACTTTTTGTCAATTACATGTTTTTTTTTTTCTTTAAAATTGAAATGACAAAAGTGAAATTAAACTATCCAAATTAATATTGGAACATTCAATTTTGAAAAATAAAATATTTTTAGTCGTCAATTTGACAAAAAGGGCAAAAAAATACAGTTTTTAGGTTAAAATAAAAAGTAATTGGAATTGGTAAAAAAAATTAAAATTAAGGGGTGAGAAATAAAATTAACTATATCCAAAGTGATATTCTATGAAAATACACTTTCAATTTAATAAATTTAGTCCCCATTAATTTTTGAAAATTTCAATTTTAGTCCGAAACTTTATTTCTTTGCCAAATGTAATCAAATTCCCGATTTTTTTATAATTTATTTTTTCAAAACATTGAATAAAAATTAAATATATGAATCTAAGGCATGAAATTGTTCCTTTAAACATATTTCAAAGTTTGTCGAAATTACACTTTAGACCTAACACTTTTATAAAATGCGAAAATGGGCAGGACAAAAGGTGGTGTCTACAAATGTGATTGGTGATTTGTTTTTAACAAAATTATTATTTTAATTTTCTATTTGATCTCTACATCTAACTTCCTTTCTTACTCTCTCGCCACTAGGTATGTTCTCCTAAAAACTTATTGTTTTTCTAAAATCTATTTTTTATCATTTCTAATTTTTATTATTGAAATATGTTCCAACATGGAGTGTTTATTTATAATATATCTCCAAATATGAAAAATAAAATAAAATATAGAGGTTATTTGTACTCCTCAGAAATTCCTAACCCATCTTTTTTTTTCCCAAATTTTTATTTCAAATTACGTTGAATTTTTTATTTTTTGTAATATACTAGAGTATAACCCGTGCCTGAAGGCACGAGTTTTAATTTTTCCATTGTTAGGTTAAGGAATAATTTATACAAAAAAAATGACAATTGATTAATCACAAATAAAACATACAACGGGAAAAAAAAAAAACCCAACAAACTTCACATCTATGAATTTACAAATCAAAAGTATGCAAACGATAAAGAGAAAATACTGGATATTTTTTAAAAATAAAAATATTGACAAAATCCTCTTTATTTAAACAACATTATCTAATTATCATCTTCTAATAAATACAACCAATAATCAACATTAGCTAATATTGACAATTGTTTTCAAATGAACGATAATGACAAAATCTTTCTAAATTGACACTAAAAAGTAATTAAGTATGCATACAAATTTTTATTTATTTTTAAATGACAAAACCACATTTCACTTAACCACATTCTCAATTATCATGTTTTTAAATGCACACATCCCAAATATCATGTTTTCAAATGCACAAAACCTAAATAACCAACACAAACAAACATAACAATATAAACATAATAAAAATCAATCCCTAAGACACTAGTGTGCAAAACCAAAAATAAAAAATTAACGACATTGGACCCCACCACCCTGAAAAACTGGAACTTAGCTTGATAAAAATCAACCTATGTCTAAAGGCACGAATGTAAAAAAAAAAAAATATTTGATTTTAATTCACATAAACTCCTCTATTTATACAACATTCTACACTTATTTCATTTGAACATCAATACTAACTAACAATTGCACATCAATAAACAATTCAAACATACCACAAAATAAATGAACCATCATATCAAAACCAAAAAATAAAAATTTGAACAAAAGTACAAATAGAAATTATAAAGAGGAGAATCTAAATAAGATATTTTTTCATTCATGAAATTTTGTTTCCTCGTACCTGATGGCCCAAGAATTACCCAAGAGGAGAGGGTGAATAGGGTTTGGCAAATTTTTGTTAATTGTTTTTACTCAATTAAAACTGTGTTTATGTGATAGTGTTAAGTGGACAGCAAATATTCAATCAAAAAAACAATCACAAACAGAAAAGTAAAGAGTAGAGTTAGAGAGATTGACAACGGTATTTATAGTAGTTCAGCAAAAACCCTAATTTACTCCCCCGAGTTCTTTCGAGGATTTCACTATCTTTAATCTTCTTTCTAGCGAAGACCAAACCGTCTAAAGTCGCCGCTTGAGAAGTTTATATCTCAAGACTTTACAATCTAGAGTGAATATATTCCATTCACAAATCTCTCCACTTGAGCAAACCCTTACTTAAGATTTACAATCAAAATTCTCATCATCTCACAAAATGGAGCTTCAAAACTCACAAAATAAATAACTAAAGAATCTATGTGTATGAAGCAATAATAAAACAATTACTCAAGAAAATGAATCAAGAAAGAAAAATGTGATATTAAATAGAATTTTGCTTGGAAGCTTTGGTAGTATATCTCTTTGAAACTCTTTGGTATGATTGATTTTTGTAGCTCAATTAAATTGTTGATACTTAGTTGATTCTTCCAGCAATCTTCCTCATTTTATATATGTAGAGAAGTGTATGGAGGATATCACAATTGGAGAATTGAGAGCAAATAACCGTTGGTGAGCTTTCTTCAAAATGTCAAGACAAAGATTCCTCTCCACTTTCATTCTCTGTAGATTTGTCAAGATTTCATCTACTTTTTGCAACCCCATAAATGCTAGATAAGACTTATTAATTGCAAAAGACCCATTTTCCATCTTTGTCAAGATGGTAGTGGAAAAATATAGCAATATATTCAAATATAGGTATAATAGAGTATGGTATAAATCATTATTACATCTAGACAAATGTTGGTGGAGTTCTTCAAAGGTGGTTGATCATCATTTAAAGCATGGCTTCTCAAATTTGAATATGATCAAGATAATAAAGGATGTGGTTGGCATGAGATAAGATAATGTAGACCATAACTTAGCCTACCCTACCATAAAGTGTGAATATAGTTAATACTCAACCACTTGGACATGTTTGTTAAGATAATGTATTTCAGGTGTATAATATTAGGACCACGAATTTATACATCAAATACATGATGTATAATCACATTTATACATGAATACAATTTATTTGATCATCTAGAAGAATTCCAAACATGTTCCAACACTTAAACACATTTTGCATGAAAAACAGAATTTTCAGAGTAGTTGAGCCAATTTGTCAATTAATCATGAATACAATGTTGAACATATCCATTAATCATTCATAT
Organism: Eucommia ulmoides; assembly: GCA_016647705.1. Taxonomy (NCBI): domain Eukaryota; kingdom Viridiplantae; phylum Streptophyta; class Magnoliopsida; order Garryales; family Eucommiaceae; genus Eucommia; species Eucommia ulmoides. The sequence continues at coordinate 17,086,310 of CM028325.1, forward strand.
ATCATGTAGACATATTAAACTAACATATCATAGCATGATTTGAACTTTCCAAACAATATTTGATATGTAAATCCAATTTATGGTTCATGACAAAAAGTTGCAAAATGAGTTCTTAAGAGTTTCAAAATGTTCTGATCAAATTCTCTTCAATTCAATGTTGTTTAGCTCAAATTGAATGATAATAAGATGTTAAACAATCATTATATGTGTAGGAATCATCATACAACACTTAGAACAAGCAAACGTCGTCAAATCGTCAAGCCAAAAAATAAAGCAGGAGAGAGAAAACATTATGCTTCAATGTTGTCGACAGCATTTGGCACAAATATTTGACTACTTGTGCTGCAAGATCTATTGACTTTCCGTTTTTGTTCGTTTTGGTTTGGTCACAGTTCATGTCCGTTTATCATTCTAAACACTTTTAAAACATGTAGAAATGATATCCATGATATTTAAATGATCCAAAAACATAATCTACCTTATTATCATGTCAAGAACAAGATTTTTATGATCAAACTGTGATTTTTTTGATTTTGCATGTAATGATCAAATACATAATTCACATTGTGATATTTAGGTATATTGGACATGCTACAATCAATATATTACAATTCCATACATCAACGGTGTGTGTGTGCATCCTATAGAGTTTTGAGTTCAATATCTTGCAAGTATTGTTGAAATAAAAAATTTACATTATTTAAATCATACCTTTCATACTTTTTGACTTGACTTTTGGTGGAACTAATAGTTTGATTAAGTGTTTCAATTTATTAGTTTTATTGATGAAGATAAGATGACAAGTAATGAATGGGTGCTAAAAGATGATAACAAAGATGATGAATGATTAAAAGGTTGAAGAATTTGAAGAACTTAAGGAAAACAACTTAAGTTAAATTCTAACTCTTAATATCCCAATTAGGATCACATACGACACGAAAATGATTTTATGTTTATGTGTGTTTTGATAGAATCCTAATTAGGAAAATTATTTGCTCCTATGTGTAATTGAAAAAGAAATAAAGGTAATTGATTAAAATTGATTTTAAGATTTTAGTACAGCTAACCTAGAAAAGAAATCAGTTAAAGGGATGAAAATGTCAAAGAAAATATTTAAGGAGAAGAGTTCCAACATGAGCAGTCGACAGGTAAGTCGACTTGTGCTTAAAAGAAGAAGTCTCTGAATCTCCCGGTCGACAGGTAGGTCAACCTATGGTTAAAAGATGAATTGTCTGTATCGATAGGTCGACAGACCGTGAATTGCCGATCGACCGATGAGTGAGAAACATTTGGCTTGGGCTACAACCTGAATCGGGCGGTCGACTTATGGGCATTGGTCGGTCGACTGATGAGTCTGTTTCAGGTTTAGAGGATTTTGATCAAACAGTAGCCGTTACTAGCCGTTTATGGTTGAGATATAAGAGAAATTTTAGAGATATGATAGTATTAAAGATATATCATTGATATTTTGTCATCCCTATAGATATGGTTCATATATTTTTGTTATTTCTCAAATCAGTTCATATAATTCTTTCTATCCTATCAATTTGAATTTGAGAAATATTTGAAGGACTAATTTGAATGTTTTGAAAGTTATAATTAAGTCAAAAATACCTAAAATAAAAGATAATGACATATAGGGTCTATAAATTAGTCATCAGAGGGCTTGTTTAGATTCCTTATATATAAACCTGTGGATTTCACATAATATATATATCAAGAACTATTATTTAGTTCATAAGTTTTTTTAAGAGTTATCATTCTGATATTATTTTGAGAGATCAAATTGTAAGATTAATTATTGAGGAGTTCTTGAGTTAAAGTGCTGATTGTGTAAGCGTCACCGATTTAAGCTGTTTAGAGTTTTATCTATATTTCTTCGATGTTATTCGGGTGAGATCTTTCCAAACTATTAGTCTTTATTGCATATTTATTTTTCTATATTTGCTTGATTGATAAGATCTTGATAAAATCGTCTTCTGAACTTTAAATTGCATAAAAATATTTTAAAACGATTTTTGGTGAAAATGTGATTACAGACTTATTTGTGTGCTATTCATATCTATCAAAATCAAATTTTTATGTTTTCTTGCTGAAAGTGTTCCCAGCATATTCTTAATTGAGTTTATTGCTATCATTGCTTGCTTGGTGAATTGATTGTATGAGAAATTATTTTTTGAACTTTAAAAGCATAAAAAAATATTTTAAAATGATTTATATGGTAATTTGATTGCGTGCTTAATTGGGCTACCCGCATTCTTTGTTATAATCAGATTTTGAATATCTCTTTTTTCTATCACTAGTTTTGGGATATTAATTGAGTTCTAATTTATCTGGGGTGGTAGAAGTTCTGAGTGAGAAAAATCGCTTATCAATTTGTAATTGGTGAGTTAAGTAACGGATTGAATACTATTAGGATTATTTAATCAAAGGGTAGCTGATTTCAGTCTCTTCCTGTAAAGAGATTGAGGTAGTAATTCTTCCTTGATTGAATTGATTTGTGAGTAATTTTGTAATGGTTCAATCCTTATCGGGTAAAAAGATATTTGGAGTGTTTATGAGGTTTTGATTCTTTAGCCTAAGGTACAAAAAGAATTAGGTTATTATTGAGCCTATAAAAAGTAGAGATTATTCCTGAGCTTGTGAAAATGAATTTGTAAAGGTTGATTCTGAGCCTGCAAAAATAATCATTGTGAGGGTTTGGTTCCTACCTTTAAAGAAATCTTGAGTTTAGTGGGTGCGAATCTCCGTGGGGCTCGGAGGACTAGATTAGCCAAGAGTAGCTGGTCAATCAGGATATATCGGTATATACTGCATTGTTTATTTCTTTTATGTTATCTTGTGTTGTTTAGGTGTGCACCTAGAACTTATTATATTTATCTGCTGCTATAAAGATAATAATTAATTTTATGATCAAATTAATTGTTTGATATTTGGATTAAATTTTAATACTACCCAATTTACTCCCCTCTTGGGTAACTCACTGAATTAACAATTAGCATAGAACATTTACACAATAATGGTATATAATGGTAAAGACATGGAAACAAAATAATCCTAACCGACATGATTTAGATAAGCAAGAGTATGAAGATTGTGATTTGAAAGATAATCAAAATCAACCGGACGACTAGGAATTACTTTGCAATGAGAGAAATCGGTTTGAAATTGTTCTTCATTTTCAGAACGGGAGAAGTGATGGTGATTGTATTGAGGAACCGGAGCCTCCTCCTCTTGATTTCTCCTTGATCTCTTTGGTGCCAATGCAAGAATCTTACAAAAACTCAACCTAGGGTTTCAAAATTTTCAAGAGCCCTCAAGGTAAGCCTCTTCTCAATGTGTTGTGAATGAAATGTGGTGAATATGAGATTATAGAAGCAAAGAAATCATGTGTGCAACCCTAGAATCATTAAGTTTGCCTTAATTTCCCGCAACCACTCGAACAACCAACCACCAGGACAAGTAATCGACCAGTTATCCCAAAAGTAGTCGACTACTTCTACTGTAACTTTTCCAACAGGTAGTCGGCTTGATCTGTTTCTCGTTTCGCGCCCTGTTGTGATGGTTTACTTAATGTTTATCCTCTGTATTGTTTGTTGGTGTAGATATCAATCCTATTTAATTTAGAATCGATCTATATTACCCATAACCAAATTTTGTTGTTGCCTTAAGGATTCAAGTTATCAAAATTAGATTTTTTTATTACATTGAAGAACATGGTTTTGAAATCCTTTTTAAAACATTTGAAACATGACATATATGCATAAATATCAATGAAAACCATTTTCAATGCTATAAATCAAAATTAAACTAATTTTTGACAATTAAAATAATTTTTGCAAAATATATCATATTTACTCTCAAAGTAAGAATTTTCTAAATTTTGTTTGCAAGATCATTTCAAAGCATCTTTTTCTCTCATCATACTTAAACCATGTAATTGTTTTTTTTAAAATGTTCTTCTAGGAGAGGCTTAGTGAAAATATCGACTAGTTGATTATTAGTGTCAATGAATTCTAATGTGATAACACCCTTTTGAATGTGGTCACGAATAAAATAATGTCTAATTTCAATATGCTTCATTCGTGAATGTTGAGTAGGGTTCTTACTCAAACATATGGCGCTAGTGTTATCACATAATATTGGAACACAACCAACATCAATACCGAAATCTCTCAATTGTTGTTTCATGTAAAGAACTTGGTAAAACAATTTCCAACCGCAATATATTCGGCTTCGGCAGCAGAGAGTGCAACAGAATTTTGTTTATTGCTTAACCAAGAAATCAATGCATGTCCTAGAAAATGACAAGTACCACTAGTGCTTTTACGCTCGACTTTGCAACCGGAAAAATCAACGTCTGAATTACTATGCAAATTAAGACATTCATTTTTAAAATACCATAGTCCTAAATCACATGTACCAAGCAAATATCGAAAAATACGTTCAACGGCGGTTAAATGTGATTTGAGATAAGAAAGCAAAATTGTTAACATAGTTTCTCAAAGAAGATCTAGTACTTACAGCGCGTTTAATGTCACCAATGATTTGGTCGGTAAGATGAATGTTAACCTTTTTCCAAGCCTTTGTTAACTTGTTTTCAAATGGTTGTACTTCCATTAAATCATCATCAACGGGCCTCAAATCAGTGTTTTCAACTTGCTCCGTTGAGTTTTCCACCAAATTTGGATTTTCTTCAACTAAATCCTTACTTGATGAAAAGAGGTTAGATTTCTCAAAAACAAAATACATCGATTCTTCAACTACAAGTGTACGTTTGTTATATACTCTATAAGATTTGCTAGTAGTTGAATATCCAAGCAAAATACCCTCATCGGATTTAGCATCAAACTTTGAAAGATTTTTTTTATCATTAAGAATAAAACATTTGCAATCGAAAACCTTAAAATAAGAGATAATGGGGGGTTCTACCATTCCATAGCTCATATGGAGTTTTATTTAAACCTCTATGGATTGAAACACAGTTCAATAAGTAACAAGCCGTACTTACGGCTTGCGCCCAAAAATATTGCGGTAAAGAATGCTCGTTTAGCATTGTTCGAGCCATTTTTTGTAAAGAGCAATTTTTCCTCTCAACAATGTCATTTTGTTGAGGTGTTCTAGGGGCTGAAAAATTATGTCCTTAACCTAGTTCCTCATAGAATTTTTCAATCTTATTATTTCAAAATTCTCTTCCTCTATCACTTCGGATATTGTTAATACTAGTATCTTTCTTATTTTTAACACGTTTACAAAACTTAACGAATAGTAAGTAACGTCACTTTTCTCAGTAAGAAATAGAACTCATGTATATCTAGAATAACCATTAATATTAACAAATTCATTCAGATCATTATGCAAAGAACCCAAGAACAATATGAACAACCACCTTGCCAACATTCACAGCATAATATTCAACATATACATGTACATAGCCAATATCAAAAATAATATTTCAATTTCCATCTATCTAGTAAAAAATAATTAAAAACTATTATAAATATGAATATGATGACTTCTCATAATTAGACAATCTTTGAAAATGATTAATAAACAACTCGAACAAACTTATGCAGAAGATCACGAACATATGTTTTGAAGTATACAATAATACCATCACTTAGAAATTACTAAAAACCAAAGTATCATTCTCAAACAAATTTTAAAACTACCAAAAAACTTTTAGATTTTTTATTTTTATTTTTTATCAAGGCAATGAATCCATCACCTGGGATAAATAAAGATATGAAACTAAAGATAAAATGCTAATATAATTAAACAAAATCCAAAAAAAAAAACTAATTAAAATATCCCATAAAATCTACCAATTGATATATCCCACAAAAATCTCAATCCCAACCTTTTGTTCCAACCACATAAAAAAAGAGGGAGACGTTGAACATAGAGAAGGGTGGGTGGGTGGAGGACGTGAAAATGAAGATAGAACTCTACTTCTTTGAAATTTTGAAGTTTTCTCATATGTAGAAAAATGATTATGTTCCCCGATTTAGGAAAAGAAATTCAAGCAAAAAATGGAAAAAAAAATAAAAAGAAAATAAAAGAGAACATACATTAGGAGCACAACCTTTATCTGAAGTTTTATTGGCATAACGCTATTTAGATCGATTGGAAATTCAACAATATGTGAAAAATAAATAACAAAAAACACATTGATCATAACATAACTCCAAACAAAAAGCCAAACATGGTTTAATATCAAATGTATAGGTCAAATAATTCTGGTAAAGTACCTTTTGGGGCCTATGATTGGTCCATAACTTTGGAGGATAGGAGATTGATCTTTTCTCTAGCATTAAGCATCAAATACTTCTCTAGCATAGGTGAAAAATCTGCATCAACATACGTCGAGGCAGATTAAAGATGAGATATGAACCAAAAAGTTTCACCATTTACATACAACTAAACCTCAAAGTAGCAAAAATTACATTTCTTTGACTAAGCTGGAGAACCAAAACATGAAACTGCGTGCAACAATCATTAAAACAAAATCATTCTAATAACTTGCAAAAATATAATTCTATTTAGATTTACAACTAAATTCTTTGACCTAATTAGCACTAATGTTAAACAAAGATAGGAAAAAACAATTCTTGATCATTACTTCTGATTTAGGTTGTTCCAAATTACAATCTCAATGTCACTATATGTCAATATTTTCCATAAGGTATACTCTCAAAACAAAAAGAACATATCATTCACCCTCCATTTTTCCTTGCGGTGATTGCAAATATTTGATGATTTCTTCAAGAATTCCACTTACTCCAATCGTTCTTACACCCGAGGTTCCAAATATTGCAAATACTTCTTTCACTCATTGATTTTTCACCCAATTACATGCATAATTCACATAATATACTGTCAATTGAGCATATAGGCTTTGTCAATTCACTAAGTCATATTTGGAAACACAAAATGTTTCCCATCAAACAGGTGTTACAGAAATTAGATATGCGTATATAGATGTACGTATGTATAATTAGGGGTTTTGAAATTGAAAGGAGCATTTGTGGAGAATAAACCTTGGGAATTGATATCGTTGCGCTAGGCCTTGGAATCGGACTTGAAGCTGAAGATCGTGAATATGTTGGAGAAAGTAATGCTTCAAACCTTCGCCAACGCTATCTTGTTGCTGTTGTTGTTGCTTCACCGTGCTTTAAATCTAGACAAATGTAAGCCAAATATACACAAATTATTGTTAGATCTAAACAAATCGAGTTTATATCTCAACGAATTGAAATTAAATTTTACAAATCAACCTTCGATTTGGGTTTTAAGGGAGAGAACCAGAGGTGGTGATGGCGGTGGTTTGCAATAATCGGTGAGATAGATGGTGAAGAGTAGAAAGAGCTTCAAGAACGCAGAATAGGTACAAAGAGAGAGGAATACATACCATGAGTGAGAGAGAGAAAGAGATCGTACCTGAACATGGCGGTGGCAACACTGAGAGAGAGATCTCGCAGATCTTTAGAGATGGGGATAAGGATAGAGGTGGGGATTGAAGGAGAGAGTATGCTTCGGATCATAGATGGCGATAGTGAGGCGACGTGGCGTGCATGGCGATGGCGAAGGAAGCGAAGAAGAGGGAGAACTGAAATTTTGGGGTAATTGACCAAATAGAGAGTGAGAATGAGAAAGCAATTAAGAGTGAGGGTGAAGAGAGAGAAGCGAGAGGCAAAGTAACCCAAAAGTAACCCTAAGTTTTATTTTCTTGTTTATAGGTAATTTAAAACCAATCCGGCGATCTAAAAATGTCTAGAATTTTATCTTTCATCCGACGACTGTGAATATAATAGTCTTGATTTATTATATAGATGTGATCGCGTCGTATTTTACGCGATCTAATACCATTAATATAAGTTTTGTTAATATTTTGAATTAATTAAATTAGTATAATTGATTTATTTTATTTGTTTTTGTAGATATGAAAATTTTGAATAAAAACATTATATTTTGGAGCAAAAAGGAACCAAAATGGACAAAAATGGAGGAAAAACAAGTTACCAGCGAACAGACCCGAACCCGTGACTTAGATCCATCCCAACCATTGACCCGCGCGTTGCACGCGTTGGTCCACAGATTAGTCTTCGGCTAGAGGCACTTGGGTCTCTAGCCCACTATGGCCAAGCTCTGGGCCAGTTTGGCCCAATGTCTTTTTGGTTGGTCTGGTCGCACGCAGTGCGCTCGATTAGGGTGTAATAATTCCATTTAGAACCGTTACAACTGATAGTCAATGGCCTTAAATGGCCCATTTAAGGCCATTGGATTAAAAATAGAAAATCAAAGCCAACAATTGGGGAGAAGGCAGACCAGAGAGTAATTTTTTTTTTTTCTTTTGGTTTTTTTATTTATTCCTTATTCATTCTTTTGCTTCGACAGTAGGTTGTAGGCATTGTTTTTCTTTCTTTATTTATTTATTTATTTTATTTTTTTACAAATTCCATGGAAATTTTGGGAGCTCAAAGGAATAAGGAAATGTAGAACAAATCAACGAGTAGGTAATCTTCCCTCAACTAGGTTAGGATTGTGGTAAATATTTTTATTTTATGTAATATTGTATTTTTAATTTAATTTGGGATTATGTGTAAACAATTGTATGATGTGGAATATTGTCCTTGAAATAGTTTATTTGTGATTGGATCAATTATCAAAATGTTATTGTAGAGATTTTGGTTTTAAATTCAATTTAATCCTAGAATGTTAGATCGAGTATCTGTGATCTAAATCTAACTGGCGTACAATCGTATTCTTGAAAATTGATTATTAGAATGGATGGTTTATACCTAAATTTTAATTCATCCTAAATTAGAGTAACGTAGAAATTCAATATCGAAGATAACTTATACTGGTGAATAATCAATCTAATATTTTTTAGTAGTTTAGGCTTATAATTGGGAACGCTCATTTGTATGAATCTGAATTACAAAAAATACAAAATAACATAAATTCCAAAATACGTAACCCATAATTCTTAACCTTGTTTTCTATTTTTATTGTTTAGATCTAATATTTGTTTTCTTGCATTAAAAACCCAAAACTCAAAATCAAAACTCGTTTCATTAAAGGAAGAAAAATAATTGAAAATCGATAATTATAAGGTCGATCCATGTAGTTTGACACCCTACTTGAACACCGTACTACAGTAGTATCACAGTACCAATTGAGAGTAATATTTTTTAGCGATCAATATGTGCATTAGATTTATTTTAAAAAGAAAAAAAAAATTGATTTCAATCGGGCTTAATTGATGTAATTCCGTTTGCATTAGATTTTTGTTTGTAATAAGCATTCAATTATTGAAATTTCGGTGAGAATATTATATAAACAAATGAAACAATCTAATTTTTAGTTTCAAAAATATTTGTTACATTTATATTCTTGGTTATTGTTATGTTGGTTTGAAAATGGAATGTTGAACTTGGGAATATTATATAAACAAAACAAGCTATGCTATTTTTTTAGATGTTGGTTATTGTTGTGTTCATTTGGAAATGAACGCTGAAAACTTAGGAAGCAAATACTGCTTTGTCATTTTTTTTATTTTTTATTTTTGCACTATTGGTTAAGTTTTACAAATTGTTATTGGTTCTGTTGGTTATTGTTCTACTCATTTGAAAACAGAAGTGAGACCTTGAGAAGGTTGTATAAAAAATAAGAGTTTTGTCATTTTTTTAAAATTTATACACGTATTATTAATTTGTTCCAAATTATGGTTCATTGGAATTATCCGATGTTAGAAAAAGTTCAACAATTTGATGGTTCATCTAAATCATTATTTCCAATTTTTAGTATTGTTTTGTTCTCCTTCCAGATTTTTTTGTTATTTCTTTATGCAATTTTTATGTACTATAAATTATGTTTATGGGTGCTTCTTTGAGTTTTAATTAGGGCGGCAAAATAGGTAACAGGTCATGTAACAGGTCATTACACGACAAGACCTAAACACGAACACGACACGATAAACATATCGTGTCAGACTACCCAAACACGAACACGACACGAAACCTATCAGGTAAACACGACACGATAAGACCTGATAGATTTCTATTACACATTATCCTACCCATTACACGTTAACCCATTACACGTTAATGACTTATTAACCTGTTAAGTTGACTAAATGAGTAGAGTTAGGGAAATGTGAATATATATATATATATATATATATATTAGGTACTAAATTATAATATTTGATAATTTAGAGGTGTAAAAATAATTTATTAAATTAACGGGTAACCTATTAGATCTCAGGTTATCGCATAACTTGAATACACGAAATTCTTATCGTGTTTTATCGTGTAACCTATTGGGTTATCAGGTTAATCTGATAATCTGCACTATTTCTTATCAGGTTCTCGGGTCTGACACGATAACGACCCGATACCTAATAAGCAAAATCTAGACCTGATAATTTCATGTCGGTCTCGTGTCGCTTCATCGTGTAAATACCTGTTTTGCCAGCCCTAATTTTAATCCCTGGGCTAATTTATTATATCCATTGGAGTTAATACGAGTTGTAAAATTTGCTCTTTTAACCATCCCTTAGTTGAATAAAGATATTTGTTTGAATTAATATGTATTAGAGATGGCATATAGCGATGAAAAGTATTTTGTAGCTAAATATCTATATTAGGTTTTGAAATTTGTTAATTGTCTATACCAAGACAATTGTTCATAATATATAAATGTTTTTATTTATGATTTTTGGCTTTTTTCTTGCACGATCATATATTTTTATGAAATAATCAAAGTCTTGTAACTTAACAGTTATCTGGTATGCCTCCTTAGTAGAGCTCTAGTAGTCACACCCCACCTTGGATCCTACGCTCAAGGCTAGGCGTGACCTCAACTTTGATATTACTCAACCATAAACAAATGTTAATTTGGATAACAATTATACTACTAACTATCGCTTGACATAGATTTTTAAAATTTTATCAACTCATAATTCAAGGATTTTACACATACAACAATACCATAATAAACCATAAAAGTCCAAATTTCTCATTATCAATAATTGCACTAACAGTCTCAAAAGTCACACACACCTTCTAACTCTATCTAACGCTAGTAGTGGACCCATCTTTATTCGGAATACCTGAGACCAAATATTTTATCGATATACCGTTTTCATAATATAAAAATAATTTATGAATCAAGTACATTTAGCAAAAATAAACTTTTCAAAACAGAATATAACAATAGTAATACTTTCCAGAATATAATATAATCATATACAAAGTAGTATTAAATCCACAGATATCGTCAAAATATAACAACTGAATGTAAATCAACCAATTAAGTCACTTTTATATAATAAAATACTAGAAACATACTTCCCTACTAGTCATAGGATCGTTTCACCTCACGATCGGGAGTTATAACAGTATCGTAAACTGTACATCTGTGTAATCAAAGATTTTCAACAGTGTTAGGGTCATTCAATATCTCCAATGGTAGGAGTCAACACGTGGTATAGACCATCATATCATGATGATAATCATTATTGTCAACAACAATAACAATATATATCATCCACCTGAAGGACATGCCCTCCTGTCAAGTCACAACACAACATCCTACATGACATTCCCTCATGTTAGGACCAACAACATCTCGCAGGACATGACCTCCTGTCAGGTCACAACACAATATCCTACATAACATACTCTCCTATTAGGACCAACAACATCTTGTAGGATATGCCCTCCTGTCGAGACCAGACTATGGCATAGTTGGATAATAATAAAAATCACTTTTCACAATCAACGTTTTACTTGATCCAACTAACGTTATAAAACAGTCACTTTTAAATAAATCATTTCTTTTTTCGCAATTTAATATGAAAATATAATTTATAATTTACCTAGAAGACAATACACTCACCTTGATAATTGAACTGCTATAATACTATTGTCGAAATACTGTCGTAGTTGACATCGCCTGAAAACCTAACAACGACATGATCTAAACTAAGAATTTATTTAGATATGAAATGAAATGTGTGAAATGCATGCCAACTAAATAAATGCATTATTTCCTAATCCGAAATAATTATTTATTTATTTATTATTTTTTTTCAAATTTATATAAATCTTAAAAATTCGACATAACCTTTTCAAATGAACTTTAAATAAGTAATTAAAAATAATTTCTTCATTTATTATTATAAATCAACTTAAATTAACAATCTAATTCACTAAGTTATTTAATTATAAAATAGAAATTCAACCCCATAATTTTAGTAATTTTTAACATAAAAATTAAACCCATTAAATTCTTACAATAAGATAACTCTAAAAATATCAAATATAATCTACTAACTATAATTTAACACTAATGATAACCAAAATTATATTCACTTGCTAATTAACTACCTACATAAAATATCAATAATTTAATAATTTAATTTAAACTTAATTAGCAAGTTTTTATTTAACAAAAACATCTATTGATAATCTAACTTATGAATAAAATATTAAATTAATACCAATAAAATTGTTAAATATTAGATACCAAAAATAATATTTGCCATCATTTAGTTAATTTATTTAATTGAGATTTTATACACCTACAATATTAATCTAAACATGAATTATATTTAACTCTAACTAAATATACATATATGTATACAGAAGAAAAACACATACCTTTTTTTTATCCTTTGTTTTGGGAAGAGACGACACAAAGAGAAAGAACAAACTCTTTCTCTTTTTTTTTTTTTTTTAAGTGATGAAAACACTATCAACCTAAATTAGTTTTTTTAATATAAGTGGTGACAACACTATCAACCCAATTTATTTATTTTTAATATAAGTGGTTACAACACTATCAACCTAAATTAGGGATGCTATCGAAGAACACACTCAATTTCACATTTTTATTTTATTTTTTATTTTTTTTTAATATTTTGTCTTGATCAAACATCAAATGTGGATGGTTAATGATTCTTGCCTAATCATTAAGTCCACCTATGAAAAATTACATATATCCCCTCACTTGAACCTTTAAAATTTAATTTAAACCCAAAAGTTTAAGTTAATATTTTAAAATAACAATTGGCCCCTCAAGTTTTCCTAAAAATAAATTTTAAATACTATAATTATCCCTTAAATTTTAAAATGAAATTAAAATAATATACTAGACTCAAGTATTTTCCAAATGCTATAAAATAAAATTAAAAATATGCACATGCAAAAAATAGGGTTTTACAATAGTATTCAAAATCAACTCCCCCAACAATTTGTACAAATATATATATATATATTATGAAGTGCCTCTAGGGACGGACAATTACTAGTTTTACATATATTTAGACTTAATTATTTGCACAATACTAGAAACTATTAATACTTCTACTACGTATAATCGAACAATGAATCAAACTAAAAAAATCGTGTAGCAAATTTAAAACTTTAACTAGTTTAAACCCGCTTGTTGCATGGATTTAGAGATTAGAAAGGACTATGAAAATTCCATATTATACTAAAATTATAAAGATCATTCAAAGATGACAAAAGAAGGATTGATGAATTTCTCATACTATAATATAAATTTTGAAGATTATTTAATGTCGACGAAAGAAAGATCAATGAATTTTCTATATTATAATAAAAATTACAAAGTTCATTTAAAGCCCATTCAGACAAAGTATTAGAGAAAGAAACAAATCATAATAAGTAAGAAGAGTGATGTTGCAGAGCCATTGTTTACTTTATGTGAGAGCAAAAGCTTTTAGTTTTCTTATATGATATTTTTCGGCCCTCACAAGTATATATGTGATTTTTTGGTGGTTGTGTTTAAATGTATTTTTGTTATATTTCAAAGTAATTAGGGTCGAGCCGTTTGATAATGTTGTAACAAATAATTTTTTTTAAAGAGCGATTGTATTTGGTTAATTGTAAACTTTGTTATGCAATTTTTTTGGGTATATGTTGTAATAACATCAATATGTGTAGACCCTTTTATATTAGAAGTCAATAACTTGTAAAAGAAAGTTAATGAACCATTAGAAGAAGACTAAAAAAAAAAAAAAACAGATGAAAACAATCAGTATCAAATTTCAAATTAACCTTAAATTGGTGAAATCATTCAAATTTAGTTTTATTTTCTTAATTCATCCCTAAGTTTGCTAAATTAGTTATATATATATATATATATATTTAAGTTAATTTTCCCTCAAATTAGTTGAACTATGTTTTCCACATCATAGTCAACCTCAAATTGGTCAAATAAATGTTAACTTTTTAATTTCTTCTAGGTAATGTTTTAAAAACCGAACCAGATTGCCCGGTTCAACCGGTACCCAGGTATATTTCTGGTCCAGTTAACCAATAAAAATCGTTTCAGACCAAAAATCACCAAACCGGTCAGTTCGGACCGATTCAACCGCCGAACCGTCGAACCTGAACGGTTCATAGCAAATCGGTCGGGTTTCTTCCATTTACCTTGGCTCAGATGAAGTATCCATTGCATCTTTCGACGACGACGGCGGTAGACTGCATATGAAAGTTTGAACCCTAAATCTAAACAAATAGACAAAATATACAAGAAATTAGGTAGGGAAATCGAACCCTAAACAACGGGTGTTGCAGTTACGAACGACGAGTAGATGAGATAAAAGGGCTTTGACGACGGCGACAACTTCGGCATTGTGCAGATTCTAGCAACAGCATATGAGATCGTGTGTCAGCGACCGCAACGTGGACCAATGGGATACAATTTGGCGTTTCAAACCTGAATAAAGGGCTAGAATGAGATTAGGAACGAGGTCGAGATGGAGGCCTTTGGTGTTGTGGTTCAACGAAGGAAAATTAGGTGTATAACAAACATGACCCTCTCCCTCTAAGTTTTGGACCTTGTGGTTCATCTTATGAAAATGACATGCGAATCTTACACTTCCCCTCTAGCTTCCACTAGAATTACCAAAATTGATCACAATAGGGATATATCACCAAATTGCCTTTGAGGTAGTCAAAATTACTAATGTGGACAAAATTAGGGAGAAATAACGAAATTGCCATCGAGGCATTTTTTGAAAAGATTAACTACAAATATAGAAATGTATGTATTTTTTTTTTATTTTTTTTCATATTTTCTAATATATATATATATATATTAAATTTTTAATGACGTAATTATAATGTCACGGTTCAACCGCGGTTCACCTACCCGTTGAACTGGTGACCCATGACCCGATGGTTTTTCCGATTCGACTTTGGGTTCAGTTTTTAAAACATTGCTTCTAGGATGTCTAAATTAGTCTTGAAAATTATAATTTAACCCCAGATTAATTAAATTAAATTTTAATCTTGTAGCTTATCTCTATGATGGCTAAATTATAACTTCACCCAAGGTCAGTTAAATTCACAATTTAGGTCAGGATCTAGGTCATTAAATTGCTTAATCCAACAAATAGATCATGAGATTCATTATAAGTAAAAATAAATTATTTTCAAACAAACTCATTCAGTATTGTACAAAATCCAAAATATCCAAAATACAATAGATCTAAAAAAATAAATAATTACACCATTGTTTTTATTTTTCTACTCATTATAGTCAAAGCTCATGATATCTAATTCATCACGCACCCAAGGTGGATCTATAAACACAACTAGGAAGAGAGCACGTGCGAGGCACGTGCTTGTTATATTTTTTATGTGATATACTTATATAACTTTTTATATTATTTGTTTATTAAAGATCACACTGAAAATATGTATATTAATTTTTTTTTTAAAAATTAATAAAGAAATACGGTATATAAAAATTTCTTATTTTTTTATAATATTAAATGTTGAAACTTCTTTAAAATAATTAATGGAAGTCATTTCATGCAAAGAAATGGCAAAGTTATGATTAGCTAAAAATTGAAATTAAGTTGAATGAAAACATTATGCTTTAGATTTAAATGATGATGATAACATATATATATATATATATATATATATATATATATATATATATATATATATATATATATAGTGCAAGTGAAATTTATCATGTCTACTAATTAGGGGTGTAAATGTTACCCAATAACCCAACTCACCCCACCTTACCTGTCCGACTCGATGGTGGGGTCAACCAGTTATGAGTAGTGTTTTTTTTATTCCACCCGAACCCGACCCATTCGGCTCGGGTACCCATCCACCCATACCCGATGCACCCAAATCCACCCGAACTGTAAACCCTAATAGTATATATTTACCAAATACCCCCTAAAACATGGCATATTACAAAAAGACCCCATATATAATTATAACCCTAATCAGATTCTAATATTTCCTATTTCAAAGTTCAACTCTAGGTTCACTCTCCTCCTCTTGCTTTCTCACTCTCTTTCTCTCTCTCAATCCTAGAGCCACCGTCGTCTATCAAACCATAATAGATGATTCCTTAATTATTCATGTGTCGTCTAATAATATCGATGTCCAATAAACCTGCGTCTATTAATTCCTAATAATCTCTTTGTCGATGATTCCTGCGATGCTGCTGTTCGTCGTCATCTCCGGCTCTTGTTCCTTCTCCGTCTCCTGCTCCGATCTGACGAACTATAAGTTTTTTTTCCTAATTCTTTAATATGATTCTTGATTATTTCTCCTTCTCCGTCTCAAATGAACAAAACTTTCCAGATCTACAAATATTTAGTATTTCATCTTTGGTTTTTTGTTCTTGTTACCCGACAAATGACCGACACGACCAACCTTGACCAACCCCAAATTAGACCGGGGTACTGAGGCTACATGGTCGGTTTTGGTCCGGGGAGCTACCAGAATTTTTCTTCGGGTCGATTGACTGAAATCCTTTAACCCCGATCCAACCTACCGATTTACACCCCTACTAATAATAATAAGTATGTGCACATGACATGATCAAATGATAAAATATACTTCCTTAGACAAGAACTGCAATTTTGAAATTGTTTACGACGCATGCCCTTGAATATATTATTTTTGGGGGTTTTGATAAAAAAATAAAATAAAATAGTTAATGAAATCAATTTAGCAACAAAGTATTGAGAACGTAAATTTGGGTAAATGACACATTTGAAAACATCACAATTAAGATGACCAAATAAGTCATATAATAGTCATAGAGTCACATGAATTTCAACAGCAATTAGGTAACATTGTTGATTTATTTTATGTGTTATAATTAAAAAATAAATGAATGACTGGTGATAATAATCCCACCAAATGTATAAAAATACAAAAAATAAAATCTATAACTATTATGAAAGTAAAAAAATAAAATTTATAACTATTATGAAAGAATAAAAATAAAATCTATAACTATCAAAAGTATCAAATTAATATAAGTTTTGTTCTAAATAGAGTGAAAAATATCATCAATTATTTCCAACATGTGTTTTAAAACTATTTAAAAAAATCTTAAATTAAATATCCATAATTAAGCTTGTGGTTACATAATTTTTTTAAATTATCTTTACATTTTATATTTCTATTAAATAGTTTTTTTTTTTTTTTTTTTTTTCTCTATATGCCGAATAATATTACTTTTAAGTATGCAACACAAAAATGGTAGAATAATTTTAAAAAAATTTAAGTTCAATTTGTAAATCTTCTTTGTGTATAAAATTATTGTACCATAAACTTAAACTTGTCTATTTGTTTACATATACATCATTACTATAATATATAGAAATATTAAATGCATTTCTTTTTAAAAAAATAAAAAAGTAAACTTTTAGTTTTAAATATTTTTTATGAATAAATTTATGATTTTACTTATAAATTTGAATTATTAAAAATAATAAAAAAAAAAACCTTTGACTTTGAATAATTAGAGCCACATATATATAATATGTATATAATATATATAAATAGGTCAAAAAGTTGACCTTTAGTTTTCACAAATTTGAAAGATAAATATGTAATTTTACATATCAAAATGAATTGTGAAAGAAACCTTCATTTATATAATAAAATAGATATAGGATCGACATTAGAACTGAAGATAATCATGGTGAAACATGCGAGGACACCTACTATAATCATAGAAAGTACATAAAATGAACAAAACTTAATGGTACAAAATAGGTAAAATAAAAAATCTGTGAGTATTTTTATATCCATGACAAGCCAGTAACTAAACAAACAAAAATATAACGGAAAACAAAGTAGATTTGGAAAAAATTGTAGAGTAAGATAAATAATGAAGTTCTCACCATAAAGAAGTCAAAACATGGACGATAGGAGCATATTGCCACTTCACTATTATTTTTCATAGTCTCAGTCACTGTTGATCCTTGTCTTCACTACCATTGTCACTACCACATGAAGCCCTAAAAAATCAAAAAATCAAAAATACTGACCAAAAAAAAATTGAAAAAGAAAAATAATATTAATGAAACACAATGATTTGTATGTACAAATAAAACACACACATGGAAGCACAAAAAATATAGTTTATGAATGATACTGATTATATCTACGAATAAAATATTCATAAAAGTTATCTATGATCATTATGATCGATAGAGAGTCGAGATTATTCAATTGAGAGTTGAGGGTGGAAATAATTCAGTACATAAAGTAAGGGAGAAAATAAAGAAGACCAATGTATAACCAAAGAAAATTGATAGTTTGAGGATTTTGTCTTATCATCATTAAGGTTGTATTTGGGTAAGGGATTTATAAGGGGGGGTTCATTTAGTTAAGGGATTTCAAATCCTTTTTTTAATAAATTCATTGTTTGGGTGTGTTTTGAATTTAGGAAATAGGGATTTGTCAAATCTTTTTGGGAGTGAATAAAAGGATTTCCAAACACTTTTGGGAGAGGCTGAATTTGCCAAATCTTTCCAAGCGTGCTGAACACTTCTTCGTCGTTGTCTGAAAGATTAGAGGGATGAACACCTTCTTCCCTTAAGTTTGTCTGTGATTCTCGAACGATAACGACTCGAATTTGATTTTGTTTTCAAACGACGAAATTGAAAACGATTCGTTTTCGAATGACGAAATAGGGTTCGAAATCGATTTCGTTTTCGAACGACGAAATCGAAATCGTCATCGTTTGACGTCTGTCGCGAAATCGCCGAACGACGACGAAATCGACGTTGTCTGTAGTCTATCACGAAATCGCTGAACTATGGAGAAATCGACATCGCCTCTTCGTTGTCATTTGTCACGAAATCGCCGAAATAGGGTTCGAAAGATTAAAAAAAAGAAGAAGCCAAAATAGGGTTCGATTTCTATCGATTTCAAAAATGAAATCGATTTCAAAAACGAATTTGTTCTTGGATTTGTTGGATTTATCACAATAAATAGGGTTCGATTTCTATCGTCGCAAATTCTTGTTGGATTTGTTGTTCTTGTTGGATTTGTTCATCTGATACTATTTTCTGTTTTTTGAGAATTTTTTTTTTTTTTTCATTTCAGAAATGGGATAAAAAAATATAACTATAAAAAAATTATCCAAATACTTTAGTTAAAACAGTTATCCAAACAACGGATTTGTGAAATGAAGGGATTTTAAAATTCAGAATTTTGAAATTACTTCATTTCACAAATCTCTTGAATTTATCAAATCTCTTACCCAAACGCAACCTAAATTCCACTGTTGTATTTAATTGGCACTTCTAAATGGAGATGGAGATGAATTTTGTCTCCCAAAATCAAATATATACCTTCATTTTCTTTAATTAAATTTATAGAATGGAGATGGTCATAGAATATAATCCTTCCAAATTATAAGTCTTAATTAGTATAATTGTGAGGTGTTTTCAATTTTTACCGTTTGGTTTGTTTGGTTTGGTGAAATTATGATAATAAAAGTAAGACATTTAAAATATTCATAAATCTTTAATTAAATTTGTAGAATGGAAATGGTAACATATTTTACCATTCTCATATTCTGTTACCATAATCCTTCGCTCTCACTTTTAAATTTGGGGTTCACTTTTATAATGAGAAAGTGAACCCTATATAAACTGAACCCCAAAACCCTAAACGGCCTCACGATAGTGGAGGCGAAACCCTTTCATTTCATCCAAGAATGGAACTCTGCACAGCTCGAGGCATCTCGAGTTTTCCTCACCACCACACTCACCTTCCATCGAGCTCTATCCAACTCCGACGGAAGCCATTTCTTCCTCTCAAGCATTTCTCGATTACTCGAAACAGCCAAGGTTATTGCTGCCATGTCTTTTGTTCATCCATTTGCAATTCGATTCTATAGATATGAAATGGCTACGGTTGGATTAATTAGTGAAAATGTTAATTCTTGTAAATAGAATTTAGATTCATGGTGATTGTTTGCCTGCTGTAACTGAAAGCTATTTTGGTGGCCTTTGATTCAGTTCCACTTATTTCTTTTGTTTGTTTACGCAGATCCAGTATTTGTATTCAATCTCAGCTCTTTGATTAATGGCATGCTAGATTAGATAGCTGGGCGTCTAAATTTTCTTTCAGCAGTTGAAATTTTCATTTGTTATCGTAATCTTGGTGTCCTTTGGATGTGATATGAATAAGCTAAATAAATTGAGAGCGAAGGATTATCTGCATTTTACACTGGGAATTGTTTATAGCTTTAACGTTTTACAATTGGACTATTTTTTTTCTTTCTGTTTAGGGTTGCAGCTTCATAGAAATTCATCTATAAGATCAATGGATTCTGAAGAATCGAATAGTGGATCAAGCCAGTATGTTAAAGGTGAACGTAATGGTATCATTACAACCGTGAAAGATGTTTACACAGTTGAGGAGAATAAGTACACTGCAACAATGAAGGATGACTTACCGGTTGAAGATTCTTCTGTTGAAAGCCAACCAGATGAAGATTCCTCTGTTGAAAATGCAGCACCGTTGTTTGATGTCTTGGATAAACTTGATGTAAAGGTCTATTTCCAATGCCTTTTCTCTGTTTTTTTAATATATTTATTTATTTTTCGTGTGGCTAAAGGTGTTTGCATGATACACATTGTTCCATACTTCCATGAAATATTTTTTTATATTGAGACTTGAATGGCACAGGAATGTGTCCCTGGATAGACCCTAACAATTCCAAGTGACCTAGCAATCACCTTCTGAAGGACCATATCATTATTCAAATGTTTCATTTATTCTCTCTTCCATAAGGATGCTATAAAAAGATAATACCCTACTAATGTTTTACCATAAAGCTTTTAAATGTTCAGCCTTTACATCTTGACTAGTGGACTTGTTATTTGGATTCCCATAAATGTTCTTCTACTGAAGCATTTTATGGTTCCTATTTGGAGTTTTTATTTGATATTAAACAATAATTGGAACTGTTTGACTGCTAATAGTTATGGTCAATTGAGAAGGTGGCAGCTATCTGATTGTGAAATGTAGTTGAAGATAAGCATTCTTTATTATAACTGTTTTGTGTTTGATTATTCTTCCCATGGTCTCTTAGTACTCCTTTTTTTTTCTGCATTTGTTGCAGTATCTTGTACTGTTTGATTTTTGTTGCTGTGATGAATCCTAGATCAAGTGAAAGCTGGTTGATGCTTGATGAAAAATCAACAATCATATTGATCTGAGCGGTTAACTGAGCAACCTCCTTTTTGTGTTCTTTGTTTTTTTTTTATTTGAGTTTTGACACTGTCTTCCAGTTTGATGTTATCATTTCGTCCCCCAAATATCCAATACATTTTATGTGAATTTATCATTTTATTCTCAATAATTTGTCTCGTTGATGTTCCGTAGAAGGTGTGGTCAATTTGGAAGGTTTAAGCCATGTGGTGATGAAAGGTTTTTGAAGATATGCCTTTAGTTGAACATTTGTTTTTTCAATTCTTCTTCCCCATGCAGTCTTCTCTTATTATTCCGTTTCTATTTTTCATTTTTCACCTGTGTTTTGAACTGATTGATTTTGGTTTCTGGGATTCATCCTAGATCTTATTGAAGGCTGGTTGATGCTTGATGAAAAATCACCAATCATCTTGATATGAGCAATTAACTGATCAATTTCATTTGGCTCTCTCTCGCAATTTGAATTTTTTTAATCAGTTTTCCAATCTAATGTCATCGTTTTGCACCCAAATCTCCAACATATTTGATGTGAATTTTTATCAAGAATGTCTCATTGCAGTTCCATTTTTTATTCCAAATGTTTGTGGTCGATTGAGGGCGTGTTAGCTATGTGATTCTGAAGTGTTTTTGATGATACGCCCACTTTATAACCTCAATTTGTTCAATTCTTCTTCCCCTTATAGTCTGTTCTTAATATTCTTTTCTTTTTCATCTGTTGCTGGTATTTTGTTCTCATTTTGGTTGCTGTGATGAATCCTAGATCCAGTGAAGGCAGGTTGATGCTTTATGAAAAATTAACATCATATTGATCTGAGCGGTTAACTGAGCAACCTCATTTTGATTTCTCTGTTTCCTTTCTTTCAATTTGATTTTTGTAGCATGGTCTTCCAGTCTAATGTCAAATTTTGCCCCCAAATCTCCCACACCTTTTGTGCAAAATTATAATTTTGTTCTCAAGAATTTGTTTCGTTGTAGTTTCATATTTTACTTCAAATGGTTGGAAAATGGGGTAATTGCATTGTTTCCATGATTCATGTTGCTATGATGAATCCTATAATTAATTGAAAGTTTATAGAAGCTTGATGAAAACTTGACAATTATGTCATTTCTGAGCGGTTAGCTGAGCAACCTGATCCTTAATTTTTATTTATTTATATATTTTTTCTACACGATCTTCTTGTTTCTAATATCTCCTCTGATCCGGTATTGATACTTTCATTTCCCTTTTTAAATGCATATCCAAGTGTAATGCCATACTTGTCTTTTCCTTTTCCATCCCAATCGTTTTTTCGATTTATTAAGTTAATGAGACCTGGACAATTATTTCTTGTTGCTTTGATGAAACCTAGGACTACATGAAAGCTCATAGATGCTTGATGAGTTCATCAACAATTTTGTTGATCCTGAGCGGTTACCTGAGCAACATCATCTTTCACTCTTATTTGGTTCTTTTATTTTATGTAATTACTATCCTTTTTAAGCATTTTTTTTTCATTTTCAATTCTTTTTTTTTTTTCCAAATTCTTCATTCATTTTCCCCTCTTTATTCCATCTCTTGTGAATCTGCATTTGAATTTTCTATTGTCATGATGTTAATTCGAAATATTCAATTGTTTGTGGTTCTGCTTACTTTGTGTTGCATTTACAAGTCCTTGAACGAATTGAAAGATCACAGTGTATGCAATATATAAACCTAAAACTAATGTAAAGTTCATGTTCCTTGATGAAAAGCATCGACATCCATGTTTGTGCTAAGTAAGAGTGAGTCTGGCCCTGAGTGTTACAAAAAACTATCTTTTGAGGTTTCACTATTTCCATGAAGTTTTATAAAATTGCTCAATCTTTTAAGAATGCTGTTCAAAAATCATATGTATATTTTTTTAACTCAATTGCAGTTGAAGTCTGAAGATACATATTCACTTCTTTTATTTGGTGGTGGCGCTTTGGTTGCCCTATGGTTAGCTACTGCAGTAGTTTCTGCCATTGATTCTATTCCTGTGGTGCGTATACCTTCTCACTCTTTTTTATTTCATCTTTTTTATTACTGTTGTTTTATTTTAGGCACTGTTTAGTAATGTTTTTTGAAGTACTTTTTAGAATTAGAAAAATCAATTTGAGAAAAGTACTTTTACATAAATAAAAAGATCGTAAGTGTTTGATATTGCACAGATTATATACTACTTGTAGGGTGGTCTTTGGCCTCTCTCAATCCCAAAGACTATATGATATGAGGGTTTCCTTCACATTTATAATATCTGATGTGGGACAAACTTAACAATCTCTCCCTCACAAATCGGGCCTTTGGTCGACTAACTCTCAACCAGTCTCTCTCTTTGTGGCTAGTGGACTAGAGTTGTTGTAACATGGGCTCTAATATTAGTGTGGGATGGTCTTGTCTTGGGCCTTTCTCAATTCCAAGTTACCTCATATGATGAGTTTTTCCCTCACACTTATAACCTGACGATCCACCCCTTTCACATCCAATGTGAGATAAACCCAATAGTACTATTACACCTATAAATGATAGCATTAGCGCACAACCCTGGCACTTTAGATAAGAGTTGTGCTTGCTTGCTAGGATGGATTATCCTCAGCAATTTTAACGAGAGCTTCAGAGGTGGACTGGAAGAGTCTGCTTCACTCAATACTCTTCTTAATCCAAAAAAAGTTTGTGGCCCTGGTCCATGGATCTGCGTCCAAAACACATAAAGTAACTATTTTTGTTTTTTGTTTTTTTAAAGTACTTAAATTCAATGTTTTTGCATTTTTATTTTTGTAAGTGCGTAACAGTGCCTTATTTTCAAGATTTGAGTTTTAAAAATTTTCGGGTTTTATTTTGGCGGATCATTCACTGATTATATGAATTGTTGGATTTTTTTATTTTCATTTTTGGAAATCAGTTTCCGAAATTGTTGGAAGTGGTGGGTCTTTCATACACGCTTTGGTTCAGCACCCGTTATCTAATATTTAAGGTATTCAGTCTAAACAGGCTAATAATTGGGCATATTATCTTCAATTGAGTTCCAGATTTTGAGTCATTGTGATTTAATTTTGTAGAAAAATAGAGATGAGTTGGTTGCCAAAATTGAAGAAGTTAAGCAACAGGTACTGGGTACAGGTGATGATGATTGAATGATGTAAGTTGTCTTTGATAAAGTTTGATCATGTATGGAGAGAGAAGTTTTGTTTGGTTGACTTGGTGGCATAGTTTTTTGTACCACAATTTGTGAATAAATAGGATTTTTGAACTTGTCGTTTCTCCTCCTTTTGTTTGACTTAGAATTTTATTTATTTTTTAGGGCATGTGCTTTTTATTGACGACTAAAATTTCGTGAAGTTGTTCAATTCAAATGGAATTTTGTAAATATATGGAGTTTATTTAAATTTTAAATTTAAGAATATTGGTATCATGTTGAATGGGAAAAGAATTTAAAAAGAGAAGGGAGGAATGAATGATGTAAGAGATGGGGTGAAAGGGTGGGTTGGGCATTTTGGGCATCAAATTCGGTGGCAACTTTCTTCCTAAAAAATTAGGGTTAATTTGATTTTGTTTTGTTTCTCTTCTTTTAAAGTGCATTTTATTCTCTTTTATTTATATTAAATTAAACAACTATTTTTTATTTTTTTTTTGGTTTTAACTGAAAAAAAAATTGGATTGTATATTTAATTCAAAACGAAAAATTATCCCAAAAAATTGGATTGCATATTTAATTCAAAACAAATCTTTAATATATAATTAGATCATGTAAATGTACAAAATAATAGTTATTTTGGGTTTAATAAAAAGATTGTAGTTTAATTTTAAGGGGTCATTACTGGGGGCGGCGAGTCAAAACTACCAAATAAAGCAATATTTTTTGGGGTCAAATTTCAGTACCTCGTAAAAACTAGATCAAATTTGACCTTAAAACCATTATCAAATTCTTGAATTTATGAATGCCTACTTGAAAGATAATTTCCTAAAATTACTAAATTAAAAGTAAATCAAAACCGTGTCGTTAAATCTAGAATAACTATTGTTTTGCACCTTTTTTTTTTTTTTTTTTTTCAAGATACTCAGATTAAACCGATATTTTTGGGGGTTATATTTCAATCCTTTGTGAAAATTCAATCAAATTTGTCCATACAACAACTATCAACTTCTATAATTTATGAAGGATTACTTTTTTTTTTTTGGACATACATTGAGAAAGAGGATTTTGAATACTATACCTCCCCACTAATGAGGTATACTAGGTAACTACTAAGTTACAAGTTTTGGGTTTGAAGAACTACATACATAATTTCCTAAAAAATAGGAACAATTACTAAATTAAAAGCAAGTCAAAATCGTGTTGTTAAATAAAAAATAATTATTATTTTGCACATTTTTTATGATCTAACTATATATTCAAATTCGTATAAATAAGATATTCAAAACGATATCACATTCACCATTTTTTTCATCACTTTTA
This sequence comes from Eucommia ulmoides, assembly GCA_016647705.1. Taxonomy (NCBI): domain Eukaryota; kingdom Viridiplantae; phylum Streptophyta; class Magnoliopsida; order Garryales; family Eucommiaceae; genus Eucommia; species Eucommia ulmoides. The sequence continues at coordinate 17,112,300 of CM028325.1, forward strand.
AAATTCGTGTTGAATTCAAGATGATATTTCCGAATATTGATAGTCTTCACACTCTTGTTGAATTCAATATGATATTATAAATTTATTGTACAAAAATATTGAATATAATTAAAAAAATACCAAGAAATTAGATCGAATAATGACAAATGTTGGATTCAACATGGAATTCATTATCGTGTTCAATTCAACAAATATTAAACAAATGATTGAAATTAATGACCACACGATTATAAATTTATAATCCAATCAAACAAATGATATATAAAAAAGATGTTATTGCTATTTTAAAAATATAAAAACGATGTACTTTTAATTGGATAAACATCACTATTTTTATGTTCTTGAAAGGGATGTTCTCAAATATATGATTCTAGATTTGTAGGGAATTTTTTTTGGTCCGGATTTGAGATTGGGATTAAACGGCATAATTAAGTTAATTTAAATTTTATTTGGTTCAATTAAAAACGTGGGTGATAATTGAATAGAATGACCATGTGGATCTTATTATTTTCTCATAGAAAAATTGTAGTTACCGCTGAATTATTTGATTGCGATGTGCAAATTTGTCGCAGTCTAATTGGAAGTGATTGCGCGTTGTGACAGTCGTTCATATAACGAACAAGATGTTAATAAATTCATTAAAGAGATGAATTACTTAATGACGTTCATGAAACCAACTTGAATAAAAGAACATACAAAAATTCAGTGAACCTGGGTGAAAGGAATTAACCACGTGTACGGTGCACGTTTGATGCCACAGGAATGAATGAAGGCACATTATCACTCTTGCCTGCCCTCTCATCCTTTCGTTGAGGGATGAGAAACAAATCAAAAATGTGCTTTGAAGGCAAACATGCTTCTTTAGCTATGAGGATGGATCAATACCATATCCACATGAAGAATCATCTCCTTCCTCTTGAGATGATGCTACAACTCTAACTTTGAATACAATCGTGGTGCTATATATGGAATGCTTAGGCTCCATTTGGTTACTGTTTTTCTTCTCTAATTCTTGTTCCCGTTCATTAATATATAAGAAACGTGTTTTGGTAAACACGTTTCTATTCTCAAAATTTTGTGAATAATTTGAAACTATTTCTGAAATTTTTTAAGAATTTTTTAAACAAAAAATGTTGATTCTTATTTATTTCCACAAAATTATACCCACTATCATCCCGCCAGCCATCACCACCCACTGGCCACCACTATCCCACGGGCAAACACCACCCACAACCACGACCACCACTTGTTAGCCACCATCACCCTGCTCGCCACCACAACCACCACACAGCCACCATACATTTAAAAACAAGTAACAAATGTTGTAATCAAACATGTTTCTTGTTTCTGTTCTCATAAATTAATAAAAAAAAAATTTCAAGACAATGGCCATTACCAAATGTATTTTTATTTCTGGAATACTCCAAAAATGAAACAAAATTCACATCCTATCCATCCCAATTTGTCGGTGTGAAGATCAATGAAAAAACATAAAATCTAGAGAGAGAAAAGAAAATGAGGATAGAGTTTACCATCTGTGAATGAATGAATACAAAAGTACAAGAAAATATCTAGAAAAGAGAAGTTATATAGGCATACAATGAAAAGATCTAGAAAGTGAGTAAAAGACTATTCTACCCTTAATACTTAATAATAATAATAATAATAATAACAACAACAACTCTAATATCTCCCCCTCAGACTCACGATGTTACTACAAGAAATATCGAGAGTTTGCCAATAACAAAATCGAAAATACGAAATAAAATGCAACTTGGTAAGCAAGTTGACAATTTGCATGGAGGATGACACGAAAAGTAAAGTAAAAGTCACATGTTGAATGTCATGACGAGCGAGATGACAATTAATCTCGATGTGCTTAATTTATTCATGAAAAATTGGATTGTGAACAATCTGAATAACACTATTGTTATCATAATGCATGAGAGTGAGATGAGAAAGAGAAACACTCATATCTGCAAATAACCAACACAACCAAACTACTTCAATGGTAGTGGATGCCATCGCACGATACTCAGCTTCCGTGGAAGATTTAAAAATAACTACTTGCTTCTTCCTCTTCCATGAAATAAGAGAATCACCAAAAAATACACAAAAACCTGTGACGGACTTGCGCATATTTCCACCCCTATTAATAGAAGTGCCCTCCTTTCATTTTTCTTTGCTAATTCACTTGTTCATGCAATCTCTTGCTTGTATACTCTCAAACACTTGCCAAAAATAATTTCTCTCTCTTGAAATTTTTCTCAAAAATATTAGAAATTAGCTTTTAGAAGTCTTAAAAAATCTCTATAAAAAAGAGATAAAAAAGACAGAAAGAAAGAAAGAAGAAGAAGAAGAAGGCAAAACAAGAAAAAATTTCTTCCATCAAAGCAAGCTAAGTTCTCTAAATCCCCTTGTACATTTTTTTTATATTTTTATTCTTGTCTAGAGAAGGACAAATAAAAAGTGGTCAAAGCATTTAAAAATACACACACACACACACAAAAAAAAAAAAAAAAAAAACTGTTCCAAAGAAAACATAATATATATATATATTTTCTTACATTTACTTTTACCGTTATTTACTTTTATTCTTATTTACTTTTCCATCTCCCCAGTAAATCCCACGAGGGGGTAGGTGACAGGTAGGAGATGTCCTAGATCAATTTTCATCTTGTCAAAATAGTCTCTGAATAAAATGTCAGTAGAACTTCTGTTATCTACTAAAATCCTCTTCACATGGTAATTTATTGTTACCATAGTTATTACCAAGGCGTCATCGTGAGGTGAGTGAAGCCCCAACAGGTCTTTGTTGGAGAATATTATAACGACACTTCTTCCCTCGATAGTGTTTACTTCTTATTTTATTTTGTAACTTATTTTTCATTACGCAAAGGTTTTCTTTCCGTGCGAAGGTGGACAATCCACCAAAGTCGAATCCCTGTAGGTAATAATTTCCCTCCGACCCTCTCTAGATCCTTGGGACATCCCTTTCCATCATTCTATCATTTGGGAGTCCTATCCCTTCTTCTATCATCATCGTCTCTTCGGACGTAACACTGGAGGTGACCTCATTTGATAAAGCTTTCAATCTCATCCTTGAGTTGAAAATATTCATCCATAGTGTGATCATGGTCTCACACTCAGTAAGCTCACAATACTTGTTTGGATTCTGATTTTTGGGCTTCAATTTAAGTGGTGCAATCCATCGCATGCCTAGTTTGGTCTTTCAATCTCATTTAAAATTGTTTTTACAGGGAGTCACGTTGGGATAACTTAATTCTAGGAGGAGTTCCCGGGCACTGATCATCTCTAAGGATACATTTCGCCTTAAATCTTTTTTCTTACGAAAAAGAAGGATGGCAACCAAAATGATAAGCCCTCTCACCTTTTCGCCTTAATCTTTACGAAAAAGGGAAGATGGCTTATCATTTTGGTCGCCATCCTTCTTCTTCCATTCTTCTCTCTGCGCTTTGTACATCCAAATAGACTCCGTCTCCCTAAAAATGGAACCCCTTATAAAAGCATCATTAAGGTTGCGGGGGGCATGCTTAGCGAGGGAGTAGAAAATCTTTTTCCCTTCATAACCCATTAACGAGCACGACCAACGTGAAATCATCATCAAGGCAGTCCACCAAGAAGGTTTTAGCATTGAGGCTCTTTATCTCTCTATTTCAGCATCAGTAGGTGTGCTGATGATTTTAGCATTCGTTTGCTTCTGTTGACCCACGCTAGAAACATCTTATCTAAATTGGAAAAATAGGCGATGGTCTCGGGGGCCTGAGTGTGGTACTATTTTCGGGAGTGCCTAATCAAAGTGATCAGGAACGACTTACATCGTAGGGCATCAGACGCCCCTTGCAGGTTGAGTATCATCTTGAACGTGGATATACACGATCCGGTAGATCTATAAGTCCTTTATAAGACGACATTTGGTTCGTGGGATAGACGAATCATGGGGGTACCAGTTCATTCAATATCTTAGTTGTGAATGGCGATCGAGTAAGCGTGCGAGTATCGGAATCATCGTTAGCTTCCAGGGCCCAAATTTGGTCCTCAAGCTCTTCCAATGAATAGTTCATCACCGGAGCTGGTGGTGGAAGGGAAAGACCCCATGCTCCTACCAATGACCAGAATCAGCATGAGATGCCTTTGGAGAAGAAGAAAAAACTTGTCTTCTAACTGCGTTGGATTCCGCTCCAAGATAGATGTAGCTCCCCTAATGTTTCTCCCTTTGGTGGTGATGATTTTCCTGCTCCACTGAAGCATGGCTCGTGACTCAAGAAAGGACCTTTAGTTGCGAGACATCTGAGTGAACGACTAACCAACACATAGATGTTGCGATGATGGAGCTTGTAAAGTGTTGAAAAACTAAATCAACTTGCGGTTGAGTTCAACCACCTGGTTTTCGATTTGCTTCAGCCTAACCTTATTGGTCATTCAGGCGAAGGTGGATTCATTGGAGAGTTCTCAATAACGGAATGTTCAAACTATGCTACTAGATGTGGTGGTAGATTTTTCACGTAACACGGGGCTACATGAACAAGTGAGCATGAAGAGAAATATTTAAATGGCTTGGAGAGCATGAACATGCTTTTACGTCATATTCCCACAAATGGCGCCAACTGATGATATCTCTTTGTTGGGGGGGAGAACATTTTTTAATGGAGGATGAAATTGTTTGTACCTGTACTCTCCGTTCATCAACCTACACAAATCCTTAAATCGAGAAGGTCTTTTTTCTTGTGAAGGACCTCGAGCATGAGGATAAGTAGCTGGGTATAGAAAAATTCTTTGATGAACTTGTTAAAAATTAGAGCATACCCGAGATTACCTCACTTAGATGTATTTGGCGGGACATGGTTAGATTCTAGAATTAAGTTTTCGTCAATGAAACTATGTAGGAACTGGGCATTTAGGGTGGTTGGAGGATCATTGAACGTATTGTGCATGAGAAAAGGCCCATGTGACGGGGAAATCAATATAAGTTGGTCGAGTGGGCTCATGAGGACCTAGGTGAAAGGAGGATCTTGAGACTCCTATTACAATTAGTTAAATAGTTAGTTAGAAATTAGTTAGAAGTTGAAAAATTTTCAACAAGAGGATGATTGGTAAGGGTGAAAAATTAAATGGCTTATACGTTTTTTTTATATTGCCAAGACAACTGATAGTATTGTTTCATCACATTCAAATATTGGTTTTTCTGTTAATAATGTATCTGCTCATGTTTGGCACAATCGATTGGGCCACTTGTCTTCAAAACGATTGCTTTTGTTCAAAAATCGTTTGCATGTTGATGCTTCTCAATTGCATCAACCAAGACCGTGTTACATTTATCCTTTAGTAACAAAGACATTTAGTTTTTGAATCACATAATCATTTGTCAAAATCTCCTTTTGACTTGATACATTATGATATATGGGGTCCATATAGTGCTTCTTCTTATGGTGGTTATAAATATTTTGCTACGTTTGTTGATGATTCTACTTGATTTACCTAGACGTTCATGCTTAAACATAAGTCTGATGTTGCATTTGTTATTCCCAAATTCTTCAAAATGGTGAATACTGAGTTTGGAGTTCATATTAAGGTTTTTTTATCAGATAATGCTCATAAGCTTGCCTTTACTGAGCTATTCAATGATTTGGGCATGTTACATCAGTATTCTTATGTTGAGACCCGTCATCAAAGCTCAGTGGTAGAAAGAAAGCATAAGCATCCTATTAATGTGGCCAAGGCACTTTATTTCCAATCCAAAGTTCCAATACAATTTTGGTCTGATTGCATAGTGATGGCTGTTGTACTTACAGTGGTGTTCAAAAATTGCAGTCTCATTATCAAATGGAGTATATCATGTCCTTTCTCATGGGACTACATGATTCATTCTCTAAAGTTCGAGGTTAACTCTTACTTATGGATCCTCTATCGCCCATTAATCGGGTTTTTGCCTTAATTTCTCAAGAAGAGAAGCATAAATATATCGACAATATCTCCAGCACCGATTCTGCCAATACAATGGAATTTGCTGTAAAAAACGACCCAACGGAGAAAACCAAAAGTCCATACTATGGTGGCAATACTAAGAAGAAAGATTGTCCTTATTGCTTGCACTGTAATTTCCATGGATATACTATGGAATGATGTTACAAGCTTCGTGGATATCCTTCGGGTTACAAACCAAAGTAGTGCAACACTAAGCAAGCCACTTCACACAACTCTCTTGGAAATCTTTTTCAAAGCCTCAGCTCTTCTCAATGTCAGCAGTTGGTGAACTTGTTTTCCACTCATTTGACTTCTTCTGTTATTGGATAGAATGATCAACCTGAAATGGCTATTGTTTCAACTGTCACAGGTATCTATTTTTTCGTTTTTTTTTTCATAGTCTTCTTACTGCATCACGATATTGGATCATTGATTCAGGAGCTTCTCGACATATTTTCCATGATGTCAGCATTTTTGTTTTACTAAGATTTGTTGAGCATGTCAATGTTATTCTTCCTGATCATTTACGAATTTTCGTTCGCATGATTGGTGATGTGCAGTTGAGTCCAGAGTTGATCCTAAAAAATGTTCTATATGTTCCTCAACTTAAGTTCAATTTTCTATCTGTTAGTGCTTCGATTGAAGATGTGCAACTGACAATAAGTTTTCTTCATGATTCATTCCTCCACTCTTCAAGTCTAATATGGTTTCAGATGAAATTCTTTTATTTTTTTTTCCAATTCACGATTGATGATTGATGAGCTGTTTATCAATCTCATCGTTGCCTTCTCGATCAGTTTAGATCGATCCAATTCCTTCCAGTTCAGTTCTGGTGATCCCGATATTTTGATGGACAATTAAAAGTTGATATTTTTTGTGAAACTAATGTGTTTGTTGAGTGTTTCAGTAAAATAATTCCAATTATTAATTAAATTATGAAGAAATTATCAAGGGTGCAAAGATGGATTATTCGATTAACCAACTGACAGGGTTTCGCTCAACTGACTATTTCGGTTGAGATCTCGAAGAACTTGAACTTTTAGTAAAAAAACTAGCCATTTTTTATGGTTCCAAGGGAGAGATTCGGGGGGATCTGATATTGTGGAAGATATAGTCCATATGTTTTGAATTGTTACTGATTTGGTTCATATATTAAATGATTTTCTCAATTTAGTTTATTAAATACTTCATATCTATGTGATTAGTAATTGAGAAATAATTTGTGAACTTAATTGAGAGTTTTAAAAGATATTTTTAAGTGAAATATACCAATATTGAATAGATATGATTTATGGGGTATATAGGTATCTTTCAGAGGCCTATCATTTGAAAACTAGTCATTGGAGGGCTTGTTCCAAATCTGTTTAAATAGACTTGCGAATTTAGAACTCATGATATCATGAATTATCAAGTTCCTAAACTTTCTAAGAGTTATCATTCTGCTGAGATTATTTCGAGAGATTATTTGTGTGAAAAATTCTTGAGCTAAAGCGCTGTTGAATTAACGTCACCGATCTGTGCTGTTTTGCAATCCTGTTTTCATACTTCAGTGTTTTCCTGGTGAACTCTTTCTAAGTTGTTTTTCTTAAATTTGATTTCTTATTATTGTTGATTACTTGGATTTAAGATCGTTGAAAAATCGTTTCTAAACTTAAGAGCATAAAAATTCTTTTTTAAAACGATTTTGTGATATTATCTGATAACATGCTTAATTTTGTGCTACCCACACTTGTTATTAATCAGATATTAATTTGTCTCACTTTAATTCTATCAATTAGTAAATTTTGGGACATTAATTGAGTATAACTATTTTGAGGTGGTAGAAACTCTGAGTGGAAAGAAACTCATAATTTTTTGTATTTGTAAGTTTGAGCAGATTAGACATCATTGAGTCGATATCTAGTCAGGATAGCTAGGATTTCAATCTTTTCTCGAAAAAAGGTTGAGGTTTGATATTTACCTAAGGTATAAAAAGATTAGGTTATTCTTTTCCCTTGAAAAGAATTAGGTTTTAATTCTTTCTAAATTGAATTATTTTTGAGTGAATTATAAAGGTTCAATCATTACCTGGGAAAAAGATATTTGTGAGTGTGGTAAAGTTTGATCCTTACCTCTTTAAAACGATTAGGTTGTAATTCTTTCTGTAATAGAATTAGCTTAGTATTTAGCCTAGAAAAAGATAAGGTTCTTCCTTAACCTAGGAAAAGAAAAATTGTAAAGGTTGATTTAAGCCTGGGAAAAAAATCATTGTAAAGGTTTGGTTTCTACCGTTATAGGAATCAGGGGTTTAGAGGTTGCAAATTTTTGTAGAGCTCAGGGGACTAAATTAGATAAGGCTAGCTTGCTGAACCAGAATATATCTTGGTGTGCTGCATTATTTATTTTATTTATATTTTGTTTGAATGTACACTTAGAATTAAACACTTATCTGCTGCATAATGAAGATAATAATTAGTTTAGAATAAATTGATTATTTGATAAATTAAGTGTTGAAAATTTAAATTTTTATAACTATCCAATTCACCACTTCCCCATCTTAGGTAACTCACTGGGCCAACAATTGGTATCAGAGCTGGTTTTAGCTTGATATGCTTCATAATCTAACTAAATACGATCACATGGAGTGCACTAATCATGATGTCGTATGTACTATTGTAGAGTCTCCAACTTCTTCTAATATTCATTGTTCTGCTAGTGAAAATCATAGAATTTGTGATAGTGAGGATGCAAATAAGGCTATTGAGATGCCGATTGCCATTACTTATGTTTTTGGAAAAGAGAATTTGAAACTTGGGCGAAGGATTGCAATTCTTGAAAATAAAAAGTTTAGTACTATTAAGTCTCTTAGTAAGAAGAATTTGGACAAATATTTTGAAACTACCGAATTTGCAAATGCTTTATCTGAAATTGGTAAGTAGTATGAAAAAATTGAGTCTCTTGAAGAAGAGAATGAAGTTTTGAAAATCGATATTTCTGATTTTTAGCAAAATGATTTTAAAATGAAAAATATTGAAACTTTAAATGAGGTCTTGAGCATCGAGTTGGAAAATGCAAGGTGTAAGCTTGATAGAGCTCGTGTGAAAATCTATTCTATTGAAAATGAGTGTCAAATTCTTAAGAATGATCTTGAATTTATACATAAGAAGAATTTTGGTCTACAGGTAAACGTTAGTACAATGAAGCGGTTACTTGAAAAGACTCAAAAGGAGCTTGATGAAGTAGTGAATAAATTCAAGGATATCGGGAGAACTAAACTTGTTGAAAAACCAATAGTCGCTAAAGTAGCTCTTCAAAATCACCTTCGATACCGTGCTCTTGTATGGAACAATGATTATCCGAAGAAACGTACTAACAATGCTAAACGTTTTATTGTGAGAAACATGGTTATTTTGAGAAAGTTTGTTATTTATTGCATGGTTACCCTGTCGAATCCAAAAATAACTGGATACCAAAAAGAAAAAACTTTTACGCAGGTACCAATCGGAGATTCAAACAATTAAGATGATATGAATGAATTTTACATGCCAAGAAATGAGTCCAGATTCAATACACCAATGAGGAAGAATCAGTATATGCAAAGTGAGAGGATAAAAAAACAGCAAGTTCAATACATGAAATCAACTGATACTTATCCTCAATAAATGGCGAGATATCAATATAAGAAAAGGACCATGTATAAAGTGGTAAGAAAGCAAAATGATGGAAAATAGCTCAAAGCACCATACAAAGGCAAAAAAATTATTACCGAACCAATCCAGAAAATAGCCAATACAAGAAAAGGGGAAATCAAAGTGATAAATCAAACAAAAGGAAAAATAGTGGATTCAAAGGACACCGAACTTGAAATCAACAATCCACCAAAGGTATACACACCAATTGCTTCCAAGGATAATCTAAGTATGTGAAATTTTTTAAAATTCAAATATGTTAATTTCGTTAGGGAGACTGATGCTTCGCATTTCGTAAATTAGATATTTGTGATGTGTGTGTGTGTGAGAGAGAGAGTGCGTGGGTGTGAAAATATTTAAATCATATGCATGGATCAAAATAAGAGGTAAAAATTAAGTTAAGTTGATCAATTAGGGCTAAAATACACAAAAAGACGAAAATGAGCAAGTCTTTTTGGTCAACCGACAGAAGCAGAGCCTGCAGTACGCAAACTTTGCAGTGGTCGATTAATTAACCAAAAAACAATCAGTCAACCAACTGTTATGCCTTTCATTTTACCCTATTTCGATTTTAAACTCTTTTTTTTTTTTTTTTTTTTTTTTTTTTTTTAAATTCTGAAAACCTTTCATCTCTCAAGCACTTTCATCCAAAAATCTTCAAGAAATCATCACGGTTCGACTTGGATTTGAAAATATAAGGCTCGGATCTACCGTTTTGTTCTTCGATCTCTTTTAGAGTTTTTGCTTATACACTTCATCTAAGTTAGATCTCTTGTGTTTAGTCGGTTATTTGAACCTAAAATTGTGAGAAAATGCCTTGAATCAAGAGACCTTACCCAAAACCCAAGTATGACACTACCCACTTTAAGAGTAAGGAGAAAGAAATAAGATTCAAAGAGGAATTTTCTAATCGAAAAGTTGTGTGTTGTAAACCCATAGATTTTGATGGTTTAAAGAATAAAAAACTCAATATTGAAAAATATGTTAGCATTTTGGGGTGGACCGAATTTGTCTCCCAAAGTAATGAGTGGATGCCTATTTGTGTGAGAATGTTCTATAGCAATCTTACACTTAGAGATGATCAAATGACGTCATTTGTGAAAGGGAAGGAAATTAGATTTGATACGAAACATCTTAGGGATATTTTGAATTTAGATAAAGGAAATGTGTTTTTCTACAATTCTAATCATTGGTTTGCGACGAATTTTAATAAAAGTAAGATAACCAATATGTTTGGGTTGGATAGAGATAGAGTGGGTTCGCTATCGCTTGAGCACCACCTTATTCATTCGATGATTACATATACGATTGTGCCTAGAGGAGGAAGTCATGCGAATGTAAATGAGTTTGATTTATATTTGTTGAATGAGATTGTTGAGAGGAAAAAAACTTGATTTAGCCCATATCATGATGGATCACATGAGATATCGTCTAAAGAAAGCTTCTAGAGTGCTACCCTATGCCGATGTAATTCAAAGAGTATTTGACCACTTCGGAGTGAAAACTGATCCTGAAAAAATAAAATTCTTCATGGTTACCCCGGCATGGATAAATGTGAGTAGTTGCATTCTAATGGGGTATGAATTCAAGAAGAATAGATGGGTGAAGAAGAACGGTCAAGAGAGACTGAGAATGGTGGTTGAAGAAGAAGATGATGATGAGGAAGAGTTGAGCTCAGATAAAAAAAAAAAATGGACATTCTTTGAGATTAAGTTGATGATATCAAAGAACACGCTGAGATGATAGATTATCGAATATCCAAGATTGAAAGCGGCATAGCTAAGATGAGAGTGAACATGGACAACGGATACAGGAGGATCACGGAGACTATGGAGACTGGATTCGGCAGAATCACAGGAAATATGGAATAAATGTTTCAATTCATGCAGAGCTCACAATTTGTCGCCCAACAGCAATTCAGCGCCCAGCAACACTATAGTGAACATACTATATTCGAAGTGCAACAATCATTCAGAGGATCTTCGGTAGTAGGGTCGTTAGGGGCAGGACCATCGATGCCATATTATCAGTAGATGCCCTCAAGTTCGAGCATTCAGCCTATTGGTCAGTATCCACAACAGCCGGCGACTAGTCTATTGGGACTGCATTATCCATTCATGGGACAGGGTCCTCACAAGTTTTTACACTTTATCATTCTTAGTAGTGTTTTTGCAATTTGAACTTGTCTCTTCCTAGTATTTTTGTCTTTAAAGCTTAATCTAGGAATTATGGTACTTAACTGAGTAGTATGTAGTTTGCCTAGACATGATCAATTATGCTTAATATTTATTCTCTATGATGATCCACATATATTCTGAAAAATTGAAAAATATTTTTTTATGCTTAAAAAATTATTTTTATCCTCTTTATTGAAAAATTATTGAAAAAGCTTGATAAGTTTTTTAAAGAAAAATTATTTTGCCAACATAATTAATTGTGGTTCAAAAACATTTGTTCTCTGCCCCCACTTTTTGAGATGACAAAGGGAGAGAATGTGTTTGATATTTAAATGAGATATTTGTTTTGACAAAGAGGGAAATTATAATCGAATGCTTTAAACGAGCTAGTTGATGTTTAAGAATTTATTTACCTAAGCATTGCACTGATTAAAGATAGATTTATGTTATATTGATTTTTGGGCTTATATTGAATATCTATTTAATTATTTGAATTGTCTTTATGATTATGCTTAATTGAGTTAAATACCCATCCTCGGATTTAGGGGGAACGTGGTTACATTTTTATTTTGAAGAAAACATCAAAGTTAATTGTCATCATAAAAAATGAGAAGATTTTTTATTCCGAGATTTTGATGGACAATTAAAGATTGATATTTTTTGTGGAACTAATGTGTTTGTTGAGTGTTTCAATAAAAGAGTTCCAATTATTGATTGAATCTTGAAGAAATTATCAAGGGTGCAAAGATGGACATTGAAGAAAAGAAAATTATTGAAGATCCTGAAGAAATTAGGTGAAAACAACACTATAACATTTATACTCTTAATGCAATCTGAATTAGGATCACGCACGACACTATTAAAGGAGTATATTTTTGTGTGTTTAATTTGATGAAATTTAAGATCCTAATTAGTGTTAAAATATATGCTCCTATGTGAAATTGGAAAATAAAAATTGACCAAAGTGAAAATAATGTTTAAAATTGAATTTTAGAGTCAATTGAGTTAACCGAGAAAAGAAATCGGTTAACGAGATTAAACGATGAATTTTGGAGCTAAAATTAGTGAGAAAGTAACCAACCAGCATCAATCGGTCAACTTATCCGAGGAGGATGGGTCAACAGATTGAAACAGTGAGGTTTTAGAGAAAATTGGAGAGATCCTGCATTTATCGATCAACCGACCATAAGAGGATTCGTCAACCGAATAGTCTAGGGGTTGGAAAGTGGAAACTCTCTAAAACGATTGGTCAACCGATTGTGTTCTGGTTTGGCTTGGAAAACATCCTGAATCAATCGGTCAACCGACCGTTGGAGGTTCGGTCAAATTACTGCCTTTTGGTTTTAGCCTGGGTTAAACGCTGAATTATTCGGTCAACCGACTGGCCGGGTTTCGATCAACTGACTCTTTCAGTTGAGATCTCGAGGAACTTAGACTTTTGGTTAAAAACTAGTCATTTTTTATGGTTCCAAGGGAGAGATTCGGGGGATCTGATATTGTGGAAGATATAGTCCATATGTTTTGAATTGTTACTGATTTGGTTCATATGTTAAATGATTTTCTCAATTTGATTTATTAAATACTTCCTATCTATGTGATTAGTAATTGAGAAATAATTTTTGGACTTAATTAAGAGTTTTAAAAGATATTTTTAAGTGAAATATACCATAATTGAATGGATATGATATATGGGGTCTATAGGTGCCTTTTAGAGGCCTATCATTTGAAAACTAACCATTGGAAGGCTTATTCCAAATTTGTTTAAATAAACCTGTGAATTTATAACTCATGATATCTAGAACTATCAAGTTCCTAAGCTTTCTAACAGTTATCATTCTGCTGAGATTATTTCAAGAGATTATTTATGTGAAAAGTTCTTGAGTTAAAGCGCTATTGAATTGGCGCACAGTTCTGTGCAATTTTGCAATCCTGTTTTCATACTTCGGTGTTTTTATTGTGAGATCTTTCCAAGTTGTTGTTCTTAAATTTGATTTCTTATTATTGTTGATTACTTGGATTTAAAATCGTTGAAAAATCATTTTTAAACTTAAGAGCATAATATTTTTTTTAAAAACGATTTTATGATATTATCTAATTACGTGCCTAATTTTGTACTACCTACACTTGTTATTAATCATGTATTAATTTGCCTTGTGATAGGTGTAAATTGCCTATCTATTTTCAATTCGAACATTGTTAGTTTTCGAGTATGTTTAGTACGTTTTAATATGTTTTTGTATAAATCAAATGTTTTAGATGAAACGGGATGAAAACGGATAAAAAATGATCACATCATATCAAAGACAGTGGAAGAACGATGGAAAAAGGGCAAAAAAATTGAAATTCAGAACCTGCAGCCACAGCCGCGGCGACCAAACCCCCGTCTCGGCGGTCAAAGTATAGAGAATGCCTTAACTTATTGCAAACCCACCACCGCGGCGGTGAAACTACTAGAAGAAGAAGATAAGGCCACCGCCTCAGTGGACGAATCCACAGCCTAGGCGGTGAAACTGCAGAGAGGTCCTGAATCCACCGCTTATACGAAGATCAAACTGACCTACTCACCGCCGCCGCGGTGAATCCCACCGCCACAGCGGTCACCTCTGCACAAATTTAGATATTTATTAGGATATTTTTCCTATTTATATCCCCTCCTCTCATCTCCTTTGGCCATTAGAGCCCTATTAGGCTTAGTATATTTTAGAGATAGGTTTAGGGAGTGCTCAAGGAATTCCTAAGGAGAAGATCACGTTGCAAAGAAGGGGGAGCAATCTCGAAACTTTTTTAGCGACAAATCTTCGGACTAGGCTAAGTTTTTCTCCTTTTTTTCTTTATTTCTTAACTTAAGATTGTTGTTTGAGCATGTTTATCTCATTTTTAATTGTATAACCGGCTATGGCCATGAGTTAAACGGGTCTTTGTCTAAGGATTAATATAATTTATAAAAGTGTAGTTTTGTTTGAATTTGTGTTTCGTTAATGTGTGTTTTATAATAATTTCTATTGTGTTTATCGGTTTTTCATGAATATTATGCTTGTTAAGATAATTAGAGAATATGGGATTTAACACTCGGGAGAGGTAACCCCTAATTCAGACTAGGGTAAACGCAACACAACAATCTAACGACCCCGAAGAGCGTTAGAAAGTGTGCAATCAATGACGTTGGGGCAAGACTAATGTGACCTAGCGTCGTTAAGATATTGAGGGGGACTTCTTTGTTGACGCGAAGTCACGTATTTACTTGTTTTACCTCGGGAGAGGTGGCGAGTGAGTTTACAAACTGAGATTGTCGAATACCCAAACGCCATTAACGTAAACTAAAACGAGACCAAACACGTTTTGTAAACAAAGTTAATCCCTAAACAATACTTTCCCTAAACATCTCATATTAGTATTAGTATAGTTTAATTAGTATTTTAGTATTAGTTTATATTAATTTTATATACATTTATTTTAGCCTAGATAAAGTTAGGTCATGATAAATGCGATACTCAATAATAATCATAACCAATTCCTATGGACATGATACCCTTACTCTCCCCACCTTTACTAAAACTTGATCTCGTATACTTGTGAGTGAAAGTAGCGACGTATTTACACGCTACCACCTCGCTTTAATTCTATCAATTAGTAAATTTTGAGACATTAATTGAGTATAACTTTTTTGAGGTAGTAGAAGTTTCAAGTGAAAAGGAACTCATATTTTTTTTGTATTTGTAAATTTGAGCAAATTAGACATGATTGGGTCGGTGTCTAGTCAAGCTAGCTAGGGTTTCAATCATTTTCAAGAAAAAGGTTGAGGTTTGATCTTTACTTAAAGTATAAAAATGTTAAATTATTCTTTTCCCTTGAAAAGGTCTAGGTTTTGGTTGTTCCTGAATTGAATCATTTTTGAGTGAATTGTAAAGGTTGAATCCTTACTTGGGAAAATGATATTTGTGAATGTGGTGAGGTTTGATCTTTAACCTGTTAAAAAGAGTAGGTTATGATTCTTTCTGTAATAGAATTAGGGTAGTCTTTAGTTTAAAAAAAGATAAGATTTTTCCTTAACCTTGGAAAGGGGAAATTATAAAGGTTGATTCTAAGCTTAGGAAAAGAATTATCATAAGGGTTGAGTTCCTACCGTTAAATGAATCAGGGGTTTAGAGGTTGGGAATCTCCGTGGAGCTTAGGGAGTGGATTCGGTAAGGTTAGCTTGTTGAACCAAGATATATCTTGGTATATTGCATTATTTATTTTCTTTATATTTTGTTTGGATGTGCACTTAGAATTAAACATTTATCCGCTGCGTAAAAAAGATAATAATTAATTTAGGATAAATTAAATTTTTGATAAATTAAGTGTTAAAAATTTAAATTTTTATAACTACCCAATCCACCGTAGCTCACTGGGCTAACTAATTCGATTTGAACTAAACTGATTTTCATTTTTAGTCTCAATCAATTTTTGTTTCTTGATTATCGATTCAAGTTTCGATCTATTCGTCGGTTTGATTCGATTCGATCGATTGCTTGATTCATCTCCTTATTTCTGTTCATCCGATGAGATTTCTTGATTTCACTGATTTGATTCTTGATCTCTTGATTTCGATTCTTGATTTTTGTTTTCACCGTCGTCGTTGGCTCGATCGCTTTCACCGAAGCCAATCGAAGTGATTTAGGATTGATGTTTTTCGGATTGTGAGGATAGAATCAATCGTGATCAATGATTGATTCTCTTATTCAACGAAGCATTCGTGAACTATCGTGATTGCAACTCCGATTGACGATTTCGATTGGTTCTTTTCTGATCGATTCTTTCCAGATCGATGATCACAATTGACGATTTATAGATCTGTTTATCCTTCTGCTCGCTTCTGATCATTGTCGATCTTCATTTTCATCTTCATATTTGTCACTCATCGTCGACTCTTCAGCTTTCGATTCTTTTTCGCTTGATTTCGCAGATTGTCGATTGATTTGCAATTGTGATTAAGGTCGTCATCCAAACGATTGTGATTGAGGTTAGATCTAAGTTTACAATTCCTCTGATTGTTTGCAATTGATCAATTAACCTAGTTTTCGCATCGATCTGCGTGATCTTTGCTGCGAGCTTGTGATTCTTCGGAGAATCGAGAGATTCGCAGCACGTTAGCTTTTTTCCGGCGATGGTATTAGCTAGGAAATTGGTTGAGCCCTCAGTCCTCCGAGATTAGCGCCATAGATTTCTCCTCCGGGGCTTTGTTGGTGAAGAATTTCTGGTTATGTTAGGTGAGGAATTTCACCACGGATTGCTCAAACCTGTGAGGGTGCTCAAAACAACTTGAAAAGGTAATTGTTTATGTTTCAAGCAGAACTGGTCTGTTTTGTGTTTCAGTATCACCAAAAATTGCATTCTGTTATTGCAATTTGCACCCTACAGCTGTTTGGAATTTGCAATATGTTATGTTCTTCGACTGTTTGGTTTATTATTGGTGATTTGTGTTAGCCGTTTGTAAATTTGCACCTGGCAGTTGACAATCAAGTTGCTTTTTTATTGCGAATTTACACGAAACTACTGCTAATTCTGTCATTGATGATCCTTCGAGTCCCTTCTTGCTTCATCATTCTAATGGTCCTAGTCTAGTTCTTGCGTCATAGCAACTCCCAGAAGATAACAATGCCTCATGGAGTCGTGCTATGATCATTTCTTTGACCGTGAAGAATAAATTAGGTTTCATCGATGGATCTATCTAGAAACCTAGCAGTAATGATACACAGGTTCTACATTCGTGGATCCGTAACAACAATATTATCATTTCATGGATATCAAACTCAGTATCCAAGGACATCTCTGCTAGTGCAATCTACTCCACTTCAACGCAAGAAATTTGGGATAATTTGTTGGTTCGATTTCAGTAGAGCAATGACCCTAGGATCTTTCAATTACGTTGTGAATTGATAAATTTAGCCTAAGATCAAAATTCGATCAGTATCTAATTCACAAAATTAAAGATCATTTGGGATGAATTAAGCCAATTTCGACCTAAGTGCACCTATGCTTTGTCATAAAACACCGTTTGAGTTGTTGTATAAGACCACAATGGATTATTCTACTTTTTGAGTTTTTTGTTATTTGGCCTTTGCATCTACTTTACTTATTCATCACACAAAGTTCCAACCCAGAGTTCGGATCTGTGTTTTCATTGGATATCCACCTAGTATAAAGGGATACAAATTATATGACATAGATTCCAAATAGACTTTTGTTTCTCGAGATGTTATATTTCATGAGGATATGTCTCCTTTTCATTCATAAGTTTTGTCACGTGATTTGATTGAGCCTTTTCCTGATCTGGTATTATTACCACATGCCACATCCAACTATTGCTAATGATACTGCTATTGATGTTCCTGGAAATATTCATGTTGATCACACTGGAGATTTTTCTGGTCATGAGCCTTCACTAGTGACTGATACAGATGTTCAACAAACTTCTGTTCCCAAGTAATCTACTCGAGTCTCTCGACTACCTTCTTATTTGGAGAATTTTATATGTAATTCTTCTTCTATTGTATCTATCGCGCCAACCAAGTATCCCATTTCACAAGTTCTCTAATTCTTTGTCACGAGCTCATCATTGTTTTGTAATGGATATCTTTTCGCAAGTTGAACCCCAATTTTATCATCAAGCTGTTAAGTACCCTGAATGGAAATAAGCTATGTTGGATGAATTACAAGCCATGGAAAACAACCATACTTCTTCAGTTGTTCATCTTCCCACTGGAAAATATTCTATTGGCTGCCGATGGCTTTACAAAACTAAATATCAGTTTGATGGTTCTTTAAACCGACATAAAGCTCGTCTTGTGGCTAAAGGTTTTACTCAGCAGGAAGGTGTGGATTTCATCGAAACCTTTTCACCTGTTGCGAAGTTGATGACTGTTAAAGTGTTACTCGTTTTAGCTGCTTGTAACAATTGGTATTTCTTTCAACTTGATGTCAACAATGCTTTTCTCAATGGTGATCCATTTGAAGAAATTTATATGGATCTGCCTTTAGGTTACAAGAGTCAGGGGGTGTCTTCCAATACTTCTTGCTTAGTATGATAGCTTTATAAGTTCATTTATGGACTCAAGCAAGCATCTCGTCAATGGAATTCGAAATTCACTAAAGCTCTTCACTAGTTTGGTTTTTAACAGTTTAAATCTTATTATTCTCTCTTTACCAAATGGAATGGAATTCGTTTGTTGCCCTCTTGGTTTATGTTGATGACTTTATAATCACTGGACCTAATACTCAACTTCTCGATGATTTGAAAACCTCTTTGCATAGCCATTTTAAACTCAAGGATTTAGGTGTGTTGAAATACTTTCTGGATATTGAAATTGCTCGCTCTACTAAAGGCATTGTCTTTTCTCAGCGACAATATAGTCTATAATTGCTTTAGGATGCTGGTTATCTTGGTTGCAAACCCGTACATTTGCCAATCGATCCTAAAGTTCATCTTAGTTCTGAAGATGGTGAATTTCTTTTTGATCCTTTTATGTATAGGAGGCTGATTGGACGTTTATTGTATCTCACTATTTCTCGACCAGATATTTGTTTTACTGTTGGTAGCGGAATATTACGTCACTACTTTTACCGCAAATGTACGGATAAAGTTTTAATAAAATAGGGAGAAAAGGGTTGTCGTATCCATAGGGATTGAATTAAATTGTCGCTAAGTACCGCGATTATCAGAACCAAATTTTATTTAGGCGATTAAAATTAGGGTTTTTTGTGTTAATAATAAAACTAAACTAATTAACTAATTAAAGTATAATACTAATATTGACGTTTATGGGAGTATATTGTTTAGGGATTAACTTCGTTCACTAATACATGTTCGATTCAATCTAGTTTACATTAACGACATTCAAACTATCCGACAATTTAGGTATCAAAAACTCACTCACTACCTCTCCCGAGTGTAAAGTGAATGAATATGTGAATTCACGTCAACGCCGAAGTCCTCATCTAGCATCTAAACGACACTGATCACATGAGTCTTTCCTCAACCTCATGGATTGTATACTTTCTAATACTCTCCTGAGTCATTAAATCGTCACGTTGCGTTTAAACCCTAATCCGAATTCGGGGTAACCTCTCCCAAGTATCAAACCCCATATTCTCAAACAAACCAATATATCATAACAAACATATAATGGAAGTAATAAAACGGTAAGCACAATCAGATAAATATAAACAACCGTTAACAAAACATCAATTTATTCAAACCACGTTTTCATGAACAAGTCACTCCCTAGACAATAGATGTTTATCTACACATGGCCATAACCCAATATTCAACAATTAAAGGGATAAATATCATCAAAACAACCAACCAAAGCTAAAAATAAAATAGAGAAACAAAGGAGAATAGCCAAATCTGAAGAACGGGTGATTCCACGTGTGCTAAGTCCGCTCCAATCTTGTTTTCTCCTCTTAAAATGGATGATCCTCCTTGGTTGGTATGTCTTGGAGCTC
The DNA here is from genome assembly GCA_016647705.1 of Eucommia ulmoides. Taxonomy (NCBI): domain Eukaryota; kingdom Viridiplantae; phylum Streptophyta; class Magnoliopsida; order Garryales; family Eucommiaceae; genus Eucommia; species Eucommia ulmoides. The sequence continues at coordinate 17,132,617 of CM028325.1, forward strand.
TCAAGACACTCCCAAAAACGAGCCTTAGGTGTTAGGGGAAGAGGGGATATCATAAGGATCCAAAATATCTGAAAACATATTCCAAAATATCTTATTCAGGTGGATCCAAACCACTGCAGCGGTGGGAAACATCGCTGCAGCAGTGGGAAGTCAGTAGGTCCACTGACCCTTCACCGCTGAAGCGGTGGTCTTTTGGCCGTAAATTTCTCGTCCAAACTTCAATTGCAATGATTCAAAAACCTATGGAAATATAAGACATAGATCTACAACTTCTATGTTTTGAGATTTTCCAAAATCGGATTGTATCATTGTCAAAAATGGCCTTGAAGTTGGTACACCTGAACCGAATTTTTATCTTTTCACCCATTTATTTAATAACCTATAAAATAATACAAACACACATTAAACTAACAAAAATGCTTGAAAACACACAAATATTTAAATTTAAAAGTATTTGATTTATCGGTAGATAAACCACTCATCAACTGTTCATAAATTGAGGCAATTTGTATCAAAGCCTCGAGCTCCTAACTTACAGGTATCTCATCATCTCCTCCTCTATCTTAAATCTATACCTGGGCAAGGTCTACTTTACTCAATTTCATCTTTACCATGCTTGAAGGCTTTTTCAGATGCTGATTGGAATTCTTGCATTAATTCTAGGAAATACATCACGGGTTTTGTGTTTTCATTGGTGATTCTCTTGTTTCATGGAAGGCGTAGAAACAACAAACTGTCTCTCGTTTTTTCGCCAATGCCGAATATAGAGCTCTTGTGGCGGTTGCTAGTGAATTGATCTGGTTACAACAATTGTTGTAGGATTTGCAGATTGATGTTATTTCTCCAGTTTTTTTTTTTTTTTTTTTTTTTTTTTTGATAATCTTGCAACCATTCACATAGCATCTAATCCTATCTTCCATGAACGCACCAAACATATCAAAATCGATTACCATTTCGTTCAAGACCAAGTATCCAAAGGTGTTATCCGTCTCATGCCAGTCCGATCACAAAATCAACGTGCTGATGTTTTCACTAAAATATTACCATCTTCTTATTTTTCTTTTCTTTTATCCAAGATGACTATTAAGAACATTCATAGTCTATGTTGAGGAGGTGTATCACAGTTAGCTAGTTAAATAGTTAGTTGGAAGTTATTTGGAAATTAGTTAGAAGTTAATTAACTAATTATTTATTGCTATACCTTCAATCTTGGCTATATATAGCTCAGATCTCTTCTTGTAAATGCATGAGTGATAAATATACTTGAGATTCATTCCTCCACTCTTCAAGTCTAATAACTCCTTAATAGAACCAATGGATGACTTGCCATGTAGGACTCCATTCGTGAGTCCCATTGCAACACATGAATAGTGATAATTCTCTTTACATGAGATATTATTAGACAGTCTATTTTAATTAAGAGTTAATTAGAATTGTTACCTAATTCTCTATGTTCTTAAATGTATCATGAATGCCTGGAGATTCCCCTATAGAGAGTCGGATGAGGGATATATAATTTATTTTTGGGATATTCGGTGGCAAGTCCTTTATTTCATCCTTACTTTTAAAAAAGTCTCAAAAGCGAAAGCAACTTGTGTTTTAGTCTCACTTATTTAAAAAAAAAAAGCGAAAGCCCAATACACACGTCTGCACACACGCAGTTACATGTAACTGTTTTGTGTGTAAATTTGATGTAACAAATAATATTATATTTTGTAACATGTAATTGATTTGTGTGTAAAAATTTGTTAGATATAACAAAAATTACACAAATTACATATAATTAGTTACATGTAACTAAATATATATAAATATATATAACTAATATTAAACTAATTTCTATGTGTAATATTTTTTAAATGTCACAAATATTACACAAATACATGTAATTTGTAACGTGTAACTAATATTACATAAGTATATGTAACAAAAAATACACAGATATATGTGTTGAATTTAAGATTTTTATGAACAATTAAGTATTGATGTCTTTAGTTAAACTAATAATTTTATCGAGTGTTTCAGATTTATTGTTTTATACATGTTATTAAGAAGAAGAACTCATAAAGAAAACATAAAGAGTGTAAAATGAATATAATGAAGATGTGAAAAATTTTGAAGACTTTGAAGAAAAGTAAGTGAAAATAACTCTCTACTTATATACTCTTAATGCAACCCGAATTAGGATCACACATAACACTTTAAATTAGTTAATTATATGTGTGTCATGATAAGAAATAATAAGTTTAAGATCCTAAAATGAGATATTGTATGTGCTCCTTGTGTGAAATGAAATTGATAATTGACCTAATTGGAAAATATTTTTTAACGTATAAAAAGTTGAATTTTTGGGTCAATTCGGTTAACCGAGAAACGAAATCGGTCAACTGAATTAAACAATGAGTTTTAGAGTTAAAATAAGGTGTTACTGATCCAGTCAGTCAACTAAATGAAATTGGTCTATCAATCATTTGAAACAATAGCTGAATTGGCGAAGGAAATGAACACACTGATCCAATCGGTTAACCGAATGAAGAAGGTCGATCAATCGTTTGAGTACTTGAAGGAAAAATGGATCACATTGATCCAATCAGTCAACCGACTAGCCTTAAGCCAACAGTTAAATCCAAAGCTGGATAGGTCGGTTAACCGACCTGTGTGACTCAGTCAACCAACTGAGTCAGTTGAGATTTTGGGAGATTTGGTCTCTTGGTAAAAAACTATCTATTTTTTATGAATCCAAGAGAGGTATATGGAGGATTTGAACCTTATTGAGATATTATCAACCTATTATGTTACCTCTATTTATTTGGTCTACATGTTTTGAGATTCTCCTAATTTAAATGGTTTAATACTTCCTATCTCTATGGTTTTAAATTGAGAATAATTTTATGGACTTATTTAAGAGAATTAAAAATTATTTTTAAGTGAAATACACTCGAAATGAAAGATTATCATATATGGGGTTTAAGAGTGCCATAGAGTGACATATCTTTTTGAAACTAGCCGTTGGAGGGCTTGACATTTGTCTATTAATAATTTAATATAGACTTGCGAGAATTCAGTTGAGTATATCAAGAACAATCAGTTTGAGCTATTCTAAGAGTGATATTTACACTGAGATTTTTATGAGAGATTTATTCTAAGTTCTTAATCTAAAGCACTAGTGTTTTGGTGTCACCAACTTAAGTTCTATTGTTATTCTGTCATTATCTTTGGTGTTTCCCAGTGAGATCTATCCAAGTTTTATTATTTACTTTGAAATTATATTTTTATTGATTGCTTGGTATAGAATTGTGTAGACACGACATTTTGACCATCTCGCAAAAATAAAAATAATTACACTTCACTTTATAGAAGAATTTGTTTGATTCAATTTTGTTTTATTTCATTTGTTCAAAAAAAAAAAAAAAAAGGGAAAAATAAAATAAAATAAAGAAAAGGGTATGAAATTGGAAGAAGAAATAAGTGGGGTTTTGAAATTGAGAGAGTGCAAAATAAGTGGAGTAAAATGAAATGGGAAAAAGGAGTGGGACCCTTTCTTTGGGTCCAAACCGAAAGAGAAAAAGAGAGAAGAAAAATCGATGAGAGAGAGAAAAGAAAGAGAAGAGAGAGAGAGAGAGAAGAAAGTACAAGCGTGGGGCCCGCCTGCCCACTGCTGCACAATGCCAAAGAGAGAAGAGAAGATGAGAGAGAAAGAGAGAGTAAAAATAAGGGGTGGCGAGGCCCCCCCCCTTTCGACTAGTGCATAAAAAAAAAAAAAAAAAAAAAAAAAAAAGTAAAATCATGCACGGCCACGTGGCACGATCTAGTGAGGCGACGGTAGAAACGCGCCCTACATCCAGAATTTTCTTTCTTCTTTATTTTTACAATTTTACTCTTTCCCAGTCCAATTTGGACTAGGTTTTAGCGGCCAGATTTAGTTTTAGGGTTTCCTAAAGTGTTTTTCACGCTCAATCTTTTCCTATAAATATGACCCTCCTCCTCCCATTTTATTCATTCAAAAATTGAGAGGAGTCACCCCCTTTAGAAGATTGATTCTCAAAGTCTTTTTGGGAAGCCGTCTGCGAGAGAAGAAAATACGAGTATCGAAATTCTTGACCTAGAACAGGTATATTTTTCTAATTTTTAATTCCTCTTTTAGTTTATTTTATTCTTTTCGCAATTTAAATTTCTACAAGTTTTATTTATTTATTTATTGTTGTCCGATGATCCGATGAACACGTTGGGGTGGATTTCTCGTGCTTAAACCTAACCTCCGATCGTTCGATGAAGGACGTTTTCATTATTTATTTTGTTTTGTTTTATTTTGTTTACAAATTCATAAAGAAAAACACAAAAAATAAAGTCGTCCGATGATTCGATGAAAACGTCAAGGTGAGTTTCTCGTGCTTAAATCTAACCCCCGATCGTTAGGTGAAGGATGATTTTGTTATTTATTTTTTGGTATTTTCTTTATTTATTTTTATTCTTATTATCAAAACCCTAAAAAATCAAAAATCAAAATAAAAAAAATAAAAAAAAATAATAATTAAATCTTTTATTTGTAGAAATTAATCCTTATGAACTTTAAAGTGAATCCGACGATTCGATAAATCGTGGGAGAGTTTTTCATGACCTCATTTCTATTCCCCGACTCGAGTGAAATTTAGAAACGAATGGTTTTAGGAAATCTCTTCCCTCGGTAAATTTTTCGTGGGATTTCTTTTAAATATCGAAAAGATTAATTTCAACTAAATTGTTTCCGCGAACCTCCCTCAATTCTCTTATCCATAAAATTTAAGGGAATTTCAAAACGGGATTTCTTTAAATTAATCAAGCAAACTCAAAGTAGATTTTTGCTTTTTTTTGCGTCCACTTAGCATGTTTATTTCTTGTATCATTTAAACGGCATGTTTATGACATTTTCACCACTTACACTTTTCATACATATAGTTTTTTTTTTTTTTTTTTTTTTTTTTTTTTTTTTTTTTTTTTTTTTTTCACGAATCCACGCTATTTTTTCACATCTAGTCATGACACGTGCACCACTTTTATTTTTTAATTAAATTATTGTCACGCATAATCACATTAATTCACATACTGTTCCTTATTCGATTCCCGTATTCATATTAGTTTGCATTGACATATTTAAAATAAATCATTTAGTTTTTTTTTAGTCACTCTTGCATAAAAATAAAATAAAACTTATTTAGGTGTTAGTTTTGCATTCATGTTTTCAAATCTCATGCATCTATTTTAGTTTGGCTATGTAAATTAAATAAGTCTCTCGGAGACATACATACCCCCCCCCCCCCCCCCCCCCCGCGGAGACCATTCATGTCGAATCTTTAATTTCTGATAAGAGGTTATACGGGAGAACATTCCCAAAAATCTAAAAACTTGTCTCACCTTATTTATGAAAAATACCAATAAGATTTTATAAGAAGGGAATGATTTCAAAATAAAATAAAACACTCGGACTAAACTAATTGGACTTAATTGGACATAAGGTACAATTTTCGGACGGACGTCTTGGTGTGCCTAACACCTTCCCCGAGCGTAACCAACCCCCGAGCCTTTAAATGAATCTTTGGTTTGACTTTGTTTTTGGAGGCAAATTTTTTACTTAGGCCTTTTAAATTGTTTTTTAAAAATTCGGTGACCTAGCACACCATTTAAATCCAATGTTATGTGACACTTCTTTATTTTTAAAACGGCCTAAGTATATTTTTGAGAAAACCGACGCTTTAAAAATTCTCTCTCCTTAAGCTTATTTATTATTTAATATCCTTTTCTTTTTCAGAAAAAACGAGGCGCGTCAAATTGATTAGAAAATTGTTTTAAACTTAAAAGGCTAAAAATCTTTTTTAAATGATTTTTGTATGATTATCTGATTACATACTTAAATTGTGGTATCCACATTATTAATTAATCAGATTTTATTTATCTCACATTGTATATATCACATAATAATTATTCAGGTTATTAATTAAGCATATTCGTATTGAGGTGGTAAAAGCTCATTGTGGGAAGAAACTTGCAATTTTTGTATTTGTGAATTTGAGTAGATTAGACACGTTTGGAAAGATGTCTAGTCAAGGTAGTTAGATTTCAATCTTTTTCATGCGAATAAGATTAGGGATTGATCTTTGCCTTAGTAAATATATTAGGTTATTTTTTTTCCTTGAAAAAATTAGGTTTTGATTCATCTTGCAATTGAATCGTTTTGTTTTTTTTTTTTTTTTTTTGTTTTTTTTTTTTTGAGTGAATTGTAAAGATTCATTATTCCCCGCGAAAAGGATAAATGAGAGTGTTAGATCTATTTTTAATCAAGTAAAAAAATAGGGTTCATTCTTGATCTGAGAAAAGAGTAATTTGTAAAGGTTGATTTTGTACATGTAAAAAGAATTGTTGTAAGAGTTTGGTTTCTACCTGATAAAGGGATTAAAGGGTTTGGTGGATTGCGAATCTCCGTGGAGATCAGGAGACTGGACGTAGGCAAGACTAACTTGCTCAAATCAGGATAAATTCTTATGTGTTTCATTGAATTATTTTATATCTTGTGTTTAGGTGTACGTTTAGTATTAAATACATATCCGTTTCGTATAAAGATAATAATCTATTTAGAAAAATTGATTATTTGTATTTAAATTAATTAATTATTTAAATTTAGTAACTACTTAATTAACTCCCTCTTAGGTAGCCCTTTGGACCAATAATATGTAATATATAATAATTATTAAATTGTAACTAATATTATATACATGTAACTGATATTTACTATAATACGAATTTACTCATTAAAGTTCTCTTTACAATCCCTACAATAACAGCACATGTGAGACTAAAACTCAAGCAAAATACAACTTAAAAGATTAAATTAAAATTTATATTTTAAACGAGATTTTTTTAAAATTAAGTCTGTTATTTAGAATTAATGGTCAATTATCCTCTTTTTCTTTTCTTCTTCTTCTTTTTTTCTTTTTTTTTTTTTTTTGTTTTTTTTTTGGTTAAGGTCAGAATGCAGACATTAATTATGCAATTTTAAAGAGATTTTATCCCGATCTTTCAGGAAGAAATCACCCTTGATTATTTGTGTTGCCCCCCAATTGCGGATCATCCACATTTCACTCCAATTTTATATGTCATCGGTAGTCTGCACGCACATGGTGTTAACTCTCTCTTGGGACCCAAATTTTTTACAATAATTTATTGTCGATTCGGACGTTTTAAGGCAAGTGTTAGAAGGCAGTGGCATCTTGGGCCCCACGCGCAATAAGTGCAAAAACCTACAGCGTGAGGCCCCGCGTCCATGTGCCGACCTCACGCTCTCTACAAAAATTGCTTCCTGCATGGGACCCATGCAAATTGGTACTACAATTTAATCAAATTAATTTTTAGAAGTAAAATTTAATAGGAATTTTTATTTTTTAAAACAAATTTCATACTCTCTCTCCTCAACAAATTATTATAGAAATAAAATTATTATTTAGATCACTAACAAAATATAGTTATTTTTTAACCCTTTCATGAACATGAATGAACATATTTACCCCTTATATATAGGGAGTAATAGAAACCCTAATCATTGAGCAAATGTCGAGACCATGTTCTCTGTACCATCTCCTTTCTCTATTCCCTGAACCTCGTCGTCGTCATCACTGTGCTCGACGAAACCCTAATCCCCTTCTCACCCGTGCTCGTCGAAGCCACCGATCAATTTCATCCTTCCGTCACCGATGAATTTCGTCCCCGTGCTCGTCGTCGAAGTTGCAGATCAATTTTGCCCCTCTCGACGCTGACGAACTTTGTCCCCCGTGCTCGTCGAAGTTGCCAATCAATTTCGCCTTCCCGTCACTGATGAACTTCGACACCGTGCTCGTCGTTGAAGTCGCCAATCAATTTTGCCCTCCGTCGCCAATGAACTTCGCCCCCCATGCTCGTCGAACCATATTTCGAATGTTCATATGAGATGATGCTACAACAGTGTACTAACGATTTCTCCCTCTCTTAGCCATCTCTCCTCTCCGAAACACAGGTGAATGTTCAATTTTTGTAAATGTTCATATAAAGGACTAGATTTGTTTTGATTTTTCATTGTGAATATTCTCCTTTGTTCGATTTTGTTCATATCGATTTTTTTTAGATATGGTTTTGGGGGGAGTTCTGGGTTGATTTTATTTGTGAACATTCTCCCAAATCTATTCAGATTTTTGAATATTTTACATGTGTTGTTTTGATTTTCTATTTATTGATTTTTGTGTTCCCTTTTTTCTGTTCTTTGGTGAAAAATGGCTACACCGTTGTTCTTATTTGATCTCATTTGGGGTTGGTTTTGGTGAATGTTTATACGAAGTGTTTTTCATTGATCTTTTCATAGGTTTGGGTTTGATAAATGTTCAGACAAAGTGTCTTTCCACTATCTTTTTTATTAGGTTTTGTGAATATCCATAAATACTGAACGGTGTTGTAGTGACATTTTTTACATTCATATGAACATTCACTTTTTTTTTCAATTCTTGTCTAAAAAAATCGAAAATTATTTCATTAGAAAAAAAAAAAATTGTGAATATTAATTTGATATTTTTTTCCACTTCCTAAGCAGCGATTTGATCACAACTGCTATTTTTTTGTGATAGGTTTTGATGTTTTTGGAAATTGCAACTTACTATATATATTTAGCCGTGAATAGCACTCACTGGCATTGGTTTGTAAATACAACATCAATAGAGGGGCAAATGCTATTGACTATTTTCTAAAAACTAAAAAATTTAGGGACGCTTATCAGATTGTCCTCAAATGAGGAGAAAATGACAGTATAAACCTTTTCCAAAAACTTGTTACCAAATAGTCCTTTTCGTTTTTTGGACAATTTTACTCATGCATTACTATTCATCCGTGATCCATTACGAAAAAACTTCTCATCGCAACTCCAAATCCATCGTTTAATCAACAAAAAAATAGAGAGATTCATTGCATAAATCTGTGCAGAAACTTTATCAAACACATCGATTTGAAAAAATCCGAACAGATGATGAAAATGGTTTAATATTTTCATACTGCCAAATTTGTGTTGAATATAGCGTCATGTTATATTCAATATGATATCATCCTATTTTAAATCATGATAATTCTTAAAAAATACGAAAAAATATTTTGAAAAAAATAAATAATATTTGTGAATAAAATATTGTTGAATATAATACAATCGTGTTATATTTTAACATGGTATCATGTTGTATTCAAATGGGAAAATGAATACAACAAATCAACATCATGTTAAAAAATAACATGATATTATATTCAACACCACATATTATCATAAAAATATAAAACAATTACATTAAAACTCTTTTCAAAAATTAATGCATCACATTAAAAAAATAACATTATATTATATTCAACATCATATTATTGCATAATCAATTCAAAAATCTTAATCCACGCAATTAGAATCTTGGAAACTCTACAAGTATTCGGATCAATGTGATGTTGAATATAACATCGTGTTATATTCAACATCACACTGTTGCACAATCTATTCAAAAATCTTGATCAATACGCATTCTTCAAGATCTTCATGAATGGAAGTGGTTCTTCGGCGAAATTGAGGATCAATATGCAGGATTTCTATTCTCCTGGTTCTTGTTCGGTTCTTTAGGTTCCTTCATCGAGGATATTCAATGATTTGAGGAAGAGATAAATGGAGAATGCGAAGGGTAAAATCGTCTAACTAAAAGGTTAGGTTTTAAAAAATGACTATTTGGTAACAACTAGCGCATTATATAAGACCATTATGTGCAAAATAAAAGTTGTAGGTTTATATTGTAGATTTGATCTTTTAACTAGACTTTTTGGTATTTTTTTCAAAAATTTATTATCCTAGTTGAGAGGTTCATTTTATGAGTTTTACATCTCTTAATGTTTAAAGAATAAAAAATCTCAATTTAATATGTATTAATTTCTAATAAATTCATGAATCATTGAATATTTAATATTTTATCATATTTATTAATAATTTAATTTTTTAATTCTTATTAATCACTTTTAATTTTTATTACTCTTTTAGTTAATTTAATAAAATTAATGTAATTGATATTAGTTAATATATATATATATATATATATATATATATATATATATTATTTTTCACTGAAAAGATGGTTCTTATTATTACTCTTTTCGTTAATTGATAGATTTAATGTAGCTAATATTTAAAAAAATAAAAAATAGATTTTATATATATGTCATTTTGAAACGAAAGGACAATTCTTATTGATGAGAATTATTTTCGGCACCTCTGAGTTAGCACTTAGGATCAGCCACGTGTCCGTTATCGTAGTGACAAGGACGCATTTCGAAATCCATAACGTCACGCTGGATCATACGCCGACCACGGCTCTTCCCTAGAATCTCATTTGCATCCAGGGAGAAGCGAGGAGCCCGGTAGGGACGTGCCGCTCTGAACTCTCCGCCGTGCCCTAGGCAATCAATTTAAGGGACTCACCTGTTCACCTCGACCGGCTCCCCTTTCCAGCTTGTTTCTTCTCCAAGATTCCACGGATCTCCGCTCTTCTCCACTAACTCACCAACGCAGGCCTAACAAAGGGCCACGGGCTTTGCCAAATGGGCTCAAAAGCCTAAGCCCAACAATTATCTCCAAAGTGCCCTGGATTATTGGCTAAACACAAGATTTTGACTAATTAACAGTGTTTAGACCCGAGTATATATCGGGGGTTGTGCAAGTCTGAGGTAGGCTGGAATACGCTTTACATTACACACAAATTCATTTATTTACTTGCTGCATTACTGTACCTTTTCTCTCTAAGCACTGATTACCATACCGGAGAGGCTTTACCGGGACAAATCACGGTCTAAACCTTCTGTACGTACACTCTCTGAGGAGCAGGACTTTGAATACAGCAGGTCAGTCCCCCCAAAACTGAGCACATCTCATCCAAAGAATTTTCAACCGACAACTCCACCTCAGCAAAAGGACTCACCCATCATCCGACTGAATCATACTCGAGGTGTGTATCAGTTTTACGTACCAACACTTATTACTTTTTAGTTAATTTGATATATTAAATCTAATTAATAATTTAAATAATTAAAGATTAAAAATAAAAAGAAAAAATTGAAAATAAATAATTAATTCATTTTGAAATTAAAGAGGTGGTTCTTATTTTGAAGCGAAGTTATACGGTTTTGAAATATTCAATTAGAATCATCTCCAAAAGTGGTCGAGCGATACTTGGTTGACCGAACATTCCTATTCCTGATGGTTGAACGTTAAAACAACTATTAATTTATTCTGTTCTGATAAAATTGAGACATGTCTACAAAAAATGGAGGGGAAAAAAAAGATAATTGGTGAATGAGAATAGTCTAATCATAATTTATTATATTTTTTATTTTATGTTCTAACAAGCGGCAATTCATAATTTATTATATTTTAATTATAAATTTAATTATATTTTATTTTATTTTATATTTTAACAATGCTCTCTTGTATCTCCAATGCTTCCAATTAAGATTTATATCGTCGACCATTGGGCCATCCTTCGACATCGAACCTCAAACTTTCAGTTGTTAGAAAAGTTTTTAGTTACATTGCATTATTTTTTAGGTGTATTTTTTAATTACATATAGCTATTTTTTAATTAAAAATTTTAAGTATATTTTTAGTTCTATTTTAATATATTTTTACTTATATTTTTAGAATATGTTTACTTATATTCATATAATTTTGCAGTTACCGACAATTGAAAAAATTAGTTGAATATAACCAAAACAAATTTAAAAGATATTACTAAAAAATATTCGAATATAACTACAAAAAAATCCATTGGCAGACACTACTATTTTGATAACCGGTGGTTAGCAATGTCTAGAATCCAATATCCAGAGTATGAGTGCCAACGGCGGTGAGGCGATGTGTTGATCCTAAGATTTTGATAGACATTAAATGTTGATATTTTTTGTGGAACTAGTGAGTTTACTGAGTGTTTCAGTAATAAAGTTTCATTGACGATTTAATCATGAAAAAATTATTGAAGATGATTATGAATACAAGAAACTGACAAAGAGAAGAGCATTAAGAGACCAAAGATTTTGAAAAATCTAGGGAAAAACAACTCAGATTAATTTTTACTTTTAATGTATCCCGATTAAGATCACACACGATACAAAAATAAGTTTATGATTATGTGTGTTTTTTATAGGATCCTAATTAGTTAAACATATTTGCTCCTGTGTGAAATTGAAGAAGAAATATTGATTTAAGAAATATTAGAAATTTAAATTGATTTAAGGAGACAATTAAGTTAACCGAGAAAATAAAGCGGTTAAAGAGACAAAAACGTTGAAGAGTTAAGTTAAAAATTAATTTTGGAAGAAGTGTTTCCAGTAGGATCGGTCCACCGATAAAGTAATGGTTGGGAATGGTGCAGTCTCTGAATCGATCAGTTAACCAACGGGTCGACCTGTGGCCAAATATTGAACTCTCTGAATCATTAGGTCGACTAACCGAGGAGTAGCAGTTGACCTACCATAGCAGGAATTTGGCCTGGGGAGCATCCTGAATTGTTCGGTCGCTAGACCAAGGAGCAACGGTTGACCGACAAGCTTGAATTTTTGGCTTGGGCTACAACTTGAATCGATCGGTCGACCTATGGACTTTGGTCAATCAACCGATGGTTAGCTTTCAAGATTAGAGGATTTCGTGGATTTTTTTTCAAAAAGTAACTGTTACTAGCTGTTTTATGATTAGAATCTAAGAGTTATCTTAGGGATCTGATGATATTTAAGATATGATATTGATATTTTGTTATCCCTATAGATATGGTTCATATATTTCGATTATTTCTCAAAGTGGTTCATATAATTCTTTCTATCCTATCTAATTGAGTTTGAGAAAATATTTGATGGACTAAATTGAATATTTTAAAAGATATAATTGAGTAAATTATATTAGGATTGAGTCATAATGATATAAGGGGTCCATTAGAGCAATTAAATGTCATGATAAGTGAAAACTAGCCGTTGGAGGGCTTGTTTCAATTTCATATAACTATACCTGCGTTTTTAAGATTCCAATAATCCCAATCAATCAAATTTCAAGAGCTATTCAGTTCCTGAGCTTTTTGAGAGTGATCATTCTTAGTCTATTGTGAGATTATTCTTAAGAAGTGTTCTTGAGAAAATTTGTTGTGGATTATTGTTGCTACCGATTTGGAGATTCATTGTTATTCATTCTATATGTATTCGGTGGATTCCTAGTGAGATCATTCCAAGTTTTTGCAATTAATTGTGGTTTGAAATTATTATTTACTACTTAGAATTTTGATCTTTGAAATCGTTTTTCTTGAACTTTAAATTGATTGAAAATTATTTTGAAACGATTTCTTGTAAAAATCTAATTACGTGCTAAATTGTGTGCTATCCATTTTTATTAAAATTAAATTTTAAAATTCTCACTTTATTTCTATCACTAGTATCGGGACATTAATTGAGTTCAAATTAATCTGGCGTGGTAGAAACTTCAAGTCGAAAAAAGCTTATCAATTTTATAAATGGTGAGTTGTGTGAATATTGGATACTATTAGGAGTGTCTAATCAGAGGTAACTAGTTTCAATCTCTTCCGATAAAGAGATTGATGTTTGATCTTTGCCTAGAGTACAAAAAGATTAGGTTACTCTTTTCCCGTGAAAAGAGATAAGGGTAATTCTTCCTGACTAGAATTAATTTTTGAGTAAATTTGTAACGATTCAATTCTTATCCCGTAAAAGGATACTTGGAGTATTTTTGTGAGGTTTAATTCTTAAGCCTAATGTATGAAAAGAATTAGGTTGTGATTCTTCCTGTAATAGAATTAGGTTAATTTTTAGTCTGGGAAAAAGATAAAAGGTTATTCCTTAACCTGTAAAATTGAATTATAAAGGCTGATTTTGAGCCTGCGAAAAGAATCATTTTATAAGGGTTTGGTTCCTACCTGGTTAAAGGAATCATAGTAATTAGTGGATGTGACTCTCCGTGGAGTTCGGGGGACTGGATTAGCCAAGAATAACTTGGTGAACCAATATAAATTTTTGGTATGCTGTTTTATTTACTTTTTTTATATTTTATTATTTAGGTGTGCACCTAGTTGATATCATATATCTGCTGCTATAAAGATAATAATTAATTTAGGTTAAAATTAATTATTTGAATTTTTCAAAGGTTATTATTTGATAATTTTTTATTACTACCCAATTCACCCCCTCTTGAGTAGCTCACTGAGCCAACAATTGGTATCAGAGCTGGTTTAGCTCAAATGCACTAAGCTAACAAAGATCACATGGCGCACACAATAGGCACACTAGTTAAATGACAGTCTATGCACCGACCACCTTTGTTTGCTGGTGAAAATTATGAATTCTAGAAAGACAGAATGATTGTTTTCCTTCAGGCCACAAATTACGACGTGTGGCTAGCAATTGAGGGTGGTCTGTTTGTTCCTATGGAAAACAAAGTCGAAAAGAAGAAAGAGCAGCAAACTGCTTCTGATAAGCATAAACTTTCTGTAAACTCTCAAGCTATTAATATCTTATTTTGTTCTTTAGATGCTAATGAATACTCGAGAGTTTTAGGTTATAAATCAGCAAAGAAAATGTGGGACAAGTTACAGGTTACCCATGAAGGAACAAGTCAAATGAACTAGTTGAAAATCAATGCCCTAATCCGCCAATTTGAATTGCTCAGAATGGGAAAAACTGAATCGATCCAAGAGATATACACTCGATTCAATAATATCTACAATAACTTGAGCCAACTCAAAAAGTCGTACTCCACAGAGGACAAAGTACAAAAGATTCTAAGGTCTTTAACATAAATATAGGAGCCGAAGGTGACCGCAAGTGAGGAATCTAAGGACCTTGCCAAATACGAAATTGATGACCTTATCGGCAACCTGATGACGCATGAAACGGCGATCCGAGGATATGAGGATGACACCGAAAATAGTAAAAAGAAATCCTTGGCTCTAAAGGCTCAGAAAATTGAAGAAGATGATGACAGTAACGATGTAAGTCTTGACAGTGAGTAAGAAAAAGATGTGGCACTTCTTATGAAGAATTTTAGAAGAATGACTTAACGTAAATTCCGTGAACGAAGAAACTTCAACATCAACAATGTGGAATGCTACAACTGTTACAAGACCGATCATTTTCAAACTGATTGTCCCGAACTAAAGAAGGATAAGAAAAAAAAAATAAAAGAAAGAAGAAGAAGAAAAGAAAGAAGAGCAAGAAGAAGTTCATGAAAGTTACTTGGGATGATACTGAATTGAGTAACTCGGAAAAATCAGAAAGTGAATAAATATCCATGTTTGCACTAATGGCCACTATTGATGAGGTTATTTTAAAAGTATCGATAAATAAGGATAAATGGTTCTTAGACAGTGGTTGTTCCCGGCACATGACGGGAGATAAATCAAAATTTACATCTTTAACACCTAAAGATTGAGGTCATTTGACATTCCGAGACAACGTAAAGGGTAAAATTATCGGTATAGGTAATATTGGTAATGACACTACAGTTATTAAATATGTGTTACTAGTTGATTGTCTTAAACATAATTTGTTTAGTATTAGTCAACTTTGTGATAAGGGCTATAATGTCATATTTAATCATGATAGATGCATCATTAAGAATTGACATGATAAGAGTATCATGTTAGTTGCATCACATTTTGAGAATATTTATACTTGCTCATTTGATGATTTTTCTTCTCAAAATTTATCCTGTTTGAATGCTTTATCTGAGAATAGTTGGTTATGACATAGGAGACTTGGGCATGCTAGTATGGAATTGATTTTTAATTTATCTAAGAAGAGTCTTGTACGTGACATACTTAACTTGAAATTTGTGAAAGATAAAGTATGTGATGCATGTTAGTTAGGCAAGCAGTCTAGATTATCATTTAAGAAAAAGATGCACACGTCCACGTCTAAATGTCTTGAAATGTTGCATCTTGATTTATTTGATCCAAATTCTGTTGTTAGTCTTGATGGTAAATTTTATACTTTTGTAATAGTTCATGATTATTCTAGACTTACCTGGGTATTCTTCCTTGCTAAGAAGAGTAAAATAGCTTTTGTGTTTTCTAAATTTTGGAAACGTGTTCAAAATAAGAAGCAATGTTCTATTATTAACATTCGTCGTGACAGAGGAAGAGAGTTTAAAAATGATGATGTAGTTAGTTATTGTGATAAGTATGGTTATACTCATAACTTCTCTGAACCAAGATCACCACAACAAAATGGTGTTATGGAAAGGAAGAACAGGACGCTTCAAGAGATGGCCAGAATGATACTTAATGAAAATTGTTTACCAACCTACTTCTGGGCCGAAGTAGTAAGTACAGCTTGCCACGTGGTGAATTGAGTATCGATTCATAGAGGGTTTAATAAAACCCCATATGAAATCTAGAATGATAAGACACCTAACATTTCGTACTTTAAAGTATTTTGATGTAAATATTTCATTTTGAATCATAAGGATAATCTAGATAAATTTGATGTTAAATCTTATTATGAGATTTTCCTTGGGTATGCTACTAACAGTAAGGCCTATAGAGTATATAATAAACGTACGTTAGTAGTTGAAGAGTCTATGCATGTTGTCTTTGAGGAAGCTGACCCATTTTTGTCGAGAAAGATTTTGGATGATGATGATGTAGGTATTTCAAATAACCAAAACCAAGGCGATAATGTGACAAAGGAATCTCAAAAAGATTAGGAGACTAAGGAAAAGGATTCGGCATTACCACAAGCTAGAAAGACAGTACTAGGACATTCGGTAAAAAAAATTATTGGTAATTTCAAAAGAGATGTAAGTACTCGTTCCTCCCTTAGAGATATAATAAATCTTGTGTTTTTTTATATCAAATTGAGCCTAAAAATGTAAATGAGGCATTAATTGATGAATATTGGATTTTCACAATGCAAGATGAGTAAGTTCAATTTGAGAGCGGAATAAAGTATGGTGTCTAATTCCTAGACCGGATTTTCATCCTGTTATTGGTACTAAATGCGTTTTTCGAAATAAAAATGATGAATCTGGTATGATAATTAGAAATAAAGCAAGATTAGTAGCACATGGCTATAATCAAGAGAAATGAATTGATTATGATGAAACTTATATTCTTGTGGCTAGATTAGAAGTTATTAGAATACTACTCACTTTTGCATGCTCGCGTAATTTTAAGTTATATCAAATAGATGTTAAGAGTGTATTTCTAAATGGCTTCTTAGCAGAAGAAGTTTATATGAAACAACCCTCGGGATTTAAAAGTGATAAATTTCTTGATCACGTATTTAAACTTCGAGCTTGGTATGGGAGACTTAGCCGATATTTGATCGAAAATAGTTTTCGAATGGGTATTTGTGATATAACACTATTTGTTAAGCAAACTGATTTTGATATCCTATTAATACCAGTTTATATTGATGATATTATTTTTGGATCTATTAATGAGGATCTTTGCCAATAGTTTGCCAAGATAATGCAAGTTAAATATGAAATAAGCATAATGGAAGAGCTGAATTTCTTTCTTGAGTTGTAAATTAAGCAAACCAAAGAAAGGATATTCATAAATCAAGCTAAATATACCAAGGAGCTGTTAAAGAAATATAACTTGGATGGTGCTAAAGAGTATAAAACTCTCATGGTAACAGTTACAAAGATAAACAAAGACGATACGGGCAAAAGCATTAATGAAAAATTGTATCGAGGTATGATTGGTAACTTATTGTACTTAACTGCTAGTATACCTGACATTATGTATGGCGTTTGTTTATATGCTAGATTTCAGTCTTGTCCTAAAGAATCGCACTTGACTGCAGTTAAGTGAATTTTTTTATATTTAAAGCGGATGACTAATCTCGGATTATGGTATCCTAGGGGAAGTGATTTTAAATTAATAAGTTATTTCGACACTGATTTTTTCGGTTGCAAAGTCGAGTGAAAAAGCACAGGTGGTTCATGTCATTTGTTAGGGCATGCATTGGTTTCTTGGTCAAACAAGAAACATAATTCGATAGCCTTATCTACCACTAAGGCTGAGCATATGGCAACTGACAATTGTTGCGCTAAAATTTTATATATCAAGAAATAATTAAATGATTTTGGAATATATATGGAGGAAGTTCCGATTTATTGTGATAATAAAAGTGCTATTTGTCTAAGTAAAAACCCTACACAACACTCATGAACTAAGTACATAGAGATTAGACATCACTTTATTCGTGATCATATTAAAAAAAGTGACATTGTTATTGAATATATCGATACCTCCGACCAGCTTGTTGATATTTTTACTAAACCTTTAATAGGAGATCAGTTTGTGAAAATCATTCTTGGCTTGGGTATGGCTAGGCATAATCATGTTTGCCTAGAGTAGTGGTGATTAATGGTTCCCCTTCTCCACTTTTTGGGATGACAATAGGAGAGAATTTATTGATGTTTTGATCTATTTTCTTAAGGGGAAACCATAGTGTTGGCCTAGTGGAATACCCAAGAGGGGAGTGAATTGGATAATTAAAAAATTATCAAAAAAATAATAACACTTCAAAAATTAAACAATTAATTTTATCCTAAAATTAATTATTATCTTTATAGCAACGGATAAGTGTAATAAGTTCTAGGTGCACACCCAAAAAACACAAGATAAAATCAAGAAAATGAGTAATGCAATACACATCGATATATCTTGGTTCACCAAGCTACTCTTGGCTAATCTAGTCATTTGAGCCCCCACAGAGATTCGCACCCACTAAAACTCAATATTCATTTAAAGGTAGGAACTAAACCCTCACAATGATTCTTTTCTCAGGTTCAGAATCAATCATTATAAATTCTTTTTCACAGGCTTAGGAATAACCTCTACTTTTTACAGGTTCAAGAATAATCTAATTCTATTACAGGGAGAATCACAACCTAATTCTTTTTATACTTCAGGCTCAAAAATCAAAATCTCACAAAAACACTCCAACTATCATTTTCCCAAGTAAGGATGGAACCTTTATAAAAAAATCAATTTTATCTAGGAAGAATTACTACCTCAATCTCTTTACAGAAAGAGATTGAAAATCGGCTACTCTTTGATTAAATATCTCCAACAATATTTAATCTGTCACACTACTCACCAATACAAATTGATAAGCAGATTATCTCACTCAGAACTTCTACAATCTCAGATAAATTAAAACTCGATTAATATCCGAAATCTAATGATAGAAAAGTGTGAGACTGAAAATCTGATTTTAAATAAAAAAAATGGGTAGCAAATAATTGAGCATGTAATCAGATTCAAGAAATAGTTTATAAAATATTTTCTTCAATAAAAATTAGAAACAATTTCTAAAAATTAATTTCTAAAAATTAAACAAGTAATGCACAATAGAAAGTAATTGAAAATATCTCATCCGGAATTCACAGAAAAAATAAATAGAGGGATGTTACTTCAGATCCGGTAGCAGCAAAAATTAATAGCCAATGATTCTCAAGATTATCTCTTAGAATAGCTCTCACAAAATCTCAGAATGATATATCTTATAACAGCTCAATATAATCTCAACTCTTTAAACTTTCTTAATCTATGTTTCACTGCTTAATGATATATGAAAAACGCAGGTCTATATATATGAGATATAAATCAGCTCTCTAACGGCTAATTCTCATATATCATGACACTTAAATGCTCTCTTAGACCCCGTATATCATTATGACTTCATTTTGGTTCAATTCACTTAATTACATCTTTTAATCTCTCAATTAAGTCCCTCAAATATTTCTTAATCTCAATTAATTAGAATAAAACTAATTTTATGTACCAAATTGAGAAATATTAAAATTTAACGAACCAACTTAATAGGATTTAAATAATAGGTGAAGCATATCTTAAATATCATAAAATCCCTTAAATCTTTCACAAATCCCAACAAAAAATGGCTACTTTTAGATACGAATTCGAAATCCTTATTATCCTGACACAGTGTCATCAGTTAACCGGTTAGTTGACTGCTAGATTCAGGATATAGCCAAGCCAAAGTTGTTGCGTTCATTGGTCGACCTATCTGTCGACTTGGAGATTCAGAGAGTTCGATTTATCTTTACCGGTCGACCTACCTGTTGACTTAGAGATACAAAAAGTTCATCTTCTCTTCACCGGTCGACTTACCTATCAACTTAGAAATACAGAGAGTTTCACCTGTTTGGTCCGGTCGACTTACCAGTCAACTTATGCATACTGGATCTCTTTTCTAAACTTGTTTTTAACTCATTCTTATTTACGTTTTTGCCTTTTTAACCATTTTCTTTTCTAAATAAGCTCCACTAACTTCTTAAATTTCATTTTAGTCAATTATAAATATTTCTTTCCAAATACACATCGGAGCCAATAATTTCATCTTATCAAAACACACATAAACAATAAAAACTTTTTGTGTCATGTGTGTTCTTTATTGGGATATTAAGAGTTGAAATTTACCTGAATTATTTTCTCTAATTTCTTCAAACTCTTAATTCTTCATCATCTTTGACATCATCATTTAGCATCCATTCATAATTTGTCATCGCATCTTCATCACTGGAACTTAATTAACCAAAAGATTTAACAAACCATTAGTTCCACCTAAACATCAATACTTAATTGTTCATTAAAATCTTAAGATTAACAATCTCCTCCTTTTTTATGATGACAATTAATTTTGATATTTTTTTTAAAATAATAATATAACCACACTCCCCCTGAATCCGAAAACGGGTTTTATAACTCATTGAAGCATAATAATGAAGATATTATAAAACATAATCAATAAATCATAAATTTGAAAATAAATTCCCCCTTAATAAAACATCATCTAATTTCTCCTCCTTTGCCATCTTCAAAAACAAAACTTTGGGAGGGAGGGAACACAAATAAGCATTATTCTAGGTAATCATATAATATACTTGAAAGAGTAAATCTAAAAAATTAAATCCAGATATATATATATATATATATATATATATATATATATATATATATATATATATATATATATATATATATATATATATATATATATATATATATATATATATATATATATAAAACTCTTTTAAAAGCACATTGAATCAACTTATAAATTCAACTTTAAAATCAAAACTCATTTTAACAAATTAATTTTTAAGCACAAAACATCAACACTGTGTGTATCATTTTTATAGATAATTATCAAGTCTACCCAATTCATCAAAATCCATACCAAAAACATCATTCTTAATTATTCAATCTCCCACTATATAAGTGTAAATAAATTAATTCATTTTAAGGAGAAAAATATAATCTTTGAAGCACTAAAACATGAAATATCACTCAATGATAATTTATAAAGCTATCAATATAATGCATACTTATTTCATAAAAATTTCAGCTCCATTTTTCAATAATGATCATTAACGCTGAAGAATATGAATCATATCTCAATCAATAAGATGCATATTAAAGATGTTATCTCATAATATGCTCAATCTCTTACACAATAATAATCATTTAAAAATCTTTTAATTCACCTCAAATAACATGCATTTTAATAAATCAAGATTAATAAAAAAAACTTAGCTCAATTCAACTCATTTGTATAAAAGTAAATAGCGTGAATGATAGCACATTATACAAATAATCCTACTAAAAAACATACGCAACAAATAATTAGCATTATTTAATAAGATCACAAATACTCGATTAATTCTCTAAATCACATAACATATTTTAAAATTAACATATGATCACTACTTGATATAAGTACATAAAAACATGTTAATACCCCCTAATTAAATGTGATTGTTATAGTCACCATAGAATATTTTAAAGACAACATGAGAATGACGCATTTAGAATAGATCTTAGAAATAATTACCAACTTACCTATTTGGTATGTCGGGACTTTTCCTCTTTAACAAATTTAATAAATTTAAAATGCAGAGGGTTAGGAGTACCTCTTATATCCTTGGGGGTGACTTTACTTTTTACCTTATTTGAGCTCATAATTTATTTGGGTGCGCAATTCTTCTTGGCTTGTTCGTATCCTCTCTTCCTTTGATTTTTTTCATTTGATTCATTGATGATTCCCTTTGCACGTATCGCTTGTGGCTTCCTAGTAATATCCCATCTTGAATTTTGTATAACTTTTCTCTTTGGACATTTCTCTTGTGGTTTCTTTACAACTTCACATTTTATCTTTGGTACATCTTTTTGCTTTGTATGAGTTGTTTGTGGATCCTTGGTGACTTCCTGTCTTAGTTTTGATATAACTTCTTTGTTTGCTCCTTTAGGTCCACTTCCATTATTATGTAATTCTGCACAAGACATTTCAATAGTTCTCATAGGTATCCATTTCATTTTGGATCCGTCCTTGTTAGACATAAACTTAGGGTTCCGAAATGGACATGATACTTTAAAATTCCCAACCCTATCACAATAATATTTCAAATCCAATTTATCATAGAAAGCACGAGATATAAAATAAGAATCATTTCTAACAATAGCCACATAATTATCACTGGCTTGTGATGAAAGATGAGACGATAAAGTATATCCAATTTACCTAGAAAAATCATTTTCAGAATCTCTTAAAATAGTCTTAAGGTCGAATTTTTATTTTTCAAAATTTTTCTTAAGTAAATCGATTTTTGAATCAAGATCTGACTTTTGCATAAAAATCATCTCAACATTATTTTTTAAAACTCTGTTTTCATTTTCAAGAGAATCCATTTTAGAGAGAAAATTATTAATTTAAAAAACAACGTCCAAAAATTCTTTTGTACCACAATAATCATTCAAATGTATTTTAGATTTTCAGACACTTTTTCCACCAATTTCAAAAGAAGCAATTTTTCTTTTTAAACTCAAGTTCTCTTTAGCAAAAAATAGTGTGAGTGAAAGCAATTTTTCCATAACAATATGGACATTTTCATTATCTTCATCTCCATCACTACCACACGAATCACAAGAATCATAAACCATATTGTCATATAAGGATCTATCACCATCAAGAGAAGATATACAAAAAATATTATCCATGGTGTGTGCACATGACCGGTTTAGCTAGGATGTTAAGCCTAACGAGCTAAAACTAACTTTAATGCCAATTGTTGGCCCAGAAGAATACCCAAAAGCGGGGTGAATTGAGTAATTAAAAAAATATCAGAGAAATAATAACACTTCAAAAATCAAACAATTAATTTTATTCTAAAATTAATTATTATCTTTATAACAACGGATAAGTGTAATAAGCTCTAAGTGCACACTCAAACAACACAAGATAAAATCAAAAAAATAAACAATGCAGTACACACCGATATATCATGGTTCATCAAGTTACTCTTGGCTAATCCAGTCCTCCGAGCCCCACGAAGATTCGCACTTACTAATACTCAAGATCCCTTTAAAGTTAGGAACCAAACCCTCATAACGATTCTTTTCGCAGGTTCAAAATCAAACTTTACAAATTCCTTTTCACAAGCTTAGGAATAACCTCTACTTTTTATAGACTCAAGAATAACCTAATTCTATTACAGAGAGAATCACAACCTAATTCTTTTTATACCTAAAGCTCAAGAATCAAAACCTCACAAAAACACTCCAACTATTTTTTTTTCCAGATAAGTATAAAACCTTTACAAAATTCACTCAAAATCAATTCTATCTAGGAAGAATTACTACCTCAATCTCTTTACAGGAAGAGACTAAAAATCGGTTACCCTTTGATTAAATACCCCCAACAGTATTTAATCCGTCACACTACTCACCAATAAAAATTGATAAACATATTATCTCATTTAGAGCTTCTACCATCCCAGATAAATTAAAACTCGATTAATATCCTAAATCTAGTGATAGAAAAGTGTGAGATTGAAAATCTGATTTTAAATAAAAGATGGGTAGTAAATAATTAAGCACGTAATCAGATTCAAGAAATTGTTTATAAAATATTTTCTTGAATAAAAATCAGAAACAATTTCTAAAGATCAATTTCCAAAAATTAAACAAGCAATGTACAATAGAAAGTAATTAGAAAAATCTCACCTAGAATCCACAGAAAAAATAAATAGAGCGATATTACTTCAAATTCGGTAATAATAAAGATTAATAGCCAATGATTTAGAAGATCATTTCTTAGAATAGCTCTCACAAAATCTCAGAATGATATATCTTATAACAGCTTAATATGATTTTAACTCTTTAAGCTCTCTTAATCTATGTTTCACTGCTTAATAATATATGAAAAACGCAGGTCTATATATATGGGATATAAATCAGCTCTCTAACGGCTAGTTCCCATGTATCATGACACTTAAATGCTCTTAGACCTCGAATATCATTATGACTTTATTTTGGTTAAATTCAATTAATTACATCTTTTAAATCTCTCAATTAAGTCCCTCAAATATTTCTCAATCTCAATTAATTATAATAGAAACAATTTTATGTATCAAATTGATAAACATTAAAATTTAATGAACCAATTTAATATAATTTAAATAATAAGTGAAGCATATCTTAAATATTATAAAATCCCTTAAATCTCTCACAAATCCCAACAAAAAATGGCTACTTTTAGATATGAATTTGGAATCCTCATTATCCTAAAGGGAAAAGTACCATTTAGACCCTCTAACTATTGATACATTTCTAAGTGGTCCCTCTAAATTTAAACATTTCATTTCAAACCCTCTATGTATCATAACGTTTCAAATTCGTCCCTCCGTTAGAGATTCCGTTAAAACTAACAGAATCTCAGGGGCAAAATGGTATTTTCACATTTTTTTAATTTTTTAATCATTTTTAATTATTTTTTTTTAATTTTTTTCTCTCTCTTCCTCCCCTTCCTCTCTCTCTCCCGCCACTTCCCTCTCCCTCCGTCCCTCTCCCCGCCACCTCCCCCTCTCTCTCCCTCTCCCTTAAATTCCGTCAGTTTTAACTGAATTTTTAACGGAAGGACGAATTTGAAACATTATGATACGTAGAGGGTTTGAAATAAAACGTTTAAACTTAGAGGGACCACTTAGAAATGTGTCAATAGTTAGAGGGTCTAAATTGTACTTTTTACTATCCTAAAACAGTGCCCTTAGTCTACCGGTCAGTCGACTGCTAGATTCAGGATGTAGCCAAGCCAAAGCTGTTGCGTTCATCGGTCGACCTATCTGTTGAGTTGGAGATTCAGAGAGTTCAATTTACCTTCACCGGTCGACCAACTCTCTGCCGGATTAATCCTCCAGACAAATAATCACCACTCTGCAGGATTATGCCTAACAGATAATCCACATATCACAGGTCATATTGGCCTAACGAGAAGAAAACTATGACATAGTATAAAATCATCTTCCATATTTAAAACTCACTTGATCCACATAAGTTATAATATCGTCCAATTTTAATAGACACATTTTTCCATCATTATATGAAAATATGATTTTGTATACTTATATAGAAGACCGTCTTCATAATAAAAAAAATTAAAATTAGGGATCAAGTGTATATATATATTTTTTTCTTTTCAAACACCACATTTCAAAAGATACTATCATATATCGCATTTCATGTTGGAAACCAATTTTTTCCGGTGCCACTAATATAGTAATATATTTAAAACACCAATCCCAATAATTTAAATCAACTAATTCCAAACATTTTAAATCTACCCATCCAAACATTTTACGTCATGTAAAATAATCTATTTAAACCAAAAAATTTATTTAAAATAATATATTTCAACCAATTCGTCCTAAAATATAATAACGTACACCATTTTCTACTAGTCATAGGATCATTTTAACCACATGATCAGCATTTGCAACAGTACCGTGACCTGCACAACTGTGTCATATAATGTGATCAACAACGTCAGGGTCATTTATTTTCCCCAATGGTAAGGGTACACCCGTGGGATTTGCAGTCTAGACGAGCCACCACTCTGTCGGACTAAGTCGAGTAGATAATCACCACTCTGCTGGATTATGCCGAGCAAATAATCACTACTCTGCCGAAGCAGATAATCACCACTCTGTACAGATAATCACCACTCTGCCGAAGTAGATAATCATTACTCTGCTGAAGCAGATCATCACCACTCTATACAGATAATACTATGACATCGCAGGATAATAAAATTATTTTTCACCCTTTAAAATTTTTACTTGATCCATGACTCATCGTAAAACCGTTTATTTCATCAACACTTGTTTTACCATACTTTAATACAAAAATATAATTTCACCATTTATCTAGAAGACAATATACACCTTTAAATTAATAACTCCCATTTAGCAACAATTTTCAATGGTCCACGATCAACACGGTACTCACCCAGACTTATTTAACTCATTATAGATAGTTTACTTTAATCACCCGTTATCTCAAATGTTAATATGTTCAACTTATTAATCCACCGTCATCTAAAATATTAATATGTTCAAATTATTAATCCACCGTCATTTCAAATGTTAATATGTTCAATTTAAAGTTATAGGGACCAAAGTGAAATAATAGTGATAACACATTGTTGCAAAGCGTCTAACCCCTCAAAAGTATAACGGAGACGTCAATGCTTGTATACATATTATTGACTCCATAATATTTATCTTTATTTCTACATATATATGTGTGCACATACATCGCCACTTGATAATACATAGTTATCACGTAATTCTAGATAGAGACAAATACGACACATAGATCGATAGAGAGCAGATAAATCACATATCATATTAACTTCATACGTACACACATAAAACACATTTCATTGTTATTTCGCAATTTCCACGAAAATTATTATTATTATTATTATATATTAACTGTTTATTATGAATGATGGGTATCTAACCTCGGTTTAATGTGCTCGCAAATCTAAACTCTGAGTCTGTAAAATCTTTAACTTAAGCTCCAATACCAAACTTGTAACGACTCGTCCCGGTTTCCCAGGGCCGCTACTATGGTTTCTCCTATAGAGAATTTCCTAGCCTAAAACCGACTTGTCAACTTCCCAATATACAATATTTAGTAATTTATTGAACGATAGTGATAATTTCTTGTTATCGATTTTACGACGGCAAATATTAAATCTAATAGTCACCATTTAAATATCACCAATTAAAATCATTAATTTATTTTATATTTAATCCACTCATTTCTTGCACAACGGCGACCAATTTAAAAGTCTCAGGGTTATAATTTAAATCCCCATTTCCAATATTTTTATTAATTCGGATTATCTCAACACCATTTTATATCAAACCAAATTCTTCAGTATATTACAATTTAGAGAAATATTCTACCACAACTACGATAATTAATATTACTATTTCTTCCGCTTAAAACAATAATAATAATTGAAATATTTACAATTAATACATCCAGAAATTTCAAATGAAATTATTCTCTCGTTTCGTCCCAACCGACCCTGCAACCACAAACTATGGGGTTGTGACCTTACACTCAGTAGAACTCCAACTCCTCTAATACGTTTATTTAATTTATCACATAAAACCACGTAATCATGTTTGTCACATAAATTTAACACATAAACCACATAGGCATGCTCATCACATAAATCTCGCATCGTCCAACATATTTCACATAATTTTGACAGATAAAATATCGCAACAATATACTAAATAATTTCATAATCACCCATGAGACAGTTAAATACAATTAAATGCATATATTAAGAGTGACAGGAATTCTAACTTTCCCAAATTTTCCGATGGCCACGAATTGGACGTTATATTTTTGGTTTTTAGTGTGGTGGTTTGTATAATTTCTCCTTTTCTTTTCCTTTTTCTTTTCTTTTTCTTTCTCTTTCTTCTCCCGTTTTCTATTTTCTGTTCTGCGCTCAGGACCAGCCGTCGGCCGACCCTCTCCCTTCTCCCACCGATCACTACTTCTATCACGCCACACACCTACGAAATCGACTGCTGAACACTAACAAACTCACACCACCGGACCACAGAACAAAACACACCCACACACTCATGATCACCGCCACCACTGCCGGACCAAACTCACGCCACCACCACCGAACAGACCGACGACAACCCACGCCGCTCTTCCTCAATGATCTGAGCACACATACACACCCAGAAAACTCACACACACACACACACCCGATCACATACCCACAACAAAACACACATATAACCACTTCTCCATCGGCTTAATTCCACCACCGACAATCACTTGCCGATGAACAGCTCACACTTGACCACCTAAGCACACACCCCCCCTCACGAACGACAACCACAACACACACATACACACACACAACAGACACACGCCCACACAGTCAATAGAAAAATAGAGCACACACACCTACACCTAAACCGCCGGAAAATTAGACAACACCCACACACGTCGACACACCGAACACACACCATTGCCAACGCCATCAATCACCCAATGACCAAACTCACCATACACAACAACACACACATATGAAATCGCCAAAGCAACGGAGGAACACACGCACATAACCGTCGATGAACCGCAACACACCCAGACAAACAAAACATACACACTCACTGCCGGCGAACCATAATAACGAACCCATGCCGGATTGCCTTCTCTCTCTACGTTTCTGGATTCTTCTTCTTTTCTTCGTGGGTGTGTGGATGTATGAGTATATGTATGTATGTATGTATATATATATATATATATATATAAGTCAAAAAGGAGCCGGCCAAGTGGTCGTTTATCCATCCTCCAATTCCACTGACTCTCCTCTTTCTCTATATATATAAAATATATAATATATATTTTGCACTTACCTCCCCTCTAATTAGGTTAGGATAGTGATTAAACCCAATTCTAATTTTAAATGTTGTGAAAATTACATTTCGACCCCTAAAATTTTAAATCACACAATTAATAGCGCTATCCACCCCGATATTTTCGAATGTGCTCAAATGCGACTCAAATTGTGCATAGAATAAAAATCAGGGTCTTACAATCCATTCCAAATTTGTCATCGCATCTTCATCACTAGAACTTAATTAACTGAAACACTTAAAAAACCATTAATTCTACTAAAACATCAACACTTAATTGTTCATCAAAATCTTAAGATCAATACATAGGTGTGCTTTAAATGAGTTTAGCTCATGTTTAGATTTATTCACCTAAGTATTTCACCAATGCAGTAGAAGTTTATAAATTATTGAATTTTGAGATAATTTTGTGCTTTGTTGAACATTATATGCACATTTAAATTTATCCTTCATGATTCTTCTTTAACGGGCTAAAAAAATCCGTCCTTAAATTTAGAGAGAGTGTGGTTACATATTATTTTGACAAAAACATCAACGTTAATTGTCATCATAAAAAATGGGGAGATTATTGATCCTAAGATTTTGATGGACAATTAAATGTTGATATTTTTTGTGGAACTAATGAGTTTATTGAGTGTTTCAGTGATAAAGTTTCATTGTCGATTTAATCATGAAGAAATTGTTGAAGATAATTATGGATGCAAGAGACTAACAAAAAGAAGAGAATTAAGAGACCAAAGATTTTGAAAAATCTAGAGGAAAACAACTCAGGTTAATTTTCACTCTTAATGTATCCCGATTAGGATCATACACGACATAAAAATGAGTTTATGATTATGTTTGTTTTTTATAGGATACTAATTAGTTAAACATATTTACTCCTATGTGAAATTGAAGAAGAAATATTTATTTAAGAAAGATTAGAAATTAAAATTGATTTAAGGAGACAATTAAGTTAACCGAGAAAAGAAAATAGTTAAAGGGGTAAAAACGTCGAAGAGTTGAGTTAAAATTAATTTTGGAATAAGTGTTCCAGCAGGATCGGTTAACCAATGAAGTAGTGGTTAGCAATGGTGTAGTCTTTGAATCGATCGGTCAACTGACGGGTCGACTTGTGGACAAATGGTGAACTATCTGAATCATTAGGTCAACAGACCGAGGAGTAGCGATCGACCTACCATAGATGGAATTTGGCCTAGAGAGCATCCTAAATTGTTCGGTCGATAGACCGAGGAGCAGCGGTCGACCGACAAGCTTGAATTTTTAGCTTGGGCTACAACTTGAATCGATCGATTAACTGGTAGCGCAGGAAAAATACGCCGCTACTTACTCTCGCAAGTATACGAGGTCCAAGTTTTAATATAGTGGATCTTGAAAATCGGATATCGTTCCCACAGAGAAAAGTGTGAATAATTGAATACTGCAATTGACGTAGTCTCATGTTATCCTGACGATGAAAGACATGAATTAAAATTAAACTAATCTAAACTAAAATTAGTGGGTTAATCTTAACTAAGTTGATTAATTAGGGATTGATTTTATTCACTTAATATATGTTTAATTTCGTTTAGTCAACAATAACGGAGTTTAGGTATCCGACAATCTTGGTTCGTAAACTCTTCCGCCATATCTTCTGAGTGTAAGACGAGGGAATACGCGACTTCGTGTCGACGAAGAGATCCCCCTCAATGTCTTAACGACTCTATGCCACGTGAGTCTTGACCCAACGTCATCGATTGCACACTAACTAACGCCCTCCCGGGTCGTTAGGTCGTAACGATGTGTTTACTTTTGTTCGAATCCAAGGTTATCTCTCCCAAGTGTCAAACCCTAGATTCTCAAATCCAACCCTAATACCATAACAAGCATACTAATATCATCATTAAATGATAAACACAATCGGACTTAAAAGCAACAACCGTTAAAGAAACGTATATTAAACCAAACGAGTATTTACATAACTACACATTTCCCTAACTAATCTCTAAATTACACTAACATGTTCTTAGCCAATACAACATTAAATCAAGAGGATATCATCAAAATCAACAATAAACATTAAATACAAAGATGGAAATAAGGGAAGAAAATCCAAATCTCAAAGTGGAGTAGTCCACTTCTGCCAAAGAACAATCCTCCCGAACTCCCTCTTTTCCGTTGATGAACTTCATCTTCTAGCTCTTCAAGGGTTGGCCAAGAATACCTCCTAAACTAATCTAATCTACTTCCTAAATTACCTAAACCTAACTAAGGTGGAAGGAAGCTCTCTAGAACATCAACCAGGGCCTCCTCTCACGTCTGTATCTTTGAGGTTTGGTGGAGAAAGGGGTTAAAAAGAGGGATTTAGAAAATATCTAAAAATAGATATTTATGTGCAGAGTGTCACCGCCTAGGCAGTGGCTTAAGTCGGTTAAGTTTCTGTTGGATCTTCGCCTAGGGGGTGGATACTGGCATAACATTCTGATCTTTTCTCGCCTAGGCGGTGGTTCAGCCCTTCAGCACTCCAACATTCTACCTCTTTTCCACCTAGGCAGTGGAACTTCTGCCTAGGCGGTGGTCTTCATTCACTGGAACCCTATTTTTCACATTTTGTTCACCGTTTCTCCACCGTTTTCACTTCTTTATTGCCCTTTAATGTCCCTTCACCTGTTTTACACTAAAACAAACTAAAACAAAATTAAATATAACTAAAACGCTTGAAAACTAACAAATTCGGTTTAGAAATAGATAGGTTTTTCACACCTATCATCAACCAATGGATTTTAGCCGGTCAACCAATGGTTAGATTTCAAGATTTCGTGGATTTTTTCAAAAAGTTACCATTACTAGCTATTTTATTGTTAGAATTTGAGAGTTATTTTAGGGATCTGATGGTATTTAAGATATGATATTGATATTTTGTTATCCCTATAGATATAGTTCATATATTTCGATTATTTCTCAAATTGATTCATATAATTCTTTATATCCTATCTAATTGAGTTTGAGAAAATATTTGATGAACTAAATTGAATATTTTAAAAGATATAATTGAGTAAACTATACCAGGATTGAGTCATAATGATATAAGGAATCTATTAGAGCAATTAAATGTCATGATAAGTAGAAACTAGCCTTTGGAGGGCTTGTTTCAATTCCATATAAATAGACTTGCGTTTTTAAGAATCCAATAATCTCAATCAATCAAATTTCAAGAGCTATTCAGTTCCTGAGCTTTTTGAGAGTGATCATTCTGAGTATATTGTGAGATTATTCTTGAGAAGTGTTCTTGAGAAAATTTGTTGTGGATTATTGTTGATACCGATTTGGAGATTCATTGCTATTCATTATATATTTATTCGGTGGATTCCTAGTGAGATCGTTCCAAGTTTTTGCTATTAATTGTTGTTTGAAATTATTATTTACTACTTGGAATTTTGATATTTGAAATCGTTTTTCTTGAACTTTAAATTGATTAAAAATTATTTTGAAACGATTTCTTGTGAAAATTTGATTACATGCTAAATTGTGTGCTACCCGTTTTTATTAAATCAAATTTGTAAATTCTCACTTTATTTCTATCACTAGTATCGGGATATTAATTGAGTTCAAATTAATTTGGGGTAGTAGATGTTCCAAGTGGGGAAAAACTTATCAATTTTGTAATTGGTAAGTTGTGTGCGGATTAGATACTATTGGGAGTGTCTATTCAGGGGTAGCTGATTTCAATCTCTTCCGGTAAAGAGATTGAGGTTTGATTTTTGTCTAGAGTACAAAACGATTAGATTACTCTTTTTCCGTGAAAAGAAATAGGGGTAATTCTTCTTGACTAGAATTAATTTTTGAGTGAATTTGTAACGGTTCAATCCTTACCGGGTAAAAGAATACCTGGAGTGTTTTTTTGAGGTTTAATTCTAAAGTCTAAGGTATAAAAGCAATTAGGTTATGACTCTTCCTGTAATAGAATTAGGTTAATCTTTAGTCTAGAAAAAAGATAGATGTTATTCCTTAGCCTGTGAAAAAAAACTTGTAAATGTTGATTCTGAGCCTATGAAAAGAATCATATTGTAAGGGTTTGTGTTGATTCTAAGATTTTGATGAACAATTAAATGTTGATGTTTTTGGTGGAATTAACATATTTATTGAGTGTTTCAGTTTAAAAAGTTCCAGACAGTATCATGAAGTAATTATAAAGGATACAGAGACGATAATATCATGAAGAAATTGTGAAGGATATAGAGACGGATACTAAGTGATTGAAGATTCTGAAGAATCTAGGTGAAAACAACTCGAATCTATTTTTACTCTTAATATATCTTGATTAGGATCACACACGACACCAAAATAATTTTATGATTATGTGTGTTTTTAATATGATTCTAATTAGCTAACATATTTGCTCCAATGTGTAATTGAAGAAGAAATATTGATTTAAGAAAGATAAAAATTGAATTTAAAGATTTAGTGGAGTTAACCGAGAAAATAAATCGGTTAAAGGGGTAAAAACATCGAAAAAATTTAGTAGAAAATTAATTTAGGAGAAGTGTTCCAGGAGGGTCAGTCAACCAATCAACATGGATCGATCAACCGATGGAATGGAGCTGAGAAGAAGATTCAGTCCTTGAATTGTTCAGTCGACAGGTAGGTCGACTTATGGAAATAAGACAAACTCTCTAAATCTTCCGGTTGATAGGTAAGTCGACTTATGGTTAAAATGTAAACTCTCTGAATCGTTAGATCGACAGGTAAGTCGATGTATTAAACTCTTTGAATCATTCGGTCGATAGATATAAAGTGAGCGGTTGACTTATGGTGAAGTAATTTTGGCTTGGGCTACGTCCTAAATTGGGTGATCGACCGATGGGTGTTGATCGGTCAAACGATGGCCAGTTTTAGGAATTGAGAATTTCATGGTTTTGATCCAAAAAATAGCCGTTACTTGCCATTTTATGGTTGAGATATGCGAGATATCTTAAGGATCTGATAGATTTTGAGTTATTTAATTAATATAATAATATCCCTATAGATATGGTTTAAGTATTTTGGATATCTCTCAATTTGGTTCATGTTATTCTTTCTATCTTATTTAATTGAGATTGAGTAAAAGTTTGAGGGACTAAATTGAATGTTTTGAAAGTTATAATTATGTAAAATACACCTAAAATAAAATATAATGATATATGGGGTCTATAAGTGCTTTTTAGATAGTTATCATTTGAAAACTAGTCGTTGAAAGGCTTGTTTCAATTCCTTATATATAGACCTGCGGATTTCACATAATAAAATATAATATCAAGAACTATTCAGTTCATAAAATTTTATAAGAGTTATCATTCTGATATTATTTTGAAAGATCAAATTGTGAGATCAATTGTTGAGGAGTTCTTGAGTTAAAGCGCTGATTGTGTAAGCGTCACCGATTTCAACTGTCTAGCGTTTCAATCTATAATTTTTTGGTGTTATTTTGGTGAGATATTTTTAAGGTATTAATCTTTATTGCATATCTATTTTTTTATATTTTCTTGGTTGATAAAATTGTTTTCTGAACTTTAAATCGCATAAAAATATTTTAAAACGATTTTTATACTTATCTGTGTGCTACCCATATCTATAATAATCATATTTTTATATTTTTTTGGTGAAAGTGTTTAAAACTTATTCTTAATTAAGTTTATTATTATTATCACTTGCTTCGATAATTGATCTTATGAGATCGTTTTTGAATTTTAAAAGTATAAAAAAAATCTTTTAAAACGATTTGTATGACAATCTAATTACGTGCTTAATTTTATGCTACCCGCATTAATTTTATAATCAGATTTTATATTCCTCACTTAATTCTATCACTAGTAATTTTAGAGACATTAATCGAGTTTAAATTTATTTGAAGTGGTAGAAACTCTAAGTGGGAAGAACTTATCAATTTATTGTAATTGGTGAGTTGTGTGTCAGATTAGATACTATTGGGAATGTCCAATCAGGGGTAACTCTAGGTTTCAATCTCTTCCGGTAAAGAGATTGAGATTTGATCTTTACCTAAGTACAAAAAAGTTGGGTTACTCTTTTCCCATTGAAAAGAGCTTAGGTGTGATTCTTCTTGATTAGGATCAATTGTGAGTGATTTGTAAAGATTCCATCCTTACCTGAGAAAATGATAGTTAGAGTGTTTCTGTGAGGTTTAATTCTTAAGCCTAAGGTATAAAAAGAATTAAGTTGTGATTCTCCTTGCAATATAATTAGGTTAATCTTTAGCATGTGAAAAGATAAGGTTATTCTTGAGCCCGAGAAAAATAAGAAGTATTCTTGAGCCTAAGAAAATGAATTTGTAAATGTTGCTTCTGAGTTTGAGAAAAGAATCATTTTTGTAAGGGTTTGGTTCCTACTTGTTTAAAGGAATCTTAGTAGTTTAGTGGGTGCGAATCTCCATTGGGTTCGGAGGACTGGATTAGCCAAGATTAACTTGGTAAATCAGGATATATCGGTGTGTACTACATTGTTTATTTTCTTTACTTTATTTTGTGTTGTTTGGGTGTGCACCTAGTTGATATTAAATTTTCGCTGCTATAAAGATGATAATTAATTTAAGGTAAAAATCAATTATTTAATTTTTGAAGTATTTTATTTGGATTAATTTTTTATCTATCTAATTCACCTCCCCTCTTGAGTAGCTCACTAGGCCAACAGTTTAGTTCCTACTTGGTTAAAGGGATAATAGTGATTAGTGAGTGTGACTCTCCGCGGAGCTCAGGGGGACTGGATTAACCAAGAATAGTTTGGTGAACCAGTATAAATTTCTGATGTGCTGCTTTATTTACTTTATTTATATTTTGTTATTTGGGTGTGCACCTAGTTGATATCATATATCTGCTGCTATAAAGATAATAATTAATTTAGGTTAAAATTAATTATTTGAATTTTTCAAGTGTTATTATTTGATAATTTTTTATTACTACCCAATTCACCCCCCCCCCCTCTTGGGTAGCTTACTGGGCCAACACAATGGTTGGCAATGCAACCCTAAATGGAACACTAATATTTTTTTTGGTATATCTACGAGTGTCCCTCTACCCACATAGGGTAAAAAATAGTCGAATATAACTACAAAAAATCCATCGCCCAGACACTAGAGTTTTGATAACTGGTGGTTAGCGATGTCCAGAATCCAATGTCTAGAGTATGAGGGTCAGTGGTGATAAGGATAGTTGGCAACGCAACCCTAAATGGAACACTTGTATTTTTTATTTTATCTTTTGATATATCCACAAGTGTCCATCTACCCACACGTGGTGAAAGACTAGCTCGTTCGGAGTACGTGACTGTCTTTCCCAACAAGTGTTTTTCCACAAGTTCGAACTCCTGATCTTATAGAGGTCTCTTAATTGTTTTAACTCAAGTGTGTCTTACCACTTAAGTTATACTTTGTTGATGGAACACTAGTATTTGAAGAGATGAAAATAAAAATAAAATACTTAATTTAAAAAATTTATTAATTTATTATCATTTTTAGTTCCTCCTGTGCCACTCTACCATGTATGCAAAAAGCATTAGATACCATGTTATAAGGACCATGAATTTTATACTAAAAAACATCACATGCCATTATCAAATCTTTAGGTTCCATTATTCTTTTCCCTCCCTCCGATCCATTGCATTTGCTAATAAATAAATAAATAATAGGTGATGGCTTCATTGTTTTGGATCCATTCATTTTATTATTATTATTATTATTATTATTATTATTATTATTATAGCAAGGGTTGGTAAACTTCTATAATAATGAAATGAAAGAATTAGATTTGGAAATAGATTTTTCTTTGGAAATAAGGAAAACATTTGTTTGGACATTAAAATAAATAGTCTAATTCTTTTCATCCCATTGCTTTTTTACTTATTATAATTGTTTAGAATTTGAATTTATTTATTTTTAGGATTAAAAAATAACCCCAAGCAAAAAATCAAGGGAAAGTTAGTTTTAGTTATGAAATTAAAAATACGGAACTTAAGGTTGTGTTTGAGTAAGGAATTTCTAAGGAAATTTCATTTAGTTAAGGGACTTCAAAATCTTTTTTTAAAAAATTCTTTATTTGGGGAATGGAAGAATTTTAAGAAAGAGAATTTGTTAAATCTTTTTTGGGGTGAAAGAAAGGATTTTCAAATACATTTGAAACAGACATAATGTGACAAATTTGTTGTGATCGTCATTGCTCATTTTGTTCTTTGTTCTTCATTCTTGATTCTCTCTTCATTCTTCACTTCGCTCTTCACTCTCACACCTGAAGCCATCCTCGTTGTCCGTCTAGGGTCTTTGTTGTTCGTTGTCGTTGTTGTCTAGGGTGTTTATCGTTGACTAGGGTTCGTCGTCGTGAATCGTGAATCGTCATCGAAGATGATTTCGCGGAGGTTGGCCGTCGTTGTCGTCTAGGGCCTTTTAAGACGATTTCAACGACGATCGTGAATCGTAAGCTCAGCCCTCGTCATCGTCCATGTGAGCTCAACCCTCGTCGTCGTTCATGTGAGCTCAGACCTCTTCGTCGTCGATTACATATTCATGAGCAGGTAAATTGAAATCGAACGAAGTTTTCGTCTTCGAAATCGAAATCGAACGTCGATTTGTGATTAGGGTTTGGTTGAACGTCGTTTGGCGGTTGGCGATGGCGATGGCGATGGATTTGGTATGGCGTTTGGCAATGGGTTTCTGTTTGTATTCCCATAAATTTTGTTATGTTCTGTTTTGTTCTCATAATTTGTTGAAATTATATGGTCAAATGTTTTGGCTCAAACAATTATCCAAGTAAGAGATTTGTGAAATAAATAGATTTTGAAAGCACTTCATTTCACAAATCTCTTACTCAAACGCAACTTTAATATTTTAAGCCTAGAGTTTAAACCTCAAACACCACTTGTTCTTTCATAAATATTAAAGATAATACTTGTCATTTTCATAATATCTAAGATTTTTTTTTTTTTTTTTTTCAATTTAGTTATCTAAAACACTCTCTATCATGTTTTATTGACCAAAATAACCTTAAATCATAATATTTTTATTGATGATTTCATTTTTTTCCTATTCTCTCTCTCTCTCTTGCTTTCTTTTTTTATTTTTACAATTTATTATTTTTTTTGGTAAATAAAAAAAATAAAATGCAAACAAAAATTATATATATAAAAAACTCGGATGATTCGAGCTGCTTCTTCTCTATCTTGGCAGATTTAGCCAAAGAGAGGGAGAGAAGGGGAGAGAGTTATTGATGATGGTGGATACTCCGGGGGCTGGGAAAGGGTGTGGAGAGCTATATAGAGACGAAAAAAAGTCACCAGAGGAGAAAAAAGATAATTAAAGAAAGAAAAGTGTAAAAATATATATAGAGAGAGAGAGCCGTATTAAGAGTACAATAGTAATTGAGAGCTGAATAATAAAAAATCTTAATTTTTATTTATTTTGTAAAGGATACAATTGCTCCTTTTCGGTAATTAGCTAGAAATTACTAATCGCTTTCCAATTTAACGCATCAAAACTAATTTAAAACAATTTATCAGAATCTCGAAAGAAATAATATCGTCCCCACACAATTAACTGTGTAACGAAATGGAACCTCCAACCACAAACCTCTCAAGTAAAGCAATCAATTATTAAATAAATTATAATAAAAAAGTTACATTACGACAAGGGTACAGTAGACAAATCACACACTTTTCTCCCAATTTTTAGGATTTAAAAATAATATCTAATTCTCATTCGTCATCATCTCTATAATTAAAAATCCTTGAGCAGCTTTCGGACCTGTTCCAGTGTGACAAAGAGCACCACCGTAAATGGACCCTGCCTTGAGATCGTGGGGATGAAGCCCTTGTACAACGCCATGGGCCCCTCTGATCGGACGGTCTTCAAGGCACAATCAAGTGCACCAGCATAGGGTGGGGCCTTCCCGGGCTCCACCTTCATGTTCATGACCCTTGTCTTGATCACGTCTACCGGATTCGTCACCACCGACGCCACGAATCCGGCGGCGAAGCTCGCCGTCACGTGGGTACCGAACCCATCCTTCATCAGCCGCTTCTCCAGGATCGTTTCCTTGATCTGATCGTACGACGCCAGTTGCGAAGCCGTGACCAGCATCGCGCGGTTCACCGTAAGCGATGACCCTCGCCACAGGCTTGCGATCCCTTCGTTCTTCGACATCTGAGAGATCGCGTCGATAACGCTCTTGTAGTTGCGTCGCTGGGCCGCCGGGAGACGGCCGTCCGCCTGCATGCGGACCATGGCCACGTCGGCTGGGTTGCCGACGGCTGCTCCGATGCCTCCGGCTACGAGGCCCGCCGCGATTTTACTCGCGAGCGGCATGGTTTTCGTGTTCGGGTCGGTCCATTTCTGTTTCAGGATGTCGTACAGCCCCATCCGGGTCGTGGAGTAGAGGGTTTGCCGGAGCATGGTGGCCGAGACCCCTGTGTAGAGGGCGGCTAGGCCTTCTTGCTGGACGATCCGGACTCCGGTGGAGATAAGCCCCACCCTCGGCGGCTGCGGCGGAGGAACGTGGATATGAGCAGCGGAAGAGGTGGTCTGGAAGGCGAGAGCAGGTCGGAGCGACTGAACAGCCGGATTCGCGGCCTGGGATTCTCCCTGGAGTTGCATTCGGACCTTAAGCAAATCAAGCGGGTGGGTCGAACACCCGGCAACAATCGAGGCGATGCCTCCTTCAACAAATCCTTTAACACCCATATTGTATTTTCAAGAACAATTTCAACAGATCTTTAAAAAATCAACAATCTGGGTCACAAAATCTGGTCCCTTTTTTTGTGGGTCTTGTTTGGGAAACAAGAAAAAGAATGAAGAATCGAAAAATCAAAAAGACCAATTGGAGGTAGAGTTCATCTCACTGGAAACCAGGAGATGAGAATGGAGGCCGAAGGCTACGGAGGAGAAGTGTGGAACGTTTGTTCTCTGAGACATATGCTATTGGAAAAGGAAAAGGAAACGATGGGGTGATGGTTTGAGGGAGGAGGGAAGGTGGGAATGAGAATTTATACAGGGAAAAGAGAGAGGGGCGGGCGGGCGGGCGAGGGGGGAAGGAAAGTGGAAACTAGGTTTAACGCATTCATTAATATGACGCGGGTTTTGAAAATTTAACCTAACAATAGGTAATGGGGAAATTAGACTTTGGTCCATAAATTTTGTATCGGATTTCACTTTAGTCCCTATTGTCTTAATTTGAACACATGAAACTTTGATTCTTCGCAATCTTTCCTTACGTAAGGGCACCAATTTTGAGAGAAGGTCAAACCTGTGAAATGTCAAGGTTTAAAATAACAGTAATAAAATGTGGGGACTAAATTGAAACGGATCACAAACATTTAGGATGAAAAGCATATTTTTCTTTGTGAAAATAGCTAAGAGATTGGAAAGAGAAATCTGCATATAATTGAGTTGGAATTGGTCCGCTAATTTGCCCTTTCTGGAGAGGGTAAAAATTGGCTTCTTGACTTTGAAGTCACAAATGGTTGTCAAGTCTCTTCTTGCCGACTAGGATCCAATTTTGCCTATGGGGGAGAATGACTAGTTTTGAGGGAAGGGGGGAGAAATTAAATTAACAATTTCTAATATTTCAAATAAAATTTAAACAAATTTATAACCAAAAAAAAAAAAAAAAAGGGTTATATTTTTCAAAGGCATTTTGCCTCAGACATTTTACGGACATATTTTCAGGCATTGATTGAGCAATTAGACAAATCAATATCATTGTTAATTCTTTAAATTTCTCATTTATTCTCATCGATTCACCCATTAATTCTTTATTTTCATCGTCCGACCTCTCTCTCTCTCTCTCTCTCTCTCTATCTATCTATCTATGGAAATAACTCTCTACCTCTTTCATTTTACTTCTCAATCATATTTAGGCATCGTGCATTTCATTTTTCTTCTCAATCTCCTTAATTCTCTCACTCTATCTGTCCATTCCTGAACCTTTCTTTCAATCGGAAGTCAAATTCCTAATTCGCTCCATCTCATTTCATAATTCAAGCGATTATCTCAGTCAATCTGTGCCTTCCCTAATTTCGATTTGTGCCTTTCCTAATTCCCTAATTCCGATATGTGCATTCCCTAATTCCCTCTTCACACTCTCCCGAATCTCTATATATGTAATTTCTTCTTCTTCTTTTTTTTTTTCATTTTTTGTGAAATTCAAAGCCTAGACTATTGAGTGGGAGTTGATACCATCATTAGATCGCATGTATGAAATATGCTATGTTATATGATCATTCTCCGCCGTTGTTTTTTTCTTTTTTGTAAGCTTATTGGTGGTCGATGATGTTGATGGTAATTTGAAATTCAAATATTTGTGTCTATGAATTTCTAGAACTAAAACTATTTGTCCAATACCCATAAAGATTCATGTCTCTGTTCCCAACATTACTATTTATGTTATGTTCCCAAATTAGTTTAGCCATTTTGGTGATTTATCTGTGTATTTATATCTACAATTGTAAATCTTTCGCTTTGAATAATTTATCCATATATCTAAATCCTAACTAGGTGAGTGTTTTTTGCTTGTGATTATCTCTTGGGCATTGTTTGGAATGTTTAATTATTTTGATTTTTGTATTGATTCTTTTTGTTCCGTGTTGGCTACAAATTTACTTTCGTTATTCTTTCGTATCGGCCATTGTTTTTGACGCGGCCCGATTTTTTTGAAAGGTGGAAAGAATATGAAATAGCAAGATGCATAATGAGAATGGGTTTTTTAAGCACAAGTTTTCTAAAAAAAAAGTATTTAGGTTATTTTAAAAATAAAAAGTCGTCACCTAGCAATAAGTTTAAATGGTATGTTCGGTCACCAAATTAAAAAAAAAAAAAAAAAAAAAAAAAAAAAAAAAAAAAAAGCGATTTAAAAGGTCTAAGTAAAATTAACTCCAAACATAGTCAAACCAAATAATCATTTAAAAAATAATGGGGGTCGATTAAGCTTGGGGAAGGTGTTAGGCACCCCAAGACGTCTATCCAAAAATTGTGTTCAATAAGTTTTTGGTATTTTTTTTTAATGTTCTCCTGATATGAACTCTTATCAAATATTATGGGATTTGATAATGATGATTCACACGGGATAATTTTATGTATATTTCCGATGAACTTTAATTTAAGTGGACAAATCAATCTAAGTGAATTACGAAAGTATGAATGCAAATGTAAAACATGAATATACATTTATTTATGTAAGAACAATGCTTATTTTCTAATGAAAGGACCTGCTAACGAAATAACATTTTTTG
Source organism: Eucommia ulmoides (assembly GCA_016647705.1). Classification (NCBI taxonomy): domain Eukaryota; kingdom Viridiplantae; phylum Streptophyta; class Magnoliopsida; order Garryales; family Eucommiaceae; genus Eucommia; species Eucommia ulmoides. The sequence goes on from CM028325.1 coordinate 17,174,690, forward strand.
TAGTTTTCATGATTTTTTTTTTTATGCAAATAGTTTAATTTAAGGATGCTGATACAAGTGATATGAATACATGAATAAACTATGACCCCAAATAAATTAAAAAAAAAAAAACTATATGAAGAAAATATCTAATATTTATAATGGCTAATATGACATACATGACTGGTGTGTATAAGAATAAATATGAAAATTGTAAGTGGTATATGTATTCAAATTGCGATAACAAAAAATAAAATGATGAAAAAAATTAATATTGAAAGAAAAGAAACATACATGTCCTTGCAAAGATTCCCGACACATGAGTTTTTCTCTCTCGACGGCGGCTTCCTGAATGGGTTTTTTTTTTAGAATGGCTACATTGTTGATAGAGGAAACCCATTCTTGGAGGACGACGCATTCAAATTGTTTTTTGTGCTGAGTTACATGTCTTGGTTAGGTGGGTACACAACTTAGGCCATGGCCTAATGTTTGTTTATGTACTCATTTTTCAATGCAGTCATTCTAAAAAAAAAATTATTCGGGAAACTGCTATCGAGAGAGAAAAATTTGTGTGTCAGGAATCTTTGCAAGGACATGTATGTTTCTTTTCTTTCAATATTAATTATTTTCATCATTTGTTGTATTAATTAGATACACGTATTAGACGAGTTGAAATTCTACTAAGTGTTAGCTCACAACTCCACAGTTTTTATTTCAGGGCCGATGAAAATAGAGTTGCGTCAGGAATTATAATTATATTTGAATTTCTATTATAATAATTGTGTTTATTATTTACTGTTGTAAAATTGACTCGATAAATCGATAATTATAATTATCGATATAGTTTGTAAAATTTCTCAGATTTTTATAAAATGAAATATTGGTTATTCATTTTTAGTATTAATTCTCTTTGGGAGAAACCGCATAGCAACCCTAAGAAATCGGGTTGTTACATTTACATTATGTATATCATGAAACAATATGCTGAGAACAGACCTATCGCAAAAAAGTTTACCATGACTTAAGGCAAGAGAAGTACGCATAACAATCATACACTACATTTTTAAATGATCTAGTCCATAATTAGACACTTTCGGGGGAACATTCAAGGCAGTATGTACTCTCATTTTCAATGTACTCACCGAAAGTATCGATCACCTGAAATGTTCACGTGAAATGTTTATATGCGTGAGATGTACAAACACGGTTTCATGTTTAAGCAATGCTCAATAATTGTTCCACCTCTTACTCAATCACCCACTATCAGCACCAAAAACCATTTGCTTCTGACATACTAGAATGTGTGAACTTATTACATCAAGTCGTTGTGATGCAATAAGAGTATCTACTCCCTCCATATTAGTTAAGTCCATGTGAAATCTCCTTCGAACTCCTTCAAAAACTGGATGATCTACTTTTTTTCTTCCTCTAACAAGGCCGCTCCAATATTTACCTTTCGTTCACTTGCGTTATCCAGGTATACTTCCTCTGCCAGCTTAGCAAGAGCAATTCTTGAATTTTCTCTGAAATTATCTACTTCAGTATCTAAGCTTGACTTCGTTGTAATGCTTGTACTACTTATTGATAATTATTACTCGCTTGACTTCTCATTTGTAGCTACAACAAAGCAGTCTTGAGAGGCTACTTGATTTCCTTTGATTATTTCTATTCCCTTGAGACTAAGGAACTCAATACATTGATGGAACGTGGATGCTACCACTTTCATGGAATATAACCATGATCTTCCCATAATAGCATTATACAGAGAACAAGAGGTCATCACCAAGAACTCTGTTGCTTGAGTTATCCTTGACTCTTTCTTTCCAGCGAATACTGATAGGACCACTTTTTTTTTGGAGCTCAACTTCTCATTAAATCCAACCATTACAGTCTAAGTTGATTTGACATCTGATTCTGGCACCATGATAGGTGTAATTTACCTATCTATTTCCAAACCAAACTGGTTAGTTTTCAAGTGTTATTATAGTATTCTAATACGTTTTAATATGTTTTTTTTTTTTTGTATTAAATCAGGTGTGTAGGGTGAAAAAGGATGTAAACGGATCATAAACGATTAAATCGGGTAAAAAACGGTGTAAGAAAGGTGGGAAAACAAGCATGGAGGCAATATTCTGGAAAGCAACCCACCGCCGCGGCGGTGAATATGCAGAGAGGGGCCTAAAATTGTTGGAAGCCCACTGCCACGGTGGTAAAACTGCAGAGAGGTCTTTGCACCCACCGCTGCCTCCACTGATGTGGCGAATATCAAACCGACATACCTATCGTCGCAGCGATCACTCTGCACCAGATTTAGTACATTTATTTAGATATTTTTTGCTCCCTATTTCTTCCCCTCCTCTTCCATTCGGCCATTGGAGAGCTCCTAGGGTTAGAATAGAGTAGAGAGATTTTTGGAGAATGCTCAACCAAATCTGAAGGAGAAGAACACGTTGTGAAGAAGGAAAAGCGATCTCGAAGCACTTTTAGCGTCAAATCTTCAAATTATGGCTGGTTTCTTTCGTTTCTCTCTTCATTTCTTAACTTCAGATTATGATTTGAGCATGTTTAGCTCGTTTATCATTGTATATATGGTTATGGTAGTTAACTAAACCGATTTTGTGTAGGGATTCATACATTTATAAAAATGTAGTTTTGATATCGGTGTTTTGTTTATGGTTATTCTTTATAATTTCGATTGTGTTTGTTGTGTTGTTATGTTTCGGATGCTTAGATAGATATATTGAGAATACGAGATTTGATACTCAGGAGAGGTAACCCCAAATTCGGATTAGGGTAAACATAACGCGACGATCCAATAACCTAGGAGAAAGTTGGAGAGTGTGAAATCAATGACGTTGGGGTAAGACTCATGTGACCTAATGTCGTTAAGATGTTGAGGGGGACTTCTTCGTTGACACGAAATCACGTATTCACTCATCTTACACTCGGAAGAGGTGTTGAGTGAGTTTATGAACCAAGATTATCGGATAAGTCAAACGCCATTAACGTAAACTAAACGATTCAAACACATAGAAGTAAATAAAGTTAATCCCTAGGAAATCCATTCCCTTAAATGTCTCAAAATAATAATATAGTTTAATTAGATAAATTAGTATTTTAGCATTAGTTTTTATTAATTATAAATTTCAATTTTTATCGCCTAGATAAAATTAGGTTATGACAATTACGTTACTTAATAATAATCTCAACCAATCCTTGTGGACATGATACACTCACTCTCCTGATCTATACTAAAACTTGACTCGTACACTTGCGGTGAAAGTGGTGTGCGTAAATACGCGCCACCAAGTTTTTGGCGCTGTTGTCGAGAATTGATTTTTAGATTATTATTGATATTGTAAGTAAATGACCTGATTTTAATTTAGGCGTTTCTTTTGTTTATAATTTTTTATCTGTAGTTTTGTTTTTATTTTTCCTACAGGGTACTTGACGATGTTAGATCAACAAGTGTGTTTTCATTTCTTTCAACGAGATTCCAAGTTGCTTTATAGTGTTTGAGATCGATACAAGGAGTTGTTGTTCTGGTTTCCGAATCATGGTTTCTCGAGGGAGTGTCAACTACTGAACTTCCTTAATAGGTTACTAGCCGCAACCAGAATGTAGGTTGAAAAAAGAAACGGTACCACTTCTTTCGACCAACTAACTGCGGATGAAGTCTATTGGTTGTTGGAAGACATGGAGGAGTATGATTTTCACTGTTGGAATTATTCAATAAGCTACCAAAGCTTGGGGGATAGTTTCACCATTCCAGAGCCATGGATTGATACCCCAGACCAATATGTTGAGTCTTTCCCCGCATTGGAAACCATGTTCGTTGAATTTATGGGGAAGACTCGGGCGTTTTGGAGGGAGACGAATGACTAGCTAAATGAGCACGATGATCGTCTCAACAATATTGAGATGGTCTGAGTCAAAATTGATGTTACCATAACATCTCTTCAAACGTAAATCGGTCAGTTAATCTGCTTCATTGAGGCCGAGTCAGACGCGGTGGCACTGGGAGATGCACAAGCTATATCATGCAAAAGCCACCGTGAGGAGATAGAAACGAGCAGAATGAGCCTAGGAGAGTTCAACTACGACTATTCAAATGAGACCGAAACCCCAACATGGATTGACGATTGTGATTTATCACAATTGGAGATCTAAATCGTGATGCCACCATCGATCTCAGACGATCACATCTATGAGGATCCAATGTAGCTCACTTGTCCTTCGCCGCCAAAAGCAATGCTCTTTCATGCCCCCCAAGCATATGAACCGGTGGAGAGTTTTGTTGAAAGTTCGAGCTATACAATGCCAAATCTCGCCAGTCTTGAGGGCGTACAAAACCAAAACCCGTACGTGGTGTTGTATGACACTTACTATGGGCATAAGTCGCTTTTTGACGAGCAGTTCTCCGTGTTGGGCTGAGGACAATAAACCACGCGCTTCTTGGGAGGTAACCCAAGGCAAAAATAAATTAAATTCATCACAGCCAACTTGATTCGGAGGCGAGATTCTCTCGCCTCCCAGGTACGTGTTTTAAACCCTCTTCGTCAACATGCTTTAATTTCAAATGTTGAGATTGATGATTGGGTCGCTGAGGACATTATCCATTTTAAGTTTGGCGGTAATGTGCATAATATTAGTATGTTTTATTGTTTTACTGTATTACATGTTTGTTTAGTTTAGAATGTTTTTGTGTTGTTATTGTTGCATGTAGAGTTTTGCGTTCATCTGAGCCATTACCCGATGATGATATTACCCCCTGATTGTTTTTCAAGGTCAAGGGTAATACCTATGCATGTGTGTTCTGTGTGTTTGACAATGCGTTTTGGTGAATGTTATTGTGGATCCTAATTTATACGAGCACATAGACTCAATGTATTTTTATTCAATTGATTTGAGGCCAATTATCGATTAGTCAAACTCATGCCAATTGAAGGATTCTAGAACCTAATTGAGGGGAAGCTTGAGACGAAATCCGAGGCGAGGTAGTTCAAGAGATATGATTTAGGCATTCTTTTTGTCGCTTGAGCCTTTTAAACCTATCATGTTATATGTTTATCCCTCGTTACCCTGTCGAAGCCTAAATACCATTTCAATTCTGAACACATAAACAAATACCTTGGCCAATTGATATTTTTCCAAACCTTTATCACTGAATTAAAGGCAAAATTTAAGTGAATCAAGTCAGTATTTGTATATGCTACTTGAAGTAAGCGGTTGGGTTTAGGGCGAACTTCTGATTGGTTCGGTATTCAAGTACTCACTTGTCGTTTTTCTTAGCCACACCTGTGAAATTCTAATAGTCGAATAAGTTTGGGGGTGTGGTAAGTAAAAAAAAAAACATATGTAAATATCGTTAAATTTACGTTTCTTTTAACAAGTGAGTACATTGGTCTTAAATGTTTGTTTGGGATTGTTTCCAATTTATCTATGTGGGTTTAAGAGTGAATGTGCCAAGCGTTGAGCCTTGGGTAACATTAAGTTAACGATGTTAACCCGTTTTCTATTCCGATATACTCTTGGCCAAATATTTCAAAATCGAACCAAGTCCTTTTGATCTTTATGAACTTCCAAGCCTACATTAGTGGAGAGTGGACCCCAATCAGGCATATGTATATCCTAGTCCTTTATGATCTAAGTTGTGAGTTTCGTTGGTCGATAATCCAATCCGGACTTGGATAACTATATTATTGTGTCTCGTACACACACGTTGAATGGATCTATAATGACATTTACCATTATTGAATGTCAAAATTCTAGAACACCACATGGTGCGTTTTACCACCTGAACTCGATATGATTGGGGGTTGTTGAGGGAAATATAACTTGGTCAATAGAAGAATTCAAAACTAGCATATCGTTATGTTTCGATTGTTTGTGTTTAGGTTGTTCATGTTATTTAATTTAGTTGTGTTCTTTATTTTAGTGTGAGTGTAGTGCTTGAGGACTAGCAAAATTCTAAGTTTTGTGGTATTTGATAGGTATAATTTACCTATCTATTTTCAAACTGAACTTGTTAGTTTTCGAGTGCTATTATTGTATTCTAATACGTTTTAATATATTTTTATTCTTTTTGTATTAAATCGGGTGTGTGGGGTAAAAAATGATGTAAACGGATCATAAACAATCAAATCAGATCAAGAACGGTGGAAGAATGGTGGGAAAACAAGCATAGAGGTAATATTCTGAAAAGCAACCTACCACCGCGACATCCAGATCATTGCCTCAGCGGTGGATATACAAAGAGGGACCTAAAACTGTTGGAAGCCCACTGCTGTGGTAATGAAACTGTAGAGAGGTCTCTGTGCTCACCGCTACCTCCACCGCTGCGGCGAAGATCAAACTGACATACCCACCGCAGCGGCGGTCACTCTGCACTAGATTTAGGATATTTATTTAGATATTTTTTGCTCTCTATTTCTTCCCCTCCTCTTCCATTCGGCCATTGGAGAGCTCCTAGGGTTAGAATAGAGTTGAGAGGTTTTTAAGGAATGCTCAACCAAATTCGAAGGAGAAGAACACGTTGTGAAGAAGGAGAAGTGATCTCGAAGCATTTTTAGAGTCAAATATTCGGACTACGGCTAGTTTCTTTCGTTTCTCTCTTCATTTCTTAACTTCGAATTATGGTTTGAGCATGTTTAGCTCGTTTATCTTTGTATATACGGTTATGACTGTTAGCTAAACGGATTTTGTCTAGGGATTAATACATTTATGAAAATGTGGTTTTGATATCGGTGTTTCATTTATGGTTGTTCTTTATAATTTCGATTGTATTTGCCACGTTGTTATGTTTAGTATGTTTAGATAGATATATTGAGAATACGGGGTTTGACACTCGGGAGAGGTAACCCCGAATTCTGACTAGGGTAAATACAACGCGACGATCTAATAATCCGAGAGGGAGTTGGAGAGTGTGTGATCAATGACGTTGGGGCGAGACTCACATGACCTAGTGTCGTTAAGACGTTGAGGGGGACTTCTTCGTTGACGTGAAGTCACAGATTCACTCATCTTACACTCAGGAGAGGTGGTGAGTGAGTTTACGAACCGAGATTGTCGGATAAGTTGAATGTCGTTAACGTAAACTAAACAAATCAAACACATAGAAGTAAATAAAGTTACTCCCTAGGCAATTCATTCCCTTAAACGTCTCAAAATAGTAATATAGTTTAATTAGATAAATTAGTATTTTAGTATTAGTTTTATTAATTATAAATTACAATTTTTATCGCCTAGCTAAAATTAGGTTATGACAATTACAGTACTCGATAATAAACTCAACTAATCTTTGTGGACACGATACCCTCACTCTCCAGATCTATACTAAAACTTAACCTGTACACTTGCGGTGAAAGTGGTGTGCGTAAATACGTGCCACCACACCCCCATCTGTAGTAGGGAACTCTTAAAGATAATGTTGGTTTAACTTCTTGTGTCAATTAAAACTCTTTTGTCATAGAAGATTGATATCCACAACGTGATTATTTAACGCGTTATTGTGGGGTTGAACTGCTCCTTGGAGATCATTTTCAGAAAAAAGAGATTAATCCCTATGAACTTAGCTTTGGTTGAATTGCCAAAACTTCGTTGTGTTTTCTTTCTAGAACTGTTTCTCATACCTTCCTATTGCTTATTCTATTGAACTCTCCAGTGAGAGTCGAACTACAATTGATCTGATGGATCATGTCGTGCCTCCGATTGGTCTCATCCTCCTTTATTTATTTATTTATTTATTTATTGTTATCATGATCATCATTTCTGGGCACTTTTTTTTTTTTTTTTCTTATTCTTATTTCTATCTTTGAGGTAGTTAGTCAGGTACCCATTTTCTATCAATCGCCTAATCTCCATATTCAAGTATTTGCAATCATCCGTGTTGTGGCCATGATCTTGGTGGAAGATGCAATATTGTTTTTATCCCTCTAATCTGGATGTATGTGATCCTCCATGGCCAGTTTAGTTTTTTTAAAGACTTTATTTCATACAAGATCCTTGAAATAAGAACCTTTATCCCAAGAAGAGCCGATGCCTACTACCTTCGTGAGTTATGACCTTTTAATATGTCGTAGCTGTGGCTTTCATCCTTGTGCTTCTTGGGATCATCTTCATTTCTCTCTATGTTCTGACCTTCTTTATTAATAACCTTTTTTCCCTGGCGTTTCTCATATCTTCCAACTTCATTTGGGGATTTATTCTCTCTTTTAGCTCTGTCATATCCATAGGTTAATGCTTTATCAAAGAATCTTAAAAACTTCCAGGTTATAATCCAGTTGTGAAAGCATTTCGCCATCAAGTTAATTCTTTATCCTTCAATGCAAGTCAACTCTTCGTTGAATCTTGTTACATAATGCCGAATAGAATCGGTTAATGAACAATTTTCCTAGTTCAGCGAATGAACTGATTAACTATGGATCCAACCCGTGGAACTACTCCAAGATTGACCCTTTCTATGTAGTAACAAACGCTCGACACAAAATAGAATCTCCTGATGTGATTCGTTGGGATCCGTCTTTAGTTCATATTTATCTAGCTTTGAATTATCAAACTTATGAAGGAATGGATCCTTCATTAACACCCGAATAAACGGAGGATCTATCATTCTGAGCAACTCTTCCAATTCATCCTTATAGTAAATTTCTTCTCCTCTTTTGTTGCATCCCTTTTGATCAGAATTAATCAATTCTTTCACGCGGTTGGTCTCACTGGGACGATCCTTCCTCCTGTTCTGGAGTGGGACCCGATCTTCATCAATCTTCGAGAGGTGGGGTTGATCATGTTGATCTGTCCCTTGCTCCTTGGACTAATCCTTACATGCCTGCGCTTCCATCATTCGTAATACCAGAACTCCCAGTTCTCTAATATGAAGATTGAGAGTAGCAAACTCCCCAACAAGACCATCTTCTACCATTTCGTTATTATTCGCTATATTTATAGAATGAAATATATGAGATTTCCTTTATTCTTGTCAAATCTTAACTGATCAACGTCTCTTAGATCTTCCTAATGTTTGACATTTATATTCATGGGCCTTATTAACAACTCTTGATCTCCCAAGACCTTATTAATATTTGGTCCATGTTCAGTTATCTTTGTTCTCAGGTGTGAAATTACTCATCCATTATCTTATATTATTCACATTATACATTGGTCCATTCAGTTCAGACCCATAAACAACAGTCCGTTTTATTCACCTCATAAATCGTGATAAACCACCCTCATCAAGAATCAACCAAAATAATCTCAATTATTTTATTTTACCAACTTGAGAGTAGTAGGTTAAAATCAATCTTGGGCGCATACTGTCCTCTTGAAATTTTATTTAATAGTATTGCAAGTAGCCTGTCTCTTTCAATCCTCAACCCACTTGTTTGACAACAATCTACTTGTTATTAATTTACAGTTGAAGAGGCAAAGGTGATGAATTTAATATATTGATTATGAGCGTTTTAGATTCCTAGCTGTTTTCTTTTTTTTTTTCCTTCGTAATTTAATTGCTCATAATGATAATAATTAAGATAGCGTTGGTAACCGTTTCTGTTTTCATTTCAACAGTGGAATAGAAATGAAATAAGAATTTTATTTCCTTCTTGAGAGTAAAATCGCGTTTGGTAACGATTATTTTATTTTTATTTTGGAAAGAGAATCGCGTTTGGTAACGATTTTATCCTAAAATCAAATTTTCTTTTTTAGCCGGATGGCATACGGCGGCGGCCGGCGGCCGGAAGGTGGACGGAAAGTTGTCGGTGGCGGCGGTGGCCAGACAGTGGGTGGTCAGCATTGCCGGAGGTGACCGGCGACGGTCGCCAGATATGGATGACGGACGGCGGCGGCGACCGGCGGAAGACGGCGACGACGGCGGCGGATGGTGGTGGCCTACGGATGAACAGTAAAAAATGGTTTTGGGAATGAAATGAGAATTATGATACAATTTTATTTTGTTTCTCATTTCTTAAGGAAGAAAATGGGCACAATTCTCAAATGAGAATGGAATAGAAACGAAAACAAAAATTACCAAACGCTATTTTCAAATAGAATTCTAAAAAATCTAGGAATGGAATGAGAAATTCTGGAATGAAAAGGGTTACTAAACGGGGCCATTGATATGTTTCTTTTTCCTGAAATGGTAATAAACTTTAATTCGATGTACATTTGCTTCATAAAAGAGATGCAAAATTTCAAATAAGCATAAAGTTCAAAAAAAAAGAATTGCCAAAATTTGGAATAGAAAGGAAAAGGGGAAAAAAGACAAGAAAAAGATGATGTAAAACTGGTGCAAAGAACACGTTCACGTTGAAAATAGATTTTAAAAGACTAAAATATCTATTTATTTCGATTTTAAATTTAAAAATAAATATAAAAAAAATAAATTCAAAAAAATGAATATTAAAGTATAATATGAAATTTAAAAGGTATATTTATTATATAAAACATGACGGTTTTTTGGCTGACTAGGATAAACTCATGATTAGGACAAAAAAATATGACTAGGACAAATAAAGTTGTTGATTAGGATAAATTAAATGCTGACTAGGACATTTTAAGTCATAAGTTGAGGACGTGTAAGAAAATTAGATTTGTCAAATAGGAAATCGGATTAATGTAAATGGAAATCAAATTAATATAGTATTGATTAATTAATTAGACAAATACTGACTAGGACAAACAAATTTGCTGACTAGGATATTTTTCGAGATATAAGTTTAAGACCATAAAAGGAAATTGAAATTTAATATGGGGCAAAAAATGTTAGGATACATATATGACCTTAAATTAACATTAATTAGTAAAGATAATGCCTAAAATAACATTAATGCCTAATTTTTTTGTCCTAATCACATTAAATTTCCAATTAATTAATTTTAGGGTCAAAATTAACATATTAAGTTTAGAGCCAAAAGTTTAGCCATTAATATTATTTTAGGTAACGATTTATCTATTTTTCTCTAATTAAATTACTAATTAATTAATTAATTTAGACATTGATTCATCCAATTTTTCTTAATTAAACTACTAATTAGGATTCAATTTAAGTAACCCTTCTTTCAGATCTCTCTCTCCCCAATTGCAGTGCGCTTTTCTCTTTTTTCTACAGTTACTCACCCTAAGTAATTAAAGAACACATCCTATTTGTGAGCACGTGATCAACTATTTATTGTTAAAAATGTTCATATTTTGTAATTTATGCTGACTTTGAAATCTTTTATCTCTACCTCTTTATTTTGCTAAATTTTAATTCGTTATATGTTCATCAGATCTGAAATATTCATTTCATGTGATTGTCAGTTAACTTTTAAAATCATATATTAAAATATTAATTAAACCTATCATATTTAAAAATCATAATCGCATGTTCATCGAATTATTTATCATTTTTAGCACAAAGAATAAAGAAAATATATTTAAATACATTGTTTTGTCATCATTTTTTATCATTACTTGAAGATCTCAGTTTTAGCACAAAGAATAAAGAAAATCTCTTTAAATACATTGTTTTGTCATCATTTTTTATCATTACTTGAAGGTCCGTGCACTACGCACACATACATGCGTGTGCACACATCCACACACACATATATAAGATAATATATATTGAGATTTCAGGAAAATGTGATTTTTTTTGTGAGCTTATTTTATTTTAATTCCAACATAAATAGTTTGTCAAGTTTACACGTTATTCTTTATTTTTTTAAGTTATACCTTGATTCTATCCGAATAGGAGGTAAGGTCATATTATTATTGGTTTTTCTTACAATGTGTATGTTCATTTGAGATTCATTTTACGAAATTAATTATTGTCGTAAGAAATTGGTTTTTGAATGCGTTTTATGATTTTTTTTTTTATTTGGCTAGGATTTTTCTTAAAAATATTTTTTAAGTGTTTGTATTTGTAATAAGATTGTTTCGTAATGAAGCATAATAGTGCTTTTGGACTTTCTTAATGAAGCATAATAGTACTTTTAGGCACGAGTTATGCACTAATTGTTCGGTACCATTATTTTGATTGGATAATTTCATAATTGTCATTATTTTTATTTCAATTGGTTTATAACTTACTTTGAAGATTAAATTATATATAAAACTGTAGAATATCATTGGATTTTTTATATTGTTGAATTTTTTTATATCAGTACAAGTTTTAATCTCGATTGTTAATTACAATTGATGTTCGATTGTTAATTATTATCAATGTTCAAATGAATAGGTGTATTATGTTGGTCTTGATTGTTTTATTATTAATATTCAAATGTAATAGATGTAGAATGTTGTATAATAGATAAAATTATATCATTTTTGGGGGGGTTTAGTTATTCTACACCCGTGCCTTCAGGTACGGGTTATACGCTAGTAGTATAATAATATTCAAACATTTTAAAAGTGAAAGTTTGAAAATTTTAAGCGACAATTTTCCGCTCATATCTCATCATCTAAGATATTGAGTAAATTGAGTGATGTAAAGAAGTTTAAATTTAGTGGGTCGAGAAATTGTACATGTTCAATCTTAATTATTTATTTTTTAAAATTAGATATGTACCGTTAAAATGTCTTTCGATTTGATTTTATTTATAGATTTTTTATTTTACATATTTTCAATCGTTGGATCAACTTTAAATTTAACAATTGAAAGACAAAACATAATTTTAAATTTTTATGATATTATATTATATAATATTTTTGACAAATTAATAAATGATTTAAAAATAATTTATAAAAAATTTACTTTACTTCTAAAACTATTAAATAAAATTATATTAATTATTATTTTTTATTTAAAAAATTAATATAGTTTCTTTTGACACAAAAAATCACTAGTTTAACATATATAATTTTGATGTTTTATAACTTTAATTTTAAAAATAAATAATTACACATTAACTCTATTTTTTTATTCATGTTCACATTATACCTTTTAACTTTTAAATCCTTTATAAGTAATATAGGAGAAACTCCCACCCATAACTGATGAAGGCTTAAGAGTTTTGGTGAGTCGGATCGAGTTAATGATCAAATTCGAAAGATATAACTCGATAATCATTTTGGACTAAACACATCAGCCCACCGGGAAAAAGACTTTAGCGGTCCAACACATAAACAAAGTAGGCCCCGCAAGGAGGCTGAATAATGGGTAATCAAAACCACGGTGAAAAGGCTACGAATAGATTAGCCCATGATCTCCACGTCCCCCATGCATGAGGAACGTTGCAACTGATTAACCATACGTTAGTTGCATGATCACCGCCATATCCCATGTTTGATGGGAGAGGATCGTGGCCATATCCCATGCTATTAGGAGAGGATCGTAGAGAGGAGGATCTCACCAACAAAACGGCACAAAAGTAAGGAGTCTATTTAAAGGGAAGATATTTGCATGTTATTTAACGATTGATTCAAGTACTTGAGCTTTTACCATAAACAGATTAACATATTCTCACGCCGGAGGTTCTTTGGCCGACACCACACCGCTGTCCCCTTTAAGAACTAATTGGTTTTGCAAGTTGAAGAAGAAAGTTGTAAAGGTTTTTGGCATGTGGGAAACTGTTTGCACGTGCCAGGAACTTTTGGCAATACTAATAAGTGAACTTTAGGTTAAAAATTTCAAAATTTTATTCTTCCTTTAAAATTAGCGTGTGTGTCAAAATTTAAAAAGAAAAATTTATTATTTGGTCATTATTAGATATAATATTGAGAAAATGATCATCCAACTGTCTGATTTAAGTTTTTGATCCTCATAACATTCTTAGAATTTATTCTCTGATAAATACCTCCTAGTTGTATTGTATTTACAAGTCATATCACTCTGCACACAAGAATACCATCAGTCTGTTTGAAAATGAGACAGTTCCCATTTTTAAGCCTACTAAATCACCAAAATCATCACACACAATTCGTGATTAAAAAAAAAGTACTCCAAATTAATCTACGGAAAATCTTCTTTCTGGTGATATACATTTCAATTTTTTGGGTAAGTTTTTGCGTGTTTGTAAATATTCATGTTTTGTGGAAAATTGAGATATAAAAGTAAAAGTATTTGAACAAATTCACGATTGATAAAAATTCAAATAAAATTCGGATATAGAATTTTCCAGATCTAGAAAATGGAGAGAAAAAAACTGTATCTGAGAACATTCAAATCAGATCTGAGAACGAGAACAATCAACATGAACATTCAAACCAGTTCCAAATATAGAATTTTTCAGATCTGGAAATGGAGAAACAAATTTGATAAACATTTATTGATTTTGAATTTGAACACAAAAATAATCAACAAAAACTTTAGATATACACGTTCATTGCTTGAACATTCATATAGAAAATGTATTTATATAAATATTCATATGCCAAAAATAAAATCAACAAAAATCATTCACGTGAATAACAAAAACTTCACATAAATTAACAAAAAATTACATGAACATTCATAGATATTGAATGTAAACATAAAAATAATCAACATAAAACTTCAGATAACACATCTACTGTGATATGAACATTCATATAGAATAAAATCAACTCACAAAAATCACAGAATTGAAAGCATTCACATATCTGAAAATTTTAAGATTTAAAAAAAAATAGATCTAATCCATTGCAAAACATTCTCAGAAAACAAAACACAAATGAACATTCACATAAAACAAAAGATATATGGTATGAAAATTCAAATATCTAAAAATTTTCAGATCTAAGAGAGAAAGAAAAACGGTTGCGATTTTCGGTGGATGATGAACAGATGGTCGGTGGACAATGAACAGACGGTTTACAGTGGACAATGAACAGAAATGGAAAATTGGGCGATGAACAGAGTTGAGATCTAGAATCAACCACCGAAAATCAACCACCACAAAATCGTCCATCAACCGTTCGTCCTCCACAGCCGGATATCAACCATCAAGATCGAGCACCGAAAATTAACTATCGCAAGATCGACTGTTGTGAACATCCACCGCCAAATAGTTCACTATAGTCCACCGCAACCCACTATCGCAAATCAACCACCGCCAAATCGTCTTCATCCACTGATCGTCGTCTAAACTAGATCTAAACAAAGGTCGTTTACGACGATGGTTCATAGTAGCATATGGTTTGTGGTGACGAATATGGCAGGGCCGACGATGGAGATGCAGACGGGCGGTGAACAATGAATGAGCGACGATCAATGAATAGTTTTGGGTAGAGAGAAAGTCTTCGCGATGGCAGTCAGCAGTAGTATTGAGAGAGAGGAGTGTCTTGATGAAAAAATAAGGTTGGTGAAAATGAGAGGTGGGAATGAAGTATTAGGGTTCGGATTATGTATTTTATATTGGTGTATAAATGTCCATTCATTTTTTTAAAAAAAAAATACTTTTCTCTACGAATGTTTTCAAAAAGGTTTAAAAAATAACATTTAAAAAAAAAAAAAAAAGTTATTTGAAGAGAGAGAAAGTTAAATATGGTCTAAATAATAAAAAACCCATTAAAAAATCCATGCTTCTAAGTTCTATTTTTTTCCCTTTCCCTTTTGATAATATTGGAAATCTACTATGTTTCAAGTTTTCAACTCATTGATCGACATCTACAAAACTTGGAAAAAAATTTGGAATATCGATGCAGTATTAGCCAAATACCTTCCGCCGTGATAATAAGTTAATTAGAAATTAAATGATATATTATGAGAATTGTGCATTGAAACCATAAATTCTCTAATTTATCGGTCTAAATCTTATCCGAATTCCTTTATCCTTGCTATATTTTAATTGATCAACGTCTTTAAAATCTTCTTGACCTCCAACATACGTATGAGTATTTAAATAATACTATTCGGGCTTGCTAAGTAATTTTTTGATCTCTCATGGGTTTGTTTGTCTCATGCCCATGTTCAGTTTTCTCTATTCCCAAATATGGACTTACTTATTCAAGTCTATCATCCGATATTATTTATATTATACATGGACTTGTTCAGTTCAGGATCATAGTTTTTCGTCTGCTATGTCTACCTTGTAAATCGTGGATAAACCACCCTCATCACCATTCTTTTCTTTTTTTTCCAATTTTTTTTCTTTTTTTATTGTTATTTTCCTTTTTTTTTTTTAATCATTAACATTAAAAAGATGGGGAGGAGCGTGGTATTTTCATTAAGAAACCGGGCTTGGTTTTCCAGATGTAAGCAGATGTGAACTTTTTTCTGGAAGTCGGATCCACGTGTCAGAATATAAGTAAATGAACTGAAATTCGGGAGAATAAAGAAGTAAAAAAGAAGCCGACCGAGTAGTTGCGTAAAAGTCAAGGCAGAGAAGGTTTTATTTGGGGGAGGCAGTTTTGTTTTGCGACTGTTCCCACCTCCAAACGTCTCCTTATTTCTATTTACCCTTCACAAATTTTAAATTGTCAAAAGACTCTTAAATGTGTTTGTCTTTAAATAAAGTTTGAACATTGGAGATTTGAAATTGGAGTTCAAATATAAAAGTGAAGAGGTGTAGTGTGCTTCCCAAGGAGAAGTTTTTTTTTTTTTTTTTTTTCAATTAACAATCGATTCTTTTGAAGAATATTTTAAAAATTAAATTTCGAAAGTATCAGATCGATGTGAAAAAATACATTCTTAAGATCGTCCGGTGAGATGATTAATCGATGTACATGTAAGTTGTCCTAATACACTTTACCGAAAAACTAAAAAAAATGAAAAAGAAAAGGAATTTAGGTATAAAATTATTAAGATTTAAGGTTAATTACATTTTAGTCTCTTGTACTTCTATTTTATTTAGCTTTCTCTTTATTTACTTTAAAATTTTATACTTTACTTCATTCTACTTATAACAAGAATCAACCTTTTTTTTTTTTTTTTTTTTTTTTTTTTTTTTTTTTTTTAACGAGATATGTTAAAAAAAAGGGATAGAGTTGAACTTTCATTCTAAATTTGACAAAAATTGCCTTTTTTTTTTCTTTCTAATTTTTACTTTATTTTGTCTTTATTAAAAAAACGAAAACTTTTAATTTTATCTTCTTTTTTTTTTTTTTTTTATCTTTAAATTTAAATATTGAATTTGAATTAAAAAATAAAATAAGATAAATGTATTTTATATATTTTTTTAAAATATGAGTTTCTCCTTTTCGTCGAGAATAAAAAGAGATGATTTGTATATTTTTAGAATAAAATTACATAAAAATACAATGTATAAAAGAGAATTAATTTTAAAATTGAGGATAATTGTTCAATAGTCTCATCATAATCCATAATTTATCTTACTTTAATTTTAAGTTGAGTAAAAATCGTTTTATTATGTTTTGTCTTCTGTTTTAGTTCTATGGTCAATGTTCCTTCATAAAGTTAATTAAAATTTGTTAATTAATATTGCATCGTTGTTGAGGTGCCACCTTTGTTGTCACCTGGCGCCGTCTGTCATCGCCTGCTATTGGATCTCATACCTCAAATCGTCGAAGTCCGACTTCCAACCGCTGGATTTTTTTTTAGTTACATGTACTATTTTTTAGTTACATGTAATTATTTTTTAGCAAATTTTTAAATTACCTATAACTATTTTTTTAGTGTATGTTTTAGTTCTATGTAACTATTTTTAATATATTTTTTTTATTATATATTTGAAGTGTATCTTTAGTATTTTAGTATATTTTTTATTGTATTTTTTAGTTAATGTAATTTTTCGGTGAATAGCAACCAAAAAATTAGTTGAATGTAAGTAAAAAAATTGCGACCACCGATAATCTAGTTTTAGGCGAACGACGAATAGTAGAGGTCAGAATTCAACATCCAAAATATGGTGGTTGGCTTCGGTTGATAATACAATTCTAATTGAAATATTAGTATTTTTATGAATTTTAATAAATAAGATTAAAAATAAAATATTTATTTAATTTAATGTTTTTATTAATTTAATGTTATTATTAGGTTGTCGACCAAACAACTTTGTTTAAGATTTAAATATGGTCAAAATTGTCAAAGGTTTAGATTTTCAATTATAATATTCGGAGTCACCTTGGACCTCGGGACTCGGGAGACAAAGAGGAAAGACAAGGCTGAACTAAATAAAATTTGACTAAACTTGGGTAATGAGTAATGATTTCGTCTGGCGTGGACACGTGTCCCTTCACTGGTGGATTGAGAGTTCTTTACTACATAATTATACATTAAATAAAAAATTTCAAAAAATTGATATATTCTAACTTATTTACCAAACACTCATAAAATACAAAAGAATTCTGCATTTTTCTTAAAAACACAGATCCCTTTTGCGTTTTTCACAAAAAAAAAAATAGAAGATAAAAACGCATAACGTAAATGCGTTTATACGATTTTGTTTTTCCCAAAACGCATAAGTGATTTGCGTTTCTTGTGAGAAACGCAAAACAGTTATGCGTTTCTCAACTGTATTTTTTTTGTGTATACCTATGATGTCCCCACACTCACACAGGGTGTGAGTCTAATCTCGTTCGGGGTGCATGACTGTCTGTTCAAACAAGTGTTTTTCCGCAAACTCGAATCCCTAACCTTGCAGAGATCCTTCAACTGTTTTAACTCAAATGAGGCTTAACACTTGAGTTACGGTATGTTGGTTTTATTTTCAATTGTCGATTACGCTAAAAGTATATCATTTCTATAAGAGCATGTAATGATTAAATATTAAGTATTTGACATTATAACTGCTGAATTTATTAATTGATGATTATATTTTAATATTTTTAATTTAAAAAAATTATATTTGTACAAAATTTTGTTCTTCATTTATTTTTTAAAAAAAATATTCTCTCTATAACTTTTTCTCTCTATTTTTTTCAATTTAGTATTTTCTCAATTTATAATTTTTATATATTTTTGTTTGTAAGATTTTATAGTATTGATATAAAATATTGGCTATGATAATAAGATATTTTATAGTATAAGTGAGAAGTGCTAAAAATTACACATAGCTTAAAATTTTGAACAATTTTTAAGTGATATTTATATTTTAAGTAATTGTTTTATTTTATTATAAATATATTTATTTTAATATCTTATAAATATTATCCACTCCATCGATTTCTAGATTTACTGCTGGAACGAGAAGATGCAAAGGGAGAGAAAAGAGAGATTGAGGGGAAGATGTATATATAGAGAGAGAGAAAGGAGGGAGGATGTTGAGAAAAAAAAAAACTATTCTAAAACTTAAAGGGTTAATAGTATAATTTTTTTATTTTAAAACTATTCTAGACTTAAAGAGAGAAAAACTATTCTCTCTATATATACAATTTTTTTTCTCCCTCATTTGTCCCTCTCTCCATCTCTCTTACACACAATTTGGCACAAGGTCATTAATTTAGGTGACGTTTGGTAACCGTTTCTATTTCCATTCCAGCAGTGGAATCGAAATGAGATGGGATGAGATGAGGATTTTATTTCCTTCTTGGGAGTAGAATCGCATTTGGTAACGATAATTTTTTTTTTTTGTTTTGGGAAGAGAATCGCGTTTGGTAATGATTTTATCCTAAAATCAAAATTTGTTTTTTTTAGTTTTTTTTTTTTTTTTGGCCAGCGGCGGTGGCAGGGACGGCGGCAAGCGGCGCCTGAAGTTTCCAGGTGGCCGGCGACGGTCGCCGGAGATGACAGCCGTGACGGTGGCTGGCGATGGCTGCCGATGGCCGGTGGCGATGGACGGTGGTCGCTCGGCTGATGAACAGTAAAATTGGTTTTGAGAATGAAATGGAAATTATGAGAAACAACTTTTTTTTATTTCTCATTTCTTAAGAAAAAAATGGGCACAATTCTCAAATGAGAATGGAATGAAAACGAAAACAAAAATTACCAAATGCTATTCCCAAACAGAATTTCCAAAAATCTGGGAATGGAATGGGAAATTCTGGAATGAAAATTCTGGAATGGAAACAGATATTTAAATGCATTTGTTTTCATTATTATTCATATATATATATATATATATATAATAAATCAGCTCATTTACATTCAGGGTTGTTAGATGTCTCTAGATATTCGTAACCGTTGGATGTCTTTTGATATATACAACATCTATATACAACATATCTATATAATATATCTATCTATAATAATATACAATATTCAACACTTACCATCAATCATACTTTTTAACACTTACCATCGTCTACAGTGTTCTGTCCTTGCCTGCCTTTGCATTTACTTCATGGACTGGACTCCGAGAGTCTTCTTCGCCATTGAATTCGTTGCCCCAGCAATATTAGGGTTCGTCTCTCTCTTTTCCTCCCTCGCGCTCCCTCTCAGCCTCCTCCGCCATCACCGTCGCCACTCCCTCTCAGCCTCCTCCGCCATCCCCTCGCCACCGCCACCGCCACTGCCACTGCCACCTCCGCTCCATTTCGCCGCGATGTCATCGCCTCGCCATCCACGCCGTCTCCCTTCCTCCAGACGACGACGGTGGCTTAGCTCTCGGCCGAATCTAAGTCGACTCCTCCAATCGCTCACGGTCCTCGCTCCCGATATCGCAGATTCCCTGGTAAGCCTCTTTTTCTCTCTCTCAACCACCACGATTCACAGCTCTTGATTCGATTTTGCAGCAGTTCAATCCTTTCTCTCTCTCTCTCTCTATAATTTTTTATATGCAGATGTGTAGCTCATCTCAGCTGGGAATTCCGTTTGCTTTTTGAATTAATTTAATCCATGAAAGTGGTTTAATCAAAAAGAAGAAGGAGGAGAAGGGGATGAAAACAAATAGCTGGTGAGTCTTCTTCATCTTTGATTATTGTTATTATTTTTATTGTTTTCTCTTTCAAATTACTGAAATGTGTTCATGATTATTGGATTCAACTCTAATTGATCCACGAAGGATCCGATTATCCGAATTCCAGATTCGATTTGATCAAGTCCCGGCTGTGTTCTTCAGATTCTGGTTGAGGTACGAAGAAATTTAATCTTCTTCAACGGTTTTTCTATACGCATTTAGATCTGCTGAATTGGGTTTTTGATTAGGGTTTTATGAGTTTTTCTCAATTTGATTATCACGCACAGAATTCTCTTCTTTGTTGAATTGATTCTAATTTCATTACATTGATTTCATTTCATATAGATGACCCGTTTGGTGTTCTTCAATTCAGTAAATTCGACTATTTTTTTAATATTTGACAATTTTGTGAATTTGTTGAATTTAAAATTTGGCTGTAAAAATTAAAAATGTTCAAGTTAGGTTAATATCACAGGTTCATCCAGGTGTAGACGACAGTTTTGCAGTGTGGGACGGTCTCTTATCCACTTTCAACTGTAAGGTAGAGGTTTTGGAGAGATTTGATGCTCCGAGCCCGCTGTCTTTCGAGTACAAATAAATGATGCATGGTGAGTTTGATCTGGTGGTTTTTTGTTTCTGTTTTTGTTGCTAGATGCAGAGAAGAAAAAACAGAAAATGAAATCTTGGAAAAAGAAGCACCAACCAAGGATAAAAAACAAATACTTCCAGGTTTGATTCCACTTTCCCTTTGACTAAATTTGGCTTCTTCTACAAATATTTAGATACACGTTTGTGAACAAAGTATTTGAATTGCGAGTGGAAAAATTGTTGTTAGATTGGTGTATATTTGTGTGCGATTGAGAGAGAAAAAGGCACATGAATTTTTTCTATTTTCGTAGTATAATTGAGTTGTTTTTAACTGTGATGTTGGTAGTGAAAATTTTGTTTTTGATTTTGATTTTGATTTCGTGACAAAACCACACAAGGGCCACATGTTTTTTGGGTTAACGGCTCAAGATATTTAATTTTATCTTTTGGTTGAATTGAATACATTTATTTAGATACTCATTATCAAGTGGTCCAGTTTCAAGGATAACCAAACAGACTTTTAGTTTATTTTAATTAGAAAATCCCTTTGATGATAAGGTGTAGAAATAACTAAAAAGAACAATTTTAAAGAACTTTGGATTAGGTTGATGTTTATTGTTACCTTATTTCTGTTTCGGAACTGAACAAAATGGTTCTTCAAGTGGCGTATGTTTAGTGTTTCTATTCCATGATTTACGATTCTGTTTCCATAAAACTTGGAACAAGAAACAGAAAATGTAACAGAAAATGTAGGAACAAATAAGTCATTTTCTGTTCTATTTTCCTGAATTTTACAGCACACTTATGAAGAAGAGGCTGTTGGCTCATGTCGGTCCTTTGTCGTTGGCTATGGAGAGATTTTTTTTTTGGTCTCAAAGAATAGAAAGAGAAGCAAAATTTTTTTTGTTTAGTTTTCTTTTTCTGATTTAGTCGTGGACTATTGCTTAGAACGACAAATTCTAACAACTTTTATACACAGGCGCTGTGCCCAACTGCCAAGATCGTCGGGAAAAGCACTATTAGGACGGAAATGGACTGATGTCGAGCGGCAAAGGTTCTGTTACCTGTTTCTGTTTCTGTTCCCTGTTTCTGTTTCTGTTCCCTGTTCCCTGTTTCTGTTTCCGTTTCTGTTCTTAACATTAGGTGTTTTACCGAATCCATAGCTTGAGTAGAGCAATCCGTAAATCTATGTTTGAAAATTGGAAGGCTCAATGTGTGCAAGATATTACAACGTATACTCTATAGTACTTGATTATTGGTTATCGGTTAGTGGTTATGTTGGTTAGTGGTTATATTGGTTATTGGTTGTATAGATTTGAAAATAGGAGTCAATAATTTTAAATGTTGTTTAATCAAAGTGTATTTTTTTATTTTTTGAATTTTTACCCAGTATTCTCTGTATTGGCGACGCATATGTGCTTTGTAAATTTGTAATTGTAAATTTTGTTAAATTGTTTCCCATTGTATAGTTTATTTGTACTCGGGTATATTGATGATTGTTTCTCATTAATTGAATGGTTATTGAACCTTTTGTATAAGATTAATCAGATCAAATTAATAGTGAGTTGAATGTTTTTTACATAATGATACTACCGAAGAGGTTAATAAAATATTGGGGAAGGGCCATGGGTAAGTGAAACGCCATCTTAATGTATAAAGGCATTCATTAATTTCGTTGATTGTTGTACGAATTGGGTGAAAAAGTTCTACATTGGTGGAAATATTATAAGGTAATTAAGTTATTGTTATTTGTTTTAGTAATGTTTGTTTCAGGCACGGATTTGTTGTCTTTGAAAACACGTGTTAACAATTTAAATTCATTATTGTTTTTTATGTTTGTGGTTGTGGTTACTGGCAGTATATTTTGTAATGTTTTTTTTATGTTGGGTCTGTTGATTTTTCTACTTAATTGCGTAAGTATTAGGTTTTCTTTTTTTGCCCGTGCCTTCAGGCACAGGTTATATATATATATATATATATATATATATATATATATATATATATATATATATATATATATATAGCATGGGATAATGTATCGTTTTAATAATTTTATAAATTTTAAAGTAAATTAATTAACGAGTGCTGCTTACCAAAGATCATGATGTTACCAAAAAAATCTTCAACATGAGTAACAGCTCCACACGTGTTAATAATCTCTTCACCTTCCTCCTGTTACCTGCAAAACCGCAAGTTTTAATGGGGGATACCGGTGTGGTATTGGTCAAAAAATCTCTGCCGTGAGAATAAGTTAATCTGATATATGGAGAAAGTTGTATACAAATTGAATTCTAGAAATTACCAGTGATATCTTCTCTTTTTATAGGCTTAGAAATGTGTTGTCGTTACTTTGGAGAGGTCGCCAATCCCATGATAAGCTCCTAACGTCTTGAAAAATAACCAATATCTCCATAATTTCAGGAGAGATCTCTATAACGGGCCCCATTAAATATGGGCCGTTAAAATCAATCCGGCTCTTCTCTTCAAGTATAGAGGAGTCGTTCATATTGAGCTGATCTATTCGTTCCTTGGCCTTGGACACCGTGGGTTTAAGTATACCCAAATATGGGTCTCCTCATGGAGTCGTGAGTCTTGCTCAGACAAACTGCCAAAGTTAACATCCCCAACATAATATATAATTTGCAATATATTAAAATAAATATACTTATAATAAAATAAAACAAGTACTTAAAATATAAATATCACTTAAAAATTGTTCAAAATTTTATGCGATGTATAATTTTTAGCACTTCTCACTTATACTATAAAATATCTTATTATCATAGCCCATATTTTATATCAATACTATAAAATCTTACAAAAAATAAAAATAAAAATTATAGATTGTGAAAATACTAAATTGAAAAAAATAGAGAGAAAAGTAGTAGAGAGAATATTTTAAAAAAAACGAGGAACAAAATTTTGTACAAATATAATTTTAAAATAAAAAATATTAAAAATAAATTCATCAATTAATAAATTCAACAGTTATAATGTCAAATACTTAATATATAATTATTACATGCTCTTATAAAAATGATATACTTAATATATAATGAGTTAAAACAGTTAAGGGATTTCTGTAAGGTCAGAGATTCAAGTTTGCGGAAAAACACTTGTTTGGAAGGACAACCATGCACCCCGAACGAGATTAGTCTCACACCCTGTATGAGTATGGGGACACTCGTGGGTACACAAAAAAAAATACAGTTAAAAACAAACTTATTTTCAATTTTTAAATTTCAAATAGCAACAATTTTTTTTTTAAATATTTGAAGTTTTTTTTAATCAAATTTGGCCTTGTCTCTGCATGCATGCAAAGACAAGGCCAAATTTGAGCCCATGCGTTTCTCACAAAAAACGCAATGGGCTTATGCTTTTGAAAAAAAAAAAAAAAG
Source organism: Eucommia ulmoides (assembly GCA_016647705.1). Taxonomy (NCBI): domain Eukaryota; kingdom Viridiplantae; phylum Streptophyta; class Magnoliopsida; order Garryales; family Eucommiaceae; genus Eucommia; species Eucommia ulmoides. Next base: position 17,199,345 of record CM028325.1, read on the forward strand.
AATCATATAAACGCATTTACGTTATGCGTTTTTATCTTCTTCTTTTTTTGTTGAAAAATAAAAAACCCTTCTGCGTTTTATGAATATTTGGTAAATAAATTAGATTATATCAGCTTTCAGAATTTTTTTATTTGATATATAATTATGTGGTAAAGAACTCTGTGCAAATTTTGTACTCATAACAATTTATGTACCCTATTTTTTATTTTATTTTTTGAAATAATTCTTAAAATTTGTAATTTGAAAAATTATATTATTTATTGAATAAAATATCTTGCAATCCAAAACTTATAATTCAGTGGATATATAGTTTATCTTCCTTATAAAAAGGTCTAGATTTCAACATCTTCCCCAAATATGTATATCGATTTTTATTTTTTTTACAAATGCACAGGTCAAATTCTAATTAAAAAGATTATTTTAGTCCCAATGACACTAAATTAATAAAAAAAAATTACAAAACGAATAAGTATTTCAGTTTTACTCCAATCTATTAGAGTTTATAAAAATATTGATGTTCTAATAAGGGTTGTGCCATTGATCGCTACTGCTAGTTGCTAGATTCTCACTATCAATTTTAAGCACTGTCAATCGCCGAAACTCCAATTATCGGTTGACAGAATTATTTTTAGTTACATTCAGCTACTTTTAGTAATATTTTTGAATATGTATTTTAGTTATAATTTTTTAATACTTGTTAGAAAAATTATGTGTATATAACTAAAAATGTACTAAAATATAACTAAAAATTACAGACGTAACTAAAAAATACATTAAAAAAATAGTTACATATTAAATAAAAAATACACTAATAATTTGGTGGTCAGTGGACGGACTTTGGTGATCGGAGTCTTGAGGTTCGATGGCAAGCAGTGACAGGTGATAACAGAGGGTGACGCTGTTAGTAGACAGTGCAAATCTTAATTGAGAGCTTTTTGATCGGAGAAATAAGGCAATATTGACAAGTTAAAACATAATTATAGATTTATAATAAGTTAAAATAAAAATAAAATAAAAATAGATTATAAATTAAACTCTGATTATTGATCAATTTGTTTTCTTTTTGGGGGTAATTAAGCCGAATTCCATCAGCTAATGAAGCTAAAGCAGGCCCGTTGGTTATGAACCCAAACGACGGATTCAGCCCATTTTCTGACCCATATCAAGCCCATATGACATGTCCGTCGTCTTTCATCGGCCCACAACGACGTCGTCGTCTCCATCGGCGCCGTCGAAAGAGAATCTGAATCTGAAACCAAAGGAGAGAAGCTGCCAGAAATACAAATGCAGGTGGCTAGTTTTCGATCCGTGCCGTGCCAAAAGATCAACCATCATTGCCGCCGTTGCTTCTCCTCGTCGGCGTCGGTAATTTCTGCCGCCAAGAGACCGATGGTCACCTCCAGCAGCAGTAATAACCCTGGGTCTTTCACTACTCTCCTCGAGAGAGTGACGTTCGAGCGCGAAATCAAAAAGAGCAAATTCATCGCCATTGCCGGCCCAATCTCCGACGAACGATCGGCGCAGTCCTTCCTCTCCGAGGTGGATTTTCTGATCGTATTTAGTTTATACTGCAGTACATGCCTCACATAGAGATACCGATACCATTTCGTTAATCAATTATTTGGGCTTCTATATTCTATTCTGTAGTTGAATCTGGTGCGTGGTTATCGACTTTCTCAATCACTTGCTATAAAATTACAGTAATATACCGTGCCATTAATGCCATTAGAATTGTGATTCAGACTCAATTTCGTAATTGTTCACAATGTGTTGAATCCCATTACTTTTTACTGGTATGTAGGTTCGACAACCACGTGCTACTCATAATTGTTGGGCCTACAAGGTATGTTTCCATCACATGCTTTGCTTCTTGTTATTTTTCTTTAAATTATAAACAGTATAATGCCTCCTGATTTGGTTATCTTTAGGTACTCTTTTAACTTTTGCAATGCATTTGTGAATACATGATGAAACTATTGTGGGAATATATGTGTTGACAATATCTTATCGCCCTCTTTTAACTCTCTTCTTCTGAACTTTTTTGTAAGAAATGACTAAATTTTGACTCATGGACCTCGATATAGATGAAAAATGTTCAGCAAAATGCAAAGTGATTTGGGTTTCAAGTCAAAATGTTGGTGATGAGGTTTCATGTTTGTTTCTTGGTATCATGTTTGTGGATTAGAATTTGTATCAGAAATCCTTGTATTGCCTTCATCAATCACCATTTAGGTCCCAATTTAATAAACAATTAATTACTTAAAACTAAATGTATTAAGTAGTTATAAAATTAAGTTTGTTTGTTAATAAAATGAAGCAACCACCTAAAATATAAGCATTACTTAAAAATTGTTCAAAATTTTAAGTGATGCGTGGCTCGGTTAATTTTTAGCATTTCTCAGTTAATACCATAAAATATCTAATTATTACAACCAATATTTTACACCAATACAATAAAGTCGTACAAAAAATAAGTTACACACAAAAAATTGTAGATAGAGAAAATACTAAATTAAGAAAAAAATAAAGAGAGAAAGTTATAGAGAGAATATTTTAAAAAAAGAAAGTTGTAAAAATTATTTTAGGAACAAAAAGTTATACAAAGATAATTTTTTTTGAAGTTAAAAGTATTAAAAAATGAACATATTTAGTACTTAATAAATTGAACACTTATAATTTCAGCACTTAAAATTGAATACTTAAAATTTTCAGCACTTAAATTCTAAGCGTTATCAAAGAGGCCCTTAGTGTCTTTGCTTTCTCTCTGTAGATATATTTGTGTGTGTCTTTTTGTCGTTCTTTGTTGTGTCATGTCCTTCTTTGGTCTTTTGACTCTTTGTATTGTCTTTAGCATACTCTTACTTAGCCACATCACTTCCTTTCTCATTTAGTGGTGTGCGTAACTGTTAGTTGTTTCTAGGTTGGGGATCAATATCGGAGTAATGACGATGGTGAACCATCTGGCACAGCTGGGAAACCTATACATTCTGCAATTGTATCTTCAGGATTAGATAGAGTGATGGTGGTTGTTATCAGGTATATATTACTGCGATATCATAGTAAAAAAAATAATGCTATTTATACTTTTTACACCTTTTTCTTTAATATTGAGAACTGAATTAGCTGATACAGCATTTTCATTATTGCATCACTTAATCATTTGTCACTAGCTCAAATGCATGCCTTTATAAAAGGGATTGTAGAATATTAATTTCTTTGTTACTTTTGATGTATTATAGGTATTTCGGAGGTATCAAACTAGGCACTGGAGGTTTAGTCAGGGCATATGGAGGAGTTGCGGCAGAATGTTTAAGAAATGCTCCGACTTGTTTACTGAAGTCTAAAGTAATAAATTCCTTGCTAGCCATCGCAATTCTCTGTTCATCTTTGTCTGTACATTCGTCATGACACTTCTATTTTTTATGAAGCTAGCAATTTTTGAAATAAAATAGAATGCTAATTTGTTTTGCTATTCCCTTTTTGCCATCTTTAATAGCGACTTCTAATCCCGGGGAGAATATCTGGTTTCAGGTCCCGATGGGTCTCGAGGTTTCATTTGATCTTCTAGGAGTTCTGTATCATCAGGTATGATTTTTATATGTATTTTTCTATATTTTTTATTAGTTATAGTTAAATAATGATTGCGAATTCACGATAATTAGAAGTTAATGATTTTAATAATTGATAACTAAAAGGCACATTACTTAAATTTTTTACCCTTTTTTAGTGATACTTAATATTTGATGTGGTTGATTCATTTCTTTTATCAAACACATTTGATTGAATAAGTACTTTATATATTTAGTTTATGAATTGTGTTATTAAACATGCCTGTATTGAGTTCATAGGCATTGTTCTATAACAACTTACTCTCCTTGCAGCTACAATCTTTTGAAGTTGAGGATATCAAGCAGGATTATGATACTGGGAAAGAAGGGATCACCATGATCACTTTCAATGTTGATTTTGACCGGGCTGACGGTTTGGAGGAAGCTATCAAAGTCAATTGTAGCCGAGAAATTGTGTTCTACAAGCGATAATATAGATTTAGCTAGTCAACTTTGCGGCTTTCGCTGCATCAATTTTTGTGTGGATCAACTCGAAACTTGTAGTGAGCATGCATTCAGATCATTTCCACCATTATTCTCTTCCGAGCCTAATATTTACTTTTGCGCATTAGTAAGATATGGTGTGCTTGTGCTTATCACTTGAGCAACCTGGAACATTGATGTATATACACACTTCTCTGTGAAATACAAATTATATTCCATTCTTTTTCACAAATCTATGTTATAATATTGTACTATCAAAGGGGTGTTCATCTACATGCATGGACAGCTATGAAGCATTGCTGCATTACGAACTCATCAAATTCTGCAACATTCACTAGATGCAGGTGAGTACTCTAGGCCCTGTTTGATTATTGTTTCTGTTCTCGCTCCCAAAATTTTGGGATTTATGTATAGATGTTTCCAAAATTTTGGGAGTATTTCTTGAATTTCTTAAGAATCCGAGAAACAAAAAGATGTTGATTTATATTCATTCCCACAAAATTATTTCCACCACCATGCCGGTTAAGGAATATGTATATTTATTGTCATACATTTAAACAAAAAAAAGAAAAAAAAAAAAAGAACAAATATTACACCCAAACATCTTTCTTTATTTCTGTTTCTCATAAATTAAAAGAAACGATTCAGGACAATGATTGTAACCAAGCATATTTCTATTTCCGGAATACTCTAGAATGGAAACAGAATTCCAATCCCAGTTTATTGAAAGTAAAAATAGAAAAGCAGAAACACTAACCAAATGCCGCCTTAGTTTTTCCTTCTCTATTCTGAATTTGCTTTGCATGTCAAATTTTGGTCTGTCATGGGAACAAGTTGAGTAAGGCTTGATAAACAGGGGCTATGGCTTCTTGCAACTCTTCTATTTAGTTTCACCAATAGGATCGAAGAATATTGACCAAGAATGAGAGCTTCAATGCGCCTTTATTCATTAGATTAGAAAGGCTTGGTTGCAACGGGTAAGGGCTTACTCCCCTACTTATCAAGTCCAGCCGCTTTGTTAGCTGGCTTCTTCAGGAACCCTTCCTGGCTTGGGAAGAAAGCAAGACGCACCCGCTTCGTCAACAAGTCAACTTCTAGGGGGGACCAGAGGGAGAGACTTCTTTGCAAGAGAGGAGGGGGTCCAGAAAGTGGAGATGGACTACACTGACTTTGTTCGAAAGGTCAGTTCATTCATATGCGAAAGACTACACCACGGAAAGGCCAGTAGCAGTGAACAAGGAAATAGGCTCGCTCGCTCCGTTCTTCAAGCAAGTCAAGCGTAGAAGAAAAGCAGTAGCGTCTCACTCAACGATAGCTGGATTTCATCTAGGCACGCACCCCGCTTAGTAGGAACTTGCGGGCACTCGATTGTGGGCGAGAGGGAGAGCTGAAAGCACTCTCCAAAAGGCGGCAACTTATTCATTTCTTGGGCACTGCAATGAATTTGTACCTGTAAAATTTAAATATTTATGAGATGAGATGGGAGTTGGAGAAAAGATATCATGTCCTGTAGCAGTCCCTATATCCAATCCAAGCCAACCAAGCCAAATTCATCATTCAAAATGTCCATTCTCTATCTTTGGGTTGTTCCGAGTTTGGAATTGAAATTGAAAAAGAATGCGCATAAACGAGAGAAATCAAACAAAAATGAATATCATTTAGAGAACTCAAAAAAAAATAAAAAAATACAATAAACACTCCAAAGGAGAATATTAAAACATGCAATCCAATCAAGGGTACAACAACTCAACAACCCAAATACCACAAATGACTCATGCAACCATATTCCAAAAAATACATAGAACTAGAATGATGTGAACATATTCACACAGAGTCAGGCAGCTGATCATACACATTATTTTGACGGAGGTGGTGCAAGGAAAGGAATTGTTGTTGGAAGAGAAGGAATTGTTGTGGGCATGTTTGGGAGAGAAGTTGTAGCTGGAAGGGGAGGTAGGGTCACATATGGAATGGCGGAGGGCAGAGATGGGATTTGGGGGATAGTGGGCAGTGGCAGCAGGTTGGTCTGAGGCACTGTGGGCAGTGGCGGGAGTGTAACCTTGGGAAGAGACGGAATTGTGGGCAGTGTTGGTAAACCGGAAGCTTGCAAGAGGTGCCTAGCTGCAAGGGTGGTTTGAGTGCTTGAGAGTGATAGTGCTATGATCAAAGAGAGAATGACGTATTTGTTATGAGAGGCCATTGTGTAAAGAGGGGTTGTTTTGGCCAGTGTAAAGAGATGCTTGTTCTTTGAGTTGGATGATAAGAAATAGATAATATCTGGCTATTTATAAGGGGTACCAACTACAATGTTCTATAAGTTTGATGAGATCTAGTTGGACCAAGTGTACAGATGTACTTGTTCGCTCACCATCTCAACCACATAATAACCTCCCCCCAACAAAAGAGAAGAGAGTAATCTTCTCTCCTACCAAGGCTAAAAACTAGCATTGTAGGTGGCCTTTGTGTCCAGATTTATGTTCCCAAAAAACTTGAAAAAGAAATAACAGTCTAAGAATAATTCTATTCCGTTCTTAAAAATTTGTTCCGAGTAATTTGGAATAAAACGTAGGCACTAAGGCCCCGTTTGGTTACTGTTTCCGTTCCTTAATTTCTGTTTCTACTCCTAAAATTTTGGGATTAATATACAAAACCTTGTTTGGTAAACATGTTTTTGTTCCCAAAATTTTAGGAGTAATTTGGGAGTATTCTTGAATTCGTTAAGAATCTAATAAACGAAAAAATGTGGATTCTTATTCACTCCTACAAAGCTATTCCAACTACCACTCCACTTGCCACCAGCATCTTGCGGGCCACCACCACCACTGCGCCGGCCACCATACATTTAAGGAACAAAAAATAAGAAATGTTACAACCAAACGTGTTTCTTGTTCCTGTTCTTATAAATTAAAAGGAACAATTTTAAGACAATGGTCGTTATCGATCATGTTTCTATACCTGGGATACTCCCGAACGGAAATAGAATCCCCATCCCAGTTTATTGGAAGTAGAAACAGAAAAATAGAAACACTAACCAAACGCTACCTTAGCAAATGGGACCTTAGTGTTTCTCTTTCTAATTGTCCCAGATTACTTGGACTACCGAAAATCTAGGAACAAACGTAAATGTTTCTCTTCCGAGGTTTCCAGAACAAATTTTTGGAGCAAACTATTAACTATTATGAGTATTTTCAGCATAGCAAGTTGAATCAAAGGGCACAAGTGTCATGAAATTCTTAAAAGTGCTAATTTTTTATTTTTTTTTCTTTTCAAAAACTAACTAGACATAAAAAGGAGTATCTTGACCATATAGGACTATAAAAATAGAAGTTCAAAAAGCAACAAGAAAGCTTTCGAACACAAAATCAAATCAAACAAGCAGCCAAGCAAAGTAGTAGATCTTCCTCCACTCCGACCCACACAGATTCAGCCATCGCCAAAACAACAACTAAGGTTGTGTTTGAGTAAGGGATTTCTAGGAGGGATTTATAGTGTGGGGTTGCCATCGACCAAGAAACCATTTTTGTCAAGCATTTAGATGGAAACAACCCCTACTTCAGACTTGAGAGCACAACTGCATGCCTTAGCTTTTTTCTCTCTGAATCTGCAAATAGGCAAGTTTGGGGAGGTGAACAAACCAAATTCTTCTCCCAACAGCATCCCATCAAACTCACATATTTTTTAGTCTGAAACTTCCAACCTTTCGTCCTCCGTATTTACCCATTAATGCTTCCAGATCTTACGTTCCCTGTACCCAATTTTCCTTCACATAGTCTCCCACGTAATCACCATCAGTACTCTTCTAAGGTGATGGCCTCTGTTTCTAGGAGTTGCACTTCACCCTTCCATTTCTGATCATTCTTATCCCTTTCGAGCACCAAAATCGGCATGAGGAACAAAAATGTTACAAATAATACATTAAAGTGCAAAAATGTCAAATCATCGACTTTGGTCCGTGACCTCACTTCTGCATTCAATAATCACATTATCACAATGTAACATTTGTATTCCTTCGGGCTATGATATTATACTCTACACAAATTGTGTTTAAACGTGATAGTGATTTTTTTTTTTTGGTACAAACGTTGGGAGAGGATTGTTTTGAACACTGCACATCCTACTAGGAAAGTGCACTAGATAATCGTCAAGCTACAAACCTTGAGTGTAAATGAGATAGTGATTTGATAAAGACATGGAAATATCTAATTAATCACAGATTTTAAGCTCAACTCCAAGCACTGATCATTGGGGGCAAAAAGTGGTGTATTTGGCCTCTTGGCGCGATATAGTTCTCCTATTGTAGGAAGTCATAAATTTACAAAAAAGTGACAAAATAATTTGTTATGAGATTTGATACCCTAGAATAGCATGCCTCTCTTATCATTAAAAATAGTGTTGTAAAAGGTGGGGCATTGGACAGGACGTTTCAATTTGTTTGGGGCAAGACGTAACCGGCCCCTAAGGCGTGTGGTATAAGCCCTATGATACATAAATTTATAATATTTTAAAAATTATATATAGAATTAAAAAATATTAATATTCTTTCTTTTGTCATATTTTCTTCTAACAAGTAATAATTTTCTTTGAATTCTGGTTAAAGACTTAAAATTTTTCCTTTATTAATTTAAAAAAATAAATAAATTAGTGGAGATAACTGCTTTCTTTCCAAAATAAAATATTAAAAAATCGTGACTTAACCCTACTTCTCCTATTTCCACCATCGTTGACCTTTGCTTCCTTATCTGAATAATATCCTTTGCAACCCCAAATCTCGGCCGCATCTCCAGCCTTCTAGTTCTGGCACCGGCGAAGCAAAAAAGATGAAGACGAACACACCAAACGGGTGCAAAATCATATTTTGTCTCGCATGATTTTTCCGGTGATGGAAACACAGGGTGTAAGCCCCGTCGAACATTGCCCAAGGCAAAGTTGGGCGTCGCCCACAACAACTGGGTGCAAGCCTAGCTGGAAAATAGCCCCCTCTTTGCCCCGGGTAGTTTAGGATCGCCCCGCCACTGAGCGAGCCTCGGGGCGAGCCGTACGAACGCCTTTTACAACATTGATTAAAAACTAATGTAGGGTGGAAGTACGCTAAATTTCTAGGCGCCTGAGGGAATAGGGGTTTACAAGATGTGGTGGTGGTTGGAGACAGACATCCTCCATCCTTATATGCAAGCAAAATCCGTCATTGAATTGGAATTGAAATGAATGCATATAAAACAAAATCAAATAGCAATGAATATTATTCATAGCAATTATAAAAGAAATACCACGCTCCAAAGCAGAATCTGAAAGAATAACTCATGCGACCATACTCCAAAAGGAAAAAAGAAAAGATACATAGCACAACCACTCTCACAACCTCCTATGCATGAAAGAGAAACCATATACCAAAAAAAGAAAAAGAAAAAAGAACTAGAATGATGTGAACACACAGCTGGAAGGGAAGTTGATGAAGCACACTATTTCGACGGTGGTGGCGCAGGGAAAGGAATTGTTGTTGGAAGAGAAGGAATTGTTGTGGGCATGTTTGGGAGAGAGGTGGTAGCCGGAAGGGGAGGTAGGGTCACCTGTGGAATGGCCGCGGGCAGCGTCGGCATAGGCAGAGACGGGATTTGGGGGATGGTGGGCAGTGGTGGCAGGGTGGTCTGAGGCACTGTGGGCATTGGCGGCAGTGTAACCTTAGGGTGAGACGGAATTGTGGGCAGCGTTGGTAAACCGGAAGATTGCAAGAGGTGCCTAGCTGCAAGGGTGGTTTGGGTGCTTGAGAGTGATAATGCTATAATCAAAGAGAGAATGAAATATTTGTTACGAGAGGCCATTGTTTAAAGAGGGTATGTTTGGCAAAGTTTAAGGAGATGCTTGTTCTTTGAGTTGGATGACAGGAAACAGATAATATATGGCTATTTATAAGGGTGTTAGCTCACCATCTCAACCACAGAATGACATCTCCCCACCAAAAGAGAAGACGGTAATATTCTCTCCTACCAAGGCTAAAAACTAGCATTGTCGGTGGCTTTTGTATCCAGATTTCTGTTCCCCAAAAACTTGGACCAGAAATAACAGTCTAAGAATAATTCTATTCTGTTCTAAAAATAATTTTCTAAGTAAAGTTGGGAAAAAAAACGTAGACACTAAGCAAATGGCCCTGGGAGAAGTTCAACAGGGCTTACGCCCTGTGTTTCCATCCCCAGAAAAATCTAGAGAGACAAAATTTGATTTTGCACATGTTTGATGTGTTTGTCTTCGTCTTCGTTGCTTCGCCGGTGTCAGACCTCAAAGGCTGAAGGTGCGACCAAGGTTTGGGATAGCAGAGGTCATCATTTAGATAGGAAGCAGAGTTAGATGGTAGCGGAAATAGGATAACTAGGATTAAGTCATACAATTTTTTTTTATGGAAATAAAGCAGTTATCTCCTTTAATTTACGTTTTTTTCAAATTAATAAAGAAAAATTTGGAGTATTTGACCATAATTCAAGGAAGATTATTACTTGTTGGAAATAGATAACAAAATAAAGAATAATATTTAATAGCATCCCTAAATAGGTTGGATCATGGAATTTCAATTAAATTACTATTTGTGATTAATAACTTTTGTCGATTTTATCTTTATTTATTTTTAATTATATGTAAAAAAATTTAAAATATTAAAAATTTATGCATCGTGGAACTTACGCCCCATGCCTCAGGACTTACATCTCGCCCCAGATAGGTCAAAACAACCTTCCTAATGCCCCTGCCTTTTACAATACTGGTAGTGACCAAACATGTTTTTATTCCAGGAATACTCTAGAATAGAACCATAATTTTCATCTTAGTTTATCGGATGTAGAAGCATAAAAAATAGAAACACTAACCAAACGATACCTAAGCAAATGGGAGCTTAGTGTTTCTTTTCCTAACTGTCCCAGATTACTCGGAATACCAAAAATCTAGGAACATAAGTATATGTTTCTATTCCTAGATTTCTAGAACAAAATTTTGGAGCAGACTAGTGACCTTTAGGAGTATATTCAGCATAGCAAGTTGAAATCAAGGGGCATAAGTGTCATGAAATTTTTACGTTGTGTTTGGTGCATGGGATTCTTTTTATTGCCATAAGAATGGTCTTTCTATTTCATTCCTATGTTTGGTATATCGGATTAAATTTCATTCCCATTAACAAGAATTCTCTAATTCCACAAAACATTGGATTGACCAATACTAAGATAAACTTGGTATTAATTAATCCCAATTACTTAGGATTAGGTTTTAATCCTTCATTGGCCAAAAAACTTTACCAAATTCTAACTAAATATTTAAATTTGGAATAAAATATAATTAAATTAATTATTATACTGTTTGAAATTTAATTAAATTACTATTTTATCCTTTGATATCATTTTAATACCACATATAATCTTTTGTTGCTAAACATAAAAATGGTAATAACCATTTTATTTTTTTACCATACTAATTCCAATCCTATAGTAATTCCAAAACGCAGTGTTAAATATTATTGTTTTTTTTCAAAAACTAACTAGACATAAAAAGGAGAATCTTTACCACATGGGACTATAAAAATATAAGTTCAAAAAAGCAGCAAGAAAGCTCCCGAACAGAAAATCAAATCAAACAAGCAGCCAAGCAAAGTAGTACTTCTTCCTCCAGTCCAACCCACAGAGATTCAACCATCGCTAAAACAACAACTAATAGTGTGGGGTTGCCATCGACCAAGAAACCACTTTTGTCAAGCATTTAGTTGGCAACAGCCCCTACTTCAGACTTGAGAGCACAACTGCATGCCTTAGACGATACCAGATCTTACATTCCCTGTACCCTATTTCCCTCCACACAGTCTCCCATGTAATCACCGCCAGTACTCTTCTAAGATGATGTTCTCTGCTTACCCTTCTATTTCTGATCGTTCTTATCCCTTTCGAGCACCCAAATCGGCTTGAGGGAACAAAATGTCACAATTAATACATTAAACGGCCAAAATGTCAAACAGTCAACTTTATCATCCCTTATGATTTTGTTTCTATGCAGTTGGAACAGGCAAAAGACTATGGATTATTTTTGAGTGGGCTACAATTATTATGTTTTTTGGAAAAACAAAATAAACCATGCACCGCCTTATAAGATCACAAAATTCGATTCCATTCTTGCGAAATACCCAGCATTCTCGACTAAATTACAAGGTATTTTTCTCCTTTACAGAAGTACTTTAGGGTGTGTCATCCCAAACATTCCCGACTAAATTCCATTCCTTTGAGTTATTCACTAGTAAAAATTATTATTTTTTCACGATATTTTTCATATGATAAAAAAAGTACTTAGCCACGGGTTATGATATTACACTTTACATATAACACAAGTGGTAGGGTGTGTCATCCTTGGTGCGTATATAGTTCTCCTATTGTCGGAAGTCATAAATTTACAGAAAAGTGACAATAATTTGTTATGAGAAGCCATTGTTTAAAGAGGGGATGTTTTGGTAAGTGCAAGGAGATGCTTTTTCTTTGGAGTTGGATGACAAGAAACAGATATATATATATATATATATATATATATATATATATATATATATATATATATATATATATATATATATATATATATATATCTGCAAGGTTCTATGTGTTTGATGAGATTTAGTTGGACCAAGTGTACAGATGTATTTGTTCTCAACTACAGAATAAGCTCCCCCAACCAAAGAGAAGAGAGTAATCTTCTCTCCTACCCAGGCTAAATACTAACATTGTAGGTAGCCTTTGTATCCAAATTTCTGTTTCTGTTCCCAAAAAACTTGGAACAGAAATTACGGTCTTAAGAATAATTCTATTATGTTCTCAATTTTTTTCTTTCTAAATAATTGGGAACAAAATGAAAACATTAAGCATACAAGACCTTATTGTTTCTCTTTCTAATTGTCCCAGAAAACTCGGAAATACCGAAGTATATGTTTCTATTCTAGGACTTCCAAAACAAAATTTTGGAGCAAACAAGAAAATGTTTTTTTTTTTTCCTATTCGGGGCTTCTGGGAACAAAATTAAAAAAATAAACTTGAAGGGTCTGTTTGTGTAGAACTCGAAAACAATATTTTAAAAATTGAAAAACATATTTTATCGTCCTATAGGGAGTTCTTCAATTTTTCTGTCCTATACATTTTGTCGTTTTTAGTGCTATAGACAGTTTGAAGGGCATGTTTACCCTGTCTTTATATTTTGATGAAAAAATTAACTTTTGCATAGAGTAAACAAAAAGCGTGATGTTATCCTCCAAAAAACTAGTTCAGAAAAATCCATTTAATTGCACAATTGAAAATCAAATGAGAAAAAAGTGTAAAATTAAAAATATTATGCGGAAGATTTAATTATTTGTAAATTTCAAGATCTTGACTATCATGATTATCACAAACCTAAATTACATATTGGAATCCATAGCGATTTCTTCAATTAGTTCTTGATTGGAATATGTGAAATTCTTCGGAAGATAAATTTCTCTCTCTTAATAATTTCTCTTAATAAAGAGTAGCATTCACACACACAAAAGATAGAATCCGTACAATGTTATTTATAAGGGTAGAGAGAGGACATATTTCCTTTCAGTAACCGCTGGCGGTTTATAAACCGCCTCTCCACCTTCCATCAAAGTAAGGAGTTAATGAATAATCGTCATTAACTTGCCGACGGTTTAGTACCCGTCACTCCACTTCTCATCAAAATAGAGAAATGAGGAGTAACCGTCACTTAACTTCCTGACGGTTTAGTAACCGCTAGGAAACTACTTCTTTCATTACCAATATTTAGAGATTGGATCAAGTAACTTTCTTTTAGAGACCAAAAATCACATGTGTCATGTGGGACATTAAAATTTAACTAACATTCTCCCACTTGGCCCATATGACTAACTTTATTTTAGTCTCAATGAAGTAAACATTATGCGCATAAAATACTAATCCATCTCTAACTTAAATTGATCGTCATAAATACTATGGTCAAATGAATCACTAGTATGAGTCATGGTGGTTGTATGTCAATAAGGCGACATAGTCCCTTCCATGTACTATAACACTAGCAATCCAATCAGCTATAGTTCATAAATGAGAAGTATCCAAAATTGGTCCAACAAAATTTGCCTTTGTAAAAGACTTTTTGTTATCATTTATCCAATCCCATACATGTACGTACAAAATGGAAAACAGGAAAATCATAAACATGATTAATGAGATCTCAAAATGTCTGATAACAAAAACAAACATTTGTAATCCAAAACATAATGGGCATCAAGGGCTACAATCAAGACCCATCCTTTTAACGTGTTCCATATACGTTTTTGGTGGTAACCCCTTAGTTAATGGATCTGCAACCATGAGCTCAGTATTAATATGTTCAATAGACACCCGTTGTTTTTGAACTTCCTCCTTAACGGCAAAATATTTTAACTCCATATGTTTAGCACCGTTAGAGTATTTTTCGTTCTTGGAGAAAAATACAGCTGCAAAATTATCATAATAAATTCTCAGCGGCTTCTCAATAGTGTCGACAATAGCAAGCCCTGAGATAAAATTTCGCAGCCACAAATCATGAATTGTGGCCTCAAAGCATGCCACAAATTCAGCTTCCATTGTGGATGCAACAATAATGGTCTGTTTAGCAATTTTCCATGAAATTGCTGCTCCAGCCAACAAAAATACATAACCAAAAGTTGATTTTCTACTATCAACACATCCAATAAAGTTTGAATCGGTATAACCAATCACCTCCAAATTACCAGACCTCTTAAAAGTAAGCATATAATCTTTTGTTCCCTTCAAGTATCTCATCACTTTCTTTGCAGCTTTCCAATGATCCATTCTAGGATTACTTTGGTATCTGCCCAACATACCAACTACAAAACTAATGTCTGACCTTATGCAAGTTTGTGCATACATCAAACTTCCCACAGCAGAAGCATGAGGAATTCTTTCCATCTGTTTACGTTCCCATTTATTCTGTGGACATTGCATTTGACTAAATTTATCCCCTTTCGGAATTGGGGCAACACTAGCTAAACAATTCTCCATACCAAATCTCTTTAAGATTGTTTCAATATATCGGCTTTGAGACAATCCCAACAAACCACGTGTGCGATCACAGAATATTTCTATTCCAATCACGTAAGTTGCCTCACCCATATCTTTCATTTCAAAATTCTTAGAGATGAATTTCTTGGTTGTGTGCAATAAACCAAGATCACTACTGGCAAGCAATATATCGTCAACATATAGAATCAGAAATATGAACTTGCTCCCACTAACTTTCAGGTATATACACCAATCAACGGTGTTTTCCTTAAATCCTAAGGAAGTAATGGTATCATTGAATTTAAGATACCATTGTCTGGAAGATTGTTTAAGTCCATATATTGGCTTATTTAATTTGTAAACCATGTGTTCTTTTCCCTTTATGGAGAAACCTTCAGGTTGATCCATATAAATATTTTCTTCTAAACTCCCATTTAGAAAAGCAGTTTTCACATCCATTTGGTGTAGCTTTAAATCAAAATGAGCAACTAAAGCCACAATGATTCTAAGTGAGTCCTTCTTGGATACAGGAGAAAAGGTCTCTTTATAATCAATGCCTCATTTCTGAGTAAAACCTTTTGCCACAAGTCTGGCTTTATGTCGTTAGATATTGCCTTTTAAGTCGCGTTTAGTCTTAAAGACCCATTTACAACCAACTGTTTTATGGGTTTTATGTCCTTAAGGCAATACGACAAGTTCTCAGACTTTGTTTTGATCCATTAATTTCAACTCATCATTCATGGTATCAATCCATTTATCAGAATCATTAAAGCCAATGGCTTGTGAAAATGAAACCAAGTCTTTACTTGTCCCAATATCATAATCAGATTCTTGCAAATGAATCACATAATCATCAGAAATAGTTGGTCTCCGTTCTCTTTGAGACCTTCTTAATGTCAATTGTTGTGGTTCTTCTATAATTGGTTCATTAGTGATAATCTCATTGGGAAGTGATTCATCATTAATTTGTTGTTCAATATTGTCAAATGATTCTACAATTGTAGGGACAACAATTTCTTTAGAAGTTATGGGTATTGGGACTTGCACCCTAACTTCTTGAATATTTGTCTTTTGTAATCGATCATTCCTACTGATTTTACCATTCTCAATGAATCTGACATTACCCGTTTCAACAATTTTCGTACTGTGATTAGGACAATAAAACCAATACCCTTTGGATTTCATTGGGTAGCCAATAAAGTAACCACTAATGGTTTTGAAATCTAATTTTTTTTCATGTGGATTATAAACCCTAGCCTCCGCTGGGCAACCCCAAACATGCAAATGCCTTAAACTTGGTTTCCTTCCTGTCCACAGTTCAAAAGGAGTCTTTGGAACTGCTTTAGTAGGAACCCTATTTAATATATAAACAATGGTCTTAAGGGTTTCCATTCATAGTGAAATGGGTAAAGAGGAATTACTTAACATACCCCTAACCATATCCATCAATGTACGATTACGCCTTTTAGTCACTCCATTCTGTTGAGGTGTACCTAGCATAGTGTATTGTGCACATATACCATGCTTTTCTAGGAGTTTAGAAAATGGGCTAAGGCGTTGATCAATCCATCATATATTCCATAATATTCACCACCTCTATCTAATCTGACAATTTTCACATTTTTATCTAATTGTTGTTCAATCTCAACAATGTACACCTCTAGGGTATCCACTGCTTGAGATTTTTCATGCAATAAATAGATATAACAATAACGTGAAAAATCATTAATAAAGGTGATGAAATATTTTTCTTTACCAAAAGATGGTGTGTTAAACGGCCCACAAATGTCCATATGGACAATTTCAAGAAGTTCTCTACTTCTTGTAACATTCTTCTTTGTGTGTTTGGTTTGTTTTCCCTTAATACAATCCACACACACATCGAGATCAGTAAAATCTAGGCTAGACAAAATCTCATCTTTCACTAATCTCTCTATTCGTTCTTTGGATATATGACCCAAACGTCTTTGCCACAAGTAAGAAGAATTTTCATTGATTAGGTTACGTTTAGTTCCAACATTATGGTGCAGGGTTAGAAGGCTTTCAGCAAAATGAATATTAAGATTCAGTTTATATAATCCATCACATAAAACACCAGAACCAACAAAAGAATAATTTTTAAACAAACTGAATCTTCTATTACGAAATGAAAATGAATAACCTTCAAGGTCAAGTTTAGACATAGAAACCAAATTACGAGAAATAGAAGGAACATAAAGAGTCTGAAACAAATCTAGGTAACAATTAGTGTCTAGAAATAAACGAAATGTTCCTGTAGCAACTATTGGAATTTTGACCCCATTTCCCACAACTATGGAATTTTCATTTTGGTTTAAAGTCTGGATTGTAAGAAATCCTTGCATCGAATTAGAAACATGAACAATGGAGCTTGAGTCAATCCACCAAGTATTAGAGGGAACTTCAGTAAGATTTGATTCAAAACATACGTAAGCTAAAGGTTTACCTTTCTTCTCAAACCATGCCTTACGTTTGTGGCAATCTCTTTGAACATGCCCAAACTTTTTACAGAAACGACACTTGATACTGTTTTGTCCCTTCTCATGAGCTTCTATTTCTTGAGGAGGCCCATTGAACTTAGGTGGCTCTGCCCTTTTGTCCTTCTTAGGTTTCTTCCACTTCTTATTGGCTCCTTTGCTTGTAAGGTGAACCATATGATGTCCTTGTTTCTTAAGCCTTGTCTCTTCTTGAACAAGCATACTAGCCAATTCATTTACATTCCACTTATCCTTAATGGTATTGTAATGAATTTGAAATGGCCCATACTGAAGAGGCAAGGAGTTTAAAATAAATTGAACAAGAAAGGACTCATCCACATTCATCCCAAGAGCCTTCAGTTTTGCAGCTAGATTTGTCATCTCAAGGATGTGCTCATGCATCATATGAGTTCCATCAAACTTCATGGTGGTAAGCTCAGCCATTAATGTCCTAGCAAGAGACTTATCAACTGAGCGAAAACGTTCTTCCACAGTCTTAAAAAATTCCTTAGCAGTATCAAGTTCAAGAAGTGTTGGCTTAATTTGGTTTGCCATACTCATTCGCATAAACATAATGCTCAATCTGTTCGATCTTTCCCAAGACTGACTTAAAGTCTTTTGTTCCGCACTGCTTTCCTCAGTAATAGTAGACAGTTTCTCCATCTGGAGTGCCAAATTAAGATCCAGTACACTGAGGTGAAACTGGACTTGCTCACACCAGTCTGAGAAATTTGTTCCATTAAGGATCGGAACAGATGAAGCATGTGAATGAAGCAAAATAGGAACTAAAATTGTAATTAAATATATGCTCACATATTAATGCTTTGAGTTAAGTAATAAACCAAAATAGTACTACTGTAACACATTTTTGGATGAAAATTACAACATACAAAATTGAAATTGTTTGACTATCATGGTGATTCCCTTTCATCTATTGAAAATAATTAATAATGTATCCATAATCCAATAGGTCCGTTACCTTTGGGTATCCGATTCTAATTTTCAATTAAGGACACACATTAATAATTTTAACTTAGTATATTCATCATAAGAAAAGTAGTGCACTTTTGGGCCAATCCAAAATATTCTCATGATCAAATATACATATAAATATTTACTCAAAAATTTGTAAAGTCATTTTCTTAATACTTGGGATATGAGTATCAAGATAAAAAATATACAACTTGAAATCTACAATTTTCTAGTTGAGTCACTTTGGTATCATCAAACTATTTCATAAAATAGATCTCAAATTGAAATAATGGCTTTTTGCAAAATAATTTATTATTAATCTCATCAATGACAAAATCAGTTTAGTATGTATAGTGGATGCGACGGTTATTGGTAGCCTTTTAGTTGATCTCCAGAGAATTGCATTTACATATATAGCACATACGATGACATAATATGGGTTCATATATGTGTCATCATATGGTGACATAATATTTGTCTAAGATATGAGCATATATCTTTGTGAATTAGTAGTCTGAAAATGATTAGTAATATGAATCTGATTAGTAATCTGAAAATATGTGCATTAACGCATGATTTAAACATGTATTAGTAAACTGATAACACTACATTAATGCCTTCTTTGCACATTTATAATCTCTGGATTCAGAATTAAAACATATATTAAATTATTGGTAAAAAGTATAATTTAAATAATTATTTCTCCCAAAATAATGCCATATAAGATCCACAATACATAATAGTGACAAGCTAAATGTTCATACAAAGGCTTAGTAATGAAACACCAATTACGCAAACAGAATAATGAAGTCTTTCTTTTTTCGGTTTTTCAGGGTATCCCGCACCACGGTCGGCAGAGACTAATTCCTCGAGGTACTGTCAGGCTCAAAAGCAGGCACCTCTCCTAACGGAGCACTTTCCATACATAACCCCCAAGGTTCGATTTCTGGAGGTGTTGCTTAAGGAGTCCAAACCCTTTCTGTTTGAACCAACTCTGGTATAATGGAGTCTTTCTCCTAATAAGTAGAATCGGCATAAAGGTTTACTATAGTTAACACATAAATGAATAAAATAAAAAATTATTATGCAAATAGTTGTGATGCAGAATAGAGAACAACGCATTAAGTTCCCAATTTTAAAACTTGGGAATATCAATCTATGCACTAATAATTGATTCCGACATATAGATCATTATGAAAAATCATGAAAGTCTCAACAAATGCTTTGATACCACATGTAAAAATTAAAAATATTATACGGAAGATTTAATTATTTGTCAATTCCAAGATCTTGACTATCATGATTATCACAAACATAAATTACATACTGTAATCCATAGTGATTTCTTCAATTAGTTCTTGATTGGAATATGTGGAATTCTCCGGAAGATAGATTTATCTCTCTTAACCCTCTCTTAACAAAGAGCAACATTCACACACACAAAAGATGGAATCCGTACAATGCTATTTATAAGGGTAGAGAGAGGACTTATTTTCTTTCGGTAACCGCCGGCGGTTTATAAACCGCCACTCCACTTTTCATCAAAGTAAGGAGTTAAGGAATAACTGTCATTAACTTGTCGACGGTTTAGTAACCGTCACTCCACTTCTCATCAAAATAGAGAAATGAGGAGTAACCGTTACTTAACTTCCTGACGGTTTAGTAACCGCTAGGAAACTACTTCTCTCATTACCAATGTTCTAGAGATTGGATCAAATAACTTCCTTTTAGAGACCAAAAATCACATGTGTCATGTGGGACATTAAAATTTAACTAACAAAAAAAATTATATATTTGTGATCGTGTTGACTTTGAAATCTAATATTTGTATTTTTTTTAGTTTTGAGTTTACAATTTTTAAGGTAGTGGGTCAATTGAATTTCAAAAAATAGTAGTTGATTTTAACTTGATTTTCAAAGAAGTACAATTGTTTTCAATCTGATTTTAACATACTGTAGTTCATTTTATCTTGGGACAATTTGTATTTAATGTCGACCTGGTTATAGTAATTCAATTAATTTTCAAAATAATGTAGTTGATTTTGACTTTCAACATAATGTATTTGGTTTCAACTTATCGAATATAGTGTAATTTAAATCAACTAAACTACGTTGAAATTCAACTAAACCGTCATATTTAAAGTTAGGACAAATTTTATTTTAGTCTCTCTAAGCATTGAAGTATTTCTATGTGGTCCAATAACTTTGTTGTATTTTAATTTAAATCCTCTATGAACTTAATTTTAAAAAGTAATTTTGTTAAATTTTCGTCCAAATTGGAGAGAAGAATGAGAGGTAAAATTGTAATTTTATATTTTTATTCATTTTTTCCTTGTTCTTTCTCTTTCTTTCCTTTTTTATTTTTCTGTTTTTCTTCTTCTTCCTTGTCGCTGTCTTCTTCACGTCTCTCTCGAACTAGTTCTCCACCTTCCACCGTCATTGGAGCTTCCTTCTCTCTACCATACCACCAACCACCTCCCGCCCCGTCTCATGCCCACCCTGGAGATCGCTTTTGAGATAGCGAGTCCAAATTTTGAACAAGAATTCGGATCCGAATGCAGTGAAAACGGTTGAGGATTTGGGTTTTTGTCTAGCCATTTGATGAGAGAACGCCGACGGTGAAGAATAATGTGGTAGCGTCGCGGCAACCGAGCTCTAATCGTTTGATGAAGAATTAGTTGTTTGGTCGACGCTTGTATCAGATTCTTCTGAAAGAGTATTGTTTTCAAATTCTTCTTGATTCACAACCTGTGAATCGATGGATTTCTTGAGGGGTTTGAAAAAAACACCGGAGCAGACGATCTCGGAGGAGAACCCTAATTTGGATTTGAAGTTGTTGAGCATGGGGTCAAAAAACAAGCAATCGGTGCTGGAGAGGCACGAGCTTGAGCAGTGGGTGATGGTGGCGACGGTGCCGTTCAGGGTTTTTGGGGTGGAGGAGCCCGACGAAGAGTTGCAGGGTTGGGACGGCAGTGATGGCTTCCGGATGTGGGACGGAGAACAATAGAGAACAACGAGGATAAAAAAAAAAAAAAAAAAAAAAACCACCCCAAAAGAAAAAGGAAAAAAGAAGAAAAAATAAATAAAAATTAAATTATAATTTTATCCCTAATTCCCTCCAATTTGGACTAAAAGTTTAAGAGAAGAATTTTTTAAAATTACGTAATTACGTTCATATTTAGAGAGTTTAAATTGAAACACAATAAATTTATTGGACCACACAAAAATATGTGAATATTTAAAGGATCTAAAATAGAATTTGCTCTTAAAGTAAAACCAACAAAATAACTAAAAAAAACTACAAATGTGGATTCCAAATTATCACAATTTTTTTTGGGTGAATTTTTAATTCTTAAATGATGACATCATTACATAATTAAAAGGGGAGCTTACCACACAGTCCTAAAAATATGCGGAAACTACCAAATACACCTACAAGTTTTGTTGTGAATCGGACAATCCTTATGGCCGATTCGTGACTAAAATGCTCATATTTAATACAATATTTCATAAATATCATGTAATCACATCTCTCTTATGCGAAACTAAATTAGATAACATACGACTAACTCTAGTCGGAACAAAATGCTTGTTTTGAACTTAATCCGAACTCGAAATGATAAAAATTATATACAACAATTATGTTTGATTAATTTTCTTTAAAATGAGATATCAATAATTTTTTTTGAATTATTTATCATAGTGAGTCTGAATGTTACATGTAACATTTAGTAACTGCACCGTGTTACATGTAACATCAAAATTACATGTAATATTAAAACCAAACCAAACCAAAACCAAAAAAAAAAAAAAAAAAGGTTAATAATTATACCATGTTACATGACATCAATGTTACTTGTAACATTAAAACCAAATCAACCAAAATCAAATCCAAAAGAATAATAATTACACCATGTTATACGTAACATTCATGTAACATTACTGTATTCCATTTATCTTAGCGTGTGACATTAAACCAAATCAAAACCAAAACCAAAAGGTTAATAATTATACCATATTACATGACATCAATGTTAAATGTAACGTTAAAACCAAACCAAAACTAAAAAGATAGTAACTACACCATGTTAACATGTAACATCAATATTACATATAATATTATTGTATTTTCATTTATCTTTGTATGTTGAATGTAATATTCAATCCAATTGAAACAAAAGTACCATGTTGAAAGTAAAAACTGAAACTAGTAAAAAAAATAGTGAATTTGATATCGTTTTGAAGATCTTATTTTGACGAATCTGAATATATAATTAGATTATAAAAAATGTGTTAATAATAGTTATTTTCATTTTAATAAAATGATTTTGTTGAATATGGAAACTCTCAAACCCTATTATAAAATCTTTACTGCCGCATATATGCGAGGACAAATCTATCATCAAGAAGTGTACGGATCCGAAGTATGGGACTGTGCTGTACACAAAAATGGGAGAAAGGGATTGCTCTGTTCAATAGTTAATTAGTGGATTTTATTGATAGATTAGTGGTTAATATTGGTTCAGGCGGTAATTTTCCCTAATTAAAAATGACAACACCCTTGTTGTTTGTGTTAATGCCAAGATGTAACATAAGGGTAACTATAAGGAGTATATTTGCATAGCCTTATAGGGCTAGAACGGTAACCAAAACAAACCATTTGTGAACTACTTGAAATCAAGTTGATAATAGCTCGTTCAAAATTCGTTCATTTAATAAATAAACTGAACTCAAGCTTTTAATTAAGTTCGTTTATTAAATAAACAAACATCATATTTTCAAACTTGTCAATGTTCGTGAACAACTCGAATAATATCAAATTAAAATATTTTGTTATATTTTTAGTATGAAAAATTAGTAAAATAGACTCCTAAATTTTTTTAATAATACAATCTTACATATCCAATCGTTCTAAAAGTTAATTAAAATAAAATTGCAAATTTACATTTATTTTTTAAATGGATTGTTTATAATTCTTATAATCTTTCTAATATTATTTGTAAATTTATATTGATTCTTTAGAATTTTTAAATGTTGATTCGCTTGTAAATTAAATATTTGAATTTTGTATATAAATTTTTAAGAAATAATTATAAATAACTATTTTATTGAAAAAAGTATATTATCCATATAATTCTTAAGTATTAAAATTTTATTAATAAATATTTAAACAAAAAAAACTTGAAAAAAATTGCGAAAACAAACTAAGTTTGAACATAATGATATTTCAGACTCAATTCGAAATAAACCAACCAATTCGGAACATTTAATATTTGATTCAGCTCAGTTTGTTTAGAGTACCTATGGGGCATAAGAATATCCTTTCCCTATATCCAAGCAAAATTCATCATTCAAAATATCCTTTCCCTATATTTGGATTGTTCTGAATTGGAATTGACATCTAATCAAATAAAGAAGAATATTGTTTATAGTAACTGACGTTGGTAAAATTGGACCTGCTTTACGTGTTCGCCACTTGGACCAAATTTGTCACGTCTCCAACGCTACATCAGCAACTACCTGATTAGCCCGGTGAATAGACAACCCGGGACGCCTTCTCAGGTTGGTCAACATGAAGCACTCGAATCGCCGAGCAAGAATCTCCTCAATCGTCGCCGGAGCAAATCGGGTCAGTGCGTTTGGCCCCACCTTTCACCTCGGTGCCCTGGGCTGACCTGTTACCCTTAACAAGTTTGGTCCATGGATGGGAAAGAGGTGGTGTCCAAGTAGTAGGCTCAATCTCCCCTCATAGTTGGTGTGGGGGTCGAATCTCATCGGGAGCATGTGTTGGGTGAGTGTGTATGAGATTTGTTGTTGGCCCTGTGAAAATGCTACTCAGCCTTCCACACTCATGGTTGGAGACCGTGTCCCCTTCCACACATATTTGAGTGTGGGATTCCAATCTCATCAGTTTGAACTCGAAGGGTGTGTGAGTAGGGTGTGTGTGTGACTACTAAGGCGTTATGACAAAAGAAAAAAAAAAATCTGGTCCATGGGCTTCTCCACCAACAATCAAAAGGCCCAAGGCCTAGACTCATAGCTTTAATCCACTGTGTTTCTCAAGCGCTTGATTGCTTAGCGCTAAATCGAGCTTAAGACCCTAATATTGCGGAACACTAATTACTCATTTGCCTATAAATAGGAGGTTTCATCAACACATTTCCAGGAAGCGAATACACGCTACAGATCGCCGAACAGGTCGAGGTAATAGTTTTACTCCGAAAGACCTGATTTCTTCCCCTCGAGCTCTTACTCTCAAGGCAGGAACACCTCGGCCCGTCCTATGTGTAGGTGACAGATCGGAGTTCAGCCCGGACAACGGCTCTGACGAAAGACCGGCATGACCAGACTCTCTAGCTCGGGTGGCTGGCTGGTCAGCGCCCACCCAGCTCGGATCGAGGACTCCAACAAGGACGAGGGTCATCCCCAGACCAGACGCAACTCTCCACACAAAGGGTGATCGGACCATACTGTTGGTTGGATTAATTCCCGACACCAACAATAACTATATAAGAATTACAATAGACATTCCACACGAGAATATTAAAAGATGCAAGGTAATCAAGGGCTACAATAGGCACCCATTGAGAAAGAATAACTCATGCAACCATACTCCAATAAAATTAAATAAAAATAAAAATAAAAATACATAGCAATCACTCTCACAACATCCTACGCATGAAAGAAAAACCATGTATAGAACTAGAATGATGTGAACAAACAGATGGCTGGGAAGTTTTTCAAGCACACTACTTCGACGGCGGTGGTGCAAGAAAAGGAATTGTTGTTGGAATTGAAGGAATGGTTGTGGGCATGTTTGGGAGAGAATTGGTAGACGGAAGGGGAGGTAGAGTCACCTGTGGAATGGCGGCAGGCAGGGTTGGCATTGGCAGAGATGGGATTTGGGGGATGGTGGGCAGTGGCGGCAGAGTGGTATGAGGCACGGTGGGCATCGGCGGCAGTGTAACCTTAGGGAGAGAGGGAAGTGTGGGCAGCGTTGGTAAACGGGAAGCTTGCAAGAGGTGCCTAGCTGCAAAGGTGCTTTGGGTGCTCGAGAGTGACAATGCTATGATCAAAGAGAGAAGAATGCAATATTTGTTAAGAGAAGCCATTGTTTGAGTGAGAAAAGAAGATTTAGAAAGAGGTGAGGTTTTTGGTAAGTAGAAGGAGATCTTTGTTCTTTGAGTTGGATGACAAGAAACAGAAAATGTAAGGCTATTTATAGGGAGCATATCCATGCACAAATCTATGAATTTGATGAGATGTAGTTGGGCCAAGTGTACAGATGTACTTGTTAGTTTACCTTCTCAACCACATAATATATATCCTCCACCCACCAAAAAGAAAAGTGCAATCTTCTCTCCTACCTAGGCTTAAAACTAGTATTTTAGGTGGCCTTTATATCCGGATTTCTTCTCTTATTCCAATTTTTTTTTCTTTGAATAGAATACTTCTATTTCATTCAAGAAAAAAATGTTCTAAATAATTGGGAGCAAAACGAGAACACTAGATAAACAAGACTTATTATTATTATTATTATTATTATTATTATTATTATTATTATTATTAATTAATTAATTAATTTATTTATTTATTTATTAGTATTTTTTTCAATTCTTAGAAACGCAGAATACCGAAAATCTAGGAACACAATTTTCTTTATAATCTAAATATTTTTTCGGTTCTCTATTTTGAGTTTTCTGGAAATGAAAAAATAAACATTATTGGAGAAAATTTGAAAGTTTTTTAGGGGTAATTTTATACATACATGCATTGTTAGAAATTGAGAGGAAGAATATTGAGAGAACTAGAGCAATTATATTGATATACTAGCGGATAACCATGTCTGAAGGCACGGGCTATAAAAAGATATCTTAATTAAAAAAAAAACTTTAAGTTGAAATTGGAATAACTTTAAAAACATATTTTAAAGTTAAAAAAACAAATTGTATAAAGAAAAAAAATCCAAAGAAGAACAAAATGACTCTAAAATTATAATTGGAATGGTGAAATAAATGAACCATCAGACTGTTCCAATGAACCATAATTAAGCACAAATTAATAATACATGTACAAATTTAAAAAAAT
The DNA here is from genome assembly GCA_016647705.1 of Eucommia ulmoides. Taxonomy (NCBI): domain Eukaryota; kingdom Viridiplantae; phylum Streptophyta; class Magnoliopsida; order Garryales; family Eucommiaceae; genus Eucommia; species Eucommia ulmoides. The sequence continues at coordinate 17,225,996 of CM028325.1, forward strand.
GATAGAACTCTCATTATTTATATAACAGTTTCAAAGTCCGACTCTTATTTTCAAATGAATAGAATAATAACCAATAATAATCAATAAAACTTAACCAATAATTTAAAAAAAAATGACAAAGCGTCATTTGTTTCCTAAGTTCTCAACTCCCGTTTTTCAAGTGAACACAAAAATAACCAATATTTGAGAAAAAAAAACCATAACTTGCTTTATTTATACAACATTCACAAACACTCCTATTTTTAGACCAACACGACAATAACTGATAATATAAAATTAATTTTTTTTTTAAAGTAAAACAACCCTTTGTTTATACAACATTCCAATTCAATTACAACAATTAAACACCTATTGCAAATAAAAATCTAATGCAAATAGAATTACACCAATTGAACTTGAGCAATTCTCGCAAGAAATAAATAGAGACTACTGGCGTGATATATAATTCGTTCTCAAAAGTGTGTATACAGAATAAACTAAAACTAAAAAAATCACGTCCATTACCATTAGATGAAGAGAAATGCAGTGACAAACTCACTCACCATGTTTTATGGCTCCTATGGGAGCACACATAATCATAATCAAGCAAGAAAAATCATAGAGTTGTCAAGAAATGGAAGAAATGGATTTACTCAAACATGGTGTCTTAATTTTTTCCAGGAGCAAATACCAAAAGCGACAAACTTAAAAAAAAATTGAAACGTAAGACAAATAAGATTAAGTGTAAAAATTAAAAAAAATAGCCACCGTTATTACAAAATCAAACACTAAAAAATAAAAATAAAAAATGACCAAATTAAACACTAAATCTGCTAAAAATTTGGGAACTGGCAAAAAAACATTTTTTTTTTGTTCCTACAATTCACGATGAAATTTAAAATGCACAACCCAAGGCACTTGCCCAAGAGAATATCATCCACCCTCAGTTTCATTCTATCATTATTTAGAAGAAACATTAAGGGTGAGTTTGGGTAAGGTATTTGATTTTGAGAAAAGAATTGTAAATTTTTATTTTAAAAAAAAAATACAAGGAAAATTTTACAAATTTGTTCCCAAGTTTCTGCTCTTGATTCCATAAAATTGAAAACAGAAACAAAAACATGGGAACAAAAAATATGTTTCAGTTCTTCTGAACCCTAGCAAATTTTAGTGTTTTTTTTTGGAAGCGGAACATAATTGTTCCCAAATTTTTTGTTTTCGTTCCTAGAAAACTTCAAATAGAAACAAAAATTTGAGAACAAAACACAAAACGAATGACAATTCAAATACAAAAAACATAAACGAATTCGTTCTCACTGAATAGGCAATTGACTTGAGTAGAGAAGCACATCCAAAATCTGATATATTCATCGCTTGAACTTGATTCCAAAATTGAAGATCGTCAGTAAAGGTGCAACAGACAGTCCCATTGGTTTAAAGGGTGCTCCTAACTCATATGGAAACAAACAAAAAAAAAAACATAAGTTCAGACAATTCAAAAAATTTCAAACAAAAACCAAATTTGAAATAATAGTGAAATGATGAAAAAAAAACCTACTTGAATTTGTACATAACAAAAGAGAAAATGAAATGAAAAAATTAATCAAAATTAAGAGGAAGACGATGAGAAACCCAAACACCCACTCACAAAACACAAATGATCCTAGAATTCTACTATATTAGTCAAAAGCAGCATGATTTTTTGAATAAAAAGTAGGTGAAGATGAAGAATACCTTGATGAGCAAAACCTAGCTAGAAATTTTCAATATAAACATGAAACGATCCCTATACGAAAAAACAGAAACAAAATTGACAAAAACACAAAATAATTACCATGAAGATAAACTCAAACCCATTACACCACCATTCAAGAAAACATTTGAAAATGTTACCCGAGTGATTTAAACATTACACCAGCATTGAAGAAAATAGGCTCTGCCTTTGTAGATCTGCAACTTCGTCTGGGAAGTAGGAACAAAACAATTTTTAGATCAGAACAAATATATGTTTCTCCTTAAGAAAAAAAAATTGGAACTATTTTTAAATCAAAAATAGATATTGAAATCAAGAATAAGATCATCACAACGAATAAATCTATTTGTATTGATATCAGAGTGACAGGGAGAGAAGAAGCAGGGGAGTGAGAATAATTGATTCATAATTGATTTGATGTTGCTCTTCATTCCTAGAAACAAAAATGCTAAACAAGCATAAATATGGGAACAAAAATCCTAAATCAACAAAAATATCAAGAAAAAAATGCTGAAAAGAAATAATTGAAAAAAAAAAACCAAATAATCAAAAAAATAATAAAAAATATGATTTTTTCTGATGATGATGATAATGAAAAACCAAACCCTAGAAAGAAACGTACAACAAAAGGGATGAAATAAAGATCAATACCTTATTCCAAGCATCACAGTCACATTTGACACAGTTGCCTGCTCCAAGGTTCGCTGTCGGGTTGTTGCTGCTCGAAGGTGGTATAGGTGAGAAATCGAGAGCGTCTAGATCCCATCAATCAAAATTGAAAAAAAAAAACAGCACATCCCATCCTCAAGAGTAAAATCGATTTGTAAGAGAAAAATCAAGAGTAATAAGAAACAAACAATCGTTGAGACATATCGGAGATTGAGTTCGTGTGGATCCTTGACAGATCGAAGATGATAGCGCAGGTTACGGTGCTAGATTGAAGATTCAACAATCGCCGGTCGTCGTCCATACATAGCTTAGGTTACGGCGAAAGATCGAAGATTCAACAATTGTCGGCCGTTGTCTAGGCCCATCGCCATCGCCGAGCTTCTAGATCCTCGTCGATAGTGTGGATTTCACAGACAAATCACAAAAGATAGAGAGAGAGAGAGAGTGCTCGATGGATGATCGATAATGTGGATCATTGTCGATCGTGTGGATTTCACAGAGAAATTGCGAGAGTAACAGAGAGAGAGAGAGCGCGGCGAGAGGGAGAGACAAGGGGAGGGAACAAATGGGGATGGATATTAGGGTTAGGGGCTCATATTAGGTGTATGAGGGATATTAGATCTACACCGTTGGATCAAAGTCATCCAACGGCCAAAAATGTCTCATGGATTGATGAGAGATAAATTAGTGGGTTAATCTAGACCGTTCTTTACCGGGGGGGGGGGGGGGGGGGGTATAAAGAGTGGTTGAGATTTTCCTAGAGCACTTATGTACATCCTATTTTATTATATGGATGATAAAAGTAAATTTACAAAGATATATACAGGGAGTCTATACATTGGGAGTGACCAGGGTTACCTTGGTAGGATTAGAGTTTGGTTTTTCCTAGTGAGACTAGGGTTTAACATAGTGGATCAAGGCCCATATATATATATATATATATATATATATATATATATTAACATCCCCCTCAAACTCAAAGAGGTAAATTAGATGTGAACTTGAGTTTGGAAACCAAAGTTTGAAAGTGTCTTGGTGGATGGGTCTTAGTGAATATATCTGCTATCTGATAAGTTGAACTAACGAATGAAAGGCGAACAATATTCCAGAGAATATGGTGATGGATGAAGTGGCAATTAGTCTCAATGTGTTTTGTACGCATGTGAAAAACGTCATTATGAACGTTCAAAATAAAACTCCTATTGTCACAATGTAGAACACTGACAGTTGGGGTAGGAAACTCCTATGTCATTGAGGAGCCAATGAAGTCAAACTAGTTCTTATGTTGCATCAGGAAATGAAAGAGTTGCTCAAGAAGAAACAATAATCAGTGGTTGAATGTAAGACCCTGATTTTTCTTATACGTACAATTTGAGTCGCATTTGAGTACACTTGAAAATCAAGGGGTGAATGGCGAGACTAATTATTGTGATTTAAAAATTTATGGGTCAAATTGTAGTTTTCAAAACATTAAAATTTGAATTGGGTTGTTGAGGGGAGATTAATGTAATTTGATAATTAATTAATATATATATATATATATATATATATATATATATATATATATATGTGTGTGTGTGTGTGTGTGTGTGTGTGTGTGTGTGTATAGATATACATCCACACATGCACGACAGAGGAAGACTCTAGAAACGAAGAGGGAAAAAGAAGAGAAGAGAGAAGCTGCTAGTCGGAGGGGTGGTTCGCTGATGGATTTTTGGGGTTAGTCCGATCATCGTGTGGGTGTGTGTGTTTCGTTTGTGAGGGTTCTGTTCGTCCGTCATGGGTGTGCCATTCGACTGTTCTGTTTGTGCCGTGTGTGTGTATGTGTTCCGGCGATGACGGTGATACCTTGTTTGTCTAGGTGTGGGTGTATTTTTTCGTTTGTTTGGCATGTGTATGAGAGGTTCGTGTATGTGTAGTCGATTCAACTGTTGTGTGTTTGTGTGTCGCCATCGGTTAATTGGGTCGGCGGTAAGTGAGAGATAGAGAGAGAGAAAAAAGTGGGTATGTGTGTGTTGTCTGATTTCCAGTGGTGTTCTGTTCACCGGTGTGTATATGGGTATGCTCTGTTCTATTACAGTGTGTGTGTGTGTGTGTGTGTGTGTGTGTTCGGCGCTAATCAATCCGGTGGGTGCGCGTGGAGTGTTCGGTGTGGGTGCTCTGGCGGTGTAGCGTGATCGGAGCTTCTTGTCGGTCGGCGGCTGGTTGAAACAGGAAACAAAAATTAGACGCGAGAAAGAAAGAAAAAGAAAGAAAAAGGAAGAAAAGGAAAGTTTCACAAACCACCCCACTAAAAACCAAAATTCAATCTTGCGGCCATCGAAAAATTCGGGAAAGGTAGAATTCCTAACTCTTTTTCATATATGCATTTAATTGTCGAATTTTGTGAAATTACCTGGTAAATTGTTGTGATATTTTACCTACTAAATTGTATGAGATAATTTGGTCTATGTGAAATTGGTGTTATTATTATCGGTAAATTTAGTGTGGATTGTTCACATGTAATATTTATGATTATGTGGAAATTATTTGAAAAACATGCTAAGATGTTTTATGTGATAAATTAAATGCATGTATTAGAGGGGTTGGAGTTCTACTGAGCGTTGGCTCACAACCTCAAAGTTTTTGGTTGCAGGGTTGGCGGGGAGAAAACGAGAGAAGAGATATATTATTGAAATTTCTAGTTGTATAAATTGTAATTATTATTTATTGTTGTAATCGGCAAAAACAGTAATTATAATTATCGTAGCTGTTGTAAAATATTTCTCACAATTTTAATCTATTGAATATTCGGTTAATGATATTGTTGAATATAATTGGTTGGATAAAAGGTGGAAATTTGGTTTCAATATTTTGTTAAAATAAATGATTTAGAGAAATGAAATGGAAATATCCGGCTTAAGTACTAAATTATTAGTTTTGTCGCCACTACCTATATAATCCGTGGACTAATTTACAAAAGGATTGGTTGGTGATTTGGTGGTATATAAATGGTGATTATTATATGTAATAAATTTACGTTATAAAATCAGTAATTAGAATTATTGCCATGATTTATAAAACTTACCGAATGTTGTAGATTGGAAAATTTGACTAGTCGGATTTTAGGCTAGGATTTCTCTATAGGAGAAACCATAGTAGCGGTTCTAGGAAACTGAGTCGTTACATTGAACGTTTGTTGGTCGGATTTGCAGTCCAGTCGACATCAGAATAAGCTTGTAAGGTAGGAGTGGACTAGGCAGAGAAATGAAGTCCGTAAAATAAGGTGCCCTTGACATACAGAATAATGCGAACAACAGCCGAGTAATGAGTAGTCCGATGAGAAGACACGAATTAATTGACTTGATGGATGGTATAGGTGAGTAACTGTGAGATATACCAAACTTCCAAAAAGTTGGCGATAGAGAATGATGTCCCGGAGATGAGAGCCCTCTAGTAGAGTAAGTTTGATATTCGGCTCTAGAAGAGTGTTGGCAGTGCTGAAGTTAGTGATGCTTGCCTGAAAAGAAGGTCAGAGGTATATTTGGTGGAGGAGAGAAAGTATCCATTTGAACCAGTTAAAACTTCAACACCAACAAAATAAGTGAGGACACCAAGGTCTTTCATCTCGAATTGACCACTGAGAAAATTTAAGTTTAGAGATTTCGCGTAGATCATATTCTGTAATGATCATGTTATCCACATACAGTGGAAATATGATAATGTCGTTGTTAGTTTGGAAAATAAACAAGACGGAATCATGAATGCTGAATGTAAACCTGAATTAGTGGATGGTAGTGTTAAATTTTGTAAACCAAGCATGCGGAGCTTGTTTGAGACCATATAGGGCTCGACGAAGGCGACACATTTGTGTTGAAGAGCTGCTTGGCCAGGAAGGGTATGCATATAAACTTTCTAAAGGACATCGCCATTAAGAAAGTTATTCTTGATATCTATATGAAAGAGGGACCATTTGCGAATAGCAGCAACGATAAGGAGAGTACGAACATATGTGGCAAATGTCTCTTCATAGTTGAATCTATATTCTTGAGTGAATCATTTTGCAACAAGTCGAGTTTTATAGTGTTCAACGGAGCCATCAGAAAGTGTGTTAATTTTGAAAATTCATTTGCATCCAATAGCAGATTTTTCTAGAAGAGAGGTCAAAGAGATCCCAATTATGAGTTTTGACTACAATATGAAGTTGCTCGTCCATTTCTTTATGTTGAAGATGATTAGTACTAGCCTCCTTATAAGATTGAGACTCATGCAAATTAAGTATGGTGAAAAGACAATGATAATCATGAAGACATGAGGAAGGTTGTATTACCTGCTAGAACGACGAAGATTCTCTAGGATAGGTTGAGTTGTTGCAACAATTGAAGTCATTAGGATAGGCTCAGCCTGTGCAACATCTGAAATCATTAGGACATACTTAGTTGGTGTAACATCTAAAGTCATTGGGACAAACTACATGGAGTCATGTTCAGGATTCGCAAACAGAGCAAGAACGTTAGTGGGGACTAGTGAGGTAGTTGGAGGATCCATTTGAGCCTCAGTGATATTTGTGTTAGGATGATAAGGAAAGAGGCATATGGATGGATTGATGAAATAGATGGTTGGTGGTAGATGTCGAATGAAATTTAGATATGAAGGAAAACATCTTGTGTTCTTAGAAGATGACATGACGAGAAATACGAAGATGATTAGAAATGGGATCTCAAAATCGATATCCTATGTATTTAATTTCATATCCAAGAATACAACATACGTGAGCCTGAGGTTCAAGCTTGAAATGTTCATATGGTTGTAAGAGAACAAAGTAAACAGACCCAAAAACTTTTAAGAGGTTGTAATTAGGAGAAACTCCATGCAACTTCTCATAAAGGCAAAGATTACTGATAGTAGGTGAGGGGACAGTAAGAGTAGCTTTTCTATAGAAGTGCTTTGGACACCAGCATTAAATGAGAAATGCACGGACAACATCTAGGATATATCGATGTTTACGTTTAACTTAACCATTTTGGGCATCCTAGGGTAAGACCTATGAGGAATTGTGCCATGTTTTCGAAAGGTTGCAATGAAAGAATTGTCCTTGTATTCTATGGCATTGTTAGATCTGAAGATTTTGATAATGCAAAAATTGAGTTTGAATCATGACATCAAATTTTGAATAGATTTGAGGTAATTCGAAATGCTTAAGCACGAGGTACAACTAGATATACTGAGAGTAGTTATCGATAAATATGAAAATGTATTTGGATCTCCCCATTGTGGTAGATGGTGAGGGTCCCCAAAAATTATAGTGGACTAGATCATAAGGTGCTTGAGAGACCGAGTCACTGGTGAAAAAAAGTAAGGCGTGTTGTTTAGCTTGTTGACAAGAAATACAATCAAGATGTTCGGTAGAGACAGATCCTAATTTTCCAATAGAGGCTAAAGTGAAGATACGTATGATGGATGCATGACCTAATTAGGAATGCCAATGGCTGAAAGAAGAAGAATCAGATAATGATGATGATAAAGATGGTAATGGTGGTAGGGGCAGTAGTAGTGATAAGGAGAACAATGGTGATAGTGATGAGGATGATGGTAGTGGTGGTGAGATTGAACAAGTTGATGAAGGGACATAGGCTGGTGATAATGGGATTTGAGGTGGAAGGTGTAAACTATGGAGCTCAAATAGACGTTTAACTTTACGACCAACCCCAAGATTTTTTCCTGTCTGAGAATCCCGCCCAAGACAACCACTATTAGAAAATATCACTTTAAATCCCAATTGACAAAATTGCTCAATAGATAAGAGATTTAAATTGAGTTTTGGAATTAAATACGTGTTAAAAATAGAAAGACATGAATTAGAAATCTGATCGGTATGAGTAACACGCATATGTGAACCATTAACAATATGGATTGTAGAGTATTCATTCCAGATAGTTTGGATGATATGATGTTTGGATCAGAAGTCAAATGATTACAACAACCAAGAATAATTACCTATAATAAGTGAAAGGGCAGGGGAAAGGTTTGTACCAGAATCGGAGAGAAAGTGGTTGATGATCAAGGTTATATCACTAATAGAGATGGAAACAACAATGGAGGCCAGAATTAGAATCCTTTTTGGTAACAAGAACGGCTGGAGAAGAACAATCCTTAGACATCGTCGTTGAATTGGATCAACAACATACAACAATGTATATTTTATGACATGAATCTACAGAAACCAGGATTACAGATGGATTTAGAATGATGAAGTTATCTAGGAACTAGTCTATAACCGTGAAGAATTAATTGATGAACCCTTGAACCGATCCAAGAACCATGATACATCGAATCAATAATATAAAATGAACTGTACTATATGATTTGAATTTGAGTAAACCGAGATCACAGATGGATTCAAAATGCCGCAATTAGCAATAATCGATTTTAAATCCTCAAGAACCGATAAAACAAACTAGTGAATCGGTCCAAAGAAGTTGTCAAGGAATTTTGAACGGGTCAACAATCTAGAGTTGACCAGAGGCACGTGGAAGATAGCATGTCAGATTTTCAAGTGTCGGTGTCCCAAAATAACATCCATCTCATGATGGTGATCTGAAATAAATGCTCTCAGTACGACTCCTGGTGGATAAACCAACACGGGCCGAACATACTAACGGACAATTTCTATATGGTCTTATAGGGTTTCATTAATTGGGACAAATATGAGAAACAAATATGTTTTTGAGAAAGTAAAGAGAAAGGGTTTTAAATGCACTGATTTTCTCATAAAAGACTTAAGCCATTTCGAAAATAAGGAGTCACTACTTAGCATTGGGTTTAATTGGTGTGATAAGTCACCTAAGTTTTAGAAAATAAATTAAAAAAAAAAAAAGTCTAAGTAAATTTGACTCCAAAATAGGTTCAACCAAAGATACTTTTAAAAAAGTTTGGGAGGTTAGTTTTATTCGGGGAAGGTGTTAGGCACCCTAAGATATCCGTTAAAAAACGGTAACATATGTCCAATTAAATCCGAATGTTTCATTTTATTCTGAAACATTTTCCATCTTATTGTGAAATTCTTTTTGGTATTAAGTTGAGACAAGTTTTTGGTACTTTTTGAAATATTTTGTAAGACCCCGATTTAGCACGTACGTCATTTTAGTTACATTCTAGAGCATCGAGAAAATTCGGGATAAATTTTTGTTAATTAAAAATTCAAATAAAAAGTTTAGGGGCCAAAATTGAAAATTTAGAAACATTAAATTTAAACTTGAGATTCAAATTGACAATTAAAAAAAACAAATTAACATATTAAGGGTGAAATTAAAATTTTTGAAACTTGTAAAAGCTGAATTGATTAAAATGAAGATTTTAAGAAAATAAAGGAAGAAAAGAGCAATTAGACAATTTTATATATATATATATATATATATAAATATAAGAAACCATATGTGCGCAGGTGTTGTGTGCCATAAAGATCCGCCGGAGACAGGGGAATCGGGAAGTGGGCGACGTGGCGTGAAGAGATCAAAACCCATCTACTATTACCATGCACACACACACACACACACACACACACACACACACACACACACACACACACACATATATATATATATATATATATATATATATATATATATATATATATAAATATATAATGGGTCCGGTGATGTTGTCATTCGGCGGTGTATGTGTGTGTAGATCGCTGGATGGTTTTAAAATTATGTGGATTAAGCAGGTTTTTGGGTGAGTTGGTGAAATGGATTTTCGTCGAACTATGTTGATTTTAAAAGAACGTTGGAAAATGATTAGTTGGATTTGGGTGATTTTAAAAGAGAGTGGAAAATATCTGTTTCTCTAAAAATGACTGGTTTTCTAAAAATAAAGGTGGAAAAAATAGTTTTGTTGAAATTAGACAATTTTTAAACGAAAATGAAAAATATAATTTTTTGGATTAAAAGTCAGTTTTGGGAAAAAGAGGCGGATGTTGGTGATTTAACGATATTGATGTGGTGATATTATTGATTTGTGATTTGATGATGATACTATGGATTTCTCCCCGTAAGGGGTGTGGATTATATTCTCTCCGTAAGGGGTGTGGATTTTTGACAATATTGTTGATTTGGACGATGCCATAGTTGTTCTTCCGGAAAGGGGTATGGATTATATTTCTTCCCGTAAGAGGTGTGGATTCTTCCCATGGGATGTGAATGTTTTTTCCCGTAAGGGGTGTGGATTATATTTCTCCCCAAAAGGGGTGTGGATATTTCGTAGGAAGGCATTCCTACGGATGTTACGGTATCGTTGCAACTCCCGATCGTGAGATTAAAACGATCACTATGGCTAGCCAGTGAGTGGTGTGGTGTTTTGAGATGTAGTGTTTTACTTATATTTGATGATTTATTATATGGTGATTGGTATTATTTTATACTGGATAAGTTAGAATTAAACTTATATATATTGATTTACTTTCACTGCTTATATTATAGTGATTTTTATTAGAAATGTGATGTTTGTATACTTATGCTTGATCCATATTTAATTGTGGCAATATTTAGAATGTATTATTATTTTAAAAATATTTTACTAAGAAGGCAGTACACTCGCAGGTGAAATACCTAGGAGTCAATCCCCTACTGGCACTAGGTTAAATCCGGAGGTGCGACAGAGAAGGAATATCTTGGGGGTGCTATTTGAAGGGAAACTAAATGAGAAATTTAGGGTTTCGTATTCGTGTTGTTAAATGAATAAAAGTTTTTGGGATTGGTGTTCGTAAATGAGAGAGTGTATATACTATGATTGCGTTTTTATTTTTGTCGTCTATAGTAAGTTAGATATTCAGGTGATGTCGTGTTGACGTCACGCCAGCCCCACAGTGACGGGTGTCCGGGGTGGGGTGTGACATGTTCTCTCGGTATGATCTTTTATCAAATATTGAAAGACATGGGGCGCACCCACTAATCACTATGATCCCTTTAATCATGTAGGGACCAAACCCTTACAAAATGATTCTTTTCGAATGCTCATAATCAACCTTTACAATTCCTTTTCACAGGCTAAGGAATAATCCTATCTTTTGTCCAGGTTAAAGATTAACCTAATTTTTTTATACTTAGGCTAAGAATTAAACCTCACAAAAACACTCCAAGTATCCTTTTACCCTTTAAAGATTGAACCTTTACAAATTCACTCAAAATAATTCTAGTTAGGAAGAATTACCCCTATCTCTTTTCATGGGAAAAGAGTAACCTAATCTTTTTGTATTCTAGGAAAATATCAAACCTCAATCACTTTATCGGGAGAGATTAAAACCAGCTATCTTGATTAGATACTCCCAATATTATCTAATCCGCACACAACTCACCAATTACAAAATTGATAAGCTTTTTCTCACTCGGAGCTTCTACCACCTAGATTAATTTAAATTCAATTAATGTCCCGATACTAGTGATAGAAGTAAATTGAGAATTTCAAAATCTAATTTTAATAAAAACGGATAGAACACAATTTAATACGTAATCAGATTTTCATAAGAAATTATTTTAAAAAATTTCAATCAATTTAAAGTTCAGAAAAACGATTTCAAAGATCAATATTCCAAGTAGTAAACAATAATATCAAACAACAATTAATAGTAAAAACTTGGAAAGATCTCATCAGGAATCCACCGAATAAATAAAATATAAATAGCAATGAAACTCCAAATCGGTAATACTAATAATCCACAACAAATTTTCTCAAGAACACTTCTCAAGAATAATATCATTATTCTCTCAGTATGAATTCAGAATAATCACTCTCAGAAAGCTTATGAACTGAATAGCTCTTGAAAATTGATTGATTAGGATCACTCATAAGTGAAAAACGCAGGTCTACTTATAAGGATTTAAAACACACCCTCCAATGACTAGTTTCCACTTGTCATGACATTTAATTGCTCTTATAGACCCTTTATATCATTATGACTCAATCCTGGTTCAATTCACTCAATTATATCTTTTAAAATATTCAATTTAGTCCCTCAAATATTTTCTGAAACACAATTAGATAGAATAGAAAGTATTACATGCACCAATTTGAAAAATAATTAAATTATATGAACCATATCTATAGAGATAACAAAATATCAATGACATATCTTAAATTCCATCAGATCCCTAAGATATCTCTCAGATTTTAACCATAAAACGGCTAGTAATGACTACTTTTTGGAAAAAATCCACGAAATCCTCTAAACCTGAAATAGTCTATTGGTTGACCGACCAAAGTCCATAGGTCGACCGATCGATTCTGGTTGTAGCCCAAGCCAAAAGTTCTTGCTAGTCGGTCGACCGATATTCCATGGTCTGTTGACCGATCGATTCAGGATGCTCCCTAGGACAATTTTTAGCTATGGTCGGTCAACCGATTATCTGAAGTCTGTCAATCGATCGATTCAGAGAGTTCAGATTTTGGCCTAGGTCGACCGATCTCTCTTTAGTCGGTTGACCAATCGATCCAGAGACTGCACCATTCCTTGCCACTTCTTCATCGGTTGATCGATCCTTATTGATCGGTTGACCGATCCTGCTGGAACACTTCTTCATCAATTAATTTTTAACTCCAATCTTTCAACGGTTTTGCCCCTTTAACCAATATTTTTTATCGGTTAACTTAATTGACACTTTAAATCAATTTTAATTATTAATCTTTCTTAAATCAATATTTCTTCTTCAATTTCACATAGAAGCAAATATGTTAACTAATTAGTATCCTAATAAAAACACACATACACATAAAATTATTTTTGTGTTGCGTGTGATCCTAATCGGGATACATTAAGAGTAAAAATTAACCTGAGTTGTTTTCATCTAGATTCTTCAAAATCTTCGGTCTCTTAATGCTCGTCTCTTTATCAGTCTCTTTGCATCCTTAACCATTTATAACAATTTCTTCATGATTAAATCGTAAATGGAACTATTAAATTGAAACACTCAATAAACTCGTTAGTTCTACAAAAACCATTAATATTTAATTGTCCATCAAAATCTTAGGATCAACAGTTATATATGAATTTCTTTAATTTAAACGGAAAAATCAATTTTAAATGAAGTATAATTATCCAATGATCATATGGGTACAAATGTAGAGTATAATGGTTTTAAACGAGCATGGAAAAGACTTATTCTAAGTAATGTGAAAGACTGCAGGCAAGATAGGTACCAAGATAATAAATGTGATTTCCATAAAAATGATATTTTTAAAATATGCTTACAATTTATAATCTATATAGAATTCAATATGACATCTAACAAAACTAATATGACATATATGAATAACTATGAGGACAATGAATGTGAAAAGTGAAAGTGGTATGAATATCCTAAACATACATAATTACATTATGAAGAAATTCAATTTTAAAATATCATGAACGACCTATTCTAGATGACGTGTTGAATTGAATGACACGCTTACTAACATGAAATATAAATATATTACTCAAGAATGTTGAGTGGAAATGGTAAAAAGTTTCCTAGACATATTTTCTAATTGATGCAAAAATAGAAAAATAAAAAATGCATGAGTTTTTATGTGGACTACATAAATCTAATAAAATGTCTATTTGTTTTAATTTTAATTGGACCGTTTATATCAAAGAAATCCAAATTTGACGTTCTGTCAAATTCTATAGAAATGAGAATAAAAAGAATGTCACGGATAACAAGTTTTATTGAAACTAACTCCTCTAAAACTTTTGATGATTTCATTGAACCGAAATATTGATAGAGGCGTCCTAAACCCACCGTTTTAAAATTTCACTCTTATTTGGGTAATCAAACTGATAGTATGAAGATTTTTCCTTCAACTTATTGGATTGCCGAATTGGGCACAAGGTCATAAGAGTTAATTTAACCAAACAAATTTATTATGCTTTTTTATTTATTTATAAAAATAATGTATTTTTTTTCATTTTCGTTGCACTATTCAAGATAAGAGTACAAATAAACTATACATAATATCCACATCTAATACTCTATGAGTAAAGTAGAAGAGGTACCTCGTTCATAGCATATCCTTGAATCCTCGAATAAATATTCAAATTGGAATTTAAACGTAGAACAAAGAACGAACAGGGGTACTAACTTGGATGATTATTTTTCTCGGAATCACCTGTAGTGAATAAAGTCACAATCGAAAAAACAATAAAAAACTTTCTAGTACTTGAAAAGGTTTGCCCCCTCCAGCAAAGTGGAGGGGCATATAATATGACAAGGACGTATCACCGGATATGGTCCTGTTGGGTAAATTACTCCCATTTGGGGGTGATTTTTCAACAAGGTGGCCTACCTCCCACCTACGCATTTGAGGCCAAAGGAAATTTTTGAAGAAAACACAAGAAAACAAAAAGATAAAGAAGGTAAGAAAAAGGAGGAAGACAACTCAGCAAAGAAGAGAAGAGGCGGTGCCCACTTTGCTGAATTTTTCTCCTGTGTTCAAACGACTAAACTGATCAAATCTTCCTCTATAAATAGAGGAGTTGAGCCAAAGAGAAAAATAACTTATCTGCAAAGAAAATACGCAGAGAGTTAGAGAGAGAAACCCCAATTTTGTTGATTTACGTTCGGTTATTTTATGATATTTGTGGAATTTTGATATATTCCAGTTTGGTAATATTTGTGAAAAATGGGTTTTGATTAAAAAAAACTTGATCTATAAATTATTTTTATATTATAAAAATAATACATCGATAAAATATTCGGATAAATATTGGTCCACTACTAACAATTGGTAGGGTCAAAGTGTGGAGCAATTGTTGAGACTTTTGAGGGACTTTATATAATAGTTTTATATACATTTTACATTAATTTTTACTTTGAGTTTAGATGATAATTTAGAAATTCAAGTGGAGGGTTTTATGTAATATTTTTATATACATGTTTCCCTCGTTACATTATGTGAGTATTGAACTTTAGAGACGTATTTATGTGGTTGACACGTATTTATGTGATTGAACCGTATTTATGTGGTTTGAAATGTATTTATGTATTAAGACGTATTTATGTGTTTGGGACGTATTTATGTGATTGAAAGATATTTATGTGTTTTTAGATATATTTCAAAAAATCCATTATTTAAAGAAATGACATTTTTGGTCATTGGCAAATGGCTCAGGTGTCTCATTGGCCCCCCAGTATTTATAACTCGACACATTAGGTCCTTGACATTTGATAATCGTTCCAAACTGGCCCCTAAGGAAGATTTTGTTAAGTCAAAGTAACGGTCAGCGTCTCTTTAAGAGCATCTCGGTCATTTAAGTACCCCAACTGATTTCCCTCCATATTTGTTCAGGTGTCCTGTGATTTCCTTCATTTGCTACCTATAAACTGTGTTTCCCTACCCAACTCTCTTATTTGTTCTACATTTTAACCCAAAAAATATTTTTTTTTCTTTTTGTTTCTTCTTTGTCCAACAAAAATATGGAGGATTAACAAATTTGTAATTGTGGGAGGAAAACAAAAATGGTAACTTCTTGGACTACACATAATCCCGGAAGGAGATTCTACTCTTGTGGAAATTACAACCAGGTACGTTTTTTTTTTCATAGCAATTTTTATCAAATATTTATAAAAAAAAAAATCTAATTTCATTTCGTAGGCGTGAGGTTGTGGCTATTTCTTGTAGGTTGATCCTCCTATGTGTCCAAGGTCAGCAGCAATAATATCGGGATTATTAAGAAAAATGAATATTTTAGAAGAAGATAATAACCAAAGGAAGAATAGGAAGAAAAAATTATGGATAAAATCAGTCGTTTCATGGATGGCGTTTGTACTCATTTGGAAAGGAACCGCATTTTGAATTTTTTTTGTATTTTGTTTAATTAATGGTGTATTTTGTATTTTGTTTCCTAATGAATCTCCTTTAATGAATGTTGATTTTGTATTTTTTAAGTAAAAAAAAAAAAAACATACATAACTGATAAAAAAAACAGGACATCCAATACATAACCTCCAATTCAGTGTATTGATCAAAAAACCAGGACATCTAATACATAACCTCCAATTCAGTGTATTGATAAAAAAAAACATGACATCCAAACACTGTATTGACAAAAAAAAAAAAACATAATTAACTGATCAAAAAAAAACAAGACATCCATTACATAACCTCCAATTCAGTGTGTTGATAAAAAATAAAAAAAAAACATATATAATTGATCAAAAAAAAAGGACATTCAATACATAACCTCCAATTCAGTGTATTGATAAAAAAAAAAAAAAAAAAAAAAAAAAAAAAAAAAATGGACCTCCAAATAGCAGCATACAGTAGTTTCATACCCAAAAAAAAAGTAGTTTCCCATCCATGAACCCCAAAAACAGCAGCAGCTTCATACCAAAAAAAATAATTTTTGAAAAAAAAAAAAAAAAAAGAACCAAACTTGTAGAGAACCCCAAAAAACAAAAAAACAACAAAATTGTTCATCCATGAACAATTTGTTGTAGCACATTAAACTTGTACAGGTTTACAAACCAAAACAGATAAGTTTCAGCAATTTCGTAACCCCCCCCCAAAAAAAAAAAAGAGCACACATCATACCTGTTCAATAGCTCCATCACCTTGTCCAATATTTTAGTTGAAGTTAAAGTAATTAGAGAAAAAAATAAATTAATTAAAAGTTTCAAATGTTGATACCATTTTGTCTTTGGCCAATTTACAACTTCTCTTATTGTGCCCCAACTGTCCACATATACAGCATCTAACTACATGTTTACTCTTCAACCTTATTTGACTTTGTTAAGATTCATCGGGCTCTCTTCTTTTCAATTTCTTTGGTCTTCCTATTTTCTTTGTGAAACAATGAGGCTTCACTTTTGGTAGTCCACTGCTCGGCCACAAATTAGAAGAATCTATTGGGTTGATCACCGGGGAATAGGTCTTCAAGTATCTCTCTATGCTATAGAATTCACTCACATACTCCTCCGTATCAAGGCCCTTGTAGACAATGGCCAACACAACATGTGTACAATGAATGCCAGTCAAATCCCATTTTCTACATGAACAAGTCTTGGCCTCTAAATCCACACTGTATTGATCACCCCAAATACAAGATATCTGAAATTTATCACCCTCAGCCCACTATGGTATGCATCCACTGATATTATCCTTAACAAGATCTAACATTTTCAGAATTTTTGGATAAATTTTACTTATCCACTTCTTTACCCTTTCTCTGTTCACTGTCATCTGGTTCATCAAAAGGTCTCTTACAGCTTCTAACATGGTAATTATCTCTTTTTCCCTTACTTTAAGAATAAATGCATTGAAACTCTCACATAAATTATTCAACAAAATGTCACACTTTAGGAGAACACTGAAATATGACCTAGACCAATGCTTAGATGGCTTATCAATGAACCAAGTTAGTGCATCTTTGTCCAATTTACCCAAGTCTTCCATATAATTTTCAAACTTAATTGGAAGTGTAGCCTTGACAACCTTCCACACAAGGTCCTTATAGGCATTTCCCTTATATTTTCCCTTGAAATTATTGAACAAATGCCTAACACAATGCCTATTTTTAGAAAAAGTCATAATGTTACCAATAGCCCACAACAATCCTTTTTGCTTATCCGAAATTATAGTGAAGCCTTCCTACCTATGTGTCTTCAAATCGTCATCTAAACATGCTAAAAACCAAGCCCACGAATCATTGTTCTCTATCTCTACAACTGTATAAGCAATTGGAAACATATTATTGTTCCCATCTATGCCAATAGTAGCCAGTAATTGACCTCCAATAGCACCCGTCAACACCTATAATAGGTTTACACATTGAATACCCTTGCTTACAAGCTGCCAAGCACACATACAAACACTCAAATTTAACTTTACCATCGCAATCTGGATCAGAAACATGTAACTGAGTTGTAGACCCAGGGTTGGTTCTCCTAAGTTCACAAACGTAATCCTGAAATTTTTCATATTGATGCTCCTAAGTGCCCTCAATAACCAAAATAGCCTTTTTCTTAGCCCCTATAGATTTGTGTCTTAGACACTGTAACGTTAAGATCATTTTGGACAATGGTTCTAAAGGCTTTCAAACCCCATTTTGGTCCCTTAATTCTAATTTTTTCCATCTATTTTTTAGCCAACCATTTTGAGTTTACATGCCTATTCCAAAATTCCCTAGAGCATTTATGTTGTGGTTGATAAGTTTTCACTGTCAACCCTATTTTTTCAGATGTACAAGATGCAAATATAACCCAAAGGCACCCTTCTTTACAAACAACCCTTGCTCTCTTAGGTTTTCTCTTCATAAACATAATGGATTTTTCCATCTAAATTACTGATATCTTACTGCCTGTTTAAATTCTTTAGAAATACTGAAAGCCATCCTTAGTTCGAATTTAATTTCATTCATTTCAGGATTGAACTTGGTCCCCTTACTTCTTTCCTCATCATCCGACTCACACTGACTATTCATGTCATCACTGGATTCAACACAATCTTCTTCACATTCACTGTTAATCTTATTATTTCCAGATTCATTAACATTAGAGCTAATAACATTTTCAGATTCAATATTGGTTCCCTTAGCATGTGATAAGGCACCCAATTGAGCTTCTTTATCGACACAAACATCAAACAATTCGTCATCCAAATTGATTTCATACTCACTATCAGTAAAATCATGTTCATTATATTCAGATTCATCTTCGGACTTTGAAATCACAGTCGAGTCCACAACTTTATCCTTAACACTACCCTCCACAAACAATTCAACATCTTCATTGTCTGGATAATTGTTAATTGCTTCTAAGACCTCTGCATTAGTTTTAATTGTAGCCAACCCCCCCCCCCCCCCCCCCCCCCCCAAGATCTAAACCATATAAACAAATCAGAAATGTAGCATCATTAGGGCATCCTAATAATGCATAAAATTGTTTTAGTATTTGTAGTGTAATTTTATCCCTAGATGCATAATCAAAATAGCTCACGGTACACCCAACATATTCAACAATAGGCTCGTGTATAAAACAACCCCCATGATATACCCTCAGTGTTAACAGCTTAGAACCAGTCCTTGACAACATAAACAAAATTCTAGGAAAAAATTCAGCTTAAAACATAAAGACATGCACATCAGCGCTAACTTCAAACATAAAAAAACATGCACATTGGGTTGGATAAAATAAAGAGCATGCACATCAGCATCGAGATGAATAAAGAAATGAGGATAAATAAAATAAAGATCATAAAACAACACAAACGTTAACTTCAAAAATCAGGATGAATCAAATATTCATCAACACATTGTTCAGAAAACAAATCTTTTACGTTTTTGAACTAGGAAACAAATTGTTCATTTTTTATTACTAACTCTATAATGGAGTTCCAAACTTCTCCAGATTTTTCATTCTTAGCGCCATCAAAAACCCTTTAATCGTTCGCTGGTATGTCGTCCCAAAACCCTCTTCTTTCGAATATCACACTCGTAATGGGAATCAAATGATTGAAAACCCTTTATGTTTCGCTCCAATCGTTTGATCGAAAACCCTCTATGTTTCGCTTCAATCGTTTGATCAAAAACCCTAACTTCAATAGTTATCTGGTTTCACTGGAGATTGTTTTTGATCGAAAAGTATCTCCATGGTTGTTTCAGTTTTCAAAGCTCAACTTTTTTATCTTGGGAAGCAACGTTATGGGTATGGTCGTGGGAACTAATGGATGGAACGTTGGTATTGTGATTTGACGCATATACCCTTGTCACGCAGCAGAAGTATTTAGAAGTATAAGATTCTTTTATTGTTATCTATGTTAGGGGTTACTAACCAAAGTGCACCATGTTGGATATAATGTGGGCCACCGTAAATGCGGAAGTGATGATGTGTGGAACGGATTTTGTCCGTTATGAATTTTAGATGACTTTTGGTTATGAGATCCTACATAGAGAACGATTGTCTTAGAATCGAGTGTGACTAATAGGACCATGTGATTCTGAATTATTACTATTTTGAAAGAAATTTCGAGGATCAAATTTATTTAAGGGGGGTAGATTGTAATACCCCGAGAGATTTTTATTTTGAAAATATTATTTTATTTAAATTTAATATTTTTGGATTTTTTTGTAAATTTATGGTATAAATGTGTGTGTGTGTGTGTGTGTGTGTGTGTGTGGCGGTGAAGTGTTTCACCACCTAAGTGTAATATCCCGAAAATTTGTATTTTTTGAAAAAATTATTTTTGTAAAAGTTTATTATTTTTTGGATTGTGTTTGCAAGTTTACGGTATAAATAATATTTAATAACTTTTGGATTTAAATGTCAATTTTAATTTGACTTTTAAAAGTTTTGGGACTAATATAATATTTAAAATATACTTTTAAAAATTTTGGGGGATAATTAATATTTTATTTTATTTTAAGAGGAATTTAAATGTAAATAATAATAAAAATATATTATAAGTTACAAAATGTGCAACACATTATCACTTATTGTTACTTATTATTATGATGCAACAATAATAATAATAAAAATATATAAGTGAGACACCTATTAATTTGCATGCATAATATAAATTAGACATGTATAACTATACATTATTATTTGTACTTATATTATATATATGCACACACATTATATTGATAGGGAGAGAAAATTATATTTATATACGTTGATTCTAGTCTGGATTTCGAATTCGAATTTCAGATAGAATTTCTAACTCTTTTAATATATGTATTTAATCTCTCCTTAGATTGTGTGATTTATGTTATTACTGTTATAATTGTAGTTTTTCATTAAATATTTATGAGTACGTATTATATGAAAATTATGTGAGATACACGTTTATGTGTTTATTTGGGATTGATTTGATATACGTATTAAAGGGGTTAAAATTCTACTGAGTGTTGGCTCACAACCCCACAATTTTGATTGCAAGGCTGGTGAGAATGAAATTGCGCCAGGAATTTTATTTGAATTTCTATTTAATTTGTAATAGTTGTATTTATTATTTACTATTATAAAATTGACTTGATAATTCGATAATTATAATTATCGTCATAGCCTAGTAAATTTCTCTATATTTATAAAATAAAATATTGATTATTCGGTTTTAGTTTTAATTCTCTTTAGGGAGAAACCGCGTGGCGGCCTTGGGAAACCAGGTCGTTACAAAGTGGTATCAGAACCAGATTTCGATCCAGGGACCAGTGGGTAATAGGCCCACCCTTCCGCTGTAATAATTATATTTATATATATATATATTGGTGTCATGAATTAGAGCTACGAAATTGAAATTGGAATTGCAACTGTTTATGTAAAATTAAATTCACAATTATAATTTACTGTGGAGGTTCTTTAATAAATTATAATTGAATTCACAATTATAATTTCAATTATATTTAAATTTTGAATTTATAAAAATTGTACCGATTAATTATTGTTATAAAATTGATTCGATAAATCGATGATTAAAATTATCATTGTAGTTTGTAAATTTATCAAAAAAAAATTATAAAATAAGATATTAGTTGTTCGGTTTTAGTATTAATTCTCCAATGAGAGAAACTGCGCGGCGACCTTGGAAAACTGGGTCGTTACACTAAGGGCCTTGTATATATATATATATATAGAGAGAGAGAGAGAGGTTATGGAAAAATAATAATAACAATAATACTAATTAAATACAATATCGATTTCGATTTGGATTTCAGCTTCGAATTTCAGATAGAATTTTTTACTCTTTTAATATTTGTATTTAATCTCTCTCCTCATTATGTGATTCTTGTTAGAATTGTTGTTAATTTTTAGTCGCTAGTTTTCACGAAATATTTAGAATCATTATGCAAGAATTATATGAGAAACATACCTATATATTTATTTGTGGATTGATTAAATGCATGTGGTAAAGGGATTAAAATTATACTGAATTTTGGCTCACAACCCCACAGTATTTATTGCAGGACCGATAAAAATGGTGTTGCGCATGAAATTTTATTTGAATTTTTATTTAATTTGTAATAATTGTATTTATTATTTACTGTTGTAAAATTAACTCGATAAATCGATAATTATAATGATTCCCGTAGTTTGTAAAATTTCTCAGATTTTTATAAAATAAAAATACTGGTTATTTAATTTTAGTGTTAATTCTCCAAAGGGAGAAACCAGGTGACGGCCTTGGAAAACTGGATCGTTACAGTACCCATGAGTTATAGAATAGAGTTACCAGTGGAATGTCAAACCCAGCTTGGACGCGATGTTGTGCCAACGCTAGCACAACCGCATCTTCAACCTGGTATTGGCTAATGCAGAAGCACTAAAGCATGAGGGGGGAAAAAATGAGGAAAAAAAAAAGACTTTGGTTATGAGAGAAGAAGAAGAAGAAGAAGAAGAAGATTTGTACTAGGTATCAGTGATGAGAGGAGAAACAGAAGAAAAAAAAAAGATAAATTCAAACCTTGAAGAGTAAAGCGGTGAAGGTTATCTTGACTTCAAGTTGATGAGTAAAGCTATCTTTCAACGCACCGGCTAATCTATCATCACCAGAGCATTCAAGTTGCAAGAATCTTGAAGAGTAAAGAAATGAAGGCATGAAGTTTCGGTAATGAGAGAAGAAACGACATATGGTAAGGCGATGAAGGCAAGGCAGAAATGGAATGATGTAGCTAGGGTTTTCATTACATAATGTATTATTTATACATGTGCAAAATGACATCGTTTTTCCTTTATTTCGGATCGAATTAGGTTCAACCAATAAAAAATCCTTAGATCCAAACTCTGATCCGCAAAGTTCGGGTTCGATCATTTTCCAACAACTATATCAGAAATTAAGTAGCAATAAATCAGAGTTGTTCATTTCGAGCAGGTTAAGGTCGGGTATTTGGGTTGGTCTGGTATTTGCACACCCCTAACTTTTGCATCTTTTTGTGCTTTTAATTTTTGTCATTTACTTTTCCATTCTGCGCCTTTCCGCACTTTAAATTATTGTCATTTACTTTATTACTCTATGCCTTTCCGTGCTTTACTTTTCCACAATTTACTTTTCCTGTCATTTACTTTTTTATTTTGCGCCTTTTAATACTTTAAATTCCTGTCATTTACTTTTACTCCATTGTGCCTTTCTACGCTTTACTTTTCTGTGATTTACTATTCCTGTCATTTATCTTTTTGTTCTGCACCTTTTCGTGCTTTAAATTTCTACACTTTATTTTTTCATTCTGCACCTTTCCACGTTTTAAATTCTTACAATTTATTTTCCTGTACATATTTACTACTTTCACTAAAAATCAAAAAAAAAAAAAAAACTAGAAAGTCTTAACTAAGGAAAATTGAGGAGATGAGGGTTTCCGTATACTATAATTTTTAGGCTTTCCAACTTGCATGAAACTTTAAATGGTGGGTTGAGGGAGACTCTTTCCCAAAACAGTTTTTAGTTAAAGTTAAATTGGCAAATCGAATCTTGAATTCCATTTCTCATAAAATGCTTTCTTTAAAAAGAAAAGCCTTATCTTAAAAAGAAAAAGAAAAAGAACAAAAAAAAAAAAAAAAGGATTTCTTCTTGGAAAAGATCCCAAAAATACATTTTTCTTTACAAAATTCCTCTCTATGTTTTGAAAATAATTTCTTTATAAAAATTGTTTCATAAGAATGTTTTGTCTTTGATAAAATATTTCGAGGTTGATTTCAAGGATTTTATGAAGAAAAAAAAAACTTTATTTTTTTTATAAATTCATCATTTTCTTTCAACACAAACAATGATTTTCTTGTAATAAGGAACTTTAAAAATATTCAAATCCATTTTCTTTTCTTATGATTTCTTATTAGCTATTAGCGTTGATAGCTCTCTTCTTTAAAATAAAAAGTGTTGATCTTGAGATTTTGATGGACAATTAAGTATTGATGTTTTTTGTGGAACTAATGAGTATATTGAGTGTTTCAGTTTAAAGAGTTTCAATCAAGATAATATCATGAAGTAATTGTGAAAGATGCAGAAACGGATATTAAGAAATTGAAGATTCTAAAGAATTTAGGTGAAAACAACTCAAATCATTTTTACTCTTAATATATCCTGATTAGAATCACACATGACACAAATTAAATGATTTACATTTATGTGTGCTTAAATTAAGGTCCTAATTATAGTTCAAATATTTGCTCCAATGTGAAATTGAAAAAGAAAAATTGACCTAAGCAAGATTAGTGTTTAAAATTGATTACTAGTGTCAATTTAGTTAACCGAAAAAAGAAATCGGTTAAACGGTTAAAAATGTTGAAGATTAGAATTGAAATAAATTGAGGAGAAAGTGTTCCAGCAACAATCGGTCAACCAACAAAGGAGGTTCGGTTAACCGTTAGGCAATGGCTGGAAAAATGATGTCATTGAATCAATCGGTCAACCGGACCAAGGGAGATCGGTCAATTGATGGCCGAAAGCTAAATTCCCTATATCGATTGGTCAACCGACCATTGATGATCGATCAACTGACCAGGGTCGAAATTAAGCCTGAGAATGTATCCTGTATCGATCGGTCAATCGACCTTTGTTTAAGCAACGGCTAGGATACACCCTGTATCTATCGGTCGATTGATGGGCAAAGGTCGGTCAACCGACTAGGTTGTTTCAGATTTCGAAGATTTTCAGAATTTGATCAAAACTAGCCGTTATTTGCTTACCTGAATGAAATATCTTAAGAATTTGGATATATTGATGATATGTTACTCATACTTGGATATCTCTATAGATATAGTATATAAAATATTGGTGTTTCTTAATTAAGTACATTTAATACTTCTTATCTATTTGATTTGAGATTGAGAATTAATTTGGGAACTTAATTGAATATTTTAAAAGTCATATTTAAGTGAATTAGACTAGGATTAAATGATATTGATATATGGGGTCTATATGTTCATTTAATTGTTATATCTTAAGGGAACTAACCATTAGAGAACCTGTTTTAAATTAGCTTTAATAAACCTGCGTTTTTTGAGGTCAGTACATCACTTCCATCAAGAACTAATTGTTCCTGAGTTTTCTAAGAGACGTTATTTTGATATTTTGTTGAGAGATCATTGTGAGATCATTTTGTGAGAAAAGTTCTTGAGTTAAAGTGCTAAGTGCTTTGGCGTCACCGATCTAAACTGTCTTGAGATTCATATTCAATTTTTCAGTGTTATCTTGGTGAGATCGTTCCAAGCTTTTGTTCTTAACTGTGATTTTATATTATTATTATTATTTGCTTGGATATAAGATCTTTATAAAATCGTTTTTTTGAATTTTAAAGAGCATAAAAAAAAATTAAAAAGATTTTGTGATAATCTGATTACATGCTTATTTTTGTGCTACCCACACTTTATATAATCAAATATTGAATTCTTTACATAAATTTTATCGCTGGTAAATTCAGAACATTAATTGAGTTAAATTGATTTGAGGTGGTAGAAGCTCCGAGTGGAAAGAAATTAATTAATTCTTGTAATTGGTAAGTTTATGCAGATTAGATACTATTAGGAATATCTAGTTAGGGGTAACTTGGGTTTCAATCTCTTCCGGTAAATAGGTTGAGGTTTAATTTTTACCTATTATATGAAAATGTTAGGTTACTATTTTTCCTTGAAAAGAGTTAGACTTGATTCTTCCTGATTAGAATTAATTGTGTGTGAATTGTAACAGTTTCATCCTTACTGGTGAAAATGATACTTTGAGTGTTTTTTTGTGAGGTTTGATTCTTAAACTAAGGTATAAAAGGATTAGGCTGTGATTCTTCCTATAATAGAATTAGGTTAGTCTTTAACCTGGTAAAAAGATAGAGGTTCTTCTTTAGGTTATGAAAAGAGAATTGTAAAGGTTGATTCTAAGCCTATAAAAAGAATCATTGTATAAAGGTTTGGTTCCTACATGTTAAATGGATCAAGTGGTTTAGTGGGTGCAAATCTCCGTGGGACTCGTAGAACTGGATTAGTGAAGAGTAACTTGGTGAACCAGGATATATCATTGTGTGTTGCTTTATTTACTTTATTAATATTTTATTGTTTGAGTGTGCACCTAGATTAAATACACTTATCCGCTTCAATACAAAGATAATAATTGATTTAGGGTAAATTGATTATTTGATTAATTAAGTATTGAAAAGATTTAAATTTGATTAAATTTTTTTATAACTACCCAATCCGCCCCACCTCTTAGGTAACTCACTGGGCCAACAAAAAGCTTATCATGTAAAAGCGGCTACTGGCTATTGGCATTTTACCTGCATCTCTTTCTTTATGAACTCATCATTTTCTTTCAAAACAAAAAACAATTTTCTTATAATAAGGAACTTTAAAAATGTTCTTTTGATCAAGCATTTTTATTTTACCCTTTTATCAAAAATGTTTTTAGCTTTGCCAAAGTAACCTTAAACTAAATATCGTCAAAATAAACACCCCCGAAGGTCATTCTTGTTAAGTCATCCATATTTGACAAGAGATCACACTGAGAGAACATTTCCAAAAAAATACCAAAAAACTTGTCCCACTTTGTTCTTAAAAATACCAAAAAGATTTCTTGAGGAAAAAAATTTAAAATCAAATAAAACATTCAGACTTAAAATGAATCCCCGAACCCTTTTAAAATGAATATTTGGTCGAACCGTACTTTTTGGAGTAAAAAATGTTACTTAATCATCTTTTAAAATTATTTTCTAAAAATCCAGTGACTTACCACACCATTTAAACTCAATGTTTGATGGCGACTATTTTTTCTAAAAAAATTGGCTTAAATTCCTTTCTGAGAAAATCGGCATTTTAAAAAAACCTCTCCTACACTGTTTTTCCAAAAAAGAAAATGCTTTATTTTATTTTATTTTTAAAAATCATATTTTTCATTTGGATCTACATATTCGAATGAAACAAGATTATACAGACGTAAAAGTCGGAACTCCCTTGGTCGAGTACGAACTTAGAAGTCGAAATGACATGAAAACTCTATTAAAAAAAAAACTAAGTTACTTACAAGTTTGAATGACCTTGGGACTTGGGATGAGAGGGGAGGAAATAAAACAACAGAGTACTTGGATTAATTGAGACTAGAGAGAGGAGTATAAGAGGAGACGAGAAAGAAAAAATGACAAAAATTAAAATCATCAGCAACATCAGCGGACGCCAACAGTGGCGATTGTTGCTAGCGACGTTGGGAGACTGGGGGTCATCATCGCAATTCATCTTCATTATCATCCTCGTGCTTGGCGACAATGACGGGCTTAGCAATGCTAACGGCGACAGCGACGGCACCATCGCTGTTGTCGAGCATAGGATGAATAACATAAAAAATTCACTATGACCCCCAAAATTTTTTAGTAGTATAAAAATAGTCCATAAATAGTCTTGGAACGTGAAATGACAAAAAAAGTCGTTAAACTAACGGTTGACCGTGAGCTTTAACTAATAGAATTTCAATTTGGGTCAAATTGAACCCAATTTGAATAATGAGGGACCAAATGTGTCCAACACTAAATAGTGAGGGCCAATTGAACAGCAACCCCATTTATGAGGGACCAAAAAGTCATTTTCCTTTCTTTTTCTTTTTTAATTCTAAAATTTTATTTTTCCACTTTTTTCTCCCCCTTTTTTTTCGCAAGTGTTGTCCTTTTTATAAGTTGTTAACTTTTTTTTTTCTAAATTTGGGTTTTTTAGTAGTGGTATACCATAATTAGAGCGGTAAATGAGTTAAGCGAGTATTAAGTGATCAAATACTATGTTTAGACTTTAGTTCGTTTATTTTCCTTAATATTCAACATTGAGTTGAGTTTGAGCCGAACCTCATATATTATGTTTAAGTTTGGTTCATTTAAATAATCAAACTTTTTACGAGCTTATTAAAAAATTATGTTTTGGTTAATATCCACTAACTATATAAAATATATGATTTTTTCCATAGAATCAATTATTTATATTATTTTTTTCAAAATATACCATATAGAGCGTAAATATTTAATTTACAAACAATTCAAAACAATAATGTATATTTATAAACAATCAATATAATAAATATGTCAAATGATTATTTATCAAATTAAATTGTTGAACTAGGCTATGTTAAATTTGTATATTGTATTATTAATGAAATTCAAGAGTCCAATATACTATTTTTTAGTATGTGTTCAATTTTTTATTATTCGAGTTGTTCACAAATGTTAACGGGGCAAACTTGAAATATGATATTTGTTCATTTAATAAACGAGTTTAAATAAAAGATTAAATTTCGATTCTTTACTAAATGAACGAGTTTCGAACGAACTATTATTGAATTGGACTTAAATAGTTCACGAATGGCTTAGTTCATTTACAGTTGAGACGCATTTTCCATTTTATCATAAATGTAACCCAATTGCCATTACTATTCTCCAAGGCAAATTCGTCCTACCCTGTGTTTTGGTTGTTGGCTTTGAATTTTGAATTAAAACTGAAAATGAATGCATAAAAAATGAATATCATTCATAGAACTTATAAAAGAAACACAAGACCCCTTCCAAAAGAGGAGAATATTAAACATGCAAGCTAATCAAGGGCTAGAACAACCCCTGGAACAAGAACCCACAAACTCTAGTACAACAAATCATCATGCAACCATACGCCAAAAATTATATAGAACAAGAATAATGTGAACACACGCACGGTCAAGCAGTTGATCAAACACACTATTTGGATGGCGGTGGCGCGAGGAAAGGAATTGCAGTTGGAATGGTAGGAAGAGAAGGAATTGTTATGGGAATGTTTGGAAGAGAATTGGTAGACGGAAGGGGAGGTAGAGTCACCTTAGGAATCACGGTGGGCAGTGACGGTATAGGTAAAGATGGGATTTGGGGGATGGTGGGCAGTGGCGGCAGTGTGGTCTGAGGCACTATAGGGAGAGACGGAATTGTGGGCAGAGTTGGTAAACCGGAAGCTTGCAAGAGGTGCCTAGCTGCAAGGGTGGTTTGGGTGCTTGAAAGTGACAATGCTATGATCAAAGAGAGAATGAAGTATTTGTTATGAGAAGCCATCGTTTGAGAGTGAGAGGAAGAGTTCAAAGAGTGTGAGGCTTTGGCAAGGGTAAGGAGATGTTTCGTTGTGGATGACAAGAAACGGATGATGGCTATATATAGGGATTACCCAATTTCAAGTTCTATGAGGTTGATGATATATAGTTGGACTAAAAGTGTACACGTGTACTTGTTAGATCACCTTCTCAACAACATACAGCCACCCAAAAAGAGAGTATTTTTCTCTCATAGTATATGTGAATTGCTAAAGAAAAACAAAACACAAACTGGTATTTATTTCTAAATACAAGGATATTTATCATTTATCTCCACTCTCATTTTACCTAAAAGAATAAATTTTCCCTATCATTTAAAGAATGGACATACACCATTTAGTCCCAAAATACAAAAGAAATTACCAATTACTCCCATCACTTTTTTTTTTTGCACCAATAAGCCTTTTTATCTTTTTCTGACCAAAATACCCCTCACATGGATGTTAAATGTAACATCAAAATTATTTTTATTATTATTATTTTTTATTTTATTTTTATGCTATTTTTTTTTTACCAAAATACCCTTCATGTGGATGTTGAATGTAACATCAATTGTTTGTTTTTATTTTTTTATTTTTTTAATACTATTTTTTTCTGACCAAAATACCCCTCATGTAAATATTGAATGTAACATTTAACACCTGTGAGTGTTGAATGTAACATCAACTGTGTGTTTTTTTTTTTTTTTTAATGTTATTTTTTTCTGACCAAAATGCCCCTCATGTGGATGTTGAATACCCCTCATGTGAATGTTGAATGTAACATTCAACACATGTAGATGTTGAATGTAATATCAACCGTTTTTTTTTATTTTATGATGTTATTTTTTTCTGACCAAAATACTCCTCATGTGGATGTTGAATGTAACATTCAACACCTGTGGATGTTAAATGTAACATCCATTATTATCTTATTTTTGTATGCAGAGTAAAATACATATGATATTAAATTGAACACCTGTGAATGTTACATTCAACACCTGTAAATGTTGAATATAACATCAATTATTCTCTTATTTTACGTTACGTTTAGTAACGATTTTATCCTAAAATCAAAATTTTTTTTTTCTTTTTTTTGGAACACATAAAAGTGACAAAAAATCATAAAATTTGGGGTAAAGCTATAATTTATGGCGACCGGCCATCGGCGGCCGGCGGCGGCAGAGGGGGCGGCGACTGACAGCGGTGGTACACCAATTTGATGACCTTCCTTCTTGATGTGAAACTCATGGGAGGGCATTTCGATAAATTCAATCCTGACCATTTTTAAAAATAGGACTAATTAGTGTAAGGAAAGATGTTGATGGGACTAATTAATGCAAGAAAAACGTGTTGACGGGACTAATCGGTGCAAAGAAAAATCGACGAGAGTAAGTGATAAATAATTTCTCTTTTGGGGATTAATAGGTAATTTTCCCTATAAAGAATATCACTCAACCCCTATGACCCATTTTTTGAAGAAAAAACTTAAATGCCCTTCTTTTATTTTTTATGTTTTTTAAAATATATTTTTTATTCTTTTATTTTTTTTAAATTTACTAACACCCCTATTTTTAAAAAATTTATTTCTTTTACTTTTAATTTTATAAAAAAATTACATCTAACCCCACCCCACCACCACCACCACCCCATCATTTTTATTTTATTTTTATAATTTGTTACATAAAAAGGGATTAAAAAAGTTCATATTTTTTTAACAAGTATGTTAGTGTAAAAAGATAAAAAGAAAAAAAAATTAACAAATATTTATATATTCTTTTTTTAATTATTTTTAATTTATTAAAGGTAAAATTATCATTACTATTAAAAAAAATTCAATAATTTTTAACCTATGAAGGAGCTAAACGGTGTTTGAAAAAAAATTTATAGGAGGATGACCGGTATTTGGCTATCATGTAAGAGAAATCACTACACGTGCTCCTATAAGCCAAACAAAGTCCAAGCCATATGCAAGTCATTAATACCTCGCGAGTCCACCATAAAGACTTCTGACTTCAGGATTCCAAGAAGATTTTGGAATGAATAATGAAACATGGTGCCCGTGGGGAAGTATTGACCATGCGCGCCCACCTACTCTCACATAAGGGAGGGAGAGTTGCCAATCGACTAGATTGACTTGACAAGCTAATTACGGAAACCACTTATTACGTCATTAATAATATTTAATGACATCACTTAATTATCATTATAAAGCAACCGTATAAATTGTGGAATTTGAGGATTCATTTGGCATCGGACAATAAGCAATACAAGTCATACAGAGATAAAAAGAAGAAACAATCTTTACATCTCGAGCTTTAGTCTAACCTTCCGTAGTTTCTGACCCTCAAGACCGTCCTCATGATATATCAAGTACAGGTCAAAATCCATTGATTTTACTTAAGTCACCTACGCATAAAATGAATGCAATGCAAAAAATAAATGAAGCCAGTATGCACCCTGAATGTCCATTGGAAGAAAAATAAAATCATTGACATTTATACTCCATTTCGTTCTTAATGATGGCCGTTATCGGATATTCGTTTCCTTTCTTCCCTTCAGCAGGAGCCTAATAATCTCTCTTGCCATTCCACAGGCAAAAAAGTACACAAAATGCTAGGAAAGAATACTAGATGTTAAAATGTAAAAGCAACTGCTTACCATTTCTATAGCTATGTTTCTACCTTCATGTTCATGAATATAATTTGTATGAGTTGCATTGCTGGAGATGAAGTTAATTTAATGCATAGAATGCTCAGTCATTCGAGTCATTTCTGCGTCAAGCCCCATAATCTTCTCCGAAAACCCAATATCAAACACGTGTAAAAACCAGTGGAAGCTATAATAGATACCCCTATGTAGACACAGACAGTTGTAGTACAGACATACAAGTACCTGCAAGAAGTAGCATATATCGTCAAACTTATAGTTGGCAATAACTCATCAGTTCATAGTATGCGATTTCAAATAGAATGCAGTGTTCTTAAGGATCAACTAGTTCTATTGTTATGAGGTTACAACTTAAAACCATATGCTTTCAAGGGGAACAACTCCCTCCATGTATGAATAATTTTGGGAAGTCTCACAGATTCAATATGGGATTTTAACACAAAAAAATAAAAATAAAAAGGTTCAAACAATCGGAGACAAATAAACGAGACTTTTCAAGCCTATGTTAGGAGGTTCCAACTATATGGTTTTAAGTGGAATAACTCCTTTTATATATAGATTACTTTAAGAAATCTCACAGATTTTGTAGGATTCTAACACACTACAACGTTATTCAATTTTATTTTATTTAAAAAAAAAAAAAAAGGCGACTCTAAACATGTGGAACATGTCTGAGACCCCTTCACACACACACACACACACACACACAAATGTCTAAACATGTGGAACATGTCTGAGACCCCTTCACACACACACACACACACACAAACTAGACGCGTAGAATTTTATGCAGAACATTGCATCATGTGATCTCTGGATTTCCATCATCCGTTAGACCAATTCATTCATTTCATGAAGGAAACTAATTAGTGATCAACAAGCAGAGTATACGCAACAGAAGCAAGTTCTAATAATTCCATGCTCCAGAGGACACTGTACTTACTTCGGAGAAAATACACTCCAAACAAACAAATGATTCCTCATTAGCAGCAATACGGTGGTGTATGCAACCAAAAGAACAGAATTCAAGGCTAGTGGAACCAGACAAGGAAAACCAATAGTTATCATGAGAGAAATTCCACTATCTACATCCTCAGGATTCAGAAGGGAACCAGTGTCCTTCACGGAACCATGCATCATCATGGCAAGAAGAGCTAGCACGGGGGATGCATAGGTGCTGACGAACATTAAAAAACCAGAAAATATTGTTGAGTAGCTCGACACACCCTGGGAAAACAATAATGGAAAAGCTAAGCAATTGATTTTTAGAAAGGGAAAAAAAGAAACAAAAAAGTGCCGGTAATGAAACGGCAGCAAAGTAGGAGGAAGGACAATGAAAGCTCCAGCAACATCAATTGTAGCCAGTGTGTTAGTGTTACCAAGACAAAAATGGCCGGCCATTCCTAAATAATATAGGGCAGCAACCTGAAAAGGGGGGTGGGCGGGGATAAAGAATTAGCACCACGATGACAGTGCAAAAAACAATTTATAACAGATTGAAAGTGTCAATATCATATATTGCATCAAACTGCAATAATGCAAGCAGAAACGACAAGCTGGCTAGTCTTATTTGTTTTCCAGATGTTTAAACACATAACTAAAAAAAACATTGCCAACCTTCAATATCCATATGATGAGTTTAATGCATTAACAAGAGAAGTAGAAGCGTTTCAGTTAGTCAAGTACCTCTTCTTAAAAAATATATAGGAGATGGGGATCAAATAAGGCCACCGCTTTGAACTTATGTACAGCGGAAGCAAATCATTAGTCACTTGCCAATTATAATTATAGCCATTACTACTAATTATTTTCAAATTAGAGTTATTGCAATTATTGTTCATTATTTTTCATTTTTCGATTAAACCTATATAATGAGACTTGTTTGTACTAGAAGAAAAAACATGATTATTGATTATTGACTATTAAATTATTTATCTAATATTTCCTTTACTTTTATTTCTTTTCTTTTGGATTGACTTCACTCATTAATTGGTATCAGGGTTTCAAGTTAATTTTGGGCCTACAGCTAATCAGAAACCCCATATCTAAACCACAAGTTGTCACCACCAAACCCTAGATCTATTGTTCATGTTGCTGCTCACCACCACCAAATCCTAGATCTACTGTTCACGTCGTTGCTCACCATGACCCTAGCCCAGCCACGGAGCCAACCTTCACCATCCAGTCGTTGCCTCTCCTGATCCGACTTCGTCGAACCTGGACAAGCTCTCGTTGGATGTCACCAGACATTAACCGGCCAGAGCAATCTCTCCCAAGGCCTCTGTTGCTCGCCAAACCCTCATCCAGCCACCAAACTCTTCGACCATCCCTCCAACGATACAGATCCAGCCCCACCGCCCCAAATCCAGCCTTCACCTCCAGATCCAGGATCATTGGACCACAAGAGAGACCTCGTCGGAACCTATTCCAACCATTGGCATAATAACCTTAATTGGTGTTAAGGGGATTAATCTAATCTCTATTTGATTATTTTAGTGCTCCTTGGAAATCTATTTTTGAGATATAAAATCTTTGATTTATTTTTCACCCCACAAATTTAAGATCTGAGACAAAGGCAGCGGTGGCAATGATAGGTGTCCATAATTGGGGTTGGGCAATGGTGGGTGGCTTCAAGTTTTGTGGTTGATGACTTGGTGCTAATATTGAGGATTGGGTTTACGGGTGCAAAGAGAGAGAAGAAAATGTCGGTCAATAATGGCTTGGTTTAGATCTGTAAGAGAGAGGAGGATGTTTGGCAGGTGGCGAACAGCTGAGATGGAGGTTGGATGGTGAACTGCTAAGATGGAGGTTGGACGGCGGTGGAATGTAGCGGTGATCTGTGAAGAGAGCGCAGTGTTGTGTAACAGTGGAATAGAGAGATGCCTTGTAAGTTTAAGATTTGAGATAGTTACATTTTGTACCCTAAAGTTTGTTTTGAATTGCACTTCCTTTCTTCATATTTTAATTGAGAGCGGTGTTGTGTAGTAGTGGGATTGAAAGATGACTTCGACATTCAAGATTTGAGATAACTGTTTGTACTCCTAAAGTTTGTCTTGAAATGCACATTCTTTCTTCATATTTTAATTGTTCCATGTAAAGGTGATGAAAGATTTCCTAGAATATTTGTAATGATGTACCATATTTGATTAGGTGCTATATTTAGTTAATTGAGAGATTTGTGGGCTGGGATAGAAATCTTAGGAATCAATTTTTATTTTCCTCTTAATTTGGGAGATTAGTTGTCTTTTTTGTTTCCTAGAAGAGACCTATAAATACCTGTACATCAATACAAAAAATTATTCAACCTTTTTCATATTTTATTCTCTATTTTTATGGTATCAGAGCAAAAAATAAAATCCTAGGGTTTGAATCTGATTTTTCGTTCCTAAAATGTTGGAAGTCACGTCCGAGAAGCCATCCATCTTAGCCCGAACTTCAAACAGTCTGAAATCCATCTGAAAACCACCCCATTCAAATTACCACAATCCAATTAAATGGTGACAATTTTCTTCGATGGTCACAATCTGTTCGCATGTACATAAAAGGGAGAGGCAAGATCGGCTATCTCACAGGAGATATAAAGAAGCCCAACGTGAAAGATCCAACCTATGCCATTTGGGACACTGAAAACTCAATGGTGATGACATGGTTAGTCAATTCCATGGCTGAAGAGATATGTGCGAACTATATCGGTTACTCTACAGCCAAGGAATTGTGGGACAACGTTTCACAGATGTATTTCGATCTAGGGAATCAATCCCAAGTGTACGAGTTAACCCTACGACTTGCGAAAATTTGCCAAGGTGAGGACTCTATGACAAAGCATTTTAATTCTCTTAAAAGGATTTGGCAAGACCTAGACTTATTCAATGATTACAAGTGGAAATCACTCAAGGACTGTAATTAATACAAGAAGATAGTGGATGTTGGCCAAATTTTTAAATTTCTTGCAGGTTTGAATGTTGAATATGCTAAGGTCCGTGGCCAAATAGTTTGAAGGAATCCCTGCCTCAATTGGGGAGGTTGTGATGTTGGGAAAGAAGGCTGCAGGTACAACCGGGTCTATGGAAGGGTCAGCCATAGAATGTCCCAAAACCAGCGTACAGGAGACAGAAACAACCTGCGCTGCGACAATTGTGGAAAACCGCGACATACTCGAGAGAATTGCTACAAGTTGCACGGTAGACGATTGGAACTGCTAGAGAAATAAATGGGTTATACTACTTTGATGAAACTGCTTTCGGAAATAAAAAGGCTCATGGATTAGGTAGTACTAGTTCAAACTTTGTCTATGATCAAGTCATCTTATGGCATAAGAGATTAGGTCATCCTAGTTTTCCATATCTCAAACGTTTATTTCCTCAATTGTTTAAAGGAATTGATTGTTCAAAATTTCAATGTGAAGCTTGTTATTTGGCTAAAGACCATCGTGTTTCATTTCCAATAAAACCCTATTCTGCTTCAAAACCATTTTATTTGTTTCATAGTGATGTTTGGGGCCTATCCAAAGTTTAACACTCTTTCTGGCAAAAAATGGTTTGTAACCTTTATTGATGATCACACGAGCATGTTCGGTTTATTTGTTGGAAAAAAAAGTCTGAAGTTGAACAACGGTTTAAAGATTTTTTCTTATGATTGAAAATCAATTTCAAACAAAAATTGGCATTCTAAGAACGGATAATGGGACCGAATATTTTAACAAATATTTGGGAACATTCCTTCTGGAAAAAGGTGTTATCCATCAATCAACTTGTTGTGACACACCACAATAAAATGGTATTGCCGAAAGAAAAAATAGGCATTTACTTGAAGTTGCTCGGGCTATTATGTTTTCAATGAAAGTTCCTAAATATCTCTGGGGTAACGCACTCTTGACTGCTTGCTACTTAATAAATAGAATGTCATCTCAAGTTTCGAAATTTGAAACACCTTTACAGGTTTTAAAAGGTTTTTTTCCTACATCTCGGATAACTTTAGATCTTCCTTTAAAAGTGTTTGGTTGCATTTGTAATGTGTATATACCAAATATTTTTTGATCAAAACTGGACCCAAAAGCTGAAAAATGTGTCTTCATTGGTTATGCATCTAATAAAAGGGGATACAAATGCTTTAATCCAGTCAAAAAGAAAATCTTCAAGAGTATGGATGTAAGATTTGTTGAGGACAAACCTTTCTTTCAAAATTTCTTCAGGGGGAGAATATAGTAGAAAAAAATAATTTTTGGGAAACTTTACCTATTCCGGAGGTGTCTATGCCTTTGCTTAATTCTGATAAACATTTTTTGGAAACACCTGTTGCGAGTATGGAAACTAGTGGTAGTACTCTTAATCCTACTTTGCCAAACGTTACTTCATCAGACACAAGGGGAGAAGTACTTCCAACAGATCACAATCCTCAGTCTGAGCTTTTGGTTTATTCCAGGAAAAAGTTTCACCAACGTACTATTGCTCCAGTTATTCCTCCAACTATTCAATCCAATTTTCCAAGTGATGGTCCTACAACTCAGAGTAACCTTCCTTCTACTCCCATTCCTTCTATTATCTCTTGATTTACCGAATTTGTCTTCTTCGGATCTTGATCTTCCAATTGCATTAGGAAAAGGAACCCGAACATGCACTAAACGCCCTATTGCAAAATACTTGTCGTAAGAAAAATTGTCAAACACACATAGAGCATTTGTGTCTAGGATTTCTAATATGTCTGTTCCAAGAACAGTTCAAGAAGCATTGGGTGATCCGAATTGGAGATTAACTGTAATGGAAGAGATGAATGCTCCTAGGAAGAATAACACTTGCAGTGTCATTGATCTACCCAAAGACAAGAAGACAGTTAGGTGCAAATGGGTGTTCACAATGAAGTGTAAAGCTGACGGAGGCGTGGAGAGATACAAAACAAGACTTGTAGCAAAAGGGTTTACTCAAACTAATGAAGTGATAGACCGAGAATGTTATCAAAGATTGGTTGGGAGATTACTCTATTTGGCGCACACTAGACTTAACATAGCCTTTGCAGTAAGTGTTGTAAGCCAATTCATGCATTCACCTGGACCAACTCACTTTGACACTGTATTCAGAATTTTGAGATACCTCAGAGGGACTCCGGGAAAAGGACTTTTGTTCAAAACTAAAGGCCATCTTCAGGTAGAGGCCTACACAAATGCAGATTGGGCAGGCAATGTAACTGATAGAAGATCCACCTCGGGCTATTGCACCTTTGTAGGGGGGGAATCTGGTTATGTGGAGAAGCAAAAAACAAAGTGTTGTGGCAAGAATTTAGTTAGCAAGCTTGCCATGAGTGATATTGTTCGCGATATTTTCACGCTTGATTTTACTCGCAAGTGCACGAGGTCATGTTTTAATATAGTGGATCCTAAGATCGAGTGTCGTCCACTGGGATTTGTCGAGCAATTAGTTAAGTACTACAATTGACATAACTTAATATTATCTAGACGTTTCAAGAATTGATTTGCTAATCGAAAACTAATTAAACCTAACAACTAGGGATTAAATCTATGAAAATGGATTACCTAGGGATTAATTTTGTTCACTAATACATGTTTTATTTCGTTTAGTTTACATTAACGGTATTCATCCTATCCAACAATCTAGGCATCATAAACTCGCTCACTACCTCTCCCGAGTGTAAAGTGAGCGAATATGCACCTCGTATCAACGCCGATATCCCTATCAAGCGTCTAAACGAGTGCATGAGTCTTAACCCAACCTCACGGATTGCACACGTTCTAATAATCTACTGAAACATTAGACCGTCGTGTTGTGTTTAACCCTAGTCCGAATCCGGGGTTACCTCTCCCGAGTGTCAAATCCCGTATTCTCAAACCAACCATAATACCATAATAAGCATATCATAGTTGTAACAAAACGGTAAACACAATCGGATAAAGATAAACAACCGTTAACGAAATATATATTCACTCAAACATGCATATACATGAACTAATTAATCCCTAGATAATATTTACTTAGCCAACCATGTTCACAACCAAATATACATTAAAACATGAGAATAACTTCATCATTCAAGATACAAAGTTTAGAAACGAAGATGGAAACAAAGAGAGAATGGCAAATCTGAAGAGTGGAGTGTTCCACTTCCGCAAAAACCGTTCCGAGTTCGTTTCCTCTTTCTCAAATGAGCTCTCCTCTTCCTTGGTTTGAACTCTTGCTTCTCCTCAGTGTAAAAACGTCTTTGATACAAGGTAGGAAAGGGTGTACATCAACTTAGCCGAAAATATCCTAAAAATATCCCGAAAGATCTAAGCCAGCTGGTTGATTGATCACTGTAGCGATGGTTGATCAGTAAGGCTTCTGCCCTTTCATCACTGCAGCAATGAGGGCCATCGCTGCAGCGGTGGTTGGGTAAAATGCTACTGACCTTTCACCGCGCAGCGATCAAGGGTCAGTAGCCCTTGACGCTGGCGCTGCAGCGATGAGCTTCATCGCTGCAACGGTGAGGCTGCAATTTTGATTCTTTGATCTTTTTCAACGTTTTTCCACCGACTTCCTACCGACTTGCTCGAATATCAATCGTTTTCATCCTTACACCTGATTTATATAAAAACGAATATAAACGATTTAAAACATTACAAGAACACTCAAAAACTATCAAATTCGGCTTGGAAATAGATAGGTAATTTCAACCTATCAAATACTCTCAAACTTGGAATTTTGCTAGTTCTCGGGCAAAACACCCTAACACTAAAATAAACTATCACTACTAATTAACTAACTTCAATATAAAAAATAAAAAAACACTAGAAGTAATGACATACGAGTTCTGAATTCAACTAATAAACCAAAACATTTTTCCCTCAACAGCCCCCAATCAAATCAAGTTCAAGAATAAAATGCACCATATGGTGTTCTAGAATTTCAACATTCAATATCAGTAAACGCCATTCTAGATCCATTCAAGTGTGTGTGTGAAAATTCAATTATACAACTATCCAAAAACCGGATTGGATTATTCACCAACAAAGATCATGACTTAAACCA
Organism: Eucommia ulmoides; assembly: GCA_016647705.1. Lineage (NCBI taxonomy): Eukaryota > Viridiplantae > Streptophyta > Magnoliopsida > Garryales > Eucommiaceae > Eucommia > Eucommia ulmoides. The sequence goes on from CM028325.1 coordinate 17,266,069, forward strand.
TAAAGGATTAAGATATCCATATGCCAGATTGGGTTCCACTCTTCACTAATATAGGCTTGGAAATTCAAAAAGATCAAAAGGACTTGAATCGGTTTATGTCAACTGGTCAAAGGTATATCGGGAATAGGTAAACGTTATTAACTCGACGTTACCCAAGGCACATGCTTGGCACTCAATCACTCTTGAACCCCCAAAGATCAGTTCGAAACAACCCTAAACTAACATTTTAAAACATTGTACTCGCCTGTCAAAAGAAAAAAGAAAAAAAAAATAGAATTATATTTACATATGGTTTTTTTTTTTTTTTTTAAAATAACTAACCACATCCCTAAACTAATTTGATTTGTACAACTTCACGAGTGTGGGAATACGATAGAAAAATGACAAGTGAGTACTCGAACACCAAATCAATCAAAAGTTCGCCCAAAATCCAACCGCTCACTTCAAGTAGCATTTACAAATGCTCACTTGATTTTGACTCAAATTGTGCCTTAGGTTTAGCGACATAGGTTTAGAAAAAGTTTTATTGGTTAGAGTATTTGTTACGTGTTCAGAATTGAAACGGCTTACAGGCTTCAACAGGTCAACGAGGGATAAAAATATGACATGGTAGGCTTCAACAGCTCAAGCTATCAAAATGAATGCCTAAATCATATCTCCTGAACTACCTTGCCTAGAATTTCGCCTCAAGTTTCCCCCAATCAGGTTCTAGAATCTCTAAAGTTGTCATGAACTTGCTACTGAATAATCGGCGTCAAATCAATTGAATAGTTATACATTGAGTCTACGTGATCGTGCAATTTAGGATCTAAAATGATTTTTACCTAATCGACATGTCAAGCACACAGAACCCACACGAATGGGCATTACCCCTGATCTCGATAAACAACTAGGGGATAATTTCATTATCGGGTAATGGCCCAGAAGAACTTTCAAACTCAGCACACAATTACTACTTCATACATAAACACATTTGATACTAAAACTAAATACAAACATGCATACATTACACTAAACATTCACAACACCACAATTTACTTCTAAACATGCATAAACAAAAACTACAATTTAACTTAAACTATAAAACGTTTAACTACTAAAGTCTACTACATATCCATCAAAATGTCTACAAACAAGAAAAACATACATACTTAAAGCATACATGACAAAAGAAACAAAAATATCCCATAACAAAACAAAAACATCCTATATACAAAACAAGATAGACATCCTGCATACTAAACAACAAAGACAACCCCCCCAAACTTCAATTGGTCAGTGCCCACAATGACCCATCAGCGATCCCAATAACAGTACATAGCATGATGACAAAAAGGATTGCGAACATGTACTTCCTACTGTCCGTCTCGAGGGATGTCATCCCCACCGCCATCGTGGTGGGATGGATTGTGTGGTGGCTGCAAAAGGTGGGCCAGGAACGGTGGCATCGGCGGGTAGTCGCTCATATCATAGCCTGCCTGAACTCCGTAGTACCAATGAGCCTGATACATCATCTGATTATACTGGTCCTGGTACCTCAGGAATTCAGCGTTTTCATTCCAGATCTGATATTAATCGTTCCGAATAGCAGCGACGTCTAGCCGACGAGTTTGAAGCTACTCCCCATGATGAACCACCTGTTGGTGAAGGCTGTCCAATGTGATTTTCTGGCGGACGGGAACCTTTGAACCTTGGGCCTCAGACGGCCTTGCTTCTTCTTCTTCCGGCCCCTCAACCTCTACGCTCCAGATTCGTCTCATTGCCGCGAGATCCATAGGTCTTTTGGGGAGGCATGGGCTATCGCCAGAGATTACCACACTTGCCCTCCAGAAAAGTTCAATGAGAAGAGATGGGAAGGGCAAACCGGGTTTTGTGTTCCGGATTGCATACTGAATGGCTGAATTAACAAGGAACCCGACGTTCAACGGCTTGCCAGTCTCAATTGCATATAGCGTCAAAGCTCAGTCTTTGGTGACATCCATCAAATGTGACGTCAGGTGGAGGCTGGAGCATATAAAATGGAACCATATCTTCGGAAATTGGTGCAGGTACTTGGATGGAAAAATGGTGAGACCCGACCCCGTATGTAACCATTGAACATTGCCGGAACAGAGGGTCCTGATGACCGTTTGTAGGTCTTCTTGCTCCATTTCTTCATCCAAGTCTTCTTCTGGTTCCGGGGGAACCAACCGCAGTAGCTCATTTATCGTGTCAGCATCAAACTTCACTAGACAAGTCTAGACCTTGGTCCGGTGGTTCTCAGCTTCTACACAATTGGCATAGAATTCCCGGACCAAAGTTATGTCGCCTGGGACCGGTTGTCTACACAAACGTTGTCAACCTCGCTCCCTTATCACATTTGCAATCTCGGCCGAAAGCTCATCCAATTCGTCAAAGCCGTGCTCCCGAATGTAAGTACGCCGGTGCTCAAACCGATTAAAATGCTGCTCAGTTCGTTTCGAAACGAATCAGCTTGAGTCAAAATCTGAGCCAGGGTCGGCGGATCGTGAATTGGATCCCTCACCCCTTTGACGTTTGGCGGCGACTTTCTTTGACATTGTTCCTAATCAATTCAACACACAAAAATATGCCACCAAATCACAATGGAACAACACAATTCAACAAATCGAATCAAATCTTCAAGAACACCACAATCCCCCAATTTGCACACACCAATCACAAGATTTCTACAAAATTTGCAAAAACTTGGCAATAACCCTTGAATCAAACAAACAAACCACCCCTAATCAACTTGTTCGTCACCAAAAATCAACCCAAATCCACAATGACATGAAAATTGCAATAGTGGGTTCAAGGATTTCATATGAACAATCCAATTTATCAACCAATCTTCCTATGAACATGCAAATCACAAATAGATTACAATACACACGAGTAATGTAGGTTCCAAAACAACATACTTGATGAAATTTTGAGTGCCCAACGGTTGAAAATGGAGGAAATCGCCTATTTGAAGCTTAACCCTAGAATCACAAATTTATGGTTTGAAAATCGATTTTGGTGGGGGGATCTTAGTTTTAGAGTATGGAAGGATAGATTTGAGGTTTGATTATGGTTTGGGAGGAGAAATTGAAGAGAAACGGGAGTTAAGGTTTTGAAATTATGTTTTTCATGAAACGGGGCCTCTTATCTGAACAGGGGCGCCATCGCTGCAGCGATGGGCGCCCAATGGGCTTTCTGTTGTTTCACCATTGCAGCGGTGAGTTCCATCGATGCAGCGATGGACTAGCAGAAAGCCTTCTGCTTATTGGGCACTGCAGCAATCAAGTCCACCGCTGCAGCGGTGGAGGCTGCAACTTTTGCAATTGGTTTCTCTGCATTTTTCAACAAGGTCATCCACTATTTTACTTCCATTCCGCTATTTCATCGCTTTCATGATCGTATCACTACCCCAAATGTCCGAACTCCTCAATTCACTCTCAAACACACTTTGAGACCATCTCGACCTCCAAAAAGTTACTATATATCAAAAGTTGGCGAAAACCATACCCTCGAGTTGTATATCAAAAGGAGCACTTGTTTTACCGTCCCTAGTTGGACTTAGCAAACTTCCACATCAGTCGTCAACGAGGAAAATACTCTCCACAACTCATTCTTCACTCCCAAAATAGTGTTTGATTCTCTCCCCATTGACTCGGAAAATCCATCCGTCGTCACCTTCCAATTAGACTGAGCCGAATGGAAATACATGCTTGATCCAGAACGGTCCGGACCATCTGGACTTCAATTTTCCGGGAAAGAGTCTCAGCCAAGAATTGAAAAGTAAAACTTGTTGTCCCGAGCATAACTCCCTCCTAACTATGTTCTTATCATGCCATTTCTTCGTTGTCTTTGTACAACTTGGCGTTCTCATATACTTCATTTCGGAATTCATCCATTTCATTGAGTTGAAGGAGACGTTGCCCCGAAGCATTAAGATCAAAATTCAACTTTTTTATCGCCCAATAGGCACGGTGCTCTAATTCAACCGGCAAATGGCACGCTTTGTCAAACACCAACCGATACGGTGACATTCCGATCGATGTTTTAAAAGCCGTGCGGTATGCCCATAATGCATCATCTAACTTCACCGCCCAATCCTTACGGTTAGAATGAATCGTCTTCTCCAAGATTTGCTTTATCTCTCGATTGGACACTTTGGCTTGGCCGTTTGTTTGGGGATAGTATGGAAGCGCCACCTTATGCCGGCCTCCATACTTTGTCGGTAGAGTATTGAACATTTTATTGCAGAAGTGGGTTCCTTCATCATTGATAATGGCTCGAGGAGTCCCGAACCTTGTCATAATGTTCTTCTGAAGGAATTTCAGAATCACCTTGGCATTGTTGGTTGGCGTTGCCACAGCCTCAACCTATTTGGACACGTAATCCACCACCAGTAAGATATACTCCTGACTAAAGGACGGCGAAAACGGCCCCATAAATCAATCCCCCACACATCAAAAAACTCCTACTCGAGAATGGACGTCAGTGGCAACTCATGCCGTCTTGAGATGTTGCCAACCCTCTGGCATCGATCACAGGGTTTTTACAAACGTATATGAATCACGAAATAGCGTTGGCCAGTAAAAACCTAATTGAAGCACTTTAACGGCCGTCCACGTTGCTCCGAAATGCCCCCACATGGTGATGAATGGCAATGATATAGAATGCTTGTCATTTTCTTTTCTGGAACACATCTCCGAATAACTTGATCAGCGCATTTTTTGAACAACATCGGATCATCCCACATGTAATGCTTCGCATCGAATAGGAATTTCTTCCTTTGAGCACTTGATAGGTTCGGCGGCAACACCTTGCACGCGAGATAGTTGATGATATCCACGAACCACAGAAGTTTAGTTTCAACATTGAACACTTGCTTATCCGGGAAAACTTCCGTGATACAAGACTCCTCACCAACATCTTCTTGCACAAGCCGGGATAAATGATCGGCAACCACATTTTTACTCCCTTTTTTATCTCTAATCTCAGCATCAAATTCTTGAAGCAAGAGAATCCACCAGATTAGACGCAGTTTGGCGTCTTTCTTCGCAAATAAGTACCAGATGGCAGCATAGTTCGTATAGATGATTACTTTGGATCCTATAATGTAAGACCGGAACTTATCACACACAAAGACCACCGCCAATATCTCCTTCTCAGTGGTGGTGTAATTCTCTTGAGCGTCATTCAACGTTTTGCTTGCATAGTATATGGATCGGAAGATCTTCTCCTTGCGTTAGTCTAAAACAGCTCCAATCGCATAGTCGCTCGCATCACACATGATTTCAAAAGGCTCATTCCAATCCGGAGCAACTATAATTGGAACCGTGATCAACTTCTCCTTCATAGCATTGAATGCTTCCACACAAGCTTCATCAAAATTAAACGGGGCTTCTTTTTCAAGCAAATGACATAACGACTTCACCATCTTAGAGAAATCATTTATGAAACACCGGTAGAATCCGGCATGGACTAAGAAGCTTTGGACTCCCTTCACATTGATTGGAGGTAGAAGTTTCACGATCGTCTATCTTCGCCCGATCCACCTCAAGCCCCTTGGAAGAGACCCGATGGCCTAAGACGATTCCCTCCTTGACCATGAAATGGCACTTTTCCCATTGGAGAACTAGATGTTTCTCTTCATAATAGTTGAGAACAAGTGACAAATTGTAAAGACAATGGTCGAAGGATGAACCAAAGACCGAGAAGTCATCCATGAAAACTTCCATTATATCCTCCACCATATCCGAAAAAATAGTCATCGTACACCGTTGGAACGTTGCCGGAGCGTTGCAAACAGCAAACGGTATACAACGGTAAGCAAAGGTTCCGTACGGGCATGTGAAAGTTGTCTTCTCTTGGTCTTCCGGTGCAATGGCTATTTGATTATAGCCTAAATAGCCGTCAAGAAAGCAATAATGGTCATAATTGAAAAGACGATCAAGCATTAGATCAATGAACGGTAGAGGGAAATGATCCTTCCGTGTGGTTTTGTTCAACTTTCTATAATCGATACACACTCTCCATCTAGTGATGGTTCGTGTGGAAATTAGATCATTCCTCTCATTTTTCACCACCGTCATGCCTCATTTCTTGGGAACCACTTGCACCGGACTCACCCATTCAGTGTCCGATAGAGCATATATAATTCCGGCATTCAACAACTTCAACACCTAGGCTCGGACCACCTCCTTCATCGCCGAATTTAACCTTCTTTGATGCTCAATGGAAGGCTTAAATGAGTCCTCCATCAAGATTTTATGCATGCAAATTGTTGGGTTAATTCCCTTGATGTCGGAAATAGACCACGCGAAAGCTGATTTATGTTGTTTCAAGATACTTAGCAGCTTATTCTCTTCTTCTTGAGTCAAGGATGATGAGATGATAACCGGATCAGTTGAGTTCTTCCCCAAGAAAGTATACCGAAGGTGATCCGGTAATTGCTTTAGAATCAACCCACCGTGAGGTGGATTTGAGGGTCCGGGTGAACTAACTTCGTCGTCAAGGGCCTCCACTTGAACCGAATCTACTACGTCTTTAGGTACGGCTTCCATAGATAGGATGTAGTCAACAACTCCTTCTTTCATGGTTGAGCCTTTTTCACCAAAATCCCCATAGATAGAGAATTTGTGATAGTATGCTCCAATGGATCCTGATTCAAATTTTCATGAAAGAATTCCCTAACGCACGAGGCAACCACTTCAACTCGATTGCATGTTGGGCAATCATCCGGAAATTTCATTGTGTTGAAAATATTAAATTTCACTCATCTTCATTCACCCTCAACGTCAAGTTCCCGTTGTGAACGTCAATCAACGCCTTTCTCGTGGGAAGAAAAGGCCTCCCAAGTATTATTGGAATCTCCCGGTCCTCCTCCATTTCCAAAACGACAAAGTCCACCGGAAATATGAACTTGTCCACCTTTACCAACACATCTTCAATTATGCCCTTTGGATAGGTCAATGAGTGATCCGCCATTTGGAGAGAAATCGTAGTCAGCTTTGCATTTCCAAGCCCCAACTTCCGGTAAACGAATGATGGCATTAGATTGATGCTCGCTCCTAGATCACAAAGCGCCCTGTCAAAGTGAGATTTCCCAATAGTGCACGGAATTGTGAAACTCCCGGGATCTTTCAACTTTTGAGACAACTTTTTTTGAAATATCGCACTACATTCCTCCGTCATCTTGACCGTCTCATATTCCTCAAATTTCTTCTTCTTTGTCATGATATCTTTCAAGAACTTCCCATAATTGGGCATTTGTTCCAAGGCATCCGCAAACGGTATGTTGATATGAACTTGAAGATGTCGAGAAATTTAGCAAATTGGGAATCCAATCTCTTCTTCTGGAACCGTTGCGGATATGGTAAAGGCATAGTGAGTATCGGCGGATTGTCCGGAAATGGGATTCTTCCCGGAATCACCCTTGGTGCTTCCTTCTTCTCCTCAGCCGGAATGGCTTCCTTTTTCTCCTCAACTTTCTCTTCAACTTTCTCCCTTGGCTCATCCTCTTCAACATCAATTTCCTCTCTCGGCTCTTCCTCCGTTGGCTAATTTGCTTCCGACTTCTTTTCCGCTCTGCAAGGTCATAGTTTTGCACTCCCTCAGATTAGTCTCTGTATTAATTGGAAACTTCCCCTTGGTTTGCTCTTTGATAGCACTAGCAAGCTAACCAATTTGAGTTTCCAACGACTTCACAATTGCATTTGTATTGGTGCACGTTGTCTCAATATTGTCAAACCTCGTCTCATGTTTGTTGAGCAGGTTATGCGTTTCACGCATAATGGTTTGAGTTTCCTTCATGAATGAGCCGAGCATGGCTTCCAACAGTGGCTTATGGCTTTGCACCGGATTTTGTTGCATAGACTAATATCCTTGAGATTGTGACGAGTATCCGGGAGGAGGTCGCAATGTGTTCTGATTATTCGCATAAGAAAAATTCTCATGATTGCGAATTCCGGGGTGATAATGAGTTGGAATATTGTTGGCAGGCCTAAAGGTGTAGGCCCGATTGTTGACAAAATGGCAATCTTCAAACTCACCATCCACTTCCGGTTGCGATGTACTTGCCACATTTTCCACTTCTCGACTCATCGAAGCATCTCTGGTAAAGAAGGCGACTAACTGCTCCGTGAGCTTGGACACCTAGGCCGATAAGGTAGCAAGAGGATCAGTCTCCTGAATTGCAGCTACCTTTCGTCCCATATTTCTCTCATTTGGCCATTAGTACTTGTTGGCCACCATTTCTTCTAAAAGTGCATTAGCTTCATCCAGAGTTTTTGATAACAAAGATCCTCCCAAGGCGGCATCCCCAATTGTTCTAGTCTGGTCATCCAACCCGTTGTAGAAGAGTTGGGTTTGAAACCAATCTTGGTACCCGTGTTGGGGGCACTTTCTCAATAAGTCCTTGAACCTTTCCCAAGCTTCGAAGAGGGACTCAAAATCCCGTTGGCGAAATTGTGCAATCTCGCCTCTCAGCTGTGATGTCTTCGAAAGTGGAAAGAACTTGGTGAGGAACCTTTGAGCTAGGTCCTCCCAAGTATTGATACTCCCAGGTTAGACTGACTGAAACCAACCTCATGCTCTATCTTGAAGTGAAAATGGAAACAATCTCAGCCGAATTACATCTTCTACGACTCCGTTTATTTTCATTGTATCACAAATCTCCAAGAATGTTGCAAGGTGGATATTTGGATCTTCGTGAAGATTCCCGCCATATTGGTTTTGCTGAACCATGTTGATTAAGGTGAGTTTCAACTCGAAGTTATTTGCTTGGATCAGCTGCCTCCGAATCCCATAATAATTGTCAAACATCACGGGCCGATAGTAGTCCCTAAGGACCCGCTGTTGAACTTCCGGTTCCGGCGGCTATTGCAGTAGCGCCTAGTGAACCGGCGGTGGTTGTGGCATATGATCATCAGCACCGTCGGCCATGGCTCGAGTTCACTTTCTTCTCTCTCTCCTTAATCTTCTCAATGTACGCTAAATCTCAGGATCAAAAGTTAAGAATTCCAGACTCCGTCTACGTCGCATACACTGCTTGTGATCACAACAAATGAAAACAATTTAAACAAAAACAAATTCATACTAAATAAAACAAAAAAATATATCAAGATTAATATTGCACTACTTGGTAGTAATATCAACCAAATCACTAATAAAAGTCCCTGGCAACGGCGCCAAAAACTTGTTCACGATATTTTCATGCTTCATTTAACTCGCAAGTGCACGAGATCAAGTTTTAATATAGTGGATCCTAAGATCGAGTGTCGTCCACTGGGATTTATCAAGCGATTAGTTAAGTACTACAATTGACATAACTTAATATTATCTAGACGTTTCAAGAATTGATTTGAGTTTGCTAATCGAAAACTAATTAAACCTAACAACTAGGGATTAAATCTATGAAAATTGATTACTTAGGGATTAATTTCGTTCACTAATACATGTTTGATTTCGTTTAATTTACATTAGCGGTATTCATCCGATCCGACAATCTAGGTATCATAAACTTGCTCACTACCTCTCCCGAGTGTAAAGTGAGCGAATATGCACCTCGTATCAACGCCGATATCCCTATCAAGCGTCTAAACGAGTGCATGAGTTTTTACCCAACCTCACAGATTGCACACGTTCTAATAATCTACCGAAACATTAGACCCTCGTGTTGTGTTTAACCCTAGTCCAAATCTGGGGTTACCTCTCCCGAGTGTCAAACCCCGTATTCTCAAACCAACCATAATACCATGACAAGCATATCATGGATGTAATAAAACGGAAAACACAATCGGATAAAGATAAACAACTGTTAACGAAACATATATTCACTCAAAATATGCATATACATGAACTAATCAATCCCTAGATAATATTTACGTAGTCAACCATGATCACAACCAAATATACATTAAAACATGAGAATAACTGCATCATTCAAGATACAAAGTTTAGAAACGAAGATGGAAACAAAGAGAGAATGGCAAATCTGAAGAGTGGAGTGTTCCACTTCCGCAAAAACAGTTCCAAGATCGTTTCCTCTTTCTCAAATGAGCTCTCCTCTTCCTTGGTCTGAACTCTTGCTTCTCCTCAGTGTAAAAATGTCTTTGATACAAGGTAGGAAAGGGTGTACATCAACTTGGCCGAAATTATCCTAAAAATATCCCAGAAGATCTAAGCCAGCTGGTTAATTGATCGCTGCAGCGATGGTTGATCTGTAGGGCTTCTGCCCTTTCATCGCTGCAGCGATGCAGAATGCTACTGACCTTTCACCGCTGCAGTAATGAAGGCCATTGCTGCAGGGATCAAGGGTCAGTAGCCCTTGACACTGGCGCTGCAGCGGTGAGGCTGCAGTCTTGATTCTTTGATCTTTTTCAACATTTTTCCACAGACTTCCTAACGATTTGCTCAAATATCAACCATTTTCATCCCTACACCTGATTTACATAAAAACGAATATAAATGATTTAAAACATTACAAAAACACTCAAAAACTACCAAATTCGGCTTGGAAATAGATAGATAATTTCAACCTATTAAATATCTTCATGCCAGCTTGAGGGTAAGTGATGAAAGATTTCCTAAAATATTTGTAATTATGTACCATATTTGATTAGGTGCTATATTTAGTTAATTGAGAGATTTGTGGGCTGGGATAGAAATCTTAGGAATCAGTTTTTAAATTACTCTTAATTTGGGAGATTAGTTGCCTTTTTTGTTTCCTATAAGAGACCTATAAATACCTGTACATCAATACAGAAAATTATTCAATCTTTTTCATATTTTATTCTGTTATTAAAAAGTCTTGTCTTTGGCTGAAGAATAACAATGTTAATTGAGGAAAAGTATAACATAAGTTAATTTTCAAAGTGTATGATAGGCAATTTGCAGTTAATTTTTTACTTAATGGATATGTATCCTCTACATCTATATACTAAGATCATTTATAAAGACAGTCGTCGGATCAAATTATCAAAAGACAAATAAGCTAAGATAGGACAGGTAAAAGAGACATGAATATTTTTTAACTGTCCAATGTCCTGTGAGATAAAGAACTTGATTTTATGGTTCACAGTGTTTTATTGTGCTCTACTATTTATTTAATTTAAAATAGTGTCTTAAGGCACAGATACACGCTAGTATATAATACTACGTGTGTGTGCGTGAGTGCGCTCTCTTTCTCCCTATTAAACCATCACATTTGACACCAAACAGGAAAAGCTTCAAGTATCTTATATTAAGACTACGGCATTGTGAATTTTAGGTTAAGCTTCAAACATTTCAAATCAAAGAAAAAATTATATCCAGAAAAAGTCAATTTCTTTTTGAATTTCGAATGTTGCTACTAACCTCGACCCACGGTTTACAGTGCAGATCACTGGTATAAAAATATAACAAGCTGGCAAGGATCTGAATAAGAAGCAGTAATATAGGAGGTGCATTTATGGGTTGTTGCAGCAACAGCTGTAGAAGACACCAGCAGAATACGTATGCCCACGCAGTCATAAAGGTAGACTCTCTAAGCCTCACATGCAGAAACATGCTTTTAGATTCAGGGGTAACATCATTAGGCAAGAAGATGTTGTACCTTAAGCTTTTAGGATCCCAAAAAGGCATAAGCCATGGTAAGGCAATCACAGCACCAGCTGTAATTGTACCCAGACTCACAAATATTAGCTGTGCCCTGAGGGTAGCAGCATAACTAGATGCTGCAAGAGCACTGCCCTGATATTCATATATATGCTGCAGAACCAACAACCCTGGTAATAAGAATACAAAGCCAACAAGAATTGCGAACTTCCGCTTCAATTGTAACAAAGAGAGAGCATATAAACCTAAGGTGATCAAAAGGCACCCCGAGATCAACTGGACTGATTTTACAATTGCACTTCCTGCCTGCTCTAGCCATTTTGCAATGTCCGGAAGGTGAGTCCAGTTAACACCACCTTGATGCCAGCCTCTCAAAATTCTCCCAGACGAAAGAATCAGTATGAGGAATAATATTTGGATACAATTTCTGTTTTCTTTTTCTTGCATCACACAATGCGAACTTCGTGAAGTGCTTGATCCAGTGGATCGCATTGTTTGATATAGTAAGATCAAATAGAATGTGGAAGTGACAAAATGCCAGACGTATTGCTCTTCCTCTACTAAAGAACTGGATCCCATGCTTAAAACAAGGATCAAGATGATAGCCAGGGCAACAGTCTCATCCAAATGGCACTTCTGCATGTTATTGTTTATATCAGGAATGTAACTCTTTTGCCTGAGATGGATTTCTTGGCATAGTCGAGAAAGAAGGAAAACAAATGTGAAACATGAGAGGAGCATTGCTGCAACTCCGGAACCAAGTAGGCCAATTGGTTTCTGCAATGTGAATAAATAAACGTAGACGTAAAAATTAAGAAAACATAAAAGCTTGATCGAGAATGAATTTTCTATTCTTCACAAGTCAATAAAAAGTTACAAATCTATTTTACGATGAGAATGAATAACCCAGCTTCGGGAAGAGGCATAGTTGTCAAAGGCTTGCGTAGGCTCAAAACCCGTGAGGCACATAGGCACACACCTCTTACACCTCTCCAAGCCTTATGAGAGGTACATCCATCGCATGGGGCAAGAGCAAGGCACAAGCTGTTAGGATCCAACATCGACTAAGTATGGGATTGGGTGGTGGGTTATAAGCCCCTAGGCACCCTCCCCTTGTAAGCCGGTTTTCAAAGGTGAGTTCTACCTAGTGGGTTTGTAACCATTGGTTCATACCAAGTATGGACTTGGTTCGTATCAATTGGTATCAGAGCATGGTCCCGGGCCCCACGCCAACTTGCCACGTGGCAGGCTGACCAGTGCGCTGGGGTAAAGAGGCCGGAGGGGCAAAGAGGCCGACGTGGACGTCGGCTGTGGAAGCGTGGGGAAATGTTAGGATCCCACATCGACTAAGTATGGGATTGGTTGGTGGGTTATAAACCCCTACGCACCCTCCCCTTGTAAGCCGGTTTTCAAGAGTGAGTTCTACCTAGTGGGTTTGTAACCATTGGTTCGTACCAAGTATGGGCTTGGTTCGTATCACACTTCTCTCCAAGCCTTATAAGAGGTACATTCTTTGCATGGGGCAAGAGCAAGGCACACTAAATTGAAGTTGTTTGATGAAGTTCCATCTAACCTAGTGGCACTACTAAAGTGAGAAAAAAAAAAAAATTAATGGCTCATACTTTCCCTTAGAAACGCCTAACACAATTAACATGATTATTTGGATTTCGACTATATTGTTTCGTTCACCGCTTCAACCATGTCTTCTGAAATCTTAAATGAATTGCCTTTTCGTACTTTTTTATCATTGAAAAGTTACATGATTCTGATATTTTTAGCTCAGTTCTTGATATGGTTTCCAAGATATATCTTTTTATATGACTCTTTACAAAAATGCATTATAGCGATTAATGATATTTACTTCAATCAGAATAATAATAAATTTTATTGCTATAAATAATGATCAAATGTATATGTTACAAGTCACAAGTTTTATAAAATAATGCCCACCATTCCCCTTGTGCCATGTCCTTGGACCCTTTGGTGTGTGTTTTTGCCTTTGACCAATATGGGAAGAGGATAACTTACATCCATTGCGCGGTGTGATAACCACCCACTGGCACTCTGAAGAAAATCATTATATGCCAAAATGATGCTGCTATGGTCATTGCTTCTGTTGGACCTGTGATAGACCAATTAGCAAATAGTTAAGTATTGAGAAGGTTCTATTCCCTCTTGATTAGTTGTTTGAGTTTGTTAAGGAGTTGTTTGTTAGAGGAGTTTGTTAGAGTTGTTAGTTAGGTTGGGGTGAATAAATAGCAAGTGAGGGCTTGGGGATAAGGGTTCAGAAATTTGGAGAAGAACTGGGAAAGACTAGGCTCTTGAAATCCTAGAGTATTTTACTGTGTTCTGTTTTTCCATTCTTCATTTACTGATTTCTGTATTTTCTTCATTGAATTAGTGAATTCAATTACATATTTCTCTCAATTTCTCCACTATTCTCATTCAATCGGTTAATGTTTGAGTGTGATCTATCAAGTTGGTACCGAAATTCTGAAGTAGAAAGGGAGAGTCCAGGCTATCGAACTCCTGGTTATTTGTTCTATCATTTTGCTTGTATTTTTCATTCATCTTTTGATAATTCTAGTCCAATTCAGTTCAATTCAGCTTATATTTGCATTTATCTGTTCTGTTCATTGAGAATTCTCAATTTGGTGAACGTGATCTATCAACCTGTTTCTTACAATATTAACAAAACAAAAAACATACAGGATTCAGCATTTTCTGTAAATAAAGTGCGTTTCAAAGACCTTTACGGGCATGATATAAAGTTGCAAACCACCTGCTGACTATCTTAGACTTCCACAACTTGTGAAGAGCAGCAGCCTTCAAGTATAGGCAACAACAAACATCTGTAACAGTACCACTGCATTTTCTGGTCTCAAAGCCATGATCATCCCAATAAATATTCCCCGAAAAACTTTCACAAGACAAATCAGGTAATTGTGCTTCAAGTAGCCTGAGTAACTGCCACGAATTCAACTCCAATGCCCTCAGTTGTAGATCCTCTGTCATACTAAGGAAAAGCCAGTAAACAAGCAGAAACACAGAAGATGCATCAAGCATATAAGCATCAAAAGCAGAGAGGTTCTACATGCTGCCTTGACAAGCATAAGCAGACCATAATATCTCAAAATGCACATCTCTGCACTTTTTTGCTTTCTTGATTGGTATTATTTTCTCTCGGCCATGCATAGGTATTCATTTTACATGCCGGCGCATCACGATAAACTACCAACCCTGTGCTTCTGCATTACTATTGCATACAGATGTAAAAGGATAACATCTAAGCACAGGTAGATTTAGTGCCACATCAGTCAGATACGTTTACATATCCTTCCCCAGTTAAGAAAACAAACCCTTAACTTGGACGTGCGACCATAACTCTTTCCTTGATCATCCTAATACTATTCTAGGCCTCTACAATTCAAAAACAATTTTTGAATGTCTTTAAGATTGATTCGCTTTTCCTCCCTTCTTTGTGTGTTCTTCCATGCATTTCATGTACACAGTGAAACTGTGGCCTCAAAATTCAAATTACAAGTTTGCAACCATAAATTCAGAAAAATACGAGAGTATAATCTTCTCATGGTATCAAACAATAAAATCTTTATTACAATAAACTAACATATCAAAATCATTTCCTGGTAATATTCTAATGCCTCAATTATTGCATTATGTCAATGTTAACTTAACAATGCTTGAATAATACCATTGAGTTCTCATCTCATTACTTGTTATGATATGTAATTTTTATTTGATTCCTAATTTGATTGAAATAATATTTCCATTTTTCAAAAAATTGGGATGCAACACGAGGACTTCCTAGGAAAATAATATTGATATTGATTTTACAACTTTTTGCATCAAAATGATCAAATTTAGCACCCCTCTGTATAGGTGTCCCATGATCCAAAAGAATTACATGTACATAAATATATATATAGATAGATACGTACATACATACATACATATATTACATACATATAATTATATTTTCCACACATCTGAAGCCTTATGCAATGGACTGCCTTTATGTAAAATATAAAGATGGCATGCCCATTTCATAATATCCATAGCTTGTGTTCATTTACGTACTTCCTATATTGACATGAACAAGAAGTAATTTGGATTAGCAAATCCTAAGATGCAGAACTCAAACCCAAGCACGTTTATGGCTGAGCAAAGCAGTCTAAACTCCAAAGTATTGCAATACGTGGATCAGGTACAAGCCCACAGGAACCCATTTTCAGACCTCTTTCATCTTATATTCAATATCAACAAGCATGTAACCTATCAATATCAAAAGTCCTTTTCGGATCTTGACTCCTAAACAAGTTTGCTTCAGAATGAAACTAAGTGCAAATCCTCAACAACTTGTAGCAATTTAAGGGGCTACATGCCTACATCCTCAACAATAGCGATTTGAGGGGCTACATTAAGTGGTGTGTTCTTCATGATTTTGGTAATTTGGCGGTAAAACAAATGGCATCATGATTTACAGGGTCCCCAGGTTGTCAGTAGGATGGATATTTGCTGCAATATTCACAGCCTTGTCTGCCTGTTTAGATCAGTGGATGACGTCCTTGAGTGGGCCTTTACCGGCATCTACGGCACTTCCAACAATAGTTTGAGGGATGTCCTTTGGGGGCAATATGCATCATATTTCTTTGAGGTGGCCCAATTTCTCCGGTTTGGGGGTGATTTTAACATTATCCACTTCATGTAGGTGAGAATCGGTTTTTCAGGTATCTCGGGCGCCAGCGACAACTTTTTTGAGCTTATTGATGAGCCGAGTCTTGTGTACTAAAAAGCATAAATAATGGGGAAGAGGATACGTCGAGACACAGATACAACAATACATCAAATTCCAAAAAGTGGGATATGCATACGGATAGCATACAATAAATGATGATTATATATTTTTTATACGTATACTCATACAAATTAGATTGATTAATCTTTTCTCAAAATAAAATTATACAAATGTAGATAATAAACAAACAACCACTACTACCGCCACTTGGCGCTATGTTACAATACCTAAATCAGTAGTATTCTATTTCATAAAAGAGGAGGGAGCTACGGATTTTTCAAGAATATGATATTTTGAGCTTTTTATATATCTTTGCACAGTCAACCCTCTTAATTGCCTCCTAAAGGTGTCGGTGCTTCCTAAATTCTATATCTCCCACTTTGTAAGGGCAGCTTCACCTGGTCTGATCGTAGATACCCCCCTCCCCACCTATTTTTTTCTAGGATCAACAAATTCCTTAATTCGACGGATGCGCACTTCCTGGATGTTATTAAACATTGTCTTTTGAGGCTAGCTTGAGATCATCTTCCCATTCTCCTTGATTGTGGATGCATGTCAAGAGGGAAAATGTGAGTAAATGTTGCTAAAGGTGGATGGTTTTTGGATCTCATTCGCAGTTGGTGGAATAGTTACTCATTTTTTGGGTTGAGTTTCGTTCTTGCTAAGAATCTCTCCTTGCTCAAGAAAGATCTCAAGCTTTGGAATGTAGAAGCTTTCCAAAAGCTCGAAGTGACCATTGCCAAAACTTTAGATGCTATCAAAGTCTTGGACGTACCAACCATTCTGCTTTATTGACGGATACGGAGAGATCAAACGAGATGTCTTGAAAGGAGAGTAAAGCAGGAATCTTCTTCTGGTAGAGATCTGGTAGCAGCAAAGGTCAAGAGAACTCTCACTTCTAGAAGATCACAACACTAAATTATTTCGCCAAATGGCGGTTAATATTCTCATTGAATTCACTTTAACGGAGAGGACATCATTAGATATCGTGAGCTTCTATCGGGATTTGTTTACGGAAATTACAGCTATCCGGCTAGGGTTGGCCGACATCTGCTTCAACTGTCTTCCAGCAAAGGACAAAAACTCTTTAAAGTTTATTTTTCTGAGTAGACAGCTGTCAAGCGAGGGAAATAAATGTCCTATCCACATATGGCTTTTCCCTAGTGACGGCAGGAGACCACACTTTCAGTCCGACATTTTCCGTGGGGACCAGTCCCTAGTTATGCATTTTCTGACTCTGCTAGAAATTTCTTGTAGCAGGACTGCCTCAGTATTTGATTTCCTTACAACTCGAGTGTATGCTATGACTTGGATTCTGATCCTCCAGAGGAGTCTGATGAACTTGGGATTCCTATTCTGACTCAACTGCTTGTTGCCCTTAAGACTTGGGAGTACTTACCCAGCCCCAAATAGGTAGGACGGGCTGATCTGGTCAGGCAACACTGCAACAGGACATGCCTTTTTCTCTCAGGTCTTTTTACTCCCTATCTAGACCGAGCCAGGTGGTTTCCCTTAGAAAATCACTTGGCACACCAAAGCTCCTACTTGAGCTTCCTTTTTAGCTGGTCCATTGCAGAAAACGCTATCCTCACCATCGACAAACTTCAGTAAAAACAGTTCAGCCTTCCTTTCTTTGCGTGTGCTTTTGTGAGGCGCAACCGATTACGCACCTCCTTCTATTCTTGTCCAGTTGGCGAAATTTTGAATATGGTCTTATTTTCAACTAAGATCTATTGGTGTATGCGTCACTCCTACAAAGAACTCCTTCTTTGATGCAACTCGAGGCATACCCTGAGGACATGGAAAATAATCCCCTTAAATCCTTTTCGGTGTACTAGCGAGAGCGGAATTAGCGAACATTTGATAGTGACTCCTTATCTACCCGTTTTCTAAACCAATCATTCTAGTACCTCCCTTTTTTTGGTTTAATGACCGTACCTCCTTTGGGAATCCCTCCCTTCAAGACTTTCTGGAGTAGCTAAAAACTTCCTAATTTTCTACATGACTTAATGCACTTTGCTTCTTTTTATGCACATCTTTCTTACTTAGCAATAAGTTCCCGTAAATGATTATGGGAAATTTAAAGCCTAAAATATATATTTGTTTCGGATAAGTTTTTTGTACAAATCTCTGTCATAGAACACCTCCCACTTCGATGACGGTGGGAAATGTAACTCTAGGTAAAAGCTGGTGATATAAATCTCTATAAATATTTTTGGTGATCAATAAAGATCCGTCACCTTTTCTTCTCAACTTTGATCCAACAAGACAAGGGACATTTCATCAATTTATGTATCATTGCATGAATAACAATATTTAAGGAAATTCAAGATATATGTGGGGGAGGAAAGATGAAATTGAAAGAATTTAGGGAATGATTCATGACATGTAAATTTAATTTAGTAATCTTATCTTTTTTCTTAAAACAGAGAACATAAGTAAGCTATGATAACAATTAAATTCTCATAATAGCACCCAAAACTAGTAGAAAAGCTTCTCTTATAAGATGGAAACATATTAAATAACAATAAATCAGACCTGTCAAAGAATTAAAAGTTTCTGCAATCAGGACTCCGACATTGTTTTTAGGAATTGGAACGCCAAAAAGAAGTGCTAGCGTTGAGGCAATATCAACCTGGACAAAGAGAATAAGAAGCCACTGATGATAAGAGATACTTGATTCCAATTTGAAAAAACACACTAGATGAGGAGAGCAGGTAAAGGGTTATATAGAAGAAAAAGAAATATAAAATAACAAGAAATAAAGGTGACTGCCATTCACATATGCTTTGAGAGAAATAGTAACAGGATTCTGAAATTCAAAATTTTAAATTATGGACAGTATTCCAAAATTCTAGTGCTAGTTAATTGTTCCCGGAATCTCTAAACTCAATCAGACAGATAGCAAACTAAAAATTGGTAATCCAAAAGGTTGGGCACTGAAACTACATGCGCACGCGCAAAAAGAGAAAAAAACAAAAGAAAGTGCAATATTTCAGTACTCTTTGGTTACATAGTTTCATTTTCTTTCCCTGCACAAACACAATGTTTTTTTCCTCCATCTTGTCTGTGCTTTAATAACTTTGCCAAAAAAACGTAGAGCGAGATGCAACTTTGCCATCATATCAGTGATTTAATAGCACAGTCTACACGTGATCCTCATTCATGTTTTTCCAACATTCAGTATACTATAATTTTTGGGCAATTTATGAATGAAAATATTCTACCACTTCCTTACATGGAATTTGCGAATAAATCTAATGTGTTAGGTTAAAACTTAGGAAGAAATTGAACTGAATATGAAATAATAAGTATGAAAAATACAATGGGCCAATTCTAAATTTTCAAAATATGCTACAGTTTACAGTATATACACTTCTAATGAAAATGTTTTTTGTACTTACTCTATAAAGCATTACCTTTGATCTTGCTATTATTGCCTAAGCAGGTATTTTTCAATAGCTCCTATTAATAAATTTCTAATAGAAAAGGTTACAATATGAATTATCCGAAATGAAAGAAAATATGGAATCCTGACTACGACACTGATTGCCATGCTTGGCACCTAGGTAAACATTCTGGCAGGCCAGTTGCCTTTGTTCTAATGAAAATGCAGAAAAATTCCTGGTTAATACAATGTATTATCAACTAAATAGCAGAATGTACTTAATATTAATCAGGAATTCTTCATGCTCGTTAGCCCATGCAGACGAATCCAGTCGTTCTTAGAATAGATGCATGAATAGAAAATAAAATTACTCGAGAAGTTTTTTTTTTTTTCTCTCCTTCCCTTTTCAGTTTCCTATTGAGATCTCAAGAAGATAATATCAAATGCTACTAAAATGTATCGTCCAATCTAACGAATGGCGGCAACCCAAAAAGAATCTACATACTGGGTTCAATATAAACAAATTTGATGTCCTTGGAAGAAAAATTGTCGAGTATGCATAAAATGGATGAACAAATGGGAAGATATATGAGACTTGTTAAGCAGCTCCCGTAAGCGTAAGCCTACAGTTCAAATACCTGCTGAATTGTGCTACAGGTAGCTGATGCAAAACGATAGTTTTTTGGACCAACAAAAAGAGCCAAAGAATCAGTTTCTTCATACGAAGACCCGCCATGATTACCATTTTCAGTCATGCCATGATCACTGATTACCATCTAGTGAGATTCATAAGGAAATAAACAAGAATGGACTCAATTAGTATACCAATTATTTAAAGCGCAATTAATATAAAATGAATTGGAAATTTATGTATTTGAGAACTGAGCTTATAACAAAAAGGAAGTGAAGTATTACTTATCAAAGAACAAAATTAGAGAAAGATGATAGATAGGTCAGAATACATGCTAGAGCAGGATCTATATACAAGTAGAATACATATTAGGATGAATTTCAAAAGACGCCTTTAAAGTTACTTTGTATCCTTCCATTTCCACTCTGGAACATATTAATTGACTCTGTTCAAATCTACATCTTACATAAATTGCAAATCTAATCTATCTGGCTTAAATATCAAATTCACTTGTCTAAAACCCTTACAAGTTAAATCCAAGTGCATCCCAAGTCCTAACATAATTCTAAACTAGTAAAACCAAATACAAGATGTGAAAAACGAAAAGATGAAGACGGTGAGGAGAAGAAGAAAACAGCTATCTGAATAGAGCGGATATCAACCAGCAGGTCATGAAGGAAGCCGGCCTGAAGTAGAAGGCCTACCACACAAACTTGAAAAATCTTACTTGGAAGTGAATAGTTACAAGCAGGTATCAAGAATTTTTATATTCCAAGGCAGATGGAGATAGTTTCACCTTTATATCCTTTCTTTTGTTTATAAGAGATAATGATGGTGGAAATCCAATAACTTTATGACTAATATGTACATATTGATATTCCAAAAGCCTGAGCAATTAACCAAACCCAATGATGCACATACTCTCATCAGTGATACTCATTATGAGTCCACCAGGACATTGGAGACAAAGAGACATCACTAAAATAGGATGATTGGGGGAAGGGGGAGGCTTATCTTCCAAATCCAATCGTATATCACTTCAAAAAGATTTCATAGGTGCAAAGGTGCTACATGTCAACAGGACCCAAATATCCACTTCACCGGGTGCACCACCACAGGAATGGAGGCAACTTCCAATTATCAGTTAACCTCCATATGCATATTCACGCAAGCACTAATGTTTCATTATATAGAACAGAACTAATTAGACACCAGGATTACCACATAGTTAGGAAAAAGCAGCACAAACCAAAAGTGTCCGTCTTTGATCATTCTCTTGAGTCTGGGTAACGCTCAAATGAATCTTCCTAATCACTTCATCCATCTCCTTAAGTTTTGGGGCCATCAATACACTGAAATTCAAAAAATAATTCACCTGAATTTAGTCTATGTATATAAATTGGAGCACCAAACTAGCTTAAGGACAAACGTATTACCTAGACCGCCCACCAATATGCCCAACATGATCCAAGCCAAGATAATGAAGAATCTGGAAGGCAAGATTAAGCCAAACTTAAGTGAGAGCTCAACAGCAAAGTATGCATCCAGAACAATTGAGTAGCTGTAACAAACAGAATCTATATTTTTAGGATTTACAAAAAATGAATTTATATATCTAAAAATAACTACTTGAAAGAGATAATGCAAGTATACAGGGGAACCCCTGCAACATTAGCAAGTACATAAATATAAATCCCATATATTCTACCAATAAATCTAAATCTGTAAAGCTAATTAACAATAAAAACTCACTTTTCAGTTTTCATTGAGAAGTGTTACACCGATGTTACCTGGAACACAGTTTGCTTTAATTTATGGAACAAGTTCAGGTTCGCGGTACAACAATTTATTGGAATACCGGTATGAAAGAGGTATGCTCAGAGTTTCAGATTTGTTTTTTTGTGGTACGCTTTGGTTCAATCGACACTTTTATAACCAAAAATACATATAAAAAGTATCAATTAATTCCACGAATTCACATAAAACAAAAACATAAATTCTTAAAATTATAAGATTCAGTCTCAAATGCGATGTTCAATAGAGTCCTGCACTCCATATTGGCTCTTTCTTTTTGGTTAATCAAATTTCGTGATCCACGATGTCGTACGCAAGAACAAATGCGTAAGTCTATTGAGGGTACCAAGAATTAGGTATTTCTTTACTAGACTGCCTACTAGAAAATTACAGGACAAACAAAAAGGAATGTATATGTGTATTTTGGTTACGCAAGAAGAAAATATTACATCAGACTCGTATCTTAATATTCCCATCTTCCACCCACCCCAAAAAACACAAAGTTGACAACAGCAGTGATGTCAAACTTCCTCGAACCATTTTCCTCCTCTTCCTCCTTTGTTTCCTTTTAATATTAGTCTTGAAGTATTGCACGTAGAGACCACACAGAAGTTCGGTATGCATATCTGTCGATCAGCATGACCAATTAACCGAAGCCCAACCCTCCCTTTCTTGTCCAAAGGGGGAAAATACGTGTAAATCAAAGACTTCTCCGACAATGAAAGGGATTGTCTTTGGAGTGAGTTACTCTGTACAGTGTAGACCGGAAGTCTTGTCCAGCTTTATACTCACAAAGATGGCAAATGACCATGTCCATGTAGTGACATATGCATATTAAACCAAGGGTATATTATGTAACAATATACATGTGTTTCAGAGCAATCAAAAATAAAACACTAACTTCCCCTTTGGAGTTGGGGTGGATATGGGAATATGGGTTTGCAGAAAAAAAAACTTGCAAGTAATCAAATACAAATAAATTACCAGAAGATTCCAGTCGGTCCTGCAAAGTTCATCAGTCAAATGTCGAGAAACATTGTGATCCACTTGTACAGTATCTTTAACCTGTAACAAAAAATAATAACATGTTCTATAACAACCTAGCAAGAATACAAGATCTTTTAAATGGAAAATGAGCAGGAAAAGGTACTGCTTGAATTTGGTATGTTATGACATCATTTGCACACGAAGACTGCAGTAAACCATATGACCCAACCTACACTTCATCTCATGCTCAGTCATCAACGGAACAATTCATATCAGTAAGTAGGTATCAGTAGCAGCACCACAAGAGTGAATGTTTGGTGGGTCACTGCACGATCTACTTAATACTTGAGTCAAACAGACACTATTTACTCAATATCAAAGAAGAAAATGCAATTTATTAACAGAAAAACTAACAATGATACTATCCTCTACCACGAAAACGAGGATTAATGGCTAAGGAACAAAAACGCATGGCAATCAAATGGAATATTCTATTTCACATTAATCATTTAGGAGTAAGAACATCGTTGAGCAGAAAATTGCCAGAAATTCAGGATTATCACGCCCTCATAGTTCTGACTAGTCATCAAACCAACATGAAAGGAATCAGTCAATGCTGTGACATCTACATTAAATAATTGGCATGGCCACAGTATATTATAATAGACCACAGTATCCAAAACAGAGATACAGCTTCATCATTTGCATGGCCCCAGTATAATTTAGTTTGGATGTCATTTATAATAAAGGGCCTCAGGAGGCAAGACAATACAGAAGCAAAGCAAATTAACAAGAAGCAACGTCCTCCAAAAATTCAAGGTTTGCATAAGATCTTGGGAGCAGAGAACTGGCACCCTCAAGCCAAAAAAGGAAAAAAAAATACAGCCTTTACAGAAAAAAAAACATTTTAAGCCTATAGGTTTCTGAATCCTTTCCCTAGGGATGCATCGATGTGAAAATGTGATTTCATTCAAGCGGAAGGTGCTCCAACGAATAGAGGTAGACATAAGAAAAATTGGGATGAGACAATTAGGAATGATCAAATTACTTTGAACTTAACTTAGGAGATGACCCTTATACGATCTGTATGGTGCGAACGGATTCATTTAGCCAGGTCTATTTAGGTGGGATAAAGGCTCTGTTTCTGTTGTTGTTGTTATCGTTTAGATTTCTGAATCCCTTCGTATGACAAAACCCTCTCCAACACTCCAACAATTCCATAAACAAGCCAGGCATGCAATACCTCGCACTTGCGAGGAATACAAGTGGGGAACAAGAGCGGATAATAAATAAAATCCTCTCTCGGTGAAATGGTGGGGAACTAGGAACCGCATAGAATCCTCCATGGTAAAAGCGAAACACACATGTAGGAGAACTAGGAACCACATCTTCTAAGATTACCGACAGCCGAGATAAGTTACCACACCACTAGTCAAGTGAGAAGACTTACAAAGAAACTGCTAACAGCGTCATGCCTTGTAAAAAAACCTGGAAACATTTTAAGCCATGTTTCATCACCATGCATTACCATTTTACAACCGACTCGAAAAAACTGCTCTGCAACACAACATAATGGAGTAGAACACATTACCACTCGAATTCCAAATCAGAAAGAATACACAGTCACCAGACCAATTCCAACATGATTGAACCAACCTATAAGATTGTCATCCAGAAAAGCTTGGGTGTTAAAGTTAAATGCAACATCCAAGAATCCCCCAATTGCGCCGGAAACCATGGCCTGCTAGCAAGTATAAACAAGTGAGACAAAAAGCATATTGAAATAGAACTATAAGCCATTGCGTTCAGCGAAATGCAGTCACCTTTAAGCGAGGCATTGTAACAGTTGGGGGAGAAGCTTTGGCGTGGTACCCTAATGCCATTCCCTCAGCCAACAGCGACTGCGTGTAAGGCATGGCTTCTATGAAATCCTTCTGTGGAGGCTGACCATCCTTCCCAAGCACAAATTATGCCGGAAGGCCATCAATAACCTATATTCACGTTGTTGTAACAACAAAGTAAAGCTTGCAACACACGCCCCATAAATAACATGGGCTTTTAGAAAAATATGCATCAAAGGTGATGATAAAAAATGGCGAATGGCATACCATAAATATTAATCCGTCAAACAGAGGCGGGATTCCTGATAGTTCCTGCATCAATTTTGGCATGATAATAATGACTTAATAGACCATTTACTGTAGTCCGTAACTTGCCTTTTCATCTATGACTTGGGAAAGAGAGAGAGAGAGGGAGCTGTTGAAACTCATGAAAAAAAAAGTAGTTCCTACACAGGGTCAAGATAACATAGTTTCAACCACGATACAAAATCGCTCACATCGATCAAAACTAAGAAACTTTGATTCCCCATCAAGGTAAATTAATTATGTGGGATGCTGGCATAAATTAATCCATCCATGCAGTCAACTCAGACTTCAATAGAAGAAGTACAAAACTAACCTGGTATAGAGATTTGAGTTCATGAGGAGACAAAGTTGTCATATTGTGATCTTCAACAGAATCAGCCCCCGGCGAACGATAACTTTCGGGACCACTGCGATCACAAATGTGGGATGAAAGCGAAAAATTAACAAGAAATGGCTATCAAGAATTTCCATTGAGACATAAAATATTCTGTGCTTCGCTGAACAGAACTATCATTTATCAATACGACCCGCTAGAAAACAGGAATTGTCAATTTGATGCTGGGAATCACCGAATGCGAACCTGAATCCAGAAAGAGATGGTTTGACGGGGAAGAACCCTAAAACGAAAAGTGAGAGGCCGATCATTTGAATGATGACTGCGGCAACGGTGCATATAGTGAGTTTTGTGCATGTTATTGAAGACATTGGTTTCTCCAGCAACTGATGCCGTATTAGAGATTGAAAGCGTCCCACACTTGCGAGGAAGAACAACTGCGACTTCAATGTGTGAGTTTGTACTGTGAAGCAAACTTCGCTGTCATCGCTGATTCGCCCCACTCCACGAGCTAGAGCGAGGAAGAACAACTGCGACTTTAATGTGTGCGTTTGTACCGTGAAGCAAATCCGTTTGGTTATGCCCCGTTTTTTTTTCCATTTTATCCCATCTCATTTTCATATATTTTTTAATTAAAATTTAAAAATAAGTTTGATAAACACATTTTCATTCCCAACTCATCCCAAAATTCAATTCATATTTTCCTTAAGAGGATGACAAACAGAAAAATATATTTTTCATCCCATCCCATTTGAGGACGCGCTTGGTATTTTTCTAATTGTTAGTGAGAACCTTTGATCAAACTTCATCACATTCATTCTCAAAATCATTCATTGTTCTCCATCCTCTCTGGTCTTCGTTCATCGCCTAGTCGCCATCGACATGGTCGTTGTCTTCCTCCTCCTCCTCCTTCTCTCCATCTTCTTCGCCGTCCTCGCCATCATCTTCATCGTCCTCGTCTTTGTTGTCTTCCTCATCCTCACTATCGCCATCGCCATTACCTGATCTTTGCTCATCGCCATCGCCTTTGCTCATCGTCATCGCCATCTCTGTTTTTTGTTCTCCACTCTTGATTTTGGGTTCGATTTCTGAGAATTAGGGTTTGATCTTTTGGTTTAGAGTTCGATTTCTTGATGATAAAAAAGATGGAGACGAAATCGAAGCTCGTTCAGAAGATGGAGATAAAATCGAAGATGGAGAATCGCCGAAATTCTGAAACATAGAAACATCAAAACTAGGCACCGATCCCAAACTACTCCATTTCTTTGACTGGTCCATCGGCCATCCAAGTACCACTCAAAACTTCGATTTTTTTTCTACTCTCGCAATAATATTTTGTAATTTGCCTAACTTAAATTAGCTATGTTTTTGTGTTAATGATCAAATCAAATTGAGATTGAGAGGCTTATTTCAAGATGGATTATGCTTGAAATGCTGAGCTTTGTAGTTTCGAATTATGCTTGAAATTGTCAAAACCATGCAGGACTGTTCTTCAGTGTAAGTTTAAAGAAATAAATAAAAAAATAAACAATTGTGAGAAAATAATTTTAGGATAATGTCGTTACCAAACATGATTTTGTTCTTAGAATTAAATAGAATTTTGTCGTTACCAAACACTATTATATTCCCAGAAGGAAACAAAATTATCATCCCATCCCATTCCATTCCTAGATTTTTGGGATTAATGTTTGGGAATGTGTTTGGTAAGCTCATTTCTATTCCCATCTCATCCCAAACTTTAGAAATTGATCTATATTTTTCTTAATGATGTGAGAAACAAAAAAAAATATGTACTGTCCCATCCCATTCGAACTGAGGACACGCTTGGTATTTTTATAATTGTTAGTGAGAGGCTTGAGCTCATTTCGTGGTGTTCCTTTGTTCTTCATCCGTCGTCCTCCTCCTCTTCTTCCTCTTCCTCGTCATCATCTTCGTCATTCTTAGTGCCATTATCTTCCTCATCCTCACCATCGTCTTCATTGTCCTCGTTGTCGTCGTCTTCCTCGTCCTGGCCATTGCCTCTTGCCATCGTTGTTTCTTCGATCATCGTCGTCACCGCTCGTTTCCATTTCAATCACCATTGCCTGTTCTTCTCTATTCTTCATTCATCACCATTGCCACTGGAATCGATTGTTGAATTAGGGTTCGATTTCTCCGTTCTTCTCTGTTCTTCGTTCATCACCATCACCATCGCCTCTCCATCTGTCTCTTTCTCTGGAATCGATTACTGAATTAGGGTTGAAAATTCATTATTGGAATCGATTTTAATTTCATTGTTGTCCTCGATTTAAGGTTGGGTCGCTGAAATCAATTCAAAGTTCGATTGATGAAATCTATTTCATTGCTGAAATCGAATTAGGGTTCTCAAAATCGATTTTGATTTTTTTTTCTACTAGTTTTTCTTCATTTTCCTAATTATTTTGGTATGTTCGGTTGTTATTTTTTTTTTGTGTGTTTTTCTAGTTGAATTTGTGATTTAGCTATATAATTTTGAGAATTAAACAATTCTAGAATTATTCTTTATCAAACACGATTCTGTTCTCAAAACGAAATAAAATTATGTCGTTACTAAACGCGATTCTATTCCCAGAAAGAAATAGAATTTTCATCTCATCTCATCCCAAGTAGGATGGGAAAAGTGGGAACACTAACCAAACGCGACCCTATGTTTTTTCCAAACAAAACTTTTCTTCTCAAGGAAATAAAAATATTATTGGGATAATTGGCCAATAATCCTAATTAAAATATATATTTATAACTAATATTTTATCTTATTTTCTTAATTATCATTTTGGTTGTGTTTTAGTTTTACGTTCAATACTCTTTTTTGTCTCCATTTTTTTCATTTAAGATTTACATCATCGACTACCTACATCACCACCTACCATTACTTGGTATCGTACCTCATGCCTCTGGTTACCAAAGTCTGACCACCACCATCGATTTTTTTTTAGTTATTTGTAACTAATATTTTAGTATATTTTTTTAGTTACATGTAACTATTTTTTTTTAATGTGTTTTTAGCTACATTTTTAAGTGTTTTTTTAGTTACATTTTATTATATTTTTAGTTAATTTTGTTCAGCGTATTTTAGTTACATTCATGTAACTTCCTAATAACAAATAACTGAAAAATTAGTTAAATATAACTAGAAACTATATTAAAAATGTTACAAAAAAACTAGTTGAATGTAATTAAAAAATAAAACGATCGGTGAGCAAAGTTTCGGTGATCGGCGACAAGTGGTGGCCTAGTGGTGGGGCGGCAGTTGACAACATGACCCTAATTGGAACATAGTGTTTCTATAAAGTCAAGTTGATGGGATTAAAACTAAAATACTTATTTGGTTTGAGAGTTTCTATTATGATGTCATTATTAGGACCTCTCAATTGTCCCAATATTATATTGTCTTTCACTTTCTTCTACTTTGATTTAATATTACTTATCCCGTTTTTGTTTTAAAAAATTATGCTTTACTATCTTATACTCTTCAAAAAGTGTAAAATTAAACAATTTTCGTTAAATTTAAATGTGTGCATAACACGCTCTAAAAATGTGTGAATAGTGATTTTGTGACAAAAAACATCCTTGAACACTTATAATGTTAATATATTAAAAGATTTTAGGAGGAAAGTGTAATATTTCCAAAATGTTTTATTAGTCTTTGGTAGAGAACGAGAGGATGAAACTCCATTTTTTTTTTCTTTTTCGTTTTTTAGTAGAAATGGTTGGCAAAGGGGATTTTAAATATTAGAGCTTTCACTAGGAAGGCACACTAGATATCTGACAAGCTACAGGGCTTCGATTAGGCTATGTTTGATATGCTTAAATTTTAAGTGCTGAAAATTTTAAGTACTAAATTTTAAGTACTGAATATTTGAAGTGTTGAATTTGAAGTACTAAAAATATCAGAACCTTATTTGATAAAATTAAAATTTTAAGTGCATAATTCTTTTTGTCTGCTTAATAAGTAAAAAATTTTAAAACTGAAAATTATTTAATTTACGTTACTACCCTCCAAAATTAAAATTCAAAATCAAGATAATACTGAAGAAAAAAAAATTGAGAACAAAACAATAAAATAAAAATACCAATAATATAATAAAAAGTCAATCACAAGTCAATAATAACATAGAATTCAACAAAAAAAATTGTGTTTTTTTACCGAGGAGTCCTCATAAGAGGATAAAGGTAACGAATACACATTTTAAAAAAAAGAACATGTTACAAATTAATCATTTTGTTTTTTTGTGACAATTTTATCTCTTCGCACTTTTGAATATAACACGATATCGTGTTGAATATAACATGAGATCGTTTTATATTCCACTTTCATTCAGAAACATGAGATTGTTCAGAATATAATCGTAGCTCCACTCACCGCTGTTCAACTCCACTAAACTGCCGCCGACTGCACTGCCACCTCTTCGAACAACATCCAAATTTGGTAAAACACAGAAACAAAATCATCGGAAAATTCCATGTAAAAAACAAAAATAATCAAAATAAAAACAAATTTATGCAAATATAAGAGAAAGTGGAACTGGAATCGAAATTCGAAATTAGGTTTTCGAATAGGAAGAGGGATATTTGCGGTGAATCGACTTATGTTAGGGCTGCTTGCGAAGCTGGCTTGAAGCAACTCAGGATAGACTTCACTGATCTCTATTACCAATCTACTTTCTTCCACTTTGCTTTATAAATTGATTATTCGCCTTGAGAAATATCACCAAGGGAAAATTGGCGGACAAATTGCCCAGAATCAAATTGGGTTCGCAAGGTCTTGAGGTCTCAACTCAAGGACTTGGATGCATAGGCATGTCTACCTTCTACAGCCTTCCGAAGCCAGAATCTGACATGATCGAGCTCATCCACTTTGCCATAGTTGGTTGCGTAACCTTTCTCGACACTTCCAACGTTACAGCCCCCACACCAACGAACAAGATCTAGCTGTGACGGCTAGATCTGGCTACGATGGAAAGAGAAAGAGAGAGTGTGAGAGTCTAAGAGAAAGAGAGAGAGTCTGAGTAGAAGAAGCGGTGACGATGACAGCGACGATGGAGATGAGTGGTACAAGAAAGAGGATGACGGTGACAAGTGGTTCTAAAAATACGTGGTTCGAAAACCCACCACGGCCATTTAAAAATATGGAAAAGTAAAATCATCCAAAAAATAAAATTAGGACTTTTGGGTAACATATAAAGCTAACTCGAGGGCTATAATGTGAAAAAAAGAAAAAAATTATGTATCCATCTGGTAGATTCACTTAATTACCTATATTTTTTTTATTTTTTTTATAATTTTTCATTTTTTTAATTCCTAGTTTTTTTTTTTTTTTATGTTGACACTAAATAAATGATACCTTAACTATTCTCACTTTTTGTTTGATAGATTTATTAGTATTTAAATGTATCATTAAAAAAAATTGATAAATTATTTGTTGGTTACGTTATTGCCATCAACTTCAAAAATGATTTCTTTAATGTCCCTCTCATCATCATGCCAAAATCATGTAAAGCTTACTCTATCTCGTCAATCATAATGTACATGATCAATAATGGATTTCACAATTTCTGGAAGTAGAAACAAAACAAAGTTCGTTTAGAGGGATGAAGAAGGTTCGTTTGGAGGGATGAATGATAACTCATGACAAATAAGATTCGTTTAGAGTAACTGGAAATAACTCATGACGAACAAGTTTTTTTTAGAGGGAAGAATGTAGCTCATGAGAAATAGTGAAATAAAATTCAAGAAGTCACTTTAACGAATACGTGATATTGGCCCAATGATCTACCCAAAAGGGGGGGTGAATTGGATAGTTATAAAAATTAAAGTAAATTCTTATCTTTCAACACTTAAATATTCAAATAATTAATTTAATCCTGAATTAATTATTATCTTTATATAACAGCAGATAAGTGTATAAATCTAAGTGCATACCCAAACAACAAGAAACAAAGAAAATCAATAATGCAGTACACCACAATATATCCTGATTCACCAAGGTAATCTTGGCTAATTCAGTTTTCCGAGTCCCATGGAGATTCGCACCCACTAAACTACTAGATTCTTTTAACAGGTAGGAACCAAACCTTTACACAATAATTATTTTACAAGCTCAGAATCAACCTTTATAAAATTTTTTTCACAGGTTAAGGAAAAACTTCTATTTTTTTAACAGGCTAAAGACTAACCTAATTCTTTTTTACCTTAGGAAAAGAATCAAACCTCACCAAAAACACTCCAAGTATCCTTTTTAACTGTAAGGATGGAACCATTACAATTCACTCAATTTTAATTCTAATTAGGAAGAATCAAACCTATCTCTTTTCAAGGGAAAAGAGTAACCTAACATTTTTATACAATAGTTAAAGATTAGACCTCAATCTTTTTACCGAAAGAGATTGAGACCCTTACTACCCCTAACTAGATACTCCCAACAATATCTAATCCACATAAACTCACCAATTACAAAAATCGATAAGTTTCTTCCCACTCGGAGCCACTAACACCTCAAATCAATTTAAACTCAAAATTACTAGTGATAGAATTTACGTGAGGAATACAATATCTGATTATATTAAGTATGGGTAGCACAAAATTAAGCACGTAATCAGATAATCACAAATATCGTTTTAAAAAGAATTTTTATGCTCTTAAAGTTTGAAAACGATTTTACTATGATCTTATCAACCAAGCAAATAGAATAATATCAAATCAAAATAAGAAATAATAGTTTGGAAAGATCTCACCAGAATATCTCCGAAAGAATGAAAAAAAGAATCGCTAGACAATTTAGATCGGTGACGGCAAAACACTTAAGCATTTTTTCTCAATAACTTTTCTCACAAAATGATCTCACAATAATCTCTCGATATAATCTCAGAATAATCACTCTTGCAAAGCTCATGAACTGAAAGTTCTTGATAGATATGATGTCTTGATATGTGAAAAACACAAGTTTATATAAACTGATTTGAAACAAGCCTTCTAATGGCTAGTTCCCACAAAATATGACACTTAAATGCACATATAGACCATATATATCAATACCATTTAACCCTGGTCCAATTCACTTAAATATGTATTTTAAAACATTCGATTAAGTCCCCTAAATAATTCTCAATCTCAAATTAAACTAGATAGGAATATTAAATGTACCAATTTGAGAAACACTTTAATTTCATGTACCATATCTATAAGAATAACCAAATAACAGTAATATATCTATAATATGTTCAAATTTCTAGAATATCTCCAAAATATCAACCACAAAACGGCTAGTAACGACTAGTTTTGGATCAGATTCCAAAAATTCTCGAAATCTGAAACAACTCAGTCGGTTGACTGATCATAGGCCATCAGTCAACCGATCATTTCAGGTTGTAGCCCAAGCCAATCTCAAACAACGGTCGGTTAACCGATCCCCCATGGGTCGGTTGACCGATCGATTGAGGATGCTTCTCTAAGCCATTTTTCAACCTGGTTGGTTGACCGATCATCAATAGTTGGTTAATCGATCGATACAGAGAGTTTACCTTTTGGCCATTAGCTGACCTATCTCTCTTGATTGGTTGACCGATCAATTCAGAGACTCTCCAATTCTCCATCATTTACCCATCGATTGACCCAATCCTTTTTGGTCGATTGACCGATTGCTGCTGGAACGACTTTTTCTTAAATTATTTCAACTTCAATCTTCGACGACCCTTTAACCAATTTCTTTTCTCTATTAACTAAATTGACACTATTAAACAATTTTAAACACTAATTTTGCTTAGATCAATTTTTCTTTTTCAATTTCATATTGGAGCAAATAATTGAACTTAATTAGGATTCTATTATAAACACATAAATATCAATCATTTAATTTGTGCCGTATGTGATCCTAATCTAGATACATTAGGAGTAAAAATAAATTTGAGTTGTTTTCACCTAGATTCTTCAGAATCTTCAATCTCTTAATGTTTGTCTCTACATCCTTCACAATTTCTTCATGATGTTATGTTGAATGGAACTCTTTAAACTGAAACACTCAATAAACTCATTAGTTTCACCAAAAATATCAACACTTAATTGTCCATAAAAATCCTGGGATCAACACATGTCGAGCAACATTCATTTAGGGAATCGTTTGATGAAAAGAGTTTAGGAGGACACTTTACTAAACTCATGAAAAATAACGTTCATTTAGAGGATCGGTTAGTAATAAGAGTTTAGGAGGACAATTTAATAAACTCACGACAAACAACGTTCGTTTAAAGGATCACTTGGTGAAAAGATTAGAGGAAGGCACTTTAAGAACTCATGATGAACAATGTTTGTTTAGAAGATCGCTTAGTGAAAAGAGTTTAGGAGGACACTTTAACGAACTCGTGATGAACAATGTTTGTTTAGAGGACTGCTTAGTGAAAAGAGCGATGGATATCAATGACAAAAATTAAAGTACCTTCCTACGGGCGGATTGAAAAGATTTATGACAAAATTAACATACCTTCTAGCCTTTGGCTGGGCAAGATTGACACAAGATAAAATTAGCATACCTCCCGGTCTACGGCAAGGCAACACTGATCTGAGACAAGACTATCATACCTTGCGACATAGAGGAGCATACGTATCACTGAACAAAATTTATAATATGCCCTATCCTACGACTGGGAAGAGAATAACAAGACCAATTATAATACTTTCTCCAACCTTGTGGTTAAGGAAATAACATATTCGAAGTCGCGAAGATGGGCAGGCACCACATATTGTGTCCCAGCCAAGATGAGGGAGCAAAAATATAAAATGTACCCCGGCATGTGGTTGGGGTGAAGTTGATAGGGCAAAGTATAAAACGTGCCTCAGCCTATGGTTGGGGCCGATATTTAATTAAAAATGTACCCTTTAAAAGGGGATGAGATGTTAGACCAACAAGTATCACAGAACTCGGAATTACCTTGATCATCCAACCATTTAGGCGAGTGATAGCAGCTAATGCATTCTAGCTCTTGAATTTTCTGCAAATGGTTAACATAATACTTCCAAAAGATGAGCTTCAAATGAATAAAAAATTGGTCATAATTTAGTGATCATGTTCCCATCCCTTTTTGTCGTAATTACTCGAGCTTTTATTTAGGGCAATAAGGATCAACTTCATTTTACCGGTTGAAGATGCTTGTATTTGTGTCGGAGTGATATCAATGAGATCCATGTTAACTTATTTCAAAAAATCCCAAAGGCACGTAATTTGAACTCAGAAATCTTTAATACACCAAAAATAAATATTTTTGGGGTTATTTTGATATATTATAAAAAATTTAGGATATAAATAAATATTTGATAATTTTTAGGGCTATAAGTGTTATGATAGGGTTCAATAATATTATATGTAATATAGGGGTATTGGTGTATTTTTTTTTAAAAAAAAATCTTGCAGAGTAACACTTGTTAAGACTTGGTGGCATTGTGGACACGTGTAACTAAAGGGAGAAGAATGTAGAAGAGAAAAAAAAAAAAGTAAGGAAGAATGTGGGCCCCACTAGTTATATAAATATATGTATGTATGTGTTGGGATGAGTATATATATGTGTTTAGCACAAAAAAAAAGAAAAATAAGAACCGGGAGGAAGGAAATGGTAGAGACGAAAAGAAAAAAATAAATAGGAGAAAAATAGTTTCGGTTGATTATAGATTCATAATTGCAGGTAGAATTCTTAACCCCTTTAATAATTGTATTCAACATCTCTATTTATTGTGTGGTTCATGTTACAGTTATTGTTTAATTATAATTCTTAACTTCCATGAAATATTTATGAATATTATATGATAATTATGTGAGATACATGTATGTATGCTATTTCTTGAATTGGTTAGATACACGTACTAAATGAGTTAAAATTTTACTGAGCGTTGGCTCATACTCTTACAATATTTATTGTAGGATTTACAAAAGTGGAGTTGAACTAGATTAAAATTGGATTTGTATTTAATTTTGTAATAATTGTATTTATTATTTATTACTGTAAAATTGTATTTATTGTCGATCTTGATTTGCTGGCAAACGATCTTGACTTGCTGGAAAATGAGACACCTGATAGCAAATTCTGTAATTTTTCGTTTCATTCCATTCTATCAATAGTGTTCTCACAAATCGCGATACATCTTCGTACTGTCTGAATGTATTATGTATGCTGAGCTGTGCGCTTCCTCCAAGATATATTTCTTCAAATCGACATTATTAGGCACATACAACCTATTGTTAAACATTAAGGCTTCATCATTATCCCTGACGTGATAATCGGCTCTGTGACAATTTTTCACTTCATCCCTGATCTTCCCCAATTGGGTATCCGACTTCTGCGCTTTCTATCATACGGTCGATTAACGTTGGTCATAAGGTCAAAGTCGCAAGCAACGTTGCTGTTTGACCAACCGCCAACTGGACTTACAAAGATCTCAACTCGGCATATAGGTTAGTGTAAACAACTCGAAGGTGTGTGATCGAACCTGCCGATTTCCTACTGATAGGTGTAAATTACCTATTTATTTTCAAATCGAATATTGTTAGTTTTCGAGTACGTTTATTACGTTTTAATATGTTTTTATGTGTTTTTGTATAAATAAGGTGTTTGAGGTGAAAAGATATCAAAACGGATCAATAACGATGAAATCGAATCAAGAACGGTGGAAGAACGGTGGGAAAACATGAACGGAGACAATATTCAGAACAGCAGATCACCGCCTAGGCAGTGAATATGCAGAGAGGCACCTAAATTTGCTAAAATCCCACCGCTTAAGCGGTAAAACTTCAGAGAGGTTCCTGATTCCATCGCCTCCTTCACCGTTGCGTTGAAGATCAAATCGACATATCCACCGCCTAGGCGGTGAATCCCACCGCCTAGGCGATCACTCTACACCAGATTTAGATATTATTTAGATATTTTTGGATATTTTATTTTATTTAATCATTCCCCCTCCCTCATTTTCGGCCATTAGACCTCCTACCATATTAGAGGCATATTTTGAGAGGATTTTGGAGAACTCAAGAAAATTCTAAGGAGAAGAACACAATGCAAAGAAGGAGAAGCGATCTTGGAACGTTCTTAGCGATAAATCTTCGGGCCACGGCTAGTTTTTCTCGTTTCTTTCTTCATCTCTTAACTTACGATTATTATTTGAGCATGTTTAGATCATTTTACATTGTATATATGGTTATGGCCATTGGCTAAACATGGATTATTTAGGGATTAATAATATATTTATGAAAATGTGATTTATTTGAGTTTGTGTTTCGTTAACGGTTGTTCTTTGATATTTGATTGTGTTTATCGTTCTTATATTGTTTATATGCTTAGAATGATATATAGAGAATACGGGATTTGATACTCGGGAGGCGTAACCCCGGATTCAGACTAGGTTAAACACAACGTGATGATTTAATAACCCAGGAGGGAGTTGGAGAGTGTGAAATCAATGACGTTAGGGGGAGACTCACATGACCTAGTGTTAGACCCTAACAATGCTGGAGGACCAAACAGCACCAACTTGGTGCGATTTGCTACCGGACATGGTGCATGCGGCACGGATGGGTTCGTTGGCAAAAGGAGCACCAGATTGGTGCCTACCGTTGGGCAGCAGCGTTGTTGCACAACACCGGCAGGTGTTGGGCAGTGCGGAAGACCTCGGTGCGGGACCGAGGCAAAATGGTGCAACGTAGGTGTAACACTATGTTGTAAACGATGCCTTGGACGCGGCAACACACGTTGGAGAAGCGGTGCGGCGCTGGACCAAGCTGTTGGGCAAGCGTTGGCAAAATGGTGCGCTGTTGGGCAACGTGGACGCACGTTGGCGGCGTTAGCAGAGGTTGCTGATAATGGGGTTCTTGTTGGGAATTGACGAGACCAATGGTAGATCTCGGTGCGGTACCGAGGCAAAATGGTGCAACGGAGGCACAATGATACGTGGTAAACAGTGTCACGTGAGCGGCGTGACGGACTGTTGGGAACGACGGTGCATTTTGGTGCGGAAAATGCATACGGCGTTGGGACGTCGTTGGGCAGAACGATGCAACAAAACAGAACGTAGGCGCAACGCTACGTTTTGGGCTGAGTCATGTAGCGGCATGACGCACCGTTGGGTGACGGTGCATTCTGGTGCGAAAATAGCACACGAAACGTTGGCAGTCGTTGGGCGCAATGACATGTTCCGGCCATGCAGGCGGTGTGGCAAAACATTGGCAGATTACGGTACGAGATGGCAACGGGCAGACGTTGGGACGGTGCAAAAACGCTGGAAGAATGCTACCTGGTGAGCTGATGGACTGGTGGTTTCCAGACATGTGCAGTGCATGTGTGAGCAGTTCTTGGGCGGTTTTGGTTGGTTTTCAGACAGGAAAACCAACTCCTGTGGTGCTGACATGTGTCGGACAGGTGTCATCTTTCTGCCTATGCAGTTGGGGCTGTCAACTGCCGTTTTTGCCTATAAATTGTAACGTATGGTCTGTTTTTAGAGGTTGGAATGTACTGCTGCGGATTTTACAGACTATATGTTGTATTTGGTTCCTTGTAACCGGAGTTTATTAATACAAGGTTGGGTTTTCCCGTAATACGTGTGCGTACTGTTGCGTGGGTGCGTTTCGGTAGTATTTCGGTGTATTCTGGTTGTATTTCGTTACAGGAACGTGTGTGTTTACAATTCTGTCGGTGTAATTCCGTTGCGAGGCAGTGCATTCACCGTGGGCTGACTGATTGTGCAACGATCAGGCCATCACTCGGTTGAAATTGGTGCTGAAAATTTTGACCCTGTGACACCTAGTATCGTTAAGACGTTGAGAGGGACTTCTTTATTGACGTGAAGTCCCGTATTCACGCGTCTTACACTCGGGAGAAGTGGCGAGTGAGTTTACGAACCGAGATTGTCAAATAGGTCGAACGCCGTTAACGTAAACTAAAACGAGACCAAACACATTTTTGTAAACAAAGTTAATTCCTAGACAATATTTTCCCCTTAACCATCTCATATTAGTATTAGTATAGTTTAGTTAGTATTTTAGTATTAGTATTTATTAGTTATAAACACATTCTTTTCGCCTAGATAAAATTAGGTTGTGATAATCGCGGTACTTGATAATAATTTCAACCAATCCCTATAGACACGATACCTTTACTTTTCCCATCTATACTAAAACTTGACCCGTATACTTGCGGTGAAAGTGGCATGGGTTACAAGCCGCAACCAGAATGTGTGTTAAAAGAGAGAATGGTTCCACCTCTTTTGATCAACTAACCGTGGACGAAGCCTATTGGTTGCTGGAAGATATGGCGGCCTTTGATTATTAGAGTTTCAATACTACGATGCCATAGATTGACATTCTGGATCAAGATGAGGATTTTTCCCCTGCCTTCGAAGACATGTTCATTATAGTTATGGGGAAAACTCTAAGATTATTGAGGGAAACGAATGACCGAATCAATGAGCATGAGATCATCTTGACAACATTGAGACGATTTGCACTAAAATCGATATGATCGTAACGTCTCTTCAGATGCAAATCGGTCAGCTTATCTGCTTGATTGAGGCCGAGTCAGACGTGGTGGCACTGAGAGATACACAAGCCACATTCATTGAAAGCCACCACGAGAAATCGGAGACAAGTAGGAGGTACTTGGGTGAGATCGAAGACTATCATGAAGATGCAACACCTCAAGTGTGGAGCGGCGATGAAAATTTATATATTAATCGTTGTGAATTTTCACCGTTTGAATTCTAGCTGGTGATGCCGCAGTCGATCCAAGACGATCACATCTACGAGGATCCGATGTAGCTCACTTGTCCTTTGTCGCCGTTAGCAACGTCC
Organism: Eucommia ulmoides; assembly: GCA_016647705.1. Taxonomy (NCBI): domain Eukaryota; kingdom Viridiplantae; phylum Streptophyta; class Magnoliopsida; order Garryales; family Eucommiaceae; genus Eucommia; species Eucommia ulmoides. The sequence continues at coordinate 17,305,595 of CM028325.1, forward strand.
TTTCATGCCCACCAAGTACATAAGCCGGTGAGGTGTGATGTTGAAAGATCGAGCCATTCAGAGCCTTATCTCGCCAATCTTGAGAGCGTTTTAAACCAAGCCCCGTACGTGATGTTATTTAACACATACTACGAGCAGAAGTCGCTCTTTGACGAGCACTTCGGCGTATCAAGCTGACGACCATAAACCAAGCGCTTTTTGGGAGGCAACCCAAGGAAAAAAATAAGTTAGATCCATCTCCGTCGACTTGAAATGGAGGGGAGATTCTCTCGCCTCCTAGGTACGTGTTCTAAACCCCCGTCTTCATTATCATGCTATATACTGTCATTGGAATCGCTGATATGGTTGTTTTAGACATTGCTTGTTTGAGTCGGGTGTGATGTGTAGTATATTTTTAGTATGTTTTAGTTAGTATGTTTTATTATTTTTATGTGTGCATGTTTGTTTAGGATAGTTCTTGTTATGTGCCGAGTTTTGACTTCATTTGGGCCTTTACCCGATGATGAGTCTGTCCCCTAATTGTTTATTGAGGTTGAGCGTAAAGCTCATTCATGTGTGTTCTGTGTGCTTAACGTATCGTTTTAGTAAAAGTTATTGTAGATTCTAAATGCACGAGCATGTAAATTCAATATAGCACTATCTAATTGATTTGAAAACGATTATCCTTCACTCAAATTCATGACAATAGGGATTTTAGAACTTGATTTGGGGGAAATTTGAGGCAAAATCCTAGGCGAAGTAGTTCAGGAGATATGATTTAGGCAGTCATTTTGTCGCTTGAGCCTTTTAAGCTTACCTTGTTATATCATTATCCCTCGTTACCCTATCGAAGCCTAATAGCCGTTTCAATTCTGAACACTTAACTAATACCATAACCGATTGAACTTTTTCTAAACCTATATCGCTAAACCAAAGGCACAAAGAGAATGAATGAAGTTAGCATTAATTATGCTATTTGATGTAAGCGGTTGGGTTTTGAGCGAGCTCTTTATTGGTTCGGTATTCGAGTACTCATTTGTCGTTTTTCGTTCATATTTCACACCCCCCTTAAATTGTACAAATCAAATAAGTTTGGGGGTGTGTTCCTTGTTTGTTTGAAAAAAAAAAAAAAACTATGTAAATATAGTTTATTTTCGTTTCTTTTTTACAAGTGAGTACGTCAGTCTTAATTGTATTGTTCAGGGTTGTTTCAAAATTATCTATGAGGTTTCAAGTATGAGTGTGCCAAGCGATGTGCCTTGGGTAATGTTAACCTGTTTTTTCTTCCAATTTACCCTTGGCATGTTCCTTAACCGAATCAAGTCCTAATGATCTTTTTGAATCTCCGAACCTACATTAGTGGAAAATAGAACCCGGGTCAGGCGTATGGATTCCTTATACCTTAATAGTTTAAGTCATAAATTTTATTGAGGGATAATCCCATCCAATCAATGGATAGTTGTATATTTGAGTTTAATCACACACACTTTGATAGGATCTAGAATGGCGCTTACTATTATTGAATGTTGAAATTCTAGAACACCACATGGTGTGTTTTTATGCTTAAACTTATTAGGATTAGGGATCGATGAGGGAAAAATCGTTTGGCTGGTAGATGATACTAAAAACTTGCACATTTTTGTTTAAGTGTTTTTAGTTATTATTTGGTAATTAGTTGTTATATTTTCTTGTATTGTGTGGGTGTTTTGCTCAAGAACTAGCAAAATTCCGAGTTTGGGAGTATTTGATAGGTGTAAATTATCTATTTATTTTCAAACCGAACATTGTTAGTTTTCGAGTACGTTTATTATGTTTTTATGTGTTTTTGTATAAATCAGGTGTTTGAGGTGAAAATGTATGAAAACGGATCAATAATGATGAAATCAGATCAAAAATAGCAGAAGAATAGTGGGAAAAAATGCATGGAGGCAATATTCAGAACAACAAATCACCGCCTAGGCGGTGAATATGCAGAGAGGTGCCTAAATCTATTGGAAGCCCACCGCTTAGGTGGTGAAACTGCAGAGAGGTTCCTGATTCCACCGCATCCTCCACCGCTGCGTCGAAGATCAAACCGACATACCCACTACCTAGGTGGTCACTTTGCACCAGATTTCGATATTATTTAGATATTTTAGGATATTTTGTTCTATTTAATCCTTTATCCTCCCTCATTTTCGGCCATTAGACCTCCTACCATATTAGAGGCATATTTTGAGAGGATTTTGGGGAGCTCAAGCAAATCCTAAGAAGAAGAAGACAAAGCAAAGAAAGAAAAACGATCTTGGAACGTTCTTAGCGACAAATCTTCGGGCCACGACTAGTTTCTCTCGTTTCTTTCTTTATCTCTTAACTTAGGATTATTGTTTGAGTATGTTTAGCTCATTTTACATTGTATATATGGTTATGGCCATTAGCTAAACATTGATTGTTTAGGGATTAATAATATATTTATGAAAATATGATTTTTTTGAGTTTGTATTTCGTTAGCGTTTGTTCTTCGATGTTTGATTGTGTTTATCATTCTTATATTGTTTATATGCTTAGAATGATATATAGAGAATATGGGGTTTGACACTCGGGAGAGGTAACCCCGGATTCGAACTAGGTTAAATACAACGTGACGATCCAATAACCCGGGAGAGCGTTGGAGAGTGTGCAATCAATAACATTGGGGCGAGACTCACATGACCTAGCATCGTTAAGACATTAAGGGGGACTTATTCGTTGATGCGAAGTCCCGTATTCACGCGTCTTATACTCGGGAGAGATGGCGAGTGAGTTTACGAACCGATATTGTCGGATAGGTCGAACGCCGTTAACGTAAACTAAAACGAGACAAAACACATTTTTGTAAATAAAGTTAATCCCTAGGCAATATTTTCCCTTTAACCATCTCATATTAGTATTAGTATAGTTTAATTAGTATTTTAGTATTAGTATTTATTAATTATAAACACATTCTTTTCGCCTAGATAAAATTAGGTTATAATAATCGCGGTACTCGATAATAATCTCAACTAATCCCTATAGACACGATACCCTTACTCTCTCCATCTATACTAAAACTTGACCCGTATACTTGCGATGAAAGTGGCGTGCGTAAATACGCGCCACTACCTACTAAGCGCATCTACTACAATATTGACCTTTTCAGGGTGATTATGGATAGTACAATCATAATCCTTGATCAACTCTATCCAGCACCTCTGTCTCAGATTTAGTTCCTTCTAAGTAAACAAATATTTCAAACTCTGGTGGTCAGTGTATATCTTGCATGGTGAAATTGATATAGGAGAAGTTCCCGGAAGTAATTTGATAGTGAACTCAATTTCCCTATCCACTGGCAACCCTTCTGGAAATACATCGGGAAAATCCCTGGCCACTGGGATATCTGCCACCTGTACATCATTCCAACTGGTGTCAATCACATACGCGAGGTATCCTTGGAATCCCTTCTTTAATAATTTCCTAGCCTCTATGACTGAAATCAAACTGACAGGGGTGATGATTCTGTCCCCCAAAAATATGAACTCCGACTCGCCCGCGACTCGAAAAGTAACTTCCTTTTTAAAACAATACATTGTGTCATGATAGCTAGATAGCAAATCCAGACCCAATATCACATCAAAATCGTGAATACTTAGAGGGAAATAGATCCACCGACAATTCTCTATCACTAATACGAAGTGGATTATTTTTATACGTACTATCTATCAATACTAACTCACCCACAGGGGTAGAGATAATGATACTATATGACAGAGAAGTAGGAAATTTGCCTACATGCATCATAAAGTCGCCGAAATAAATGAATGTGTACAACCGGAATCGATAAGTATACGTGCATCTCTATCATATAAAAACATGATACCTGTAACCACATCTGGGGTAGCTTGGGCATCCTGTCGGGTAGAAGCAAATACACGACCTCGAGTCGGAGGTCTACTGGTTAATCCTCTACCATGCCCCTAAATACTACTAGGGCCAACACTACCCACACTACTCGTAGAAGGTATAGGTGTAATAGTAGATTTCAGACAATTTGGAGATATGTGGCCTGGATCATGACAACGGAAACATATTGGGCCTACCATGGGACAGTCCCTAGCAAAATAATCCAGTGATCCACATTGATAGCATACAGTTATTCCAGCTCGGCTAACCGTCTGGCTCCTACTCCGTCCTTACTAGTCAAAACTCTGTCCAAATACATTCGGCTGTCGCCCGGTGTATGATTGTCATGGGCCTCAGCTCCTAGCTTACTGGTCGGTTGTTGGGGCTCGAGCAAATAGTGGTCGAGCTACAACTTCTTGAGAAGTGCCACCTGGATATCTATTAGGTAATTTGAATCTACTCTTTTTGTATTGCTCACGATTCTCGGCTGCTTCCCGTACATCATTCTCTATTAATTTTGCTGTGTTTACCAATTTCGCATAACTTTGATTTACTTGCCAGTCAACCTAGAACATATTTGCAGATTAAGTCCTTTTTGGAATCTTCAACATCTCATTTCTTCAGTTTTCACCAAATCAGGAGCAAATCGGGACAAGGCATTGAATCTAATTTCATACTACAGAACGATCATTTCCTTGTTTCAGTGATATGAACTCCTCCTCCATCTCGAACTGATAGGATTCAGGAAAATAGTTTTCATTAAATACCGCAACGAATTGATCCCAAGAAATCTCCTCGCCTGGAACTGAAATTAACCTCTTCATTTCCTCCCACTAATGTTTGGCCTCTTCTTTCAACTAGAAGGTGGCGAGAGGAACTCGACTATCATCAGTAATGCTCATTGTCTCAAATACGTGTCCTACGTTCCTCAACCAATTTTCAACATTAGCAGGGCCAACAGTTCCCGTAAAAGCCGGGGGGGTCCAATTCCTTGAATCTTTTCAGGAGTAGAGCCTAAGAAGTGGTTGTTTCAATTTGGGCCTTCTTGCATTCCATCATCTTTGTATGTTGCTCTGTCAATTGTGCAGCAACCTGTAAAATTTGCTCGACAACTCCAAGCTTTCCTGCATCCTACCCCTTTTTTCTCTAGGGTCCTAAATTCCCAGTACTTTTATTTTCACGCTCCATAGTCAATATCTTAAATGAACTTTAATAAGTAATAGGGCTAATAGGCAAACGACAATGCATGACGAAAATGTACTATTTAATTCAATAAAATAACTACCACTCACGTGCCGAACCCACCTATCAACACCTTATCTCATGGTCCACTACTAACTAGACAATCTGGCTCGCCTACAAAACCTATAACATAAGCTCTGATACCAAAAACTATCACACCCTTCCCTGGGCCCCCATCGCCAGAGGTTAGGCGTGATGTCGACTTGACATTACTTGACTGATCAACAAATACATACATACATACATATATACACACACACACACACACATGCACCGCTATATTTGTTTTTTCCAAAATATATTTACCCACGTCAAAATTAGGGAATATACGTGTCCCAACTATTCATAATAAAACTACAAATCTACAATCCAAACTACCCAAAAAAAATTGAACCTTCTATGGTTCACACCATTCCAGCAAATTCTCCAAAAACAACACCACCCTCTGACTCTACCTAGTGTTAGTAGTGGGCCATTTTCTAGCTGAGGCACCTGAAATCAAATATTTTATTGGTGTACTGTTTTCATAATATAAAAATAATTTATAAATCAAGCATAATTATCAAATACTAATTTTCAAAACATAATATAAGTATAACCGCACACCGAGCCGAAATAAAATTCTACACCTATTGTTATAATAAGATAATATATTTAAATCAACCAATCCAAATAATTCAATATATAATAAAATACCACACACATATTTTCTTACTAGCCATAGGATTGTTTCACCTCATGATCGAGAGTTACAACGGTACCGTAACCTATACAACTGTGACATCTAAGGTGGCTATCAGTGCTAGGGCAATTTAATATCTCCAATGGTAGGAGCAACCACTCTACAGGACTTGCCTGACAGGTAACAACATATATCCACTCTGCAGGACTTTCCTGATAGGTAACAACATATATTCACCCTATATGACTTGCTTGATAGGTAACAACATATATCCACATTTCGCAGAACATACCCTCCTGACAAGAAGACAACCATGCCATAGTCAGATAATAAAAATCACTTTTCACATTTAAAAATTTACTTGATCCGTGTAACGTTATAAAATAATCTATTTTAATAAACTTTTTTTTTTTCCACATTTTAATACAAAAATATAATTTGACAATTTACATAGAAGACAATACATTCACCTTGATTTTTATACTACTAAAAGTACTATCGCCCGACTACTACTCGGTTGGCGTCGCCTGCGAACCTAACAACCAAAGGGTCTAAATTAAGAATTTATTTAAAATAAATCTAATATGCAATTCGTGACCCTAAAATGCATTGTTTTCCATTCTCAATTATTTTTTTTATATGAAATTATGTAGCGCCTAATTTCTTAAGTTAATATTAACTATACAGAAATTATTATAACAACGACTACAAAATTTTTCTCGTTAATAATGAAATTTGTAGAAAATTATTAATTGACTGTTAAAAATTAAATTAGTTAACAAAATACTAAAAATTGTCATTTTAGTAAAATTTACAATTTCTATCTTAAATTGTATTATTCGCAAATTAGATATATTTATGTATACAAATATACCCGCTACATTTTCCGAACCCCTTTTTTTTTTTCTATTTTTTTTCTCTGTTTGTTCGGTTGGAACACATATAAATGTATGTGTGTGTATAAGATTTATAAATATATATTGTGTGTGTGTGTGAAAACCAAAATCCACCACCTCACATGAATTTTTGTTTTTTTAACTGTTCGGTTGATACACCCTTATCCCTTCCAATTTTTATTTTTTTTTAAAGTTGGCATGTGTCACAACTATATATATATATATATATATATAATTATATGGTTGGGGTCATTTTCTTCTTTACGAAGGAAATTATCTTCAACCACTATTTTTATTATTTATTTATTTATTTATACTAAATTATCTTCTTAAAATAAAGAAAATATTAATTGTATTCCAAAATTTCTTAAAATCATATTTTAAATAGCTTAATAATCTCCTAAACTTTAAAAGTCAAAATTAAAATCAACAAATTGACCCCTAAAATTTTAAAGTAATTATTAACTTGAGCAATGCACCCCGTTATTTTTTTCTAGATGTTCTAAAATGAAACTAGAAATATGCATGTGCAAGAATTAGATTTTACAACAAGAGTCCTAGTTCCACAACTTTTTGATCCCCTTTAGTTTGATGTCAATCATGTAACTCAAACTTGCCTCCCAAGAGACGATGTTCACTGCTTACTCATTTAGGACTTTCTCAGGATGAAGTTAAAATCTCACTGCCTTGTCCTATTGGTCGATTATCTCTGGTGGATACGAAAACGTGACCTGAATATTCGAGATTACCAGCGGTTGACCATTTCGATTTTTTACTTTTCTATCTCGGAAGAACTTGGCTCTATCTTCCTTAGTGGGATCATATCCCAATTTGAACCTTCTTCTTTTTCTATTTGAACTCAATTGGCTTGGTTATTCCGTCTAGGTTTTTTCTGAGTTCCTTTCCAAGTACGCAACCCAGAGACTTCATTTCCTTGGCAATGGAGGCCACAACATTTGACAGTGTCGGGACTAACTCATGATTGCCCTCTTTTATGATCGTGGTATTCACAACGTCAAATACGTGATAGGAGGCCTTGATCTCCTCTTTTTCCTTCTTCTTTTCCTCGGCCACCAGTAGGACATGTCGGCTTATTGCTCGGCAAAAACGCACATCGTCCGAGTCTACCTCGACTATATAGAGCGTGTTGTTAATAACGAACATGATTCTTTGGTACAGCGACGAGGGCATCACACTAGAGTTATGGATCCATGACCTTCCCAAAAATATATATAATGTCTAAAAGACCATTTAACATAAATTTTACAATAAACAAAATAAAATAAAATAAAATTATGCAACAAGTTCTTTAATTAGAAAAATTAAAAAATAAAATAAAACAGGACAAGAAAGCTAGGAACACAGAGAAACAAATGAACAAAATAAGAAAAATAATTTCAATAATTACTGTTGTTACATTTATTTATTTAAAAAAACAAAATTAATTTAGTTTATGTACAATTATTTTAACCTATCAATTTTTTTATAGGTTTAAGATTTACAATTTCTATATAATTAAAAAAATAACTCCTTAATTAAATGAGAAAAGTTACATTTTGCATTTTTTTTGGGTACATAAGGCAAGCAAAAAAAAAACTACACTTGCGTCAAATCCTCATTCTCTTTATCGTTAGCTACTAAAGCAATTAACCCTTCAGGTAGATTAAAAACATATCTAAATTCTTCTTCAATTTTCATCCCCATTTGGGCTAGGTACATTGACTGTTCTCTCTTGATGTGATTTGGACGTTGTAGTTCTTTGTTTTCATCATGCGCTTGCAATCATCGATCCATGGCTTGAACTTGTGATTTCTAGGACATTCTTTCAATAACAATTTGCCAACTTCTATCGCAACAATTTCAATGATGACGTCCTTATAGTTACTCTTTGTAACTACCGTAATGCCTTTATGAACTCCTCTAATCTCTGCTTCAAGGCTGTTGCAACTCTTTAAATGTCCATAGAAGCCAACTTGTCAATCTCATTGATGATCTCTCTCTAAGCCTCCATACCCACCTTTCCCTAGATTTCCTTTGGCGCTTTCGTCCGTGTTCAGTTTAAAGTACCCTACAATTGGAAGATTCCAATTAGATGGAAAATCATTTACTTGGGGAAGATTTGGAGGACAAAAAACATCCACCAAGTCGATCTTAAGTCTGTTAATTTTCATGATTGTTGTGAATTTATCTTGGGTTTTCCCCTCGATAACTTCCCTATTTATGTCATTCCAAATTCTCCAAAGAACAACAATGAACAAAAGGGGAAAGATAGAAAAGAAAAGTGGAGAAAAGAGTTCCTTGAAATATTCATTTTGATCCATGCCAAAAGTTCACCCTTTGATAGATTTTGGAACTTATCCAGAGTCAAGAAAGCTTTCCAGACTTTTTTTGGCTTTCAGGCAAGTCCTCAACACGTGTTCAATAGATTCAACCTCTATTTTGCATCTCATACAAATTGTTGTGACATTATTGGACCATTTGGCAATGTATTCATTTGTAATTAACTTTCTATGAATGATAATCCAGAGAAAATGCCTCATACTTTGCGGAATTTTGAGCTCCCAAATCCAGTTCCAAACTGGATTGGTACCCAAGTCTCTATCCTTATCAATTTTTGCATAAGCCGATCTAAGAAAAAAAAAAACCTAAATTTTCCAGCTGCCACACTGCCACATTTTCTTGAAAAAATAAGGGAGGATTAGCCTTTAAGATGGTTGATTTAGTCTCATCGAATATGATGTGAAAGATTGGATTAAGAGACCGGTTTCCATAGTCATCAATGATATTAGAAACTTTTATATCTGAGACTCCCATATCAAAGAGATTATGGTTTCCAATTTCTCTTATCGAACCTCAACCAAACCACCAATCAAACCAGAGATTAATTTTAACTCCATTCTCCACTTTCTATTTGATCCCTTTAATCAGATTTTTTTTTTTTTTTAACTTCTCTCCAAATATGAGAACCAATAGCTCTTTTAGGCCAGAAACTAGGACGATCTTCAATTTTATATTTATCTTTGAAAATTCTAGTCAATAAATTTTCATTATTCTTTAGAATATTCCATCCAAGTTTTGTCAAATAAGCATCATTTAAACTCTTCGTACTTTGATCGCACCTTATTTTATGCGATTTTATACCTTCAAACTTAAATTTGTTAATCATTCGAATAGTGTAAATTATTATAAGTAGAGTTATTTTATTTATTCATGTTTGTTTATGAAAATGGATAAAAACAACATTAAGATGGGGCAAATCGGATTAAAAACGAGTAAACCACAACAATCCGAACAAAAACAAATAAATCGGAACGAATCGTTTGATCCCTTAACTATATCAAAAATTGATTTATTTTATATGATTTTGTAGGTTTTTGAAAAGCAAACAAAATGGGTTGAGTTGGAGTAAATCGGATAAAAAACGAGCAAACTGCGGCAAATCGAACAAAAGACGAACAAATGGGACTGCTACAGTAGCCGAGCCGCTATAGTAACCTCTCAACTTGGCCTATGTCGGCAGCCCTCCTTAACTTTTAGCCCTTTTTATGTTTTTACCCCTTAACTTTTTTAGCTGTTTTAAAATATCATTTCCTTCTCACCTACCTTCGGTTTTTGTCCAATTTATCCCCCAAGACTCTTTAGTTTGCCTATAAATATGATTTGAGGTTGGGAACAATTGGATACACATTTTTTTAGAAACATTTCATCTTAGAAGGATGTCTATCTTTAATATTAAGAGTTAGTTTTCTTTTTTTATGAGTTTCTAATTTTCTTTTACTAAGATTAATGATGAAACCATAGGTAATCAATTAAGTTGTTATATTGTGTTCATTCCAAATAATTTATAATTAATGTTTATGATTTTTGCTTCAATTAAATAAATGATTTCATCTTTAATATCATGTATTATTGATTATTATGAATTATTTAAATGATTGGATTTGTTTTGTAAAATAAACAATATCTATTGATTATATGTTTTCCATTAATTTGTATACATATAATACTTAAGAAATTATATTTTCAATACAAATAAAAACCAACTTGAGATTTTCATCGGGCTTAATTTCTAAAATCTTAAGAAGATAATAACATCTGAATCTAAAATTATCATTAAAAATTTGGAGTCAACACAAAAATAAGAACTAATTAATTATATATTGGTGGATTCTAAAATCTTGGTATTTTTCCATCTTTAATCAAATTAAATTGGTTATTTTACTGTTTATCTAGTTTTCCAGTCCTTAATCACAAAATCAACATCCAAGATTATAATTAAATTAAATTGGATAGATTAAATTTCCTATAACCAATCCTCGTGGAATTGACCTCGCTTCCATCAATTTGTGCTACAATGGATTCGTACGCTTACGAGTATTTTTAAAACGAGACAGAACACAGTTTCTGTCCACAACATACTTCTCATTCCCAAATTCTTTCTTAAGATAGTCTGTTTTCAAGTTTATGGGGTGAAATTTCTTTTTGTCTTCTGATTCTCCCCATAGAAATCTTCTATTAATTTATCAATTTCATCACAAGTTTTCCGAGGGAGAATGGAAGTTGCAGAGCATAGCTAGGGATAGTTGTGGTAACATATTTTATCAAGGTAGCTCTTCTAGCCATCCATAGATTTTTTTTCTTTTTTCGAAACAGTAAGATGCTTCTGCATCTTATCAATCAGATGCTTATAATACAGTTTGTTATTTCTCTCATGGACAGTATTAGCACCCAAGCATTTGCCTAAGTCATTAGTTAATTGGATTCTCAATCTCATGCTTATGTTCCTAGCATCAATTCTTTTTATGTTGGGGAAATAAACACCCTAGATTTATTTAAGCTAACTTTTTGGTCAGAACATTTTGAGAAAGAATCTAAGATTTCCAAAATGTTATCACACCAGTTCTCTCCAACTTTGGAGAAGAGAGTTGGATCATCCGCAGAAAACAGGTGAGTTAGGCAAGGACTATTTTAGAGATTTGTATTCCTTTTTTTCACGCTATCCTCTATAAGGTAAGCAAGCATTTCCATACAAAAGACAAAAAGATAAGGGGATAATGGATCCTCTTGTCTTAATCCTCTAGACGCAGTAAATTCATTAAGAGGCTCCCTATTCTACAAAAATCCTAAATGAAGCATTTTTCACACAATGAAGCACATGCTTAGTCCAGTTCAGAGGGAAACTAAAAAACTTTAGAGTTTCTTCCAAAAAGTCCCAACTTATTCTATCGTAGCCTTTTTCTAAGTCAATTTTAATAATCATCTATCCTTGTTTACTTTTCGTCCGCCTATGGCTATGAATGACCTCTTGGGTTATGATAATATGATCTAAGGTTATTCTACCGGGAACAAAACTGTTTTAACACGGTACTCTCATCCTTCTTTGTTTTCTTTTCTGTTTCCATCTCTTGTTGGAACAGAATAATGATTGTTTTTGACTTTTTTGGTGCTTCTTTCCAGACCATCCTCTTCTTTTTTTTTGGATTTGTGATTCGAGTTCTCTTTTTCATCGGTTGTGAAAGCCTCCAACGATTTAGCTTTCTCTAAGGGTCAAGAGTTTCTCTCTCTAAAAGTGCTCATATTTTTACATTTTGCATTTGATACATCATCAAAATTTGGTTTTTCACACTAGTTAATTAATACAGCCTGAAATGTTATAAGCCCGTTCATGTAAGGGTGGACCCGTTTGGTAACCGTTCCCATCCCATCCCATTCCATTTCCATCTTAGATTTTTGGGATTTCTGTTTGGGAATAACGTTTGGTAAATCTCATTCCCTTCCCATTCCATTTCCAAAACTAGAAATCATTCTCATTTTTCTTAAGAAGTGAGAAATAGAAAAAAGTTGTGCCAACTTCTGTCCATCCCATTCTCATTCTCAAAAAAAGACACGCTGGTCATTATTTGGTTGTCTTCTTTGTCTGTTTTGTGTTGGTTTCGATTTTGAAATCGAAACCCTAAGGTTCAAAATTGAAATAGGATTTCGAAATCGAAATTGATTTCGATTTCCTGTTTCAATTTTGAAAATGAAATAGGATTTCAAAATTAAAATCGATTTCAATTTCAAAATCGAAATCGAAACAAATTTTGATTTTCTGTTTCGATTTCGATTTTGAAAACAAAATAGGGTTTCAAAATCGATTTCGATTTTTTGATTGATTTCAATTCTTTGGTTTCGATTTCTAAATAGAGTTTCTTGATTGTGGTTGAGTTCGTTCTTGATTTCTTGATTGTGGTAAGGTTTGATTGCTTGATTGTGGTTGGGTTCGTTCTTGATTGTGGTTGAGTTTGATTGCTTTATTGTGGTTGGGTTTGTTCTTGATTTTTTGATTGTGGTAGGGTTCATTCTTGATTTCTTGATCGTGGTAGGGTTTCTTGATTGTGGTTGAGTTCTTTCTTGATTTCTTGGATAAAATCGTTACCAAACGCAATTCTATTTTCAGATAAAAAAAAATACTGTTATTAAACGCGATTCTGTTCTTAAGAAAAAAATATAATTCTCATTTTATTCTACTCCATCTCAATTTGATTTCCGTTCCTTTGCATGGGATTGGAATGAAATAGTTACCAAACGGGCCGTAATTGTCGTTGTATCCGTCCCATCTACGAACCCTTGCCGCAATTTATGCTTTAATCTGGATTGCCGTGGGTCTGCCCTAGCTATTAAACCTATATATGAAAAGAGACCCTAGTGTTTATTTCATTTCGCTCTCATTAAGCCTTATTGCTCTCCCTGGCCGCACTTCTTGCCTCGCCTCGCCGCCGGTCAGGCTCTCACGCCTCGTCGCCGATCTCGTCTCGCCACCACTCACGCTTCCGCAGTATCTCTCGCCTAGCCATTCGCCACCGATCACAATCCAGCCTTTCACAGCTTCCGCTGCGACGGACTTCAGGTAACCTAATTAGCATTTTGTTTAGTTTTCTGTTCCTACTTCAGATTTCATGATTGATTGTTTAATAAAACCCTAAATCCTTACTTTCTGTGTTTCTGTTCGGCATTTGTTGAGTGTTCTGTTAGGCATTTGTTTAGTGTTCTGTTCCCTTGTTCCCATATTAAACTAGTTTGTGGTTTCTTATTGTTTTATTGGTCTATTGGTCTATTCCTAGTATTCTAAAAACAATTCTTGGAACAAATGCCATTTGCTTTTTGTTTCTCTTCCTATTTAAATCCATGAACCATGTCGCGTGGAATCGTTAAAGGCTGTAAATGGTGTGTTGTTTGAATTTATGAGGTGTAATAGAGTTAAATGTCTACTGCCTAATATGAGTTCTTTGAATAATGAACTGATGCAAATAACACCACCATGTCGTTGAGCTGCAATCCACAATCTGAAACTGTGCTAGAATTAGTTTGGTTATTGTTATTATTTTGATTTAGTTAATTAATTCACAGGCACTGAAATCAATCAAACCTAGAGTAATCTCAGCGCAATGATGGCAATAGTCTTGGTATAGGAAGGACAAGCCTCAGGATCAAGCACCTCTTCCATAGTGAAATTCAAGAAGTATCTATGTCTTTGCGCTCAATTTATTGATGAAGGTTATAGGGATATATTGTGGTTCCAAGTTAATATATCAGCCCAAGACTTGGTTTGCAAGCATAAAAAGCGGAACAGAGGGCGAGTTTAGAGCTCCAAAGAATATGTTCCGGGACTATATAGACCAAAGAATTTTCACGGGAAAATTGTTGTATTTCAAAATGCAGTTTCGTATATAGTTTGGGTAGGCTTCCACATGAACATGGTGGTTTTGGGCGTTCTTTCCGTCTTTTTGATCTTGAGCATTTGTAAAAGGGATGGAAGTTAGGATCACTCTTGATTAGATATAGGAATTATGGTGTCGCAACCGTGATTGGTGGGAAGATCTATATTTTTGGTGGGATAAATTCGAACTCTCCTAAAAAGGAGCTTTGGGGTGAAGTTTTCAATTGAGACATAAAGTTGTTGGAACCCATAAATCTTTATTTGATGGATTGATAGCTATTATCCTTCGTAAAAGTAAAATTCTTGTGTGTTCACTCCGTGAGAGGTATCTTTATATTTATAATGTAATTAGTGATCGTTGGAAGGTGTTAAATGAAAATTCTCAATTTGCACCACCATGTTGCAACAATCCTATAGTAGTGGAAGTCTATTATTCCATGGGACCGCGCAAGTTTTGCTTGGATCTTACGATAAGTTAGTACTTTATATAATCCTTCATCTGTGTGTTTTCTTTTTTCAACTATGTCTTGCCATCCTGCCATACACGGAAGTCCATCGCTTTTCGTTTTCATAGGATTTTTCAACCTATGTCTTGCCATCCTGCCATACACGGAAGTCCATCGCTTTTCGTTTTCATAGGATTTTGAAATCTTCCTCAGTTGAAGAATCCCAATAGAGACATGTTATGTCACACCCCACTCCGGACACCCGTCACCGTGAGGCCTGCGTGACGTCGACACAACCTCATCTTAACGTCAAATCCACTAGTAAATGACAAAGTGCATACGAAAATATATAAACACAAATTCTGACCATATACAATATCTCTAACTGGGGACATACCTGTCCCTGAATTATAATAACAATAATGAAGCTCTCACAGGTTCGCCTCAAATAGCTTATCCTAAAATATTTCCATACTACACCATCGCCGGACTCTATCTAGTGCCAGTAGGGGACCAACTCCTAGTTGTTGTACCTGCGAGTGTACTGTCTTCTTAGTAAAATATTTTAAAAATAATAATACATTCTAAATATTACCACAATTAAATATGGATCAAGCATAAGTATATAAACACCACATAGCTCGTAAAATCTCCAGTATATGAGCAGCGAAAATAAAGCGATATAGATAAGTTCCATCCAAATCCATCTAGTACAAAATCATACCAATTACCATAATAAATAATAAATCACACAATATAAGTAAAACTCCACATCTCACACATACACCTCAAACACACATCTCAAACACACCACTCCACCACAATACACACTGACTAGCCATAGTGATCGTTTTAACATGATCGAGAGTTTGCAACGGTACCGTACCATCCGTAGGATATGTCTTCCTACGAACACCCATAACTCCGCCGAAGCGGATAATCACTGCGCAGTATAAACGTCTAACATCACTCTGCCGAAACAGATAAACATCGCTCCGTCGAAGCGGATAACATCACTCCGCCGAAGCGGATCACATCACTCTGCCGAAACAAATAAAAACTATGGCATCGTCCAATCAATAACATCGTCAAATCAATACCATCACTTTGCCGAAATAGATAATCATCACTCTGCCGAAGCAGATAAATACTATAGCATTGTCAAATCAATAGCGTCATTATCAAATCACAAATCAATAACATCGTCTAATCAATATTGTCAAATCTCAAACATCATCCTCTATTTCCAAAACTGATTTTTAATCCATAATCATATTTTTCATTTTTCTTAAAAAAAACCGTCTGATTTCACCAAAACCATTTTCACCTTCTTTTCGAAAACTATCGTAATCTCATGAAAATTCATTTTACCAACTCACTCAAAACCTGCTTGAGCCACAAAATTTTAAAAGCATTTAATGTAAATACAACAATTTTCTATCATATATAGATATAAAAATAGTTTGACAAGAAGACAGTATACTCACCTGATTATCCATTTTCGAAGACTTTAATCGCCTATTCTCTACCGGTACTCCGATGCTTGCGAACCTAATAGTGACAGGGTCTAAATTAATATTTTATGTAAAAATAACCTAACCATGAAATGTAAGCCCTAATTTTCGTGATCTTTTATTCCTCGTATTTTATTATGAAATATTACTATTCAACTAATGTTACTCCGTTACAGTTTATCATATCAAATTTATTCATGTGAACGGTCTCACTATTTCCTATCGCCATTTCAATTTAAATAATTAAATACATATATTAAAGAAGTTCGAAATTCTACCTTTCTCGGATTTTTCAATGGCTGCGAGATTGGATTTTTATTTCTATTGGGATGGTTTGTGCAAATTTTTCTTTTTCCTTTTCCTTCTTTTTCTTTTCTTTTTCGCGCCTGTTCTCTGCGTCTGATTCAGTTCCGTTTTCACCCCGACGAACTCTCTCACTCCTCCCTGCCACCGTCCGCCGGCCACCCTGCACCGTTCTGCACACACACACACACCGCAGCAGCAACACACACATACTTGACAAAACACACGCTGGCTACGCCACACCTCCGATCACAGCCCCACGATCACCGTCGGCCCATGCCCACTGGTGACACCCATACGCACCCCCACACTACCGACACACACCACTGGAGGAACACACCCACACCGTCAACACTAAAGAACACCCACACGTACACGTCCACCATTTGAACACAACAACCCACGAAATCGACGTCGTCCACCGGCCGACGACACCCTCTCTCTCTACTCTCCACTTCGGCGACGACGGCGACCACACCGACACACCTATCTGACCGAACAATCGCACACCGGCGATGCTGAACGAACCACACCGAACACGCACACACACTTTACCAAACGACGGCGATGATTACGCACCACCGGACGAACGGTGATCCCACACACACCGGAGCGAACCGCTCTCTCTCTCTTTGAAATTTGACGACGACACACACCCACACGAAGAACACGAACACATACCCACGCTGCGTTTCTATTTTCTGTTTTAAATTTTCGTCGCCGGCGAGCTCTCTCTCTCTAACCCACCGCCAGCGACGAACACCGATTGTCTGACCCTGCTCTCTCTCTCTCTCTCTGTTTATCTCTTTTTGTGCTTCTCATTTCCTCCCTTCAGATTGAGTCTGCATGCAAGTATATAATGCATGAATCAAGTGGTCTGAAAATTTGATCTAAAAATGCCACGTCTCCCACTTTCCAATTCTTCTCTACCTCCGGCGGATCTCCATGGCACACAGCACACACGCACAAAATGGGTTTATATATATATATATTAAAATAAAACTTTTTGTTTAGTTACTCTTTCTTCCCCTAATTCTTAAAATCCTCTTTTTAGTCCAATATCAACTTCTTTTAAAAGTTCTAAAATTAAAATTTCACTCCTTTTAAGTTTCAATTTAAAAAGTTAAATGCTAATTTTGGATAAAATGTTTTTCCTAAATTTTCAATTTGACCTCTAAACTTTTTAATTTGGATTTTTAATTGACTTAAATTCCTCCGAATTTTTTCAATTACTCTAAAATGCAACTAAAATGACGTACGTGCTACGATTGAGGTCTTACATGTTGTGCATGGATTGTGGTTGTTGGCCAGGTTTTGACAGCAAATGTATCGTGGTGGAGGTGCGGGGGATGGGTCAAGTCACAGTTGAATGACATGGCCGCTAGTGTGTATTGTTGAACGTACCATAAGGTTAGGGTATGTGCTTTTCCTAACACCAATTTGGTTTTAAAATGAATGGTAGCGCCTGAGGTGCTACAATGGCTTTACTGACATGTTTAAGTAAGTTTATTGACTTTGTTAATTTTCAGTTTTTAATTTAAAATTACTTAATACATAATTCTAATATATTAAATTGTCAAAATTAGAGGGATTGCTGCAGATTTGCAAACTATAATTTTATTTCATGGTTCATGCCACGGGAATTGAAGAAATGTATTAGAATATCTCCTGATGGTAAAACAAAGTTTGTTGATTTAGTTCCTTTTGCAAGTTTAGTACTTTTTCTGAAGTCTTATTCTATTATTATTGTTTTAAACGTATAACATTGATTATATAATTTTATTCTTGAGAATGTAGTGAAATTGTCTCACTTGTTTTCAATTTTCTCTACAGATACGAGTGCTTGTGGCACTGAATTTGTTTAATGTACTTTGTGATAATGAAATTGCACTAACTGGGAAACATTTACGGTACTTCTGTATATTTTCTTTCTTTTGGTTGAACTTTTATTAGATGTGCCTATTACGCATTCGTGTGATAACCTTTTTCTTTTGAAATTCTTTGTATTTTTCATGTAGGGATTATGTATATTGTTTTTTGATGGACAAGATCGCTTCATTTTTGTGGAAAAATTTGAGACTATCAGATGTTCAACTGTGGAATGTTTCAAAATTCTATGGACATGAAGTGCGATGGACTTACTTGTTTGGCAGGATGACAAGACGTAGTTGAAAAAAGAACACACAGAGAGGAAGGATTATATGAAATGTTAACTTACCAGAAGATCCAAGCAAAACTTGTGCAGTCCCATGGAATAATAAACTTCCACTTCTACATAATTTTGCTGCAACATTGTGGTGTAAATTGAAAATTTTCATTTGACACCTTCCAACGATCACTAGTTACTTTATAAGCATACAGGCCTTTCTCACGGAGAGAACACACAGGAATTTTACTTTTACTAAGGACAATAGCTAGCAATCCATCTTCATGTGGAAGACTACCCAAGCTGCATATGAAATTGCTTTTTGAGAACAACTTTCTTGTGGAAATGCTTTAGTCCTAAACATACAATCTAATTCCAGAACAAATTTTTTGGAGCTTTGAATTCGCCCTGTTTTTTGCTTTTTATGCTTGTCAACTAAGTCTTGGGTTGATATGTTAAGTTGGAACCACAATAGATCACTATAATCTTCAACAACAGGTTGAGCGCGAAGACATAGATACTTGTTGAATTTCACTATAGAAGTGGTGCTCAATTGTGAGGCTTGTCTTTCTTCTCCAAAGACTGTTGCCATCATCTCCACGCTGAGATAAACGTTCTTATCATTGTCAATTTTGTATGTTTCATTCTCTATTTTAACAATATTTATATATATATATATATATAACATTATTGTGGACTATGTGATGACAGTTTGATTCTTTACACATGTAATGCTAGAGGTAGTAGTAGCAATCAATTATACAAAATAAAAATAAAAAGTAATAATAAAAAAAATTAAATAAGATAAATAAATAAATGTTTCCAAATCCGAAGTCGTGCAATCCAAATTGGTTCTTTATTTTCCTCTTAGTCATGTCTGGAAATCCAAAAACAAAGAGATGGCAAAATTGCCATGCATAGAACTTTCTTAATTTATTCATATTTAACGAAGGAAGTATGTAGGCACCCACACCAAACAAAACAACATCACATTCTAATTCAAGACCACAAAAGTGATACATTGGCCAAATAGTTAAACGTAAAAGAAAAGGAGGAGAAAACACGAAATATTTAGGACTCGTTTGGTGGATGGAATGGAATCAAGTTGAAACAGAATAAGAGAAAAAATAGAACAAGAAAAGGAATATAATAGATTTAATAATAGATCACTATTTGATTCTTTTATTTGGTTGTTATGAAATGAGAGAATGAAAAGAATAATCAAACATAACAAAATTCTCATAAAATCCTTTTAAATATTAATTTTGAATATATATCTCATAATAGATAATTTAAAAAAATAAATGACTACAAAATAGTTTGTTTCTAATAATATGGATGACCTTTTGGGAATGAGTTTTTAAGGAAATTGTTTTTTATTCAATTGGGCTGGGTGGATTCCAACCCATGAACTATGGAATTCAATACTTTCATTTTTAATTCTAATGGAATCAAATTTTTTATTTAATTGGATAACTAAATAAGTGAATCAGAATCGGCGATAGAATGACAATTCAATGTCACCTCGATTCTGTTCAACCAAACGAGGTGTTAGAGTCTAGTAGCAACTAACAATCTTACTTTATTATCTTCTAAGCTCCCACTAAAGATCATTTTTAGTGTAGAAATGTATAACTTATCCAATTAGAATTCTGCCTATCATTTGTCTTTTGTGAAATATTTTTGATGATTTGTGATGGAAACTCAAATCAATTTAGATACTTGCAAAGAATCATATGCATGCAACAAGTCGTCTAGGAAGCCTAGGGAAATGGATATGGCGACAGGTTAATTTATATTTGATTCCTAGCTTCAAACTGAAAAGGCACCAAGAATGGCTTGTTTTCGAGCCATTTCATGTTATGAACATTGTGCTTGTTCTAAAGAATATGCCTAGCAGTGATTTGTGCTCACTTTTGTAGTTTTCAGGGGAACAACATGACTATTATTAGTTCTCGAAATATGAGAGCATATTTTATATCCATAGCAATAGTATTGGAGAGTAGAAAACAAAACCATAAAAGTTCATGAACTAAATTGCAATTTTTTCATAAGTCAGGGATAGATGATGTCAATCCTCAGCCTTTATTGAAAAAGAAAAGAAAAATAGAGGTAGAGAGAGAAACATAGCTAAAGAGAGAAATTGATAGTTTTTCTTGTCTATTACCTTTAAGTATAAAATTTAAAGATTTTTTTAGGTTAACACCCATTTTTATAAAACATATTAATATGGGCCCCACTGGATAAAGTCTATACCATAAAAATTCATTATGGACAAATATATAATCACATAATGTTTGTTGTGCAACAACAATTTTAAAGGGATTAGTTAAGATATTATTGTACAGTAATAATTGGTAAAATGTCACAATATGTGTACAAACATGTTTTGTACTTTCACAATCATTTAGATGCTACTGATAATCAAATACGATGCATCTTTATTTGATTAGGAAATGAAAAATTGAACGAACGTCATACTTGTGTGTAAACACATGGGGACCATACATATTTTCTGTATTGATAACACATTGACTATTGAGGATTTATAGGACCGCGTGTGTGTATACGGGTTTGCGCATGAGAAATTTCAAGTTGTTTTATTCAATTTTCAACCATCCCAATTGTTATTTAGGAGACATCGAGTTACTATGTGATCTCCGAAAACATTCAAAGCGTGTGAAATTAGAATGTATTCATTTATCCATACAGTTGACGCACGTTGGAGAGAGTAACGGATATATAGATGGACCTGACAGTGCATATTATGAAGAAAATTCAGAAAGTGATGAAGGGGAAAATATGATGGTACCGTACTGCCCAAATAAGTCAACAATAATGTCTGCTGATTGGTGATATTAAAATTCGTGAGAAAGGACAAGTCTTTAAAGGTGGAATTAATGATTTTAGGGATAGTTTAGTGAAATATTCCATTGAAAGTTGTATTAAATTTAATTACTATAAGAATGAACCATCTCGGGTCGTGACATTTTGTAAATACAAGTGTGAGCGCGAATGCAAATGATTTATACGTGCGAGCGTCGATAGTAATAATGAATATTTTTATATTAAAAAATTAACAACGTTCACACTTGTGGTGCTGCGTTCTGAACTAAGAGAAACAGTAGGGTGAATTCTAAAGTTGTGTCGAGTTGTATAAAACTCATGTTAAAGGTTCTGCCACTAAAACGTCTTATTAACATCGTTAAAGAATTTAAAAATAATTACGGGTTGGACATAAATTACCACCATGCATGGGGGGAGAATTGAAAAGGTTAGGGAAGATGTATTTGGGGATTATCGTAGTGAATATAGTGAGTTGAGATTGTATGGAGAAGCATGCATTGTGACAAATCCAGATAGTTGGTTTGATATTGAATATAAGTGTTGTTTCATTGGGTGCTAGCATATCTGGATTTAAATATGTACGCCGTCTATTATTTCTTGACGACACGTTTTTGAAAGTAAAGTATAAAGGCACATTGCTTGGCGCGACAGACGAAGACGAGAATAGTGGTAAGTGCGATAAAAATTCTAGTTGCATCTGACATGTTAATCAATTATTTACTATTATACCCCATGTAATAATTGTTGTTGAGTGAACAATGCAATTATTATTGTCATTAAACATAATTTTTGTTGTATAGTAAACAATTGTAAATATCTCAACAATAATGTTATTAGCAATTTAAAATCAATAAAGTCATTGTCATTTATAGTAGGTGTATATCCATTGACATTTGGAATCGTGGACTCTGAAATGGAATGCAACTGGGAGTGGTTTCTAAAACAACTAGTTAAAGTTATACCACCGGAACGAGTCATGACATTCGTATCTAATTGACATGCTAGCTTGATAAAAGTTGTGAATAAGTTATTCCCAGATGCATTCCATTCATTTTGTTTGAACCATTTAACAATGACTTTGAAGGAAAAAATTGGAGGTTGAGCACCGGTGGTAAAACAACAGTTACTGTGGCTATTGCGTGAGTGTTACGAAGAAAAAACAAACTCCGATTTTTACGTATTTTTAGCAAAATTAAAAACTGAGGGTTCCAAGTATATTTCTGATTGGGTTGATGATTTGCCTCGAGAGAATTGGACAAATGCCTTTTTCAAAGGTCGTAGATATGGTAAATTGATATCCAACGCCGTAGAGACATTTAATGGATAGATCGGTAAAGCCAAACACTTACCGATTCACAAGGTGGTTGATCAAATTCGTGTTGATCTAATGGAACAAAGAACAAAACGAAGTAACATCACGTCTGGGGTAAACAATATTCTTTATGAAACAATTAAGAAACAAATGCTAAAAAGATTGGAAGAAGGCAGGACATGAGTAGTGTGCGAATCTGTGAGTGGAGTATTTGAAGTTTAATCAAATCCTTCTGTACTTGTGGACCTAAAAAAAAAACGTGTTCTTATTTCGATTAAAGGGACAACAGGATACCGTGTACACATGCTTGCGCTGCAATTACAAAGACCAGTAGAGATTTGAACTCATAGATAGAGGAGTACTTCCACATATCATTATATCGTCTAAGTTATAAGGATAGATTTTTTGATGTGCCAATTGTGGGGGAAAAACGACGACAAAAAACGATATTATAATACTGCCACCAGTTACAAAACGACCTAGGGACATCCGAAGAAAATGAGGATCCCATCAAAAAGAGAGTTCAATAAGAGCAAATTGAAATGTAGTTAGTGCTGTGGGAATGGACACAACAGGAAAACGTGCAAAAACTCTTATGAGATGATTACATTTATTAGTTTTTTATTATATTTTCGCAACATACTTTATATTTTATTTTAACAATTCAACATCATGCGGGTTTTTAATAATGTACATCGTTATGAATTACGTTGACAATTTTTTAGTTCGTTATGGTAATGTGATGTTGGGTTATATTGTGCGCGCACATTAACAACAACAAAAAAAATAAAAAAAAAATCTAGACCGGTCTCTGTAATTATAGCGGAAGCGTGTGCACACGGTATCTCGTTATCCCTCCAATTGAAACAAGAACACGTAGGTTTTTTGAGATCCACAAGTAGAGAAGAATTCAATTGAACTTCAAATACTCCACTCACAGATTCGCACACCGCCTATGTCCTACATTCTTCCAATTTTTTTAGCATTTGTTTCTCAATTGTTTCACAAAGAATATTGTTCACCCCAGACGTGATGTTACTTCGTTTTGTTCTTTGTTTCATTAGATCAACACAAATTTGATAAACAACGTTGTGATCGGTAAGTGTTTGACTTCACCGATCCATCCATTAAATATCTCTACAACATTGGATGTCAATTCACCGTACCTTTGACCGTTGAAAAATGTATTTGTCCAATTCTCTCAAGGCAAATCATCCACTCAATCAGAAACATACTTGGAACCCTAAGTTTTTAATTCTGCTAAAAATGAGTAAAAGTCGCCAGTAACCGTCACCGGTGGGCGGCCTCCAATTTTTTTCCTTCAAATTCATTGTCAAATGGTTCAAACAAAATGAATGAAATGCATCTGAGAATACTTTCTTCACAATTTTTATTAAGCTAGCATGTCAATCAGATGCGAATGTCATAACTCGTTCCGGTGGTATAACATTAACTAGTTGTTTTAGAAATCACTCCTAATTACATTTTGTTTTAGAGTCCATGATTCCAAATGACATTGGATATATACCTGCCATAAATGACAATAACTTTATTGATTTTAAATTGATAAACTCATTATGGTTGAGATATTTGAGATAATTGCATTGTTTACTGTACAACAAAAATTACTTTGAATGATTGTAATAATTGCATTTTTCACTCAACAACAATTATTACATGGGGTATAATAGTAAATAATTGATTAATATGTCAGATGCAACTAGAATTTTTACCACACTTACCATTATTCCCGTCTTTGTCTGTCGCGCCAAGAAGCGTGCCTTTATAATTTGCTTTAAAAAGAATGCCGTTAAGAAATAAGAAAGGTTGTACATATTTAAATCCAGATATGCTTGTATCAAATGAAATAAAAAATCGCTTAAAATAACCAATACCCAAATCGTATTCAATATCAAAACAACTACTCAGATTTGTCTCAATGCATGCTTCTTTATACAATCTCAACTCGTCATATTCATTACGATAATCCCTAAATACATCTTCGCTAGTCTTTTAAACTCCCCCCGTGCATGGTAGTAACTTATATCCAACCTATAGTTATTTTAAATTTTTTGACGATGTTAATAGGATGCTTTAGTGGCTGAACATTTAACATGTGTTTTATACAACTCAACACAACTTTAGAATTCTTCTTACTGTTTCTCCTAGTTCGGAATGTAGCACCACAAGTGTGAACATTGTTAATTTTCTTAATGTAAAAATATCAATTCTTACTGTCGATACTCGCACGTATGAACTATTCGCATCCACACTCAAACTTGTATGTACAGAGTGCCATGACCCGAGATGATTCATTCTTATAATAATCAAATTTTAAAAACTAATTTCAATAGAATATTTTACTAAGCTATCTCTAAAATCGTTAATTCCACCTTTAAAGACTTGTCATTCCTCAGGAATTAAATATTGCCAATAAGTTGTTGTTAGCTTGTTTGGGCAGTACAGTACCAACTGATCTTTTCCTTCACCACTTTCTGGATTTTCATTGTAATATCTACTATCAGGTCCATCTACATCTTCGCTACTATCTCTAACGTGCGGCCAACTGTATGGATAAATCAATACCTTCTAATTTCATACATTTTGAAAGTTTTCGGAGATTGCATAGTGACTCGATGTCTCCTAAATAACAATTGAGATTGTTAGGAATTGAATACGACAACTCGAAATTTTCCATGCGCAAACCTGAATACTTGTCACACATGCGGTCATATAAATTATCAATAGTCGATGTACTATCAATAAAGAAAATATGTGTGGTCCTCATGTGTTCACACACAATTATGACGTTTGTCCAATTTTTTTTTTTTTGATCAAATAAAGATGCATCGTTTTTTTATTATCAGTAACGCATCTAAACAATTATAAAAGTACAAAACAAGTTTGTACACATATTGTGCAATTTTACTAATTATTACTGTACAATAACATTTTAACTAATTCCTTTAAAATTGTTGTTGCACAACAAACATTATCCGATTGTACATTTGTCAACAATATTTGTTGCATATCAACATTTTTGTCAATCACTTCTAGTTACGGGGGCATGTCTCATGGCATTGTTACTGTATAGTTACAATTTGACAACCTAATCATGAAAAAATGGTGATACTTACTGACTTACTGTGCAGTAACTTTTCGAATGATTTGGTGCAGTATCTTTACTTAATCCCTATAAAATTGTTGTTGCACAATAAAAAATGTGTGATTATACATTTATGAACAATAACAATACATATATGATAAATATCGATTTGATTCACACTCAACTAAATCAATATTACATATATCCTACCTAAAGTCATGTTGGAATGACGTTGGAAGAACTTGACAGAAAAATCAGCACACATCCTTACCTGAAATCCCGTTGATAGCCGTTGTTCATGGCCGATAGTGCCGCCACTATTCGTCACGCCGGTAGAAGTTGCAACTGCTGTCGCTGGTAGCGCCTTGCAGTCATCGTCGTTCACTGCCAATAGCGCCTCAACCATCGTCGCTATTTGTCACCAGTAGCGCCTTAGCCATCGTCATTCACCGCCGTAAAATATGCGTGGTCACCAGATTTTAGCTCTAGGATTACCCATTTAATTGTTTTGCAATTTATGGCAATGAGAAATGTAAATGCAAAGATGATTCTCCCAATTTTTTTTTATTTTTCCAGCTTGAATCAAGGGATTTTGGTGGAGAATTTCCTTTACTTTTTTATTGTTTCCAAATATACCATAGGGCTTCCTCAAGATAATAATGCGCGTGTTGTTGGCTAAGAATGAGATTTTCTTAAACAATAAATAAATGAATAGATTTTTTTTTTTTTCATATAAGCTTTGTCCATTGGAGCCCAAATTAATATGTTTTATAAAAATGGGGGTTAGCCCGAAAAAAAAACCAATCTTTATTTTATTTTTGTAATAAACGAAGGTAAAATAATAAATTACATTAGATATTATCCCCTTAATAATTGAATATTTAATTTATTTTTGCAATAATCGAAAATAAATTGTAAATTACATTAAAATAAATTATTTTTTTCCTTTTATTTTTTTTTCTAACCAAATAACATTAGGAAAAATAGTTTTTTTTTTAAGAATAGATAAATATTATCCTCGCAATTTTTTTTTTTTCCAAAGGTCTCCCAAAACTAATGTATATGGATCTGATGTGGAAGATTTCACCATAAATCCAAAACCACTACTCCATTGGAGCCCTACTTCTAATTTTTCCGATGTTCGATATAAATCTAATTAGTTTTAGACCCGTACTTAGTGCGGGTTCTAAAACTAGTTAGATTTATATCGAACGTCGAAAAAACTAGAACCCGTACTTAGTGCAGATTCTAAAATAAATAGTTTTAGACCCGCATAATATACGGGTTTAGAAAAAATTATATCAGTATATATTTTTTATTTGAATATTACACATATAACAATTGTTCGTTTAATTTTATATTTAATTTATCTTATGTAAAAAAAAAATTCATGCTGAAAAATAAAAATAAAATTGTAAGCTAAAAAACAAATAATGTCAACCTCTGAAATAATTATTGTTCATCACTCACATTTATTTTGAAAAAATAGTATATAATAGTTAAATAATCTCCTAGATGATTTTAATTTTTTTTTTATTTTCTTTAAATAATAGTTTTAAAATTATTCTAAAATTAAATATTTTTTATCTATGAAATTTAATTACACTTCATATATAAGTTGTTTAATTTAGTTTTTTTTTTTTTTGAATTATTTGGTGAAATTTTCATATAAGATGTTATTTACTAATATTTTCACTAGGTTAAAAAACATTAGGCTTGTCGATTTTCTATTTGTAATTATAATTATTTTTTGAAATTAAAATAATTATAGATTTTAATATTATTATTATTATTTATTTGTTTTTTTGGTAAAATTTCTAAAAGACTTGAATGAGGCCTATTGATGAAAAAAGAAAAAGAAAAAAAAAAAAGTACAAGAACTTAGGAAGACATGGTAATAATCAATAAAAAAAAAAAAAAAAAAAAAAAAAAAAAAAAAAAAATTCAACAAAAGACTTGAAAGAATCATCCTCAAGCCTCGTTGAAAGGTTCACTCTCTGTTCACTTATATATTAGTATTAGATTAATCTAATTCCATTTTGGTTTTTCTATGTCAGATTATTCATTTATTCGACAGTGATCGAACATTCAATGGAAATACTTCCAATTACTTTATATACTTCAGCAAGAGGAATATAAACCTTAAACTTCGAAGTGTGTCAAATTGCAGTACTGAAATTTTGAAGTGCTAAAAAGATACTCATATATTATACCAAGAAAGTATTTACACCACAAGAAAAAAATAAAAGGAAAAAAATGCAAAAACAGCAATTGTCATATATAGGGAACGACAATCACCAAAATTACTACAATAACAATAGTATTCTCAAACCAACAATCACATGAAACCAACCTAAGACTACCAATTCGTGTCATCAAGTCGTGTTAATAACACGAAACACAAACACAATACGATAACTTATCGTGTCATAAAATCTGAACATAAACACGACAAGAAACTTATCGGGTTGACAAGACACGACACTATAATCACACTGCTTGGCGACTTGCTTGATTGTACTTGACTACAACAACTCGATTAGTCAAATACAGTGTTTAGCCAAGCCAAAAAACGCTCTTTCAGCCCGGAATAGAACACAATAATGTTAAAAAGAAAAAATTAGTAGAATTCAACCATTGCTCTTTCCTTTTTCCATCTCATGATTTCCCATCTTTCAGTACTCCCCCTTTCTCGAGCTCACCAACTAGGTCCCTCAGTGCAGGAACCTTCATGGCAAGTGTCCTATACAGTCGCGAATAGCGGGCCCGCGTTCCTTCAGCTGTTCGAGCTAGCGCGAGAAAGCTCAGAGCTTCCGGAAGTTGAGAGAATAACCGTTTCATCTCTTCCAAGCTCATGTTTTCAAGGACGGTTGGTCTCGGAACAACCCTAACTATCTCACTGCCTTTGGGTTCTTGAACACGTGATTCGGCTTTGATTACAAGCTCAGAATTTGAGTTCGCTCCGCATTTTACGATGAATGGGGTGGTGGAGCCTGTATTGAATTGCAGGACGTTCCACTGTGAAACGTCAGTTTCGGTGCTGGATGCCGGGTCGCCGGATGGCATTGAAGTATTCGATGTCTCTTGAACACGGTCATCCACTTCCGGGATTGACTGCAGGAAAAATTATGACATAGGTTAGGTTGTGTTTGGAAGCAGTGAAATGAATGCATGCAAATTCTAGGTCCTGTTTGGTTTAGTTTTGGAGTAAGTACTCCGTGTTTTGAAAAACAAAAAACTTACCTATTTTTGTTTTCACAACAAAACTCAAGAACTATTTTACAGAATATCTTTCACAATTTTCAATCAATCATGTCACCAGTTTTTAATATTATACTTTGATTATTTTTTTTTAAAAAAAAAAGTTTTTTTTTTTTTTTTCTCTTACACACACATATATACATTTTTAACAATGATCAATAATATCAGTTTTCCAAAAAATTCAATCAACAAAATCACACCACTTTTTTATTTTTATCACTTTTAATTAGGATTATGTTCTAAAAAAATAACTGCACAAGTTTTCACAATTTTTAAAAACTGTTTTTGAAAATTATTTCAACTTTTTCCAATAAAATTCGAGTTCTGAACCAAACAACCCCTTTTACGTGTTCATTTCTAAATATCAATTCTAAGGTCCAGTTCCATAAACCAACACTAACTTCGATATTTGAAGGAAAAAAATACTGGATAATCAGATTGAGATTTGATCCAATGGAAATCACATACCTCAACAGCATGACGAGCTTCTGCAATCTGATTCTGGGCACATGGATGATCAATATCAAGCAATGACGGCATTCGTTCCATGAGCTCGTCCAGAGATTCAAGCATTGCTTTCTTTTTGTTCTTACTCAGAGTGCTGACAGATGATTGCCTCATTATATCCTGTTCAATTCATATATTTTTTTTTTCTAATTAAATTTCTTATTTCATTCAGTCAACCATGATGCATAAAGAGATAAATTACATAAAAAGGTGAAAACCTTGACTTGCTTCAGTATGCCATCAAGGGAAATTAATGATGCCAGCCGTGCATCCTCGGCTGCAGTGGAAGGATTCCGGATGGGCGAACCACCACACTCTAGTGTTTGTAATGCTATATCATTTCTCATTTGTTGCAAAATCTGATTATTAAGGAAAAGTAATGACTGCTTATCAGATAATAATAATAATAACAACAACAACAACAACTTAGGAAAGCATTTCACTCCATTGGCTTTAAGGCCGTTTTTGAAATTGGTTTCCTCGATTACAAACATTTGCTTATCTAATTACACTCAGAAGAAAATTTCCATAGACTCTGGATTAAGAATATTTGGTATATAAAAGGATTCCCTATGCAAACTTTCAAATGGACTCCAGAATTCCGAGCCAATACGAAATCCTCTTTAGCACCAGTTTGGATTGATTAGGAATTCCTCCGATTCTTTACAACAAATCTTTCCTATTTTCATTAGCTAAAGTTGTGGGAACACCTATGAAATTGGATGCTGCAACCTCGAGGCTATCCAGGCCTAACTCAACAAGAATCTGTGTTGAAGTTGACTGCCAAAAAGATCTCCCGAGCAGAATTTGGATAGGACAAGCATCTTCAGGTTTCTGGCAACCGATAAAGTATGAAGGCCTGCTTAAATACTGCTCGCAATGTTATAGACAAGGTCACTATGAACAAGAATGTTTAATCAAGAATCCTCTTCTAAAATTGGATGCAAAACCAAAAGAAGATAAGAAGACGGCGGAAGTTGATGGCAAAACCAAGAGGTCGTTCAACAATACAAAATCATTGGCCATGCTTCAGAGAAACCAGTGTTACCAGAAAAGAAATCGCAAGAGCAGCAGGAGGAAAGACAAAAACAACCTATTAGCACAGATTTAAAACAAAACAACCTATTAGCACAGATTTAAAAACAAAACAACCTATTAGCACAGATTTAAAAACAAAACAACCTATTAGCACAGATTTAAAAACAAGTGAAAAAGAAAAAGAGGAAGATAAGTTAGCGTATGATCAAGAGCAAAATATCGAAATCTCAGAGTCTGGAAAGTTTTTGTGCATCAGAGAGGTTCTTATAAGCTAGACAGATCAGTGTCTCTCCACGGAAATTCCAAGATTAAAAAACTTTCTTTGTCCCTGAGATCAGTTGAAAATGAAATCATCTAACCTTCGGGAGATTTGGAATGGATCACCATGAGAAACGGAAAACCCATGAGACTGGGGGCAGTCAAATCAATCAAAACTAGATCAGCGGTAAGTAAGGATCAAGGCCTAGCTTCCACTTTCTCAAATGTTTAACTTGTTAATTTAGAATGCTAGGGGGGCTGCCAACTCAGCCACTAGAAGAAGACTTAAAAAGTTATCTAGATTGTATTCGTGTTCTCTCATTGGAATTTTGGACCCTAGAATGGAGAATCAAGCAATGCAAGATCTCAGACGTTACACTTATTTTGATGATGGCTTCAGTAATGAGGTCAATAAGATTTGGGTATTTTGGAGAGAGCCTATTCATTGTGATATCTTGATCAACAAAGATCAATTAGTGCGGGCAAAAATTACTCACAGACAGATTCGGTAGGAATTCCTAGTTGCTGTTGTTTATGCTAAATGCTCTCGAAGGGAGAGAAGGGAGTTGTGGGATCAAATCAGAGAGGTTCATAACGATTTTGCTTTTCCGTTGCTTTTAGTAGGAGATTTTAATGTCACTCTGGATAGATCAGAGCATCGAGGGTGCTCTCAATTTGATTCTCAAGCGGCCATTGATATATTGGTTGTATTGATATGTGCGGATTGATCAAATTGCCATTCTCTGGAAATAAATTCACTTGGTGTAGTTCTAACCATTAGTCGCAGAAGAAATGGCGCAAGTTGGACAGAACTCTGGTGAATAATGACTGGCATTGACTTTTCCAGATTTATGAGGTTCGTCACCTTAATAAAGCCTATTCGGATCATTGCCCCCAATTGATCAGATGTGGAGACATTCAACAGCGTCGTAAAGGGTCCTTCAAATTCATGAACTTCCTGTGTCAACACCAATTTTTTTTTCTTGATTGTTAAAGAATCTTGGTCTCAACCGACCTCTGGCAATCCGTTCCAAAAATGGCATAGAAAATTAAAAAGTCTCAAATCAATGCTTCATGAATGGAGCTTTAATGCTTTTGGAAATATTTTTGACAGGGTCAAGAAGCTTGAGGAAAAAGTGGACGAGCTAGAAAGACAAGCGGTTGATAATCCTAGTTTTGTTCCTTGGCTTCAGGAAACTGAGGCTCAACTTAAACATGCCTTATCCAAGGAAAAAATCTACTGGAAGCAAAAATCTGGTATCCAATGGATGAAAGAAGATGATAGAAATACGAAATATTTTCATGCTTGTGTTAATCAAAAAAGGAAAAGGATGTTTATAAAAAAGATTAAAAATGATAGAGGGGACTGGATCGACAATGATGACGGAATTCAACAAATTTTGGTGAACCACTTCCAAGGATACCTATCTAACTCTTTGAATACGGAATTTAATGATATGATTCATTGTATCCCTCAAGTGTTGTCCGACCAAGAAAATCAAAATTTGGTCATATGTCTTGATATAGAAGAGCTGCAAAAGGTCATTAAGGATATGAACGGATATAGTGCCCTAGGTCCAGATGGTTTTTCCGGGAGATTCTATATCTTGTGTTGGGAGATTGTCAAGGAAGACTTGTTTAATTTGGTGATGAGTTTTTTTTTGTGGTGCAGAGCTCCCAACTAATTTGACTAGCACATTGGTTGCCCTCATTCCTAAAAAGGAAAATCCAACAGATGCTTCCGATTTTAGGCCAATTAGCTTATACAATTTCTCAAATAAGATTATATCTAAGATCTTGGCTACTAGAATTGCTTCTCTGTTGCCAAAACTCATTTCTTCGGAACAAAGTGCTTTTGTTCAAGGTAGAAACATCTTGGACAACATTCTGTTAGCGCAGGAGATGGTCAAGCGATTTAACCAAAAGGTTCAAGGGGAAAATATTATTGTCAAATTGGATATGGCTAAAGCTTATGATCGAGATTCATTGGGCTTCATAATTTCTGGGTTACAAAAATTCAAATTTTGTGAAACTTGGATCGATATGGTGTATAAGGTGTTGTCTAATAACCACTTCTCAGTTCTAGTAAATGGGGTTACTAGTGGTTTCTTCAAATCTCAGAGAGGTTTGAGGCAAGAGAATCCCCTTTCTCCTAGCTTATTCACAATAGCGGCGGAAGTGTTCTCTAGGGTCATAAAGAGATGTTAGCTAAAGGAGATATTCAAGAGTTCTCTCAACAGGCGAATGAAAATCCGATTTCACACCTTTCATATGCAGATGATGTGGTGGTCTTCCTTAATGGAAATAAAAAGTCTGTGGATAACTTTATGAAATTCCTCAAAACTTTCGAGTCTTGTTCGGGCCAAATGGTTAATGTGAATAAAAGCCATATCTATTTCCCAGATAATCTTGCTCCTCCCCATAGAAACTGGATTCTCAGTCATACAGGATTTAAAAGAGGTGAATTCCCTTTTATCTACCTTGGTTGTTCGGTGTATGATGGAAGGAAAAAAAAAAGATTTTATTTGAAGACATTCTAAGGAAGATTAGACAAAAGGTTGTTGGTTGGCAAGGAAAGTTGCTCTCTAGTGGCGGTCGTTTAATTCTTTTGAAACACATGCTTCAAAGCATGACGTTCTATTTGTTTTTAGCGATTTCTCCTCCTATCTCTGTTATTCGAGAAGTTGAAATTTTTTTGGTTTTGTTCTTTTGGGGTTCCACTACAGGAAAAAAGAAATTGCACTAGAAGCATTGGAGCAAGATTTGTCTCCCCTTTAATGAGGGTGACCTAGGGATTCGTGACTTTCAGGATGTCATTCGGACTTTCAAGATGAAACTTTGGTAGAGAACTAGAGATTCAGAGTATAATCAACTCTATGGGTTCGGTTCTTGAAAAATAAGTACAATCGCAGCGGTCCAGTAGCAAAGTGCAAAAACTTCTCTTTCGAAAGCCATTTGAGGTGCTCTACTTGAAGGTAAACTTTATGCCGAGGACCAGATTCAATTCCTGATAGGTA
Source organism: Eucommia ulmoides (assembly GCA_016647705.1). Taxonomy (NCBI): domain Eukaryota; kingdom Viridiplantae; phylum Streptophyta; class Magnoliopsida; order Garryales; family Eucommiaceae; genus Eucommia; species Eucommia ulmoides. The sequence continues at coordinate 17,339,745 of CM028325.1, forward strand.
AAGGGCGTGTCTCCTTTTGGTGGGACGCATGGCTGATCTTAGTTTCACTCGGCGAAATCGTGGTGGTTGATTCGAGTTTGTCAAAGCTTCTTGTCCAAGCTGTCCGTCTACCTAACGGCGAATGGGACATGCATTTTGTTCAAGCTCTTATCCCTGAAGAATATGTGAGAGAATTGGGAAACCTTCAGACTCTTAAGATTTCTGATCAAGATGTCATGATTTGGATTCCTTCCAACTCAGGAGATTTTTCAGTTAAATCCGCCTAGGAAGTGGTTAGAAAAAATCAGGTTGCTCATTCTTTCTTCGACAAGATTTGGCACAACTCCCTTCCTATCAAAATTTCCATTTTCATGTGGAGGCTTTTTCATCACATTGTTTCGGTTGATGAGGCTATTTAGCAAAAAGGCGTAAAGATCGTTTCCCAGTGTAATTGTTGTTTCAGGCTTCAAGTAGAATCTATGCATTATTTGTTTTCGCAAGGGGATCTTGCTAAAACCGTGTGGTCTGCTTTTGGAGCATCTTCTTGGAATGACGAAGTGCTTGGCCGATTAGTTGGCTGGTGGCAACGTCAGAGTTCGTCCCCTCTTAAAATTTTTTATGACACCTTCCTTCTTTCAGTTCTTTGCTGGGAAATCTAGAAAATACGTAACAAGATTAGGTTTGAAGGAGTCCAATGTAATGCCCAAAAGGTTATTGTTAACATTCACTAGACTTTGGCAAAGATTGCTCATTTGGAGAGAAAACCGAAATCTAAGTTTCAGCTAGTTTATTGGAATCCTTCTCGAGATAGAGTCATGATTAATTTAGATGGAAGCTCTCGAGGCAATCCAAGCCTAATTGGCAGAAGGGGTATTTTCCGCAACCTGAATGAAGATTTATTGTTCGGTTTCGCTCAATTTTTTGGTTTTGGATCCAATTTACTCGCCAAAACCAAAGCCTTTTGGATCGCGCTTCAGTTCTGTATTGATTTTGAGTGGTTCGATTTGGATGTAGTAAGTGACAATGCCTTGTTAGTTGATATGGTTGCTAGTAGAGCCAAAGTCCCTTTGCATTTAACATCTCTTATTAGGGTGATCAAGGACCTGGCCGCAAGGGTTCAAGCTTCTATCTCGCATTGTTACAGGGAAGCAAACACGACTGCAGATACGTTAGCCAAGTTAGGCAGTGTTGGAGAAAATCGAATTTTCCGATCTGAATCAAAATGCCAAGATTCTTTTCGAGGATGCTTAAGACTGGATAGGTTGCGATTTCCGAACATTCGGAAGACTAAAGATATGTCTTTAGCGATTTTGTCTTGATAGAGTTTCTTGTTTTGATTTTGTTTTAATTTTTCGGGTTCAAAGGTCAGGTCTCGCCCCCCTCTGTATTTTGTCTTCTAGTTTTCTTTGAATTAATTTCTCCTCGCTTCACCGAGGTTTTCCCAAATAAATAAATAAATAATAATAATAATGACTGGTTATCAAAAAAAAAAAACAAAAAAAAAAGGTAGAAGAAGAAAGAGACACTATAAATTAGTACATAATCTAGAACTAAATTTAGTTCACTATATTAATAACTTGCACATATGAATTCCATCTAGAACTCAACAATGGAAGGAAGCTATGTGCCATCAATATAACATTTTACAACAATAAAACAAGCCCATGCCACTTGTGCTTAGTTTGGCTCCCTGTGGCTATTCCTAAAGGAGTTATTGATAATGAGTCATTAAAAAAGGGCTATAAATTGTTTGATAAATTTGTCAAAAAATAATTACTAAAAAAGAAAAGCACGCAATGAGCATGTGGTATACATTTGTGTATGAACATTAAAAGAATACTAAATTAGTAAAATGCACATTTATTATTTTTTTTTTTCTTTCTAATACTAACTAAATTATAAAAACCAAGATACATATGTAAAACTACAAAATACATATAAAAGAAACAGTTATTATTAATATAAAATTTTGCAAATAAAATATCTTACATCTTGCAAATTAATTTGTTTGAATATTATTAAATAAAAAAAATTAAATATCTTACATCTTCTCCCCCCAAAAAATGAAACTCATGAAATACAAAAATTGAAATATTATTTCGTAATAAGCAAATAAAAATAAAGAAAATTTTGTCATACCAAATTTTATTAATTAATAAAACTCATTTTGACTTTTAAAAACACCATTCTCCTAATTTTTATAAGTATCCCAAAAAAGGAGAAGCCCAGTTGTGACTTCTTAAAAAAGTTGATTATCAAACACATTTATGTGACTTTCTACTTTTTTTCCCCAAAAAAGGGAGGGCAAACTAAGGCTTAAACTTTGTATATAGCTAAATGCACGATGCATTTATTACTATATATTAAGAGAGGGCTATGAACTCTCCTCTATTTAATAACTATTTGGCACATGCATTGTATGCGCCTCAATTACTCCTAAAAATAAAATAAACAAGGAAATTCTGATAGAAACTTTGTAGATATAAAATATTTGAGGCGTGATGAAAGGAAAACCAACAATCCCCTGAAAAGTGAAAAGTAGCCTGAAAATTGTTATTTCAACAAACTAGCACCTGGTTGACTTTGCACCTAAGCTAAGGATTGAAACAAAAAATCCTTAGGATTTTGTCATTTGTCCGCGGCCAAATAAAATTACTAGCGAGAGGTCTTGGGCCTCTCTCAACCCTAAAAACTAGCTCATGAGATGAGGTTTTCTCTCACACTTATGACCTGGCCACCAACCCCTTCTACATCTGATGTAAGATAAACCCAACACATCATTATATCTAACTTCCATGAATGATTGTTCAATTGTATGCAACCTAGATTTTTTCAGAACTGGAAGCTAATAGGAATCACCAATACCAGGTCAATAAGGACATCACTCAATGAACGCAACTACTACTGTCCAACTTGAATAAACTATAAACCACTACTAGAAAAATAAGTAAATATTTCACTCAACATTCGCTATAGAAGTTCTACAAACTGCAAAAGAGAAAAAAAAAAAAAGAAGCAGTTATCAAAATAAACCAAGTAACCAATACCTTCCTTCGTTTGTGATCAACAGATTCCAGAGCTGAACGCAATTTTGCTACTTGTGCCGAATCTTCAGCTATTTCGGTTGCCAAGGTACCTGCAATATCCTGATAAAAGGAAAATGTAGATATTAAAATGAGCGAATCATAATGAAAACACATTCACAAGATCACAATGAGACCTTATATCCACTAAAAATAACTACGTATGTGTTGGTCCTGCACATAATTGTAAAGACAACTCCATATCACAAGAAACTAGAACGAGAACCAGAGTATGAGAACAGTTAAAGAACAAATAGCAGCCAAAAAATAACCTAGAGAACAACATGGTTGGTACATCAATCATCATAGGAGCAATATGAAGCAAGTAAGAAGTATCCGAACTTCCATGCAGACAGAAAGGAGAGTGCCAAATACGAAAACAAAATTGAACACAAAAGAAATGATATTAAGTTCACATTTTGAAGTTACCATGTGCATGTCTCTCTCTGCTAGAGACACTTGGACAAAAACACACACACACACACACACAAAGATAATCAATTAAATGAACAACAATTTTCTTCTTCCTTGAATTGAAAAAAGGAGCAAGTTGCAGTTCCATGTTTTCTGGGAAAAAAAAAAAACATAAACACTAAGTTGGTATTTGTTTAGTGTTTCTGTTTCTTATGGGAATGGAAAAAAAAATAAAAAATATTACTACTGTGGTTCCAAAATTGCAGAACAATTTCCTAGGAACCAAATAGAATCGCCCAGATTTTGTTTTTTATTCCAAGGAACGGAAACAGAAACCTAGAAACAGAACATTAACCAAAATCCATCTTCCCTTCAGGATTTTTTTCCTTTGGGCGTTGGGGGGGAGGGGAATACGAGTATTTAGCTTCTAGATTGACCTAGTTATCCGAAGATGACGTGTCACACTAATAATTACTGGTACAACTGTACAAGTAAACATTTGGCTGTCATTACCTTCAAGTGCTGCAGTTGAGAATTATAAACCCGCTTCAAATACTCAAACAAAAGCTGGCCAAGGGCATCAGTGTTGGGAGGCTTTGCAGCACCAAGTCCAGCCATCCAACCATCCATAATTGCAGTAGAAAGCAGCTCCAGCTGACCAGTTGCGCCCCCAAGAGCATCATCGGTTACAGAAAGAAAATCGAAGTTCTCAGCAAGCCAATTTCTAATTTGACGCTGCAGCTCTCCTGCTGGGGTATGTACAAATAAAGCAGCAAGGGCCTTGTTTCCAACTGAAAAACTCTTGGCTTCTTCAGTTAATTCCCTAAGCTTTCCACCAGTTACATGCTGTCTCCAAGTTTCCTGTACAATTGAGTTAAGAAGTACATGATATAGAGCTGGCACCATAAGAAAATACAACAGAAGGAACATGACAAAGGGAAAGAAAACCTGCATGACTGCTGAAAAGAGAAGCAACCAAATGAATTAATATAAAACACATATTTCATGAAAAAAGTGAAAGCAAGATTAGTCGAAATAAAAGACAATCGGTGCACAGTCTAAATACCATAATTGGAATAAAGCATAAATGACGAGAAAATATCGGACAAAATTCTTCCAAAATTTTGAACGCCATAAGGTTATGCAAGAAAACCTTACAACTTTTTAAAGTTTTAAACACCTAGCAGGACAAGAAGATGCAGCACACGTGGAAGCAGGAAAAATAAAAAATAGAGAAATAACCAACAAATGGAACGCAGTGTCGATATTAAATGCAAAGTGAACCCAACTCATCTTTTAATAACTCTTATCTTTTTCCACGATTAGATTATGGAAAACGAATTCAATAAAGCATATTTTAATGAAATTTATACAAACCTTATTCAACACTGAGTCCTTGACCTCAGAAAAAAAAAAAAAAAAAAACTTGGTAACAAAATAGATTTTAACGAACACCGGATACTTGTTCAAAACTAAAGATTGTTGTTGAATTCACCAAAAGAAATTCTTTACTTGCTCTCTTTCTACTTTAAGAATATATATAAAGAAAAACAACCAACAACGGAAGCCTAGCTATGATTCAAGCGACACTGCCTGCTGCTGCTTTTGGCCGTGCCAGCTCCGGCCTCGCATCTCTCCGTCGCTGGTCTCCGGCGAGTCAGCCGCGCCGCCCTGCAGATGATATTCACTTGGCGCCACACTTTATTTTGCAACCCTCAATCGCTTCGCACAAACCATCTGATCCAAGATCGCCTCCGCTTCGGAGAAAGGGAACCCTAGTTCTGCCACTTCCCTTCTGCGCTGCCACGCCCTCTCGCCGACACAAGCCTCCAGCGACCTTAATCAACCATCCCTACCAACTGCTCCTCTCCCTCGTTCTGCACCATCTCTACTTCACAACCTTGCCCCACACCTTTCGCAAATCCCAAATCCTTACCATTACCCTCCAGCAACGCCGACTTTCCCAAATCTTCACTTTCAACCTGTCCTCCAAAACCTAGCATCCAACCTCGCCTCCGACCTTCTGCACCAAACCAATCAACCTCCAATCCTTTTCACACTACCCTAAGTCATCTGGTGGCGTAGTGATGGGAAGTTCCAGCGATGATCGGAATACTCTTGCAGGAAACCCTGGTGTTGTATGTCAGCCTTTGGCCAATAAAAGTCCTAATTCTATACCTTTCGAAGCCAAATCTTTTGCAAGTTTGTTCTTTGGTACTAAAGTTGTTAATGTTACAGAACTGAAGCATTTGGTACCACATAAGGGAGAACCGGCCTTTTCCTTTCCGATGAAGAAGGTAATGCGTTGGAGACTCCCCTTCAACATGCTTTGATCAGTAAATTCTCCATGGTAGACCAGCTTTTGATGAAATAAGGAAAGCTTTTTATTCTATTGGGTTTAAGACCGAGTTTGAGATTGGATTTCTGGAGTCCAAACATCTGTTAATCCAGTTATATTCTGAAAAGGATCTCTAGCGTCTTTAAATTAAGAATATTTGGTATATAAAAGGATTTTCAACGAGAAGGTTTAAATGGACTCCTAAATTCCATGCAAATACAGGATCTTCTTTGGCTCCAGTATGGATTAAATTGGAATTTCTTCCAATTCACCTCCACAACAAAGGGATCTGTTTTCCATAGCTAGAACATTGGGGGTCAACCAATAAAATGGATGTTGCGACTACTAGGTTATCCAAACCTAGCTCTGTCAAAGTCTGTTGAAAATTTGAAATGGATCTTCAAAAGGAACTCCCGAACAGAGTTTGGACAGGACAAGAGACATCAAACTTTTGGCAATCGACCAAGCATGAAGCATTGCCCAAATATTACTCTCATTTCAGGGTTACTCAGTTCGAGAATGCAAACACAAGAATCTGCCAACCAAAATGACTGCAAACCCTAAAGACCTCAATAAGACAAAGGAAAATCTTGGAAAAGGAAAGAAGGTGGGGCAAATGTACAAGATTGTTGCAAATGCAATGAAAGAACCTGCGCCAACAGAAAAGCGAACTTTTGAGCAGCAAAGGTAGAAGCTCAAACACGCTATTCACAAGGAGGATGAAGGAGATAAAGATGTTGTGCTAAGAATGATCTAGAGCAGTGTATTGATAATTTAGAGACAGAGAGAGGGATATTTTCAATGTATCAAAGAAAGAAGAAGCAAGTCAGACCTAGTGACAAGTTTCTTCTATGGTGTGGAGTTACCTTCTAGTGTTAACTAGCACCTTGATTGCCCTCATCCTCAAGAAGGATAACCCTGTATAACCCCGAATCTGCTACCAACTTCAAGCCAATTAGTTTATGCAATTTCTCAAATAAGGTGGTAACCAAGATCCTGGATAATGAAATTGATTCCTTGTTGCCTAAGATCATTTCTCCTAAACAAAGTGCTTTCTTGCAAGGTAGAAATATCTTGGACAACATTCTCTTAGCGCAGGAGTGGTGCAAAAGTAAACACAAGGTGCAAGGGGAAAATGTTATCATAAAACTGGACATGGCTAAGGCTTATGATGGAGTATCTTGGTGCTTCCTAATTACTCGGTAAAGGAAATTTAGGTTTCGCGAGATTTGGATCGATATGGTTTATAGGGTTATTTCAAACAACCATTTTTCCATGCTGGTCAATGGGGGGTGTTGGTGATTTTTCAAAGCTAGGAGAGGGGTGAAACGAGGGGATCCATTAACCCCTAGCCCGTTCATCATCATTGTTGAAGTTTTCTCAAGCGGGATTAAAAAATTGATTGAGACTAGATATTTGAGGGAAGAAGCTTGACAAACAGAAAAAAGAAATAAGCAATATACTTTGCAATAAATCAAAAAACCTAGCGTAAACAAGTCCACGCTTACACAGTCAATCCAACAACTGTGAGACTTAGCGCTATCTCTCTCCCTTAGACGAGTTGACCATCGTTTCCTCTGCCTTTCTCAAACTCTCTAGGTCTATTCTATGTAACACTCACCAATTACTAGAATACCCCTCAACTCTTTTTTAACCCTCAACAACATATTTTAGTTTTTTTAATAAATTCCCCGAGATTTGACGAATTTTGTTGATATTAGGAATAGTCTTTAAAAAGGCATTCCTTGACCATCAGCTATAGAATGGCTTGAGTACAATCCCAAACTAAATGGAAATCGTCCATCCACGCATGGAAAGTACAAATCAATCACCAAAACCTATTTTTTTAGAAGGGATAAATTGGGGATACTACTCCGGGTGTGGGGCAAAAAGCCCATAAAAAATAAGCAGCAAGGAACTAATTACAACTCCATCAGTTAAAGATTAAGGTTACGTTTGGGTAAGAGATTTGACAAATCCAAGGGATTTTGTAAATGAAAAGATTTCAAAATCCTGAATTTTGAAATCCCTTCATTTACAAATTTCATTATTTGGATACGTAATACACTACAATCACACAAAATCCACAATATAGACAACATCCACAAAAAATTCCTACCATCAAAATCCACAAAAATGAACAAATTCAAATCAAACATCAGAATTTGTAACATAGACAAACCCTAATCATCGACGTTATGATCTAAGCAATCGCGACGAGACCTAGATCGATGAACGGTGCGATCGAAGCAGTCGCGACGAGACCTAGATCGACGATCAACGAAGGAGAAGAACGACGTCTTCTTTGTAGTCATCGTCTTCTCAAATCTGAGACCTACGAACGACGACTGCGATCGCAGTCGTGTTCTTAGTCGTGACAACTAGGTCTCAGATCTAGGTCTCAGTCATTCGTCGTTCTCTTTCGCAGTCGTGTTCTCAGTCGAGACGAAAAATAAGACGACATTCGCACGATAAACGACGATCGACGAAGCAGCGAACACGATCGACGATCTTCTTCTCAGTCGCGATCTAGGTCTCCGTCGAACGACGGCGAAGAATCCAACGAAGGAGAAGAACGACGCGATCAAAGAGGGGTTGATTTTGTGAAATCCTCTCTTGGAAGGATTTGGCAAATTCCACCTATTTCAAAAGGATTTCAAAATCCTTTCTTTCACCACTTTTTCACATTTGAAGGATTTTACAAATCCATCCTACTTAATACCCAAACAAGGGATTTATTAAAAAAGGATTTTGAAATCCCTCCCCCAAATCCCTCACCCAAACACAACCTAATATTATCCTATAGATTTTTCTAAATGTTAAAACTTGAAAGTAAAGCAGAACAAGAGGCAGCTAAATGGAACATCAGATAGCAGCAGCAAATGAAGAAGAAATGCACAATGGATGTCTCTAACAACTGGGAGATGATATTTTTGTACGCAACAGAGGTACCAATTCAAATAAAGATGACTTATTTGAGCTCACCCTAGGCTTCAGTGCCTCACTTGACCATAGCTATGAACATAGGTTAAATATTAAGTTGCTGATGCACCTAATTAGCAGAAGTCTAAGAAAAAGGGTAGCTCAAAGGCTGAGGGAATATATGATTTCAATTTCCACAACATTCTCTTCTATTAATATATCCAAGGTAGCGTACCACAAATCCAAGTGGTAATAATACAAACTCTAGCCCTCAGGTTCATGAGCTCATACAAGCCAACAATGAGCCTTACTTGCCTGTGCAGTGTGCACATAAATGAAATGCACTACAAAGTGAAGGCCAGATAACTTAAATATGGTAGCAGCCAAAATAGAGTCAAATGTCAGTTTATATCTTTTTTCTTTTCTTTCCTTTTTTTCCTTCTTTTGTTTCTAATCGAAAAAGGTCCAAAAAAAGAAGAAGAGCATATACTTCCTTAACCACAAAAATATTTTGAATAGGATCAGTAAAGAACCCTCCAAGCTATAAAGGATAGCACCAACCACTAAATATATTGCAAGTCAAAACATCTTAACCACCTGCCACCCACCCACCCCAAACCCCCAAAAAAGAACAAGGGACAGAAAACATCTTTACAAGAAAAGAAAGCAAGAGCTAAAAAATGACGAGGCAAAAAAGAAAAAATGCAAAAGTCACCTGATCAATTCCGCGTATCTTCAGAACTACGGATGATAATTTTGACTTCTTTTCTTGCTTTATGTTTACTTTAAAACCTTGGATCTGCTCGCCAACTAGAGAGTTCCTCGTGAGGGAATCATGACGCACTGGAGATCTCCCAGGGCTGCTACCACGACTGGAACTTCTGCTACGTCCAGTATTAGCTTTCTCTAGAAAACGCTCCACTGGAGAAACCTAAAAAATTAAGGAAGAGTTAATGCTAAAGGAACGGTGCTGATGGCATATGTTCAAAGAATATGTTCAATACCTTAATGGATTGCAGCTCCGGCGACCTGGCAAGCAAAGATCTTATATACAAAATCCTAACACGAGAAACAAGCATCGTATCCATCACCCGCTTTGGCTCCATTTTACGAATAAAAGAAAATACAGCATCTCTTATTTCAGCAAGTATCTCGTGCTCTCTAGAAGCACCGGCTTTAATTACTGCAGCTAAAACCTATAACAATGAAATCATAAAATTCTCAGTAGATAGACCAACTTATGACATATACAGAGAAACTCTGTAAAGAAATCATGACCACATTCTGAAAAAGGAAAAATTGCAAGCCATAACAATATTGATTATAGCCAAATCATCATAGAAGTCTCGATGAGCTGCTATTATAGATGGAAACAAACAATTGCTGCAATTTAGCCCAGCAGTTGTAGGATACAAAAGAACAATCATGAGATATAACAGAAGACAACCTTTCCAAACCGGCAAAGCATAAGAGATGATAAGTCATTTCCGGAAAGGGAAAGCATAAAGGTTGAACATACTACTTATTTTACCCCAAGGCAAAAATCAGCTTGAGTTTTCATGTCATCAGTCTGGCACAATTAGTATTTTCTTTTTCTTCTCTCTTTTTGGTGGTGGATTTTTTTTTTGTTGTTGTTGTGGGGGAGGGGAGGGAGACTGGAACATCTTTCATTAAAAAGAAAAAATCATGTACAATATGAAAAGTGCAATAAACACAGTGAATCATGCAAATACTCAAATGTGCACAAGTAATCAATTTTCTCTTGGGGGAATAAATTCATCAACAAACAAAATCAACAATTTAGCGCTTGTAAGTTTTTAACCCTGCAAGTTTCCGAGAATTAACAAAATCTATTGCCAATTGAATAGTGGGAAAAAGAATGGCTTGAGTTAGACGAGAACAAGTTATACCTTGACTTTCCAAAAAGACATCTGAATTCAAGAAGCGCCACGAATTTAAAGGGCTGTTCTCTATATTGAAGTTTTTTAACCTAAGGATCACAGTAATGCCCCTAAACTGGAGCTGCTAACAAACAGGACCTTGATTGCTCATAGTTTAAGCAAAACTATGTCAGGAAATTAGTTACGAAATGTACCAGCATCAAAAGCTTGTTGGCTCCATCAGAAATGGCTGCAAGATTATCATATTGTTCAGGATCGAAGTCATTCAGTGCAGAAGTGAGATATTCTCCCGCTGGGGTTGTTTTGACCTTCTCAGTGCTTGATTTGACCAAAGCAACTGTTCCATCAATCTTATCTGCTCCCAAAGGCAACGAGGCAACATCCATAGGCCGCCCTTTGCTATTAGTGCTATTGCTAATACTATTCCTGCCAAGAAATTAAAAAGAAAGATTAAATTATAGAACATCCAATTACAAGAAACTAAAAGCAATTAGGTTGTAAACGAACCAAGTCGTTCGCGAACTACTTGAGCTCAACTTGGTAATAGCTCGTCATTTAATAAATGAACTAAGCTTAACCTTTTAATTAAGCTCGTTTATTGAATAAACAGATATCATATATTTGAGTTCGGCTCGTTAATGGTCGCGAACAACTCGAATAACATAACATCAAAATATTTTTTTCATATTTTTAGTATGAAAAAATAGTAAATTATACTCTTAAATTTCTTTAATAGGATAATCTTACATATCCAATCTAGAGGCTAATTCAAATCAAATTAATTTTATAAATATTGATTTAACCTATTTCATTACTATAATAGACTGATTATTTGTAAATTTGTATTGATTCTTTATAGTTCTTATATTTTGATTCACTCGTAAATAAAATATTTGAATTTTGTATATAGAAACAATTATAAATAACTAATTTTATTAAAAAGATATATAATTTATATAGTTCTTAAGTATTAAAATTTGATTAATAAGTTTATTTAAAAAAAAAAACTCAAAAAAGCTCACGAACAGTTCGATTAAACGAACCAAGCTTGAACATAAAGTTTTAGACTCAACTCGAACTCGAATAGTATTTAAAATAAATGAACCAACTTGAACACTTAATACTCGGATCGGATCAACTCGTTTATAGCCCTACAAGCAATGCAACATACGAAAAGTAAACTAAAAAAATACCTTCCCACATCCCGAGCTTGAACATTCAACAATTCTTTGGCCGATGGACTAGATACCTGAGTAAAAGTTTAATCAACAGGAAAAACCTTTATAAAACTTAGATGAAACTTGATTAATACAAAGTGCAATTCATCAGACACTTGGGCAGTTGAATAAATAGTGAAGCTCCAGGTCACCAATGATCAAGAATATCATTTTTTTTAATTTAGAAAAAACAATTGATATAATTTTTCCCTGCTAGCACACAAAAAGTGAGCTACCGCTCTTTGTTCTGAAATTTAACCCATTTATTCCTGAATTTTGCATTTATACCCACTAAGACTTTGGCATATATCAGGAGACAATTCTCGTCTATTAACAGCTAATCACCACTCTTCTTTAGTCTTTAGTCTTTACTGTGTAAAGAAAAACAGTGGGTATCAAATGTAGATGAAACCAGTCAGCCCAACTGTTACACACTTGCATCAGTTGTAGCTGTTAGATTTCTATCTCATGTAGCTATTAGATTTCTATCTCACATCAGTTTCTTAAGACTTTCCAAACCATCTTATAAGCTAAAGGAGTTACTCCACTTGGCACCATATGGTTTTGAATAGGAACCTCCTAACAATAGCAATTACTTTGGATTAATTTAATGACCTCAAAGGGAATATCTTTTAGTCCAGAGTCCAAATTGGGACATGGAAGCTCACTCTAATTATTAAATCCTCAGGGAGCATGCAAGTGTCATAAGCTACAAGCTAGTCCAACGACATTATCCTTCTTATTCTTGGTTGGGCAATATTAAAAGGGGGGCAAAGTAATTTTGAAATTCTCAAATAAAATAACTGAATTGAAGAAATGGCTCCCACTTTTTTTCTTTTTGAGGCAAGTATTCATAGCTGGAAGAACTTTAGCCTCAAGACATTAAGTAGTTCAATAATCGGCAAACATCAATAATGGCAGCAAGAATTCACTAAAAGCACTTTCATTAACTTCTTTTTATGAGCAAAATACAAACCTAGAAGAATGAAACTCAACAATGATTAGAAAAACTCTAGATGAATTTGATTAGAATGATCATATATACAAGTACAACATAGTAATTTTTCGAATTCTAGAAAATAATCTTTAAAAAGATAATTAAATTAATTACCTGTTGTGATCCAGCTAAAGTGGCTTTCTCTGTCAACCTATCGAACAACTTCTCATTCTCTTCATGTAATCTCTGCATAGAAGAACAATGATAAGATAATATGAAATCAATCAAACAAAGCTAGTAACTGACATGTTAAAAAGACGCTTCAAGGAATAAATAGAAACTATATAAATCCACAATATGATAATAGATGGTGTAGCCCCTTCAACATTTATGTAAGAGATCACGTGTAAAGATAGAGATAGCCAAAGATGAGAGAGCTTGAAACGAGTGATATAGAGAGAAAAGATATGAGGAAATGGGCGGGATAATAGGGGAAAAAGAACAAATGAATTGTGGACCATTGAGTCTGGTTGGTCTTACAATTGAAAGACATTTATTGGAAAGT